>CM048821.1:41266539-41866539 GCA_026586065.1 Dioscorea zingiberensis | reverse complement strand
AAAAGAAGTTCAATAATATCCAAGACACATTACCTAACCCTGAAAATAGGTATTTATATGGTTTACAATGATAGAAAAGTATATGACACGTGTTGGGTCAGTTTTGGCCCAAAATAGGCCAAAAATTGAATTATGGCCACCTCCAAACCGGCCCATCAAGCTTGGTGTAAAAAGTATGCATGGCCTGAAAACACTGTAGTAGGTGTCCGTACATGCCTGTCTATGTTCGTACAGGCCTATCTAGCTTACTGTTTGGGCTCTCAAAAAGCCACGTTTTGACTCCAAAACTTCGGGGAACTTCTCTATAATATATGGGAGCATTTGTAGGTCCTTTATAACTCCTAACTTTGACATTATGGCCCTTAAAATCGCTTTGAAAGTTACCTTTATCTTGAAACACCTTCAAAGTGTCCTGTTTAACAAAGATAACACTTATTGAGCATCAATAGGCCACATTTTCACCATATGGCATGCAAAATATACATAAATGATATATGAAAATATGTGCAATTAAACACTTATCAAACTATCCCCATACTTAGAAGTTTGCTTGTCCTCAAGCAAAGAAAAAGAAAAACTAGGGAATTGATAAGTATTTAATTTCGCGCTAAGGATTTGATGTAGGAGGCTAGAGTCAAATATTGGTGGCGGGTTGGCGGGTCAACATAAAGACGGGAAGTTATCGAGTCAATTCCAAGATTGGGTCGGTTTTGGGTGTGGTTCTGTATTTTAGCCATAACTTTGGCTACCGATATCAGAATCGGGCGTTCAACCCCATTTCGAAAAGCTCTTTTCGGTACACACGACATGAGGATGTCATATTAGAGAGAATTTTATTTTTTTCTATTTTAGAAATATTTAATCCGCCAAATTAGGGTTTTCGGTCTTTTTCCTATTTTTGGTAATATTTCATATGCCAAATTAGGCTAGGATTTGAATCCGATTTGATCTCAGATTTTTAGGAGTTATCTTATTTTTTATAGGTTTAAATTTTGATAAGTTTAGTTTTAAATAATAATTTATCAATTTTAGCAAATTTAGATTAGATGATAAGGTTTCTAGGTTAATCTTTTGAGGCTATTTAACCCGGCTTGTGGGTTAGTTTTTCATTATTGAATTTTGAGTAATAATATTTTTCTGAATTTCAGAGTATTTTCTCTGGTTCTTTGGTTCTTCGTTTATTCTTCCTTGCGATCCATAGGTTGCAGCTAGCCCGCGGGATAATCGCTACCCCGCCCGGCGTCAGTTGGTATCAATGCTCATCATCTTCCTGGGAAGCGTCATCAGCGACATCAATGACTGGTGGTCGTGGTCGTCGGGTTGGACAGGTTCCGGCTGAGGAAGTCCAATACAGTGACCTGAGCGCACTAGAGGCGATGAACAAGGATCTACAAAGGCAAGTCGCGAAGTTAACCCAAAGCTTGATGATCAAGGATTTGCAGAGGCAAGTCAAGAAATTATCAAGGCGTTTGGCGGTGATCGATTTTGATCGTGGTTGTCATAGACAGGTTCCGACTGAGGAAGTCCAGCACCATAATCATAGCGATCACAGGTTTGGCCAACCCATCTACCAACCCATCTACGACGATGATGCGGAGGAGGAGATCTCGCCCATCTTCAACGATGATGCGGAGGAGGAGATTTGTCCCATCTTCAACGATGATGTGGATGAGGAGATCTCTCCCATCTATGACGACTACGAGGAGAAAATTGGCCAGCCCGAGGAGGAGATTGGTGAGCTCATCTATGACGATGATGGGACTAGCGTTGCGTTGGTATCTCGATGGGACGAAAACCCTCCTGGCCTGGTAACCAACACTACTAACCTACTTTCTGTCTCTAGGGTTTTGATTGAGATCAAGTATGGAGGTCCAAACCTACCAACAGAGGTGCAGTCGAACTTGGGGTCGAGTTCTTTCCAACCCGGGGTGACTGATGCATGAGGCTCGAGTCAAATATTGGTTCCGGGTTGGCGGGTCAACGTAAAGACGGGAAGTTATCGAGTCAATTCCAAGATTGGGTCGGTTTTGGGTGTGGTTCGATATTTTGGCCATAACTTTGGCTATCGATATCAGAATCGGGCGTTCGACCCGAATTCGGAAACCTCTATTCGGTGCGCACGACATGGGGATGTCATATTAGAGAGAATTTTTTTTTTTAGAAATATTTAATCCACAAAATTAGGGTTTTCGGTCTTTTTCCTATTTTTGGTAATATTTCATATGCCAAAATTAGGATTTGAATCCTATTTGATCTCGGATTTTTAGGAGTTATCTTATTTGTTTAGAGGTTTAAATTTAGATAACTTTAGTTTTAAATAATAATTTATCACTTTTAGCAAATTTAGATTAGATTATAAGGTTTCTAGGTTAATCTTTTGAGGCTATTTAACCCGGCTTGTGGGTTAGTTTTTCATTGTTGAATTTTGAGTAATAATATTTTCTTGAATTTCAGAGTATTTTCTCTGGTTCTTTGGTTCTTCGTTTATTCTTCCTTGCGATCCATAGGTTGCAGCTAGCCCGCGGGATAATCACTACCCCGCCCGGCGTCAGGATTATACGATTTATCTCTACTCAAAGTTCCACCACCGAGATGTTTATTCTCCTTTTCAACTCCTGAGGTTAGATCAATCATGTGACATGTTTTGGTATAGTTCTAGTTAAGAATTTCACTCCACTTACCATGTTCTTGAGTCTTAAAAAGACAAGCATCCCTTCAATAGACTCTACAAGTAGTTCCTTGGGACTCTAAGGACAAAGCAACCAACCCCTTAGCAAAAAAAGAGGTGGACAAGCTTGAGAAGTAGAATACTAGGTACTACTAAATATTTTTCTCTTTTCTTTTCTTTTTTTATATACTTATTTTTTTTATAAACTTATTTTTATAGGGGATCCGATTTGCCCGTACTAAAGACTAAAGTAGAGTGTAGATTCCTCTTTTCTGAGGGATGCACATGATGATTAGGCACCGGAACACCCAGCTACTCAGAAGATTACAACTCTACCTGGATATATTCATACTTGGGAGTGACTTTTCGATTTAAGGGACACTCTAATTAGGCACCAGAACCCCAAATTACTTCATCACAACAAGCAGCGAACACTGTCTTTATTGCTTTCAGAACTATTGTGTACACTACTAAATTATTTGTTTTCTCTTACTTATCCACTAAGTTGAATTATAGGTGTTAGAAGCCTGAACTAGTGTCACGAAACTTCTTGGAGTCATTGAAGATAATGTTTAGCAATTAAAGTCAAAAGAATATGGCAATGGGTTATCTAATGATACAAAAGTAATTATTACCACAAGGATTTTTTCTAAATGTTCATGTTGTTGAGTTGGAGAATTTGAAAATTTTATGCTTGGGTGGTGTAAACAAAGAGTAGGTTTATATTAAGCATGCATTTCATATATAAAAAGTTTCAATGAATTCAATTGTGAAGATATGCAATGAATTTCCTAATTACCCATCCCCAAATTTAGAATGATGCATTCTAATTTGCCATGAATTATTTATTCATCATAAAAATTTCCAATAAATCTCAAATATTTTGATCAACCCCCAACTTAAAGTAGTACATTGTCCTCAATGTACACAATGAAAACACATTAATTGAAGGAGTAGGAAATAAACAAATATGAGGGGGAGAGCAAACTGAAACTTCCCTAGTTACTTGGCAATGATTCCAAATTCTAAGTTCGGGGCAATCATCCTTGGCGGCCAATTTGTCCATGCTTTAAATTCTGCGAGGGAAGAAGGGATCATAATAGCTCAAGAAGATCATCATTTTATTAAAAAGACTAAAACCAACTAAAACTAAGGTGCAAAAATAAGAAAATTTTTTCTAAGAACCTTGGGTTGCCTCCCAAGAAGTGCTTGTTTAACTTTACTATCTTGACGTACCTTTTCCTTACCATATGGAGGCTTGAAAAGGATGTGCTTCCTCCTGGCTACAATTTGCATAGCTACTTCCAGAAAATGAAAAACATACCTGCCGGGGTAGTGCTTTTGTATAGATTTCCATCAGGTTTCCTTTAGGCCTCCACAGAAATAGTTTTGGCCAAAAATTGTACAATCATGGCTTGGACGGATCCTTGGCTTGAATTATCCTCCTCGCTTTTATTCTTATCCAGGATATGTCTCTTCTATGCTTTGTGTGCAGGACAGCTTCGAGGCAGAGAATTTCTTCAAGCATTTTAGGCTTTGCTTTTTCAACCTCTTCATCCTTTTCTACACCAACATATTCTTCAACCAATGTTTCCTCCTCTCTCTTCCTCTTCAATGGTATTTCCAAGAGGGACTTCTACCACTTTCTCAAGATTCCCTTGTTCATCAAAAGATGTTTTGAGACGTTCTCCTACCTAGTTCTCAATGTTGTGAAGAGAGGCTTGTATAGTGTTAAGTGTGGCATCAATGGCTTCAAATTTGGCATTTGTTTATAGCATAAATTTTGCCAACACCTCCTCAGTACTAAATTGTTTCCATTATGGTGGCTCATACCGAAAACATGAAGGGTAGTAATACCAATGCTCTTGAGGTGGGGAATAATAACTAAACCCCTTTTGAGGACATCCCCATTGTGTTTCATATTGATAGCTTGGATAGTTTGGTTGTCCCCTCCAATATGGATTATAACCATTGTTTCATGGGTTTTTTTGGATAGGTGCACTGCATGTAAGCATGTTGACCATTTCTGAAAGAGCTTCAATTGTAGCTTCCAAACTAATCCTCATGGATTCATATTGTGGGCTCCTTGCATCTTGCACTGAACATTATACCTTGCACAAAAGAGATAAAAAGAGATTGGTCAAAGATTTTTTTTCTTTTTATATATAAATCAAAGAAAAATAAAAATATAAAACTAATGACAAGATTAATAAACTGCTAGTGTTCCTAATAGTCTTGGTCCATGGCAACGGCGCAAGAAACTTGATCATCGCCAATGCTACCGCAAGTGCATGAGTCAGACAAGTGATAAAGTAGACTCTGAAAGTTAGGTATCGAACCACAGTGATCGAGAAATACTAGTACTAACTATCTATCCAATATATAGTCTAATCTGAATTTTGTGGTGTAACAAACTAATCTAATTACTTAGCAGAAGCTGTGATGAGAAACCACCACACACTAGAGGAAATCATGCAAAGAGGCTACACACCCAAAGTTGAAATTCGACACATCAGAAGTTGGAGCCAAATGCTGCATGTCAAGGACTCAAAGAGAAGTCCGGCACTCAAGAAAAACTCATCTCAAACAGCGAAAAATGGATGAAGGACCAATGCTGCAATTTTGTCCTTCTTATATACCCTCGGTAGAGAGAACATGTGGCTCATGGGGTGATACATAGGCTTACTTTCAAAAGCAGTAAAGCCTTCTCACAAGAACACCTCAAAAGGTGGAGCTCACAAAGACGTCTTAGAAGGTGTTGCAATGGAGAAAGCACCAAGTACTTGGAATCCTCGATTTTCACAACTTATCCCTTTCAGGCAATAATCCAAAGTTTGACAAAGGAAAAGCTGGACAAATATCGGCTAAAAATAAAAGTGTGACTCTAATAAGACCGATTACCTTAGACCTCGGTAAAAGAGAGACATAAGGGATAAAGGGCTCAGCACCAGGACCTACGAGGTCACCAAAGTAGTCTTGAAGTTCGACAACACACTTCACAAAGTCTTCAAAAGGAAACTAGCTTTGAACTGATGAAGCACTTAGGGAAGGAGGACCATATGCTCAGCATAAGGTAAGACTACCTACCTCGACCAGTAAGCCTGGAACCTCTTTGAGAAAATGGAAAGGTTCACTTAAAAGTCAAAGCAAACAAAGCTGCTTAATCGGAGGCAAAGAAAAAAGTATAAGTGATCCAAGCATGGTCAAAGATTTAGCATGATAACATTAAGGGAAAAAAATTATCCATGGTGATGACGAAGCAAAATTATCAAAATACACAACAAAAAGAAATGTATACAGCGGAAATGCAGAGTAACTTATTCGACGAAGAAGGGTAAAAAATCTAAGTCAAACAACCCAAGCATCCTTGTGGGGGAGGGGCAATACCTCCCAAGATTGGGCAATCATCTCTACCTCAGTGTGCCGAGCCCCAACCTCCTCTACGGCCCTCGTAGCAATTTACTCCACAGTCACGGCCTTCATCCGCTCGACAACCTTCGCAATAGCTTCTTTGGCAACCTCCTAAATAATTTCCTCCACATAGGTGATTGAAGTATGTCCAGATCCAGATTGGTATGGAGGATGTCCTAAAAAAGTTCTAAGAAGAGCTCAGCCCCAAAGTTAGCCTCATCCCTCAGCATTGTTCAGAAATCCTCCGAATCCTTGAAGTGAATCAAGGCTTCGGATTTATGGTAGGCGATCTTATCTAAGAATTCCCGAGAGTCCTGTCATTCCTTGATCACCTTCTTAGACGTTTATTCCACATATAACCTAAACTCCTCCTAGCATTGGAAATCATCGATGGCCTTCACCCTGGCTTCCTCGGTAACCTCAGAGTGTATCTTTGATAAGCGTTCAATTGATCATATTTTTATATTTGTTTCATGTACCCTCTGCATATGATTTGGAGAGTTTTGGCCTCAATCATCAAAATGAAGCAATTCAACATCATTCGAGGTGAAAAGGAAGCAACTTAAGGGGGTATAAGCAGGCGTGTAACTGCACGCACCCACATGAAGCAGAAACTCAACTGTACTGGCACCCGCGCGCCTGCACAACTCGACTGCACGCTCTTCATATCCAACCCAGTGAATACCAAGCAGTGTGTGAATGGACATGCGCCAAAACAACACCCCGCATGGCTTGGGATCCAAGTCTGACTAAACCTGTTTTACTCCAAAATTAAGCTCCTACGACCCAGATTTCACCAGACCTATTCTGATTAGATTGTGGACTATAAATAGATGATTTTATGGTTTTAGGAGAGGGGATTGGAGGATCCCATTCATTCATCTAATCTTGTTTCTTGGACAACACTCTTGGCCTCTTGGCAAGCTCTACCTATCTTCTTTTCCAGGGATTAGGGTTGCATTAAAGCATTTTGGGAGTCGAGGTCGTGGCACAACCACTGAAGTGATTTCTATACTACATTTAGTTTCCTTTTTTCTTTTTCTATTATTGGATGTGTGTTCCTCATTGATGGGGAACTTATTGGCTAGACACTTGGGCATGATAAACCTACGGATTAGAACCTAATTTTCTGTTATGGATTTCTATTTTGAATGAATGTTTATTGTTATGTGATCTATTGAATGTTATATATGAAATTGGTTATCTACATTGCGATAGCCTGGATAGTCAATACGGTTCATACGAGTGAGGAAGCGAACGCCTACTCGTATTAGAATAACTTCAATAGAGAGAGTTGTGAGTACGCTGAAAAGTCATATACTAAGGCGAGAGACCATTTAAAATTTATTATTCCCATAACTCTTCCAAGATATAGGTTCCTTAGAGCGCTAATGGAATGAAGGTATTAGGTTGGTAATCACCTCGAAAGAGGGATGAAAGTATTATAGGAACCCTTGGTCCATAATTTAGCAATATTCAATATAGGAATTCATACCCATATCCTTTACAAAAATCCGGAGAGGATTCATTGCCTAAGTATCTCCCTTTAATGATTGGTTGCCTTCACCACTTCAAATTGTCCTTGTGCATGCTAATTCTTAGGTTTCCTTTTGTTGTAGGAAATTAGATTAAATCACCACCATCACTGTTAGGCTAAATAGTAGTCAAATAGCTAGTACTAGTACTTCTAGGTCCCCGAGGATTCGGTACCCGACTTTTTCACAGTCCACTCTATTACTTGATATGACCCATGCAGTTGCGGTACATCGGCAAGCGATCAAGTTTTTGGCGCCGTTGCAGGGGACTTGACTACTAGGAACACTAGGCATTTATTACTTTAGCGATTAGTTTTAGGGATTTTTATTTTCTTTTCTTCTTAACTTTCTTTTTGCTAATCTTGAGTTCCTTGTGTGTTTCAATTTCTCTATTTGTTTGTAAGGAACCATGGCATGACCCAAACCAGACCCATTGGCTTAGTTGAAGAGGACAGGAAAATTGAGCATACATTCCATCGAAGACTCAGAGAAGCGGAGGCGCCAGTCCAAGAACAATCTTCGGAGGTGGAGAATCAACCTCCAAGAGAAGTGAACGTTGAAGTTGGAAACCCTCCAGTCATGGCTAAGAGGAGGAGAAGACTATCAGAGTATGAATGACCAGACTTTACGGGGGAAGAATTCAACATCCACCATCCAGCAGTCAACTTGAATAATTTTGAAATCAAGTCAAGCACAATGAACATGATCCAGAACCAATGTTAATTTGATGGTCGGCCAGACGAAGATCCACACGAGCACCTAGCTTGTTTTATTCAGATCTGTAATATGTTCCAAATTAATGGAGCGACCGATGATGCCATCTAGCTACACCTATTCCATTGAGCTTGAGAGAAATGGGATATAACTGGCTTACATCGCTACCAGTAGAAAGTATTCAAATATGGAAGGACATGTTAGATGAATTTCTAGGAAGGTACTTTCCACCTTGCAAAGCCACGCAGCTAAGGGCAAAAATCTCATTTTTCAAGCAGAGACAAGGAAAATCCTTGCTCGAAACACATGGGATTTAATCCGTCGATGTCCCCACCACGGTCTTGAACTGTGGTTGAAAATCCACTCATTATATAATGTACTCAACACCTACACAAGGCCGCTTGTGAATACCCCAGCTGGTGGCACAATCAGCAACAAATACCCTGATGACGCAGAACAGTTGTTCGAAGATATGGCCAGCAATGAATCACTCTGGTCAATAAGGAGAAGGCAACCTACTGCTGTTAATGTGGTTACTACAAGCATGGATCAGAGCCTTGCGGCCCAAGTAGCTAAATTATTTTGGAAGCTCGACCGTTTAACCGCCAGCAGTTCAAGTTCTATGGCGTCTATTTCTTATGGTACCTGTGGAGGAGGGCATGATACATCTCAATGCCTTATCACTAGCATCAAGTTGGCTCCGGTAGAGGAGGTGAAATATATGGGCAATCCCTCAAGACCTCAAGGAGCCCAATTCAGGCCATATTCACCCATCTGGAATCACCTGAGATTTTCTTAAGGAAAACCTCAAGGAACTGTAACACCCCAGGATTCAATCAACAACCTCCGAGGCCTCAAGGACTAAGGCCTACTACTAAAGATATTTTGGCTAGAATAATGATGACCACAGATGTGAAATTCTATAGTATCACTAGCACCCTGAAGAATGTGCAGGTATTCATTCACCAATTGGAAAATCAAGTGGGACAATTAGCAAAAGGGGTATCAGAAAGACCTCCAAGTAGCCTACCTAGCAACATTAAGGCAAATCCTCATGAGCACTTAAAGGTAATCACGTTGAGGAGAGGGAATGAGGTAAGCTTCTAGTGAAAAGTAAACCAATTAAGGATCCACAAGTTGAAATTGGTTAATCTTCTGAGACTAAGGAAATTATTGAAGAAGAGGGATTTGTGGAGAAGGAAAAACTGCAGTACAACTACCCCCTCCAGAGTATCAACCCAAGATTCCATACCGAGAAAGGCTGAAAAAAGACAAGGAGGATAGTCACTTCAAAAAAAATTTGGAAACAATCAAACAACTACAAGTTAGTTTACCCTTGGTTGAGGTTCTTTCTCATATGCCAAAGTACGCAAAGTACATGAAGGAACTTCTTACCAATAAAATAAAATTGGAAGAAATCGCAGCTGTGACCCTTAACAAGCAATGTTCAGTGATTGCACAATCTAGATTTCAAAGAAAACGGAAGCATCCAGGGAGAATGATCATCCCATGCGTCATTGGAGATGGCATTGAAGAGAATGCATTGGCTGATTCGGGAGCTAGTAACAATGTCATGCCTTACAAGCTCTTCATGAAGCTTGGATTAGGAGAACCAAAGGCCACAAAGATGACTTTACAGCTCTCCAATCATTCTGGAAAAAGGCCACAAGGCGTCGCAGAAAATATCCTGGTAAGTGTGGACAAATTTGTATTTCCTACTAATTTCATTCTTCTGGATGTAGATGATGATGTGGAGGTGTCCATCATCCTGGGTAGACCATTCCTGGCTACTGCTATAGCTCTACATGATCATCACGAGGGCATGATGTCGCTCAGAGTGGGGGATAGCGAAGTAGTATTTAGACTTCTAGCGGCGATGCGTCACATATTAGACCATAATGATATCTCTTATTGTGTTGATGACATTAACATGATTTTTTAGGACTACATACATGAAATATTTTTAATTGACCCACTGAGGGAGAATTTGGGAGAACTGGATGGTGATCCATTAATTGTTGAAGGAGATTCTGCTACTGCTGGAGAGAAAGGTACACCTAGGAAGATTGAAAGAAAGAAGGGGAAAGCATCCGCTTGAATGAAGTTTTTGAAAGAAAAGGACAAGGTCAAGAGAAACAAGGTGTATGCTTCCTGAGTTAAGTCAGGGCTCTGTGCGAGTGTCCATCACGGTGAGTCCCCCATATACTTAAGTCTAGGATTTGCACTATTTGTCAATTGTTTTAGGGGAAGAGCTGGAGAAGGCTTCCATGTTTTTGACCCACCGTGAGGTATGCAAGGATACGTCAATCAAGTGACGTTAAACAAGCGCTTCTTGGGAGGCAACCAAGTCTCTTAGAATTTCCATAGTTTGCATTGGTTAGTCTAGTTTCCACAGTTCAATAAGATGATGAATTTTTTTGATCCACCAAGAATTTAGTGAGCCCTCAAATTTTAGGTCAATTGGGTGAATTTTTAGAATTTGAGTGCATGATAGGATCATAGGAGGAAACTGTGTAAGTATTTAGTGAGATAGATCTGCAGAAAATTTATGCACCATTAGTTCATGCGGAGGACCGTGTGGGTACACCGGTCCGCATGGACCATAAAACGTTACCCGTATATGGTTTTATGGTTATTCACTCATGCAGGTAATGTGCGCGGTGCACAGTGGCACACCCGGCAATAATATTTGTTCATGCAGACTACATTGTAGGCGTACTAGTTTGCACGACACACGAAAAGCTGCTAGGTGTGGGCACGCCTGTTGAAATTCTAATCCCTTGCGTCTCTTCCCAGTTTTATTAGAACCATAGCCGCTCAATCCTTTCGTTGTCCTTCTCTCCAACGCTCCAAGACACGATTTATATCCCCCTCTTCTCCTCTAAATCCAATTTGGCACTCACCCAAGCCGAAATCAAGATAATTTCCTCGACCTCGGTTCTTCGATTTCATTGTTTATACCTAGGGTTTCTATGGTTCTCTCAAGTTTTTTCAAGGGATTGTACAAGCTCTTAGGGTGAAATTGAACTAGGTTTCTGTATGGATAGGTTATATGTGATAAAAATGGAGTTTTCCCTCGCTTATATTTGTAAATGGACAGCACGCCCATGGATGCACTGTCGTGACCTTGCCCGCGGGCGATTTCTACGTGGCATGCGGACAACCATATGCCCGCACAAGCCCACACAATAGCTACGATATGGGGAAAAATAGGGGATATGCCTCGTTTTCACTCGTCTTCGCTTTTCAAATCTAGGCATGTCATGCACTAAATAGGTTTGCGTTAAAGGACAGAAGGGAAAGAGGGATGAGGGCCCATCTTCCTCAGGGCCCCGCCTACTCCATAGTCGATACCGGGAGTACTACGCTGTCCTCGCCCAAAAGAAGTTTGGTACCACGCGCTATATTGATTGGGTAGTCTTGCGCGAGCTTGGGATAAAGGTTGTCGTACGCGAGCTGTTCTCCTTCGGTGGTTGGGACAGAGCATTCGGCATATCAGAGGCGGTATACTACGATTTGATGCTCAAGGTACTCTATAGCTTTGAGGTTGATCGGAGCTATTTCATTATGGGGAACCCGCAGGCAATCCGATTCCAAGTCCATGATTAGATGAGGCGGATTAGTATCGTGGCTTTCGCAGTATATATAGGCCTCTACAACCAAGAGTTTACTGAGATGGACGAGTATCGGGAGCTCATTGTGGACTTCCCCATACACATGCCCTTCATTTGCTACTGGCAGTAGGTTACTCACGGCGGGAGTATGACCTCGAGGAATGCTACTTATCTTGTCGACCCGGTCCATCACTACTTACAGGCCCTGATCAGCCGGTCGTTAGCATCACGAGATGATAGCACCGACCGAGGATGAGGAGCCACCATCGCACTCTTACCGGAGCCTGATGGCACCTCCTCAGTATTACCACCTCTACTAGGAGCCGCTACTCCCGCCATCAATAGATCCTCCAACAGCTTGAGGAGCTTAGGGTTGAGCAGCGGATCACCTCCCAAGAGCTAAGCCGCATTTTGGTTGATCAGCAAACACTTTTAGAGGCACAGAGTTAGATCTGCGCTGATCAACAAGGTCTTCTCACCGGCCAGAGCCACCTCCTCGAGCAGCACCGACGGATTCGCGCGGATCAGCAATAGGCACAATGGGATATTAAAAAGATTCTATCTCTGCTCCATGAGCGCTCCGTATCTCCAGAGTAGCACGCTCCATCATACTTATCCTCAATGTCGCCGCAGGCACCTCCGTCTCCGCACTCGTCAGCACGGGACTCTCTTCCAGCCGCTGCAGCACCACCTATAGAGATGCCACCACCACCAACACCTATGATGGCACTGACAGCACCTGAGCCAGCACCCACTGCAGCTCCAATCATCACCCCCAGCATTACTGAGGCCGAGCAGTCTTGAGTCGATTGATCAGTATTTATATCCCATTTTTTAAATTTAGCAAGGAATTATCCCTGCTACTCTTCTATTGTCATGCTGCTTTTTATATTACTAGTAGAGACTCTTTACTTCCTTCATTTTATTATGTGGATTGTGCATTTGATGTCTCTTCTTGCTTGCAGCTTTACAGATTATCTCTTTTTGTGGTTGCCACGACACTTTACATTGAGTTCGGACTCAACTTGGCAATTGAACCTTCTAACTTGGGGTAGTTTTTGTTTGCCCTCTCCCAATCCTTTTATTGCATATATCATTGTTTTTATGCTTGATTGTGTGCATTGAGAACAATGCAAATTTTTGAGTGTGGGGATTGGCATATATGTGATGCTATGAAATTCATTGAATATATTTTACAAATTAATTCATTGCAAATCTTTAATTTTGCACATCTTTGTATCTATATATACATGCTTAGTGTACACCAATGACGGCTTGTAGAAAAAATTCTAAGTTTAATTTTACTCTTAGTTTGCACCATTTGTGCAAAATTTTTTCAATTTTTCTTATGAAACATCTTGGACACTCAGAGAAAATCTTCATGACTACTACACTCTCTAGTGACATTAGATAACCCATTGTTATGTTTCTTTGACTTCGATTGCTAAGTATTGTCCTCAATGTCTCTAGGAGTTTTGTTGACACTAGTCAAACTTCTAGCCCTTGCAAGTAAAGTATAAGTAAATAATGATGTATATACAAAATGTGAAAATAAGAACCGAGATAGCGCTCCTATACTCTTGGTGACAAAGTAAGCTTGGGTTTTTGGCTCCAGATCAGAGTGTTTCTCAAGCCGAAAAGTCAATTGTGAGCATGAGCACGTACATGTAGAGTTGTAACCTCCTGAGTAGTTGGGTGTTCTGGTGCCTAGCTAGCATGTGCATCCCTTAGAAAAGGAGATCTACACTCTATGTTATTCTTTGGTTCCTCAGAAAGTCGGATCCATTAGGGATGCCCTACCAGAGCATTTATGAAAAGAAAAAGAAAAAAGTGGAAAAATGAAAGTAAAGAACAAAAAGAAAGTTACTGTTTCTTCAAGGGGCTAGTCGTTTGTACTTAGGGTCTCAAGGAATCTCTAGAGACCAATGAGGGTATGCTTTTCACTCTAAGACATGGGAACATGGTAAGTGGAGTGAAATCCGCATCTAGAGCTGTACTAAATTAAGTCATGAGATTGATCCCAGTCCGAGAGGTTGAAGTAGGAAAATTCACATGTTAATGGTGAAACTCTTAGTCGGATAAGATGGAAGTAATATGTAACCTGAGGTTGAATGCTTCTCAATTTTTTAAATTTCTTTTTTTGTTTGCATGAGGAAAAGCAAATGCTTAAATGTGGGGATATTCGATAAGCGTTCAATTGATCATATTTTTATACTTGTTTCATGTACACTTTGCATATGATTTGGAGTAGTTTTGGTTTGCTGATACTTAATTTGTGTTAATTTTTATTGAAAGGGCAACGGAGGGCCTAAAGCATAAAAAGGAAGCAATTCGACATCATTTGAGGTGAAAAGGAAGCAACTTGAGGCAGTGCTAGCAGGCGTGCGGGCACCCGAACGAAACAAAAACTTAGTTTTACTGGCACCCGCATGCCCGCGCAGCTCGACCGCATGGTCTTCAAATCCAACCTAGTCCATACCGAGCAGTGTGCGGACGGACATGCATCCGGAGTAGGCCTGCGGACAACCATGCACCCGCGCAGCAAGCACGCAGGCTATTCAGCACCATATCGAGCAATGTGCGAAAGGACATACACTCATACAATACCGCATATGGCTCGGCATCCAGGCCTGACTAAAACCGTTTTACTCCAAAATTAATCTCCTTCAACCCAGATTTCATCAGACTTGTTTTGATTAGATGGTGGACTATAATTAGACAATTTTAGGGTTTTAGGATAGGGGATTGGAGGATCCCATTCATTCATCTAATCTTGTTTCTTGGACAATAATAATGGCCTCTTGGCAAGCTCTAACCCTCTTCTCTTCTAGGGATTAGGGTTCCATTAAAACATTTTGGGAGCAGAGGTCATGGCACAACCATTGAAAGGACGCTGCATACTCTGCCAACTGCCCTCTCAACGGTGGAGGGAAGTGATTGCTATACTATGTTTAGTTTCCTTCTCTCTTTTCTATTATTGGATGTGTGCTCCCCATTGATGGGGAACTAATTTGCTCGATACTTGGGCATGATGAACCTCCTAATTAGAACTTAATCTTGTGTTATGGATTTCTATTTTGAATGAATGCTTATTGTTATGAGATCTATTGAATGTTATGTATGGAATTGATTATCTACGTTGCGATGGCTAGGATAGTCAATAGGGTTCATACATGGGAAGAAGCTAATGCCTCCTCATATTAGAACAGCTTCAATAGAGAGAGTTGTGAGTATGCCGAGAGATTGGGTACTAAGGCAAGAGACCCCTTCAAATTTCTTATTCCCATAACTCTTCCAAGATATAGGTTCCCTAGAATGCTAATGCAATGAGGGTATTAGGTTAGTAATCAACTCGAAAGAGGGATTAAAGCATTATAGGAACCCTTTGTCCATAATTTAGCAATTTCAATATAGGAATTCATACCCATATCCTTCACAAAAATCCCGAGGAGATTCATTGCCCGAGTATCTCCCTTTAATGATTGGTTGCCTTCACCACTTCACATTATCCTTATGCATTCTAATTCTTAGGTTTTCTTTAGTTGTAGGAAATTAGATTAAATCACCGCCATCACTATTAGGCTAAATAGTAGACAAATAGCTAGTACTAGTACTTCTAGGTCCCCGAGGATTCGATAACCGACTTTTTCATAGTCCACTCTGTTACTTGATACGAGTTTTGCACTTGAGGTATATCGGCAAGCGATCAATCTTCCTAACTTAGGCTTCGTTCTTCTTCTCCATCTTTTGAGCTAGGCCTGATAGTCTTCAGCTTCTTTCTTCCAATGTGCGAGTTCATCTTGCCTCTTTTTTTTGGAGACGATCGATTTCCTCCTTAAGTGCTCGCTTTAAGGCCTTTATTTCGGCCTAATGATCTCTCTTCATGATGCTGAGATGCTCCATGAACTTTTCCTACAAATAATTATAATGATCTATGAGCTCCCTTCTTATTGTCTAGCCAATCTCAATTCTATTAGAGAGTCTTACCTTTGATTTGGTGGCATTCTTATGCTTTTCTACAAGCTCTTCAACCTGCTTCATTTGGCGAACAAGCTCCGCTTCCACGTCCTTAAGGACTCCATACCGAGGAACCCTAGAGGTGGTTAGCATCCGAAGCTTAAGGAAGACATACACGCCCACAAACAGGTTGCTTGTTAGCACAAAACTCAACAAAGTTAGCGTGATCAAGAATGCATAGCTTCGCCTCTATCAGACTAAGCTCGAAAGCCAATCCATCATAATCTAATATATCAAAATTCACTCGATCACCATCCAGCAAGAACGAATCCATTACTTCAACAGTGGCCGTGGCGTCGTTCAGTAGAGATGACAACTCGGTCTCGTGTACGGGATAAGAACCATCTTTTGGAGCCTTGGACTTGAGTGACCATTTAGCCGAGGAGGAAGCTGGCGGTCGTTCATTCGTCGCAGTGCGGCCAGAATCGTTTGATTTGGCAGACTTGGTTGACGGAAGGTCGGCGTTCAATATCACAACAGCTGAGGTAGGAACGATGGAAAGGGACAGAGAAGTAGTCTACTCTAAGGGCCCTGAGGCTACCATCGAGATGGGAGCGACCTTGATAAGAGTGAAAATGGTAGGAACACATTGATCAGGACCCAACTCATGCAACTTGCTAGTGACGACCTGCCCAACAACTACTTTCTCAGATGAGAGATCGTCCACGTTGCAATACTTATTGTTTTCAACCTCTTTTTTTTTTTATTGAAACGGCTCTTTCTCTTACCCTGTCGAAGGAACCTCCCTGGAAAAGCGCTTGACACGGTGAGGACCCTAACATCTAGCCGGAAGCATTCAAGAGTTTATCACCAGCGTCTTCCGCATCTCTTCCTTGTCAAAAGGCATTTCTTCACAAGAAGCCATAAGAAATTCTAATGATCGACACTTATGATTGCCTAAATATAGTAGAAGAGAAAGGTCCAACCCTCCACTAGAAATAGCATGGCCTCTCTATGGATCCTCTCAGGCAACAGTTTTGATAGGTCCAAAGGCTTGGAATTTCTTTAACTAGTCCAATTCTTCGCCGGATATAGGCATCTCGGGGATGGAATATAAATGAGGAACTCCCCAAGAATTTCTTTAACTAGTCCAATCCTTCATCCTCAAATTCTACTTTTTTCTCCGTCATTTCTTCATTTTTCAGTGTTTTTTCCATTTTTGGTAATACTTCGTATGCCAATTTAGGATAGGATATGAATCCGATTTGAACTCGGATTTTTAGGAGTTATCTGATTTTTTTAGTTATTTTAGAATTAAATAAGTTTTTCTATTGAACCAAAATTTGCCGATTTGGGCAAATTTGGATAAGAAGATAGAATTTCTAGGTTATCTAGGTTAGTTTTTTTTTAGCTATTTAAACCCGGCTTGTGGGTTGAATTTTATTCATTGATTATTGAATTATATTTTCCCTTTAAAGTTTCAGAGACTTTTCTTCTCTTTTTATCTTCCCCTTTCTTGCTCTTTGTTAATCTCCCCTGGTTACCACAGCCCGCAGGTTAATCACTACCCTGCCCGGCATCAGTTGGTATCAACATCTTCTTCGCGGTGGCCGTGGTGGTCATCGTGGTGGACATGTTCCGGCAGAGGAAGGTCCGTCTCGAGACCCAATCGCCTTGGAAGCGATGAACGAGGATCTACAAAGACAAGTAGCGAAGTTGACCCAAAGGTTGGCGGCGTGAGATTTTGGGGACCATGAGGCATGGGATTTGGGGGATCGTGAGGTTTCAGACCACGACTCCGAGTCTACCTTCGTTAACCCCTATTCCTGGCGTGGGCAGTTTAGAGAGCACCGTGTACGAGAGGAGCGTCATGAAGATCTCGGCTTTCGGGTGGAGTTGCCCGAATTTATTGAAACCCTACATGCTGAAGTCTTCATCGACTGGCTGAATGAGGTCGAGAGGATATTTGAGTACAAGGAGGTCCCTGATCATCTGAAGGTCCATCAAGTTGCATGGTCGAGCATCTGCGTGGTGGGAGCAGCTGCAGCGTTCACGAGATCGATAAGGCAAACCAAAGATTGCATATTAGGACAACATGAAGAAGAAGATGAAGGGGCACTTCCTCCCCTTCGACTACACCCAAACCTTGTTTCAGCGGCTTCATACGTTGAGACAAGGCGCAAGATCGGTAGATGAGTACACAGAGGACTTCTATCAATTGATCGCGCGGAACGACTTATCCGAGACAGAGGAGCAACTGGGGGCTCGATATCTGGGAGGTATGCGCCAACCACTGTAGGATGTTCTCAGTCTACACACACTGTAGACTGTTTCAGAGGTATACCAGCGCGCCCTCACTGTTGAAAAACACCAGAATAGAAGACCACCAATCGGGAGCGATCAGAGTAGCCGGACAACTCGCCCTCAAGCACCCCACCTAGTCTAGCAAGCACTGTCAGGTAGTTCTAACTCTGTCATATATTGTTACAGATGTGGTGAGCAGGGGCATAAATCACCCGAGTGTTGGAAACCTGCTAGTCTGAAGGGCAAGAACCTGATGATTGAAGAGATCGAGGCTGAGGAGACTGAGGAAAAAATTTATGATGATTATGGAGATGATGATGAAGCTGGTGACGTGCTGATTGGGGATGGCCATGAGAACCTCATTGTTCGCAAGAGTCTGTTGGCACCTGACACCGGGTAGGGTAGGGATTATTAACCTGCGGGCGGTGGTAAACAGGGCGAAGAGCAAGAAAAAGGGAGGACAAACAGAGAAGAAAAGTCTCTGAAACTTTAAAAGAAAAATATAACTCAATAATCAATGAATAAAATTCAACCCACAAGCCGGGTTTAAATAGCTAAAAAAAAACTAACCTAGATAACCTAGAAATTCTATCTTCTTATCCAAATTTGCTCAAATCGGCAAATTTTGGTTCAATAGAAAAACTTATCTAATTCTAAAATAACTAAAAAAAATTAGATAACTCCTAAAAATCTGAGTTCAAATCAGATTCATATCCTATCCTAAATTGGCATACAAAGTGTTACCAAAAATGGAAAAAAAACACCAAAAAATGAAGAAATGATGGGGAAAACAGTGGAATTTGAGGATGAAACGAAGGGTCCATCAAGCAAAGTAGTGGAATTTGATGATGGACCCCACGTGAGCGTCGAGACGAGCTTTCCGAATTGGGGTTGAGCGCGAATCCGATATCGGTAGCCAAAGTTATGGCCAAAATACCGAAACGTGTCCAAAGTGCTCCCCAATTCCGGACTTGGCTTGATCACCTTCCGCCTTTACGTCGGTCCGCAAAATCGTGGTATGCCAAATCTCTCTTGGTGCAATCAGATAGTTCGGCATCGTCTGACTCGGGCTCTCTTGCATCAGCACCTAAGGATGAATCAAGGAACGATTAGCTGAGAAACAACATCTTCCACACCACCTGCACAGTGGCCAACAAGGTTTGCAAGGTGATCATCGACAACACTAGTTGTGAGAACGTGGTGCCTGAAGACGCTGTTCAGAAGTTGTAGTTGAAGACGGGGTGACATCCGAAGCCCTACAATCTATCATGGCTGAGCAAAGGCACCGAGGTAAAAGTAGATCAACGATGTCTCGTTTCTTTCTCTATTGGGCAAAGATACTTTGACAATGCATGGTGCGACGCAGTGTCAATGGATGCCTGTCACCTACTATTGGGGCAACCATGGCAGTATGATCGGAGCGTAGTTCACGATGGAAGGAAGAATATTTATTCCCTCAGCATCAAGGGAAAAAGGATCGTGTTGGCACCCCGCCGGGAAGAAAAGCGTCCTACCCCGGTAACCAATACTAACCTACTTTCTATGTCAAGATTTTTAAGCGGGATCGAGCAGGGTGATGTAGTCTATGCACTGCTACCTTGTATATATAGTGCCACAAACATAGATCCAGATCTGCTAATAGAGGTACAGTAGTTGCTCCTGGAGTTTGCGGACTTGATGCCAGAGGAACTTCCCCCGGGACTCCCACCTATGTGGGACATCCAACACCAGATAGATCTTGTCCCGGGATCGAGCTTGCCTAACTGAGCGACATACCGCCTCAGTCCCAAGGAGGCCGAGGAATTGCAGCGGCAAGTGGAGGAGTTATTAAGGAACGGCTACATCCGAGAAAGTATGAGTCCCTGCGCAGTTCCAGCCCTGTTGGTGCCAAAGAAGGATGGCTAGTGGCGCATGTGTATAGATAGCCGAGCAATCAACAAAATCACCATCAAGTACAGCTACCCCATCCACTGCCTGGATGACATGTTGGCTCAGCTATCCTACTCAAAGGTTTTCTCAAAAATCGACCTGAAGAGCGGATACCACCAGATCAGAATACGGCCTGGAGATGAGTGGAAGACGGTGTTCAAGACACATATTCGAGGTCAACTGTAATGCATCTGGAATTGGCATTGGAGGTGTTCTGAGCCAATCAGGACGACCGGTAGCTTTCTTCAACGAGAGGCTGTCGGGGTCGAAGAAGAACTACTCCACTTATGACCTAGACTTTTATGTCATAGTTCAGTTGTTGAAGCATTGGCGCCACTACCTCATAATGAAGGAGTTCATTCTGTTCACCGATCATGAGGCCCTGAAATACATCAATGGTCAACACAAACTGAGCAGGCGACACGCTAAGTAGGTGGCGTACTTGCAGGAGTTCACCTTTACTTTGAAGTATCAAGCAGGAAGCCTCAACCGTATAGCAGAGGCTTTGAGCCGCCGCAGTTCTCTTCTCACCACAATGAGCGCCAAAGTTGCAGGTTTGAAGCCTTCACGGATATGTATGCAGATGATCCTTCCTTCTGGCGGATCCTTCAGGAGGTAACCGATGGGCATCGTCACGATTTTATTTTGCATAACGGTTACCTGTTTCGTGGTCTGCAGCTGTGCATCCCCGACTGTTCATTGCGATAGCAAATCATGAGCGAACTCTATAATGAGGGGCACTTTGGTCGTAATAAGACCTACGCTCTTATAGCTGCAGATTTTTATTGGCCAAAGCTGTCTAGCAACGTGGCTCACTTTGTGGAGCGTTGTTTTGTGTGTCAGCAGGCCTAAGGAGTTCTCACCAATGTAGGCCTGTACACTCCCTTGCCAGTCCCTGAAGCCCCTTGGCTTGACATTAATATGGATTTTGTTCTAGGTCTTCCTCGTACCCAGCAGGCCTCAGATTTTATCATGGTAGCGGTTGACAGATTTTCTAAGATGACCCATTTTGTAGCTTGTCAGAAGACTATGGATGCTACCTGCATTGCACATCTTTACTTTCGAAAGGTTGTCCCCTTGCATAGTATCCCTTGCTCCATCACATCCGATAGTGACACCAAGTTCGTCAGCCTCTTCTGGAGAAGCTTGTGGGGGAAATTGGGGACGTAGTTGAACTTTAGCAATGTATACTACCCCTAGACAGATGTCCAGACTGAAGTGGTGAACCGGAGTTTGGGTAACCTATTGAGGAGTTTGGCTAGAACTAAACCAAAGCAGTGGGATCTGGCACCACCTCAAGCCGAATTTGACTACAATAGATCGAAGAATCATACTACCGGCTTGAGCCCATTCGAGGTTGTTTATGGACGGAACCCATCAGGAGTACTTAATCTGTCCCCGTCCAAGAAAATGGTCGTGTTCACGGCCAAGCTGATGAGATGGCTGAGCATCTTCGGGTTATTCATGAGCAGGTCATCTTAGCTATTCAGGAAAGTAATACCAAGTACAAGGTGAATGCCGACAAATGGCGGCGTTAGGTGCTGTTCGATGAAGGCGACTTAGTGTGGGTTGTCCTTACTCAAGATCGCTTCCTTGTGGGTGAGTATAACAGGCTCAAGGAACCGAAGATCGGACACTGTGAAGTCCTGCAGAAGATCAATGACAATGCATACCGGTTGCGCCTCCCTGCGAAGACCTCAGACATCTTCAATGTGAAGCATCTGAGCCCTTGCTTTGTAGAGTCGACTGATACGAACTTGAGGGTGAATTCTTTCCAACCAGGGGAGGCTGATGAAGGAGAGCCCGAGTCAGACAATGCCAAGCTGTCTGATTGCACCATGAGAGCTTTGGCATACCACGACTTGGCGGACCGACGTAAAAGCGGAAGGTGATTGAGCCAAGTCCGGAATTGCGGAGCACTTTGGACACGTTTCAGTATTTTGGCCATAACTTTGGCTACCGATATCGGATTCGCACCCTCAACCCCAATTCGGAAAGCTCGTCCAGACATGCACGTGGGGTCCATCACCCTTCCTTCATCCTTAAATTTCACTATTTTCCCCGTCGTTTCTTCATTTTTGGAAATACTTCGTATGCCAATTTAGAATAGGATACGAATCCGATTTGAACTCGGATTTTTAGGACTTATCTGATTTGTTTAGTTATTTTAGAATTAGATAAGTTTTTCTATTGAACCAAAATTTACCGATTTGGGTAAATTTGGATAAGAAGATAGAATTTCTAGGTTATCTAGGTTAGGTTTTTTAGCTATTTAAACCCGGCTTGTGGTTTGAATTTTATTCATTGATTATTGAGTTATATTTTCCCTTTAAAGTTTCAGAGACTTTTCTTCTCTATTTGTCTTCCCCTTTCTTGTTCTTTGTCAATCCCCCTGGTTACCACCACCCACAGGTTAATCACTACCCTGCCCAGCATCAACTGTTGTCTTCCTTAGAAGCTGAATGTGGAGCCTTCATTGCCTAAGTCACTAGAAGCCAAGCAAAGGGATGAAGTTTGGAAAGGTCAGAAGGTCTCACGATGCTTCTCAACTACATAGAAGATGAATTCGTATATGAATGGAATCGAAAAGCTTGCTTAGAAAAGAAGATGACCTAGTACGCCTTTTCACCAAATTGCAATGGTTGCAATCCGACCGCTCAAGAGAACTCACAAGCAATCGATACCCCTAAGAGTGACATGTGGGTCATTATCTCTCAGCCTCCAAAGAGGGAAGCATATAGAATATGACACTCATCATGATCTCTACTGGATCCATTTAATGAAGACATCTCGAGAAGCGAAACAACCCCACAAAGTCATGGGAGCGAGCAATGAAGATGACACGCAATAGCTTTGCCGTCAACATCGAATCATCCTCGCAGTGGATCAAAAGAGTACATTCTGTATGCGCCCACACTCACACCAAGGCGCACTCCTAGAACCGGAGGATCGATCAAACATAAATATCAAAATTCTGACCTATACCTAATCCGATCTCTGATGACCATCAACCTGGGTGCAAACGAATCACCAGCTTAGGAGATAAAACATTCTTTGCTAGGATCATGCCATCAACTTGACTTACTAGGTCGACTCAAGATAAATCTTGGCGACCTAATAATCCGGAGGACAAGTGTTATGGGGGGAAAATCGGGTTGTACACATGGCACGATCCTGGAGCTCCAAGGAAGTGGACTGCTCCTAACCATCCCGCCATTAACCTATCCATGAGAAGATTCTTTCACATGAAAGGCGTAAGCACGTGTGCCCGGGCATCTACACTGGCGACTCCCCACGACTAACAACATGACACTGTGACAGGGGGTATAAGAGGCAGAGCATGGAGAGAAAGTTGGGGACTTATGGTGTGAACCTGGGGTTTGGACCTAAGGAAAGCTCATTTTCAACCTTCGCTCTCTTCCTATCGTCTCCTCCTTGAACCATATTCTCAATTACGCTCACTGAAACCTCTCTCTCTCTCTCTCTCTCAATCTTCTTCTTCTCCTCCACATTCTTCTACTGATAAGTGCTCAATTATACATATATTTCTATCATATTTACATACACTTATCCTATTATTTTATATCAATTCCTCTATTTTTGTGCTCCTCTGGGTTTGTTTTGTGATTGAGCAGGTAAAATGGATACGTGGAGCAAAAGGAGCGAGAAACAGGACAAACCACGATGCAGTGGCTCTGATCATCAAAGATCCAGAATAACATAAAGGTACATCAAGCTAATGATGCAAAACAAGTGATTCTTGGGAGGCAACCCAAGTTTGGTTAGTTTTCTCGTTCATCTTTTTAGCATAGCTTAGGATTTTAGTTAGGAATACAATAGTGGTGAATTATACTTTTTGATGATGTTCTCAAAAATAATGTGGTTCTTAAAAGTTTAACTATAAACTTTTTGTCTCTGGAGTCACTAACACACAGGTTCAGGAGGAATCAAGGAGACAGATAAAGCTATGAAGCAAACATAGAGATGTATGGGCACATCTCGGGAAAGTCAAGACACAAGTACCTAAACTACGCATGGTCGTGCTCCTCACTTGCACGGGAGTGCACTATGGTACGGTGAAACAAAGAGATGCATGGGCATCCGCACGCCGGTGTACAAGACCATGCATGAAAAGATTCAAATTTTTAAACCCAAATCGTGCTAATGCCGACGCCAAACCCTCTTCTTCTTCCCCTCACTGGACCTCATCGTCGATCCTGCTCCGACATTAGAGCATATCTTTGTCTTTTATTTTTCATTTTACAACTTTTGTATTTTCTTTTTAGTTGAGTCAATATGTTCATAAAGGTTTTTGTCTTTCTATATGCTATAGAGCCTCACTTTTTGTGCCTTCAGGATAAGTTGAAATTCACACTTGGCAAGAAATATAATGAAAGGGATAGACACATCACGTTGCACACTGAGATAAGTCCACTTTCTCTCTCCCATCTTGTTTTCACATGTTCTATTCTTTTTAGTGCATATATTGTGTGCATTGGGGATAATTCACAATTTAAGTGTGGGGAGGGATTAATTATAAAAAATTATATTGTATATGATAAGTGTTGATTTAGGATGATCTATGAACAAATTAATAGGATCTAATTTTTTTTCAAAATTATACTATATAATTTTGCCTTTACCAGATAACTCATAAAATTTTGAGCACAAACCCTAACTATGTTGTCGTTGCCCGCTTAGGTTTGGATTCTGCCTACTTTGTGACCACTGGTTTTTGTTATTTATGGAAAAAAAGAGATGAAAGGAAAACAAAGGGAAAAAAAGAAAGAGAAAAAGAAAAAAAAAAAGGAAGAGAAAAGGAAAAATAAATAAATCCGTAAAGTCGGATCCATTAGGGATGCCCTACTAGAAGAGTGAAAAAAATAAGTCGGAAAGTCGGATCCATTAGGAAGAGCGAAGGAAAATAAGTCTGGAAAGTCGAATCCATTAGGGACGCCCTACTGGCCGGAAAGTCGGATTTATTAGGAATGCCCTACCGGAAAAGATGGTAGAAAAAGCTATCACCTTTGATGCGTGAAAGCCGCTCTTGAGTAGTCTGATCTTGGGTATCACAAATGTCCACTTGATGACTTACCAAGGGAAATGGCTACCTCATTGGATGTATGCAGCTACTATCCAATTAGAAGAGTCAAAAAGAGTTTACTTTAGGGAATAATGTCTATAACCAGTGGAGTCGTGCTTGAGTCAGAAAGGGGCACCAGGGAAAGGGCACACAAACACACGTCGGGGGTTTGAGTACAAGGCAAAACATATTTTCTATAAAAACTATTTATAACACTCAACATTGTGTTTTCCCAGGTACTGGAGGCACTTCTAATTATTTTGAGATCAGAGATTTTGCACTTATTTATTTTCTTTATATGTTTCCTTTCTTGAGGACAAGCAAAAGTTCAAGTGTGGGGTATGATAAGTGTTCAATTATACATATATTTCTATCATATTTTCATGCACTTATCCCATTGTTTCATATCAATTCCTCTATTTTTGTGCTCCTCTGGGTTTGTTTTGTGATTGAGTAGGTAAAATGGATACCCTGAGCAAAAGGAGAGAGAAACGGGACAAACCACGACGAAACAAGCTGAAAAAGGGCTTTATAGAGATGTGCACAGCCTAGGCATATTTATGCATGGGTGTACACCAGCCCATACTATACTCAAAACGAGTTAAAACCACGTTGCACGGGCATGCAGATGCTCTACACGTCTGTGCATCCTGAAGCCAAAATCTGTGAACAAGCTGCAATGTTCCGGATTTATTCAAAGAGATTCAGGACTTCAAATCCAATCTCCACCATTCATATCGAAGAATAAGAAGTCAAGAACACCCAGTTAAAATTTCAAGTCAATCCGAGGTGAATTAGTCACTCGATTGAGCGCTTGATGAAGACTGCGCAGACCTAGAAAAGCTGCACGGGCGGATACACGACCGTGCATTAGGCCTTGCATCTAAAAGTTATCCGAAAATGCGTCGATTTAATCTCAAATTAATCCCCAAGATTATCCACTAATAAACAGGACCATACACTGTTATTTTGGAGCCTATATAAACCCTATCGAAGAAAGAGATCGATCATCTTTGGGAGGGGGCCCAAAGGGACTTTTGGAAGACTGGTCTTTGGCGGGTGTTCCGAGCGAGGGCTAGGGTTTCAGAGAAGACCGAAGACAGAGTAGACATCGAGCAAGGGAATCCATATATTTTCAATTATGTCTTTCTCCGGTATCTCTGTTATGGTTTCCATTAGCATGAGAGACTAAACCCCTTCGGTGGTGCCTCAAACACATGAACCCTAGGATTATTTGTTAATTGAATTATTTTATTTATTAGCTTTCCATTATTGATGATTCTTGTGAGTTTGTGCTTGATTTATGTGATTGTATTTTGCGTGAGCCAGGGTCATATACTTGTTATATTCTTGCAAGGTACATATGTTCTTAGGATTTTGACTTGCGTATCTCTTTATGAATAGATCCATATCTCTCAGTTAGATTATAACTAGGCATAGGTAATGAGTTCGATCTACATACCAAGAGATCGGATGTGGCATCTAGATGGTGCAATTGTTGAACTCCCAAGAATTAAAAAATAGATAGCCAATACTTAAAATTCTATTATTAGCAAAAGAATCCTAGGAGGATTGTGATAGGAGGTGTCACATTTCATCTCTAACTACTCACAATCTACCAATTGTTCACTTTAGTTCTTTGTTTAGGACATATAACCAGATTTCAAATTACTTCCATTACCCTTCGACTAAATAGCAAAGGATAGTTAGTACTAGGATTCAAGTCCCTGTGGATCCAATAACCGTATATTTAGGGACTTTACTACTAAATCGACTCCGTACACTTGCGGGTTAGTCGTCACGCACCCTATGCGTGCATCACCTACTGACTTGAGCGTCGGAGAGTGGGAAGGAGCCCCTGACTTCCCTTGTATGGACTAAAGGCTCGTCGGTCAGACGCCTACTGCCTCTCAAGATGAAGACCTCCTCGAAGTCGTTCTCCAGCTCAAACTGTTTCCCTATTCCATTAACCATTTCGTTTCAACATCATCAACTCTCACATCCTCTAAGTTGATCTCACCGAAGCGCACATCCCGAGGACTCTCCAGTTTCGAGCATCAACATCAACAATTTCAAAAAATTTCCAAACTCCGAGGTTCTCTTCCTATTGTAGGTACCGGCACCGGCACCAATAAATGGTCCAACATTATTATCGGCATTAGATTCATTAAAACTCACGGTAGTGTTTTCAAAAAGCTAGAATGAAGAATATCATTGGGGGAATTCGAAGAACCGACCGTTATGAAATTAAAAATACAAGTTAAGAATTACCTCAACTGCTTATAGAAGATTTGAAGAAAGTCAAACAATTGTATACCTAATTGGTATCCTTGAAATACAGTTGAGGAATGAGGATTTGATTACTTGAAGTCTTGAACTTAGAAATAATTTGATCTTAGAGCCTTGATGCCTTGATTGCATAAAGTTGATTGCTTGAATTCTTGAGAAATTAGAATGAGTGAATTGAGATAAAAATTGAATTGTTGGTGTGGGGAAAAGAGAAGAATTAAGGGGGGATTTTTTGATTTTTTCTTAAATTTTTAATACCCAAAATAACGTTATAAACTAGTTGTTTATAGTTGTTGGGATGATAAAAATGTCATTTACCCAAAAGACACAAAAACCCTCAAAATTAATAGTTTTATACTTGTTAAAATGGGTAAAAATGTTTTTTTTATTGGTTTAAAAGGCATTTACAATTTTTAAAATAAATAAATAAATAAAAGCTAGTAGGTCAGCCTCACCCTCCAAAAAGTTGTTGCGGGTCGTGCTGGCATTACTCGTAACGACATTAATTATTTCGTGCTGACCCGCGTGCTTGGGTCGGCACAACACACTTAGGTCACATGCCATGTCGGCCCATGGGCAACACAGATGCTGGCCCAACATAGGTTGGACCCTAGACCATGCACAACCCGTTTGACACCATGACAAAGAGATAAGTTGGGAATATAAGGACAATTATTGTCCATGAAACTGGTGGAAGATCTCTCTTAGAAAAAAAAAAAACAAAACAAAAAAACAAAAAACCGAAAAAAATAGCAAGATTAAGTGGTCACAGGAACTATTTTGCAACTTTGCAAATCTTGTCAAATTTTTCTATATACAATTTTGATGTTTGTTCCACATAGAAGCAGAAGACCAAAAAATTAAGAATAAAATAAATTGTAAACCATCAAACCTTTTCCAAGTTAGAGACGCTTGAGAAAATGGGCTGATGAAGTATCATCTTTCTTCATATGAAAACTTTTACAGCCTCTGGACTAAAGAAGTGCTCATCACTCTTAAGAAGACCACCATTTAAGTACTCCACTCTTTCAAACTCTACCCACCATCTCCATGAAACTCCAATACCAATCTCCACACTTTTAGACCTAAGGAATCCACTAACCTTTGTTGCGGCCCTTTCCTTCTCTTCCACGAAAAACGCGCCTATTCGTGGTATCCAAATCCACGCCCTAACCTTCAAGAATGGCTTCTCCAATAACATCTTCTCTCAGAACAATTTGCTATGGATGTACTCAAAGTGTGGGCTTTTGTGGCATGCCATGAAGGTGTTTAAGGAAATGTTTGAAAGAAATCTTGTCTCCTGGACATCTATGATCTTTGGGTTTGTCCGTAACAATGAATGTGGGATGACTTTGCCACTTTATCGTGAGATGGTGAGAGCAGGGTTCTGTCCTAATGAGTTTGGACTTGCCAGTGTCTTTTTTTTTTTGGACGTTAAGAGCGGGTGGCTAGCCACTATAAAGAACCAAAGGGGCGGGGCTGCCTGGGTTCGACTCCCGGCAGAAGCATGTGGAATAATGGCCATCACGAGGTGGCCCCACCATGCCTGCACAGGAACGCCACAGGAAACAGCCCCCCGAGTCACTCGAACCCGAGACCGGGTGGGAGGCACAGAACCCAAGTACCATCCGGCCAAGCGGCCTTCGGTGGACTTGCCAGTGTCTTGACTGCATGTGCTGCAATGAACAATGTTGACTTTGGTTGCTCAATTCATTCTGTTACTCTAAAGACGGGGCTAGATTGTAATCTATTTGTAGGTGGTTCGCTTCTGCATATGTATGCTAAATGTGGACATGTTGGCTTTGCGGAGTTTGTCTTTGAGACTTTACAGTTTAAAGACTTGGCCTGTTGGAATGCAATGGTGGAGGGCTTTGCTATCAATGGATGTGGCTGTGATGCAATAATAACTGTATCTCTTATGCACTACAATGGGTTCATTGCTAATCAATTCACCTATATAAGTGCTCTTAAAGGGTACAAAATCACTGGAAACTTAAGTTCTGTAAAACAAATTCATGCCATAATTGTCTGCAATGGTTTTGAGTACAGTACTTCAACAATGAACGTGCTTACTGACACATACTCTAGGAATGGAGTGAAGGACTCTGCATTGAAGGCTTTTGGTAGAACTAAGGACAAAGATATTGTTTCATGGAATACTGTGATATCCTGCATTGCACAAGATGAGGATCCTGAAGAAGTAGTGGCTTTATTCTCTGAATTATTGATTTCAGGCTTGAAACCGAATGAAGTTACTCTATCCATCATATTCAGGCTATGCGGTTTTATGGATGATCTTTCTCTTGGGTCTCAGTTCTGTTGCTTTACTTTCCATCTCGGACTCTTCAATGATATGCTGGTTGTGAGTTCGCATGTTAGTATGTTCTTTTAATGTGGTTTGGTGGAGAATGCACACCGCATGTTTAGGAGTGTCCCTACTTTCAGTATTGTAAAACCCAAGGGTTTTGTGGGTAATTTTGGTATTTTTTAGATTTTAATTATCTTTAATAATTGGGTTGAATTATCTAAGTTTGGATAATTAGAGGAAGGACTTGCATGTAAATCTATTAAAAGTGGGAGGACTAGAAGCGAATTTACCTTTCTTTTGTGAATTAAATTAGAGAGGACCTAATTGTAATTTATAAAAGTGAAGGGGCATTTGTACAAATTGTTAAGAGAATGTATGCACGTTGATAATGCTTGAATTATATAATATAATGAGTATATGTTATATTATATGTTATAATATAATATATAGAGTAATGAATATATATTATATTATATGTTATATAATATAATGAATATTATATATATATATATATATATATATATATATATATATATATATATATATATAAAGGGGCAGCCATAGAGAGAGAGTAATAGTGCTTTGAGGTGTTTTACTATTTAAGAAGTCACTGTAGCATGAATAGTTCCCTTCCGTTTTCTTTTTTATCTGAGAAAGGGAGAAGGGAATGGACGGCCAGGATTGTGGTGATGTTCAGTTAGAGATGGATCTGATGGATGAGGTTACTCCTAGGGTTGAGCACGCGCCACCGAGATAGAGGTGGTTCCCCGCTTAACGGTTGAGACCGTGTCGTCCGCGTCGAGAGGATAAGAACGGGGGAAACGTGCGCGTCTGTTTCGTAGGTGGAAGAGACGTTTGAAAGAAATTCGATTCTTATCGGATCATCTTCTAGTTATCATTATATAGATATATACTATGATAAGACCTAGCCCTAGCTGCGTTGGTTTCCCTTGCGTGAGAGGCGCCGCTACTGTCATCTGAGAGGAGGAGCGGTCAGAGGGACGCCTGACCGGTTTCCGGCGATAAGTAGCCGTGGATTCGCTGCTGTCCGGTAAGTCCTCCTGTGCTGATTTTTTTTAGATACCCGTCTTTCCTGTCCATTTCAATGTTTGAATGGGTTAAAGTCTGGCTAGAGATAAGATGTATGATGAAAAGAGAGAAGGCTGTGTGAAGTTATGGCTGGGTTTCATTCCTTGAGGATTCATTGCTCTGTTTAAGGAATATAAGGGTTGGATTAGCCCCTTCATTTGTTTATCTTGATAGTAGTTGTTGAGGAGTAAGGAATAGAGTTGTATATTAGTGGGCTGGTCCCTATGATTCCATGTAGAAGTTCGGTTAAATCGAGAACATGGTAACATGCTGTTCTGTGCATGAGTTTAGTGATTTCATTGTTTGAGGTTCTGTAGATTGGAGGGAGATGAGAGCCAAGGTTTGTGAAGTTTAATGCACAGTGTCCTGGTTTGATATGGATAGTGAGGGTGGCTGGACAGTGAGAGAGAGATGGGTTCATGGGTTCAGTCTCTATGATGGTGCATACATAAAGAAGTAATGTTTGTAGATAAGTGGCCAGGGGTGGCCACTGAGTTGTACCATGAGTTCGAGATGTATTTCAAGGCTGTAAATATAGAATGGTTCATACATGGGTTTTGAGGCTTTAATTGATGTGATGTGGTCACTGTGGTTTCAGGTGTACCAGTGTTTTGTGAGAGGCTGTAGTTATAGCTAGTGCTCTGGGATGAGAGTTTAAAGGTAGTGATTGTGATTTAGGACCACTGCTGAGGCTTGGGAGTTGTAGAGAGAATTATGATTTCAATGGCTGTTAAGACAGTGAATGGGGATTAGTGTCACATGGGATCATGGCAACAGGCTTGGGCTACGGTGATGAATGTAATGTAGAGGTTGATTTACGGGTTCATAAAATATGGTGTGATTAAAGAGTTATGAATGTGTTCTGATGAGATTATATTTTGGCTTGGAGGATTCTTATTTAATTATTTATGAAGTTATTTAAGGGATGAATTTGGATTGTTTTTAAGTGGGCCTTGGGCTAGACTGGTGCACTCAATTAAAAAGGGAATTATTTTAATTAATTGAGTGATAAGTAATTTGGGAATTTAGATGAGTTTATTCAATGGGTCGGGCCCATATAGTTGCATGTAAATATCAGACAATATTTTTTTTAAAAATGCTCGTACGTATGTTGAGTGCGAATCTGTGTTTACCAGATATTGTCGAGGAGTGCTGATCTTCGACGTGACAGATTCGGAGCGATCAGTGTTTGGATTGCGTTTAGAGGTAAGTCACTCTTGCCTCGTTTTCACCCTTGTATGGGTTTCCTTGTTTTACTGTGTGCTATTAGTTAGCATGTTTTGTGAGTACCTGCTGTTTGATTCCATGCACATACATGTTTGATTGTTTCTTTCCTGGTATGTGCTTGGTTGCTCTGCTCGGTAGTGTTTGATCTACCGTTTGTTGAAATGCTTAGTTGGACTACCCACCCGTGGGCCGACACCTGATCATGGGCACATGGTCTTGTGTGCTGGCCGGGAGGTACGTGCCAACCGAAGTTCGATCTTCGCCGCTTGCGGTGGAGTCCGAGACTCCGTATCCCCTGTCGATGGGGTTGATTTGCGGCCGCGTGTCGACACGTAGAGGTGGCGCTACCGACCGCTGACAGTCCGCTCACTCACTCCAGGCCGCTGTTGCGATCGAGACTACGTTTCCTTATTACATTTGTCAGTCCGGGAAGTGTTTGGTGAAATGTTCTTGGACTTCTCATCCAGGGCTCTGAGGGCCGTAGCTGGATGTTAGGATCTGTTTGTTTGTATGGGGTGTAGCCCCTTTGTTTGATGATCCTATATTTTGATATCTGTTCCAGCTGACCATTGTGATTCCTGCAGGATACTTACTGAGCTTTCCATTCGAAAGCTCACGACTTTTCTCTTCTCTCATTTCAGGTCCTGAGGAGTAGGTAGACTCGAGCTCAGGGACGGCGAGAGTTAGGGCGTGATATTGCTGAGTTTGGAGGACCTCCCTAAGTTGTTTTTCTTTTGTGTGAGAGAACATTGTCATTTATTTTATTAGGACCCTTGTAGGGCCTGGATTATCTAGAGGGCGTGTAGACCCTTATTTGATTTCATATTGTTTCCGCTGGGATTTTATGGATTATTTATTGGTTATTTTCTGATTAAAGTATTATTTGCTTATCACTATTAGGCCTTGTATTCGATTGGAGCGCGTCTCCTATCGGGTACGGCCGATCTGTCGACGTTCCCGAGGTCCCTGGAACCGGGTCGGGGCGTTACAAGTATAATTACATGGAATGTGATGCTTGCTGGGTATGTCTCAAATGAGAATTTTAAGGAGGCGTAATGCTTTTCTGTCGAGCGATACAGTTAGGCATTCAAGTGGATGACTATATATGCTCAACCATTCTCAGTGCATGTCAAGGTCCTGAAGATGTAAAGTCTGGGGAAGAAATTCATGCGTACATCTTCAAGTCGGGTTTCAGTCGTACTTGTATTGTGAGTAGTGCAATGACACATGCATATTCAAGATTTGGTTCAGTAGAAAGCTCCCTTAAGGTCTTCGAAGATACTGAGGTTCTGGATATGGTTTCTTGGGGAACTATGATTTCTGCATTTTCAAAACAAGGTTTTACCTCCAAATCTCTTTCTCTTATTAATTATCTGAGAGGACGAGGTGAAAATCTGGATGAATTCATGCTAGGAAGTGCTCTGAATGCATGTGCTAATGTTGCTGCCTTCAACCAATACCGATGCATCCATATACACGTACTGAAGACAGGATATGAGAGACATGTCTGTATAGAAAGTGTTGTAGTTGATGCTTATGCTAAATGTGGAGATATCACAGCTCTAAACTGGCTTTTGATTCCTCTTAGAGAAAATTTGATGCGGTTCTTTCTCATCATGGGTTAATCGAAAGAGCTGTAGAGTTCTTTGAGAAAATGAAATATGTAGACATATATCCTAGTCATGCCACATTTGTAGAAGTTATTTCTGCTTGCAATCATCTGGGATTAGCAGAAGAGCGGCAGCTTTTCTTTAATTGCATGATCACTGATTATGGGATGAGCCCTTCCAAGGATAATCTTACCTGCTTGGTCGATCTTCTTGCACGAAATGGACTCCTTGAGAAAGCTAGAGATGTTATCGAGCCCATGCCTTTTGAACCTTGGCCTTCCATTTGGAGGTCATTGTTGAAAGGTTCTCGGATTCATGGCAACAAGGCAATGCTATACTGGCTGCTGAGCTAATATTTCAATTGATGCCAGGTGATGTTGGGGCCCATGTGTTGTTGTTAAATGTGTATGCTGAAGATTGAAGATGGGCAGATGAAGAGAAGGAGAGAATGAAAATGACGGAAAAGGGACTTAGCAAAATACCTGGATCCAGTAAAATCAAGATCTAGGAAGACTACTAAATTTTGGTGGGGCAACCCCTAGAAGGTAACATAGGTGAAGACTTCCTAGAAGCAGTGCTAACTTGGAGTTTCTTTCTTCTGACACTGATTGTGTGTAAAGTTGATAAAATAGATGCAACTGTCATTAGAGGTCATGACTGAAGTACCAGCTACTTGTTCATAGTACATGCTGAAAATAACACCAAAATTGAAATAACATTTGAAGCATGATTTTTGCTGAAGCTGATGGATGTACCGATGGTCCACAACTCACTCGAACCAGCCCATATATTCTTGTCCTAACATTGCTGAAACAACTGGTGTTCTATGTGTATGGATGTGGGAACTTATTGCGTTAAGAATGACAATTAATTAAATTTATGTATATGCTTCTGTTACTGAAAATTGGTTTACTTCAGTAATGTTGCAATGTAAATATTGAATCATATCATGAAAGATTTTATTGAAAGATTTGATTGTTCACTTATCTCATTGTTAATATTTTCCGCTAATATTACAGTTTGAAATGACAAAAAAGCAGTTCTCTTTGATTTATTTATTTATTTAGTAATGTAATAAATGTGGATTAGTTACTTTTTATTTGATATATGTCTGTTTCAGGCATGTTTCGATCCCTCAACATGTCAAAATGAGAGGAAGTGGTAGGAAACTTTCTTTGTGAAAGCTGCAGTTCTCTTTGATAATTAAGTTGTAGATTCCACCAACAAAATGAAGTCCCTAAACTAGAATGGGGCACAATATTTTGTATCCATCCTTGTTGAGATGAGGATCTATGTTTGTGATGCATGCGATTTGGAACAAAACAATTGCGAAGATTTTCCTGTAGATTTCATGGGTAATTTGATGTCCATGTGAGACTACATCATAGCCCTTTACTACGTTCCAGAAATTGAAGCATAAGCAAGAATCGGATTTGTATATTTGGATAGATGTAAACGTGGTTCATTAGCTAGCTCATAGAAGAATAAATGTATTTCCAAAGAGTGAAGCAGCTTTTTTATAAACATAACCCCCAAAACAAGGTTAAGAGAGCTGTAAGATACATCAACAAACTCACAGAACTTTTGTAACACCCGTTCTCAACACAGGGACAGATGTCACACCAGCTGGGCCGGGAGTGCACCCAACCCATCAGCTGTGTAATTTAAACCTGATAACAATGATAATCAAACTAATAAACATAAATGATAAACAAAATATTTAAAATCTTATATAAAGTTTTTTTTGAAAAAAATCTTATACAAAGTTTACAAATCTTGCTGAAGCGTTCTAAAATTCTAAACATCAAATAAGATCAGGCTATCCTTATCTGCTAAGTCAGAACCATCTACAGGAACACTCAATCTCGTCTACCTGCACATTTCACTTGAGTGAGAATCTGGCGCCGGGCAGGATAGTGATTAACCTGCGGGCGGTGGTAAACAGGGGGGATTGATAGAAGCGCAAGAAAAAGGGAGGACAAACAGAGAAGAAAAGTCTCTGAAACTTTAAAAGAAAAATATAACTCAATAATCAATGAATAAAATTGAATCCACAAGCCGAGTTTAAATAGCTAAAAAAAACTAACCTAGATAACCTAAAAATTTTATCTTCTTATTCAAATTTGCCCAAATCAGCAAATTTTGGTCCAATAGAAAAACTTATCTAATTCTAAAATAACTAAACAAAACAGATAACCCCTAAAAATCCGAGTTTAAATCGGATTCATATCCTATCCTAAATTGGCATACGAAGTATTGCCAAAAATGAAAAAAAACACCGAGAAACGAAGAAACGATGGGGAAACAGTGGAAATTGAGGATGAAGGAAGGGTCCATCTAGCAAAGCTTGATGTACCCCACATGCGCGTCGAAACGAGTTTTCCGAATTAGGGTTGAGCGCGCGAATCCGATATTGGTAGCCAAAGTTATGGCCAAAATACCGAAACGTATCCAAAGTGCTCCCCAATTCCGAACTTGGCTCGATCACCTTCCGCCTTTATGTCGGTCCGCCAAGTCGTGGTATGCCAAGGCTCTAATGGTGCAATCAGACAGCTCGGCATCATCTGACTCGAGCTCTCATGCATCAGAATCACTATACAAGATACAAGTATAGTATCAGATATAAGAGTATCGAAATAATGCTAATCATATACATTATCTTTCAATCAATTAATATGCCAAACAGCATAAGAAACCCGGATAAATCCAAATCAATAAAAATCACAATGTCAACACATGATTATAAAGAATGATCCTATAATTATTCTGGGCAATCTAATCATTACCCTAGCCTCCTGATGTGGCAAACTCACGACCGTGGCGATCAGGTATAAGTATCATATCAATCTATCATGCACCCATGATCTCAATCTCACCGTCATACAGTATAATCTATGCCGGGAGGAGCTCCCTCCTAAGCCAAACCCTTCGGCTGGAGCTCCCTCCATGACCGTAGGATCCCTATGAACTGTGCTCCCACAGAACCATAGGACTAATCTGATTGCCGGTCTCTACGAACTGTGCTCCCACAGAATCATAGGACTAATCGTGTGGCCGGTCTCTACGAACTGTGCTTCCACAGAAACGTAGGACTAATCTGGTGGTCGGTCCCTACGAACTGTGCTCCCAAAGAAACATAGGACTAATCTGGTGGTCGGTCCCTACGAACTGTGCTCCCACAGAATCGTAGTGTAATCACTCGCAATGTCATATCATGAAAATCATATAGGCCTCAAATCGACTTCGCATGCACCCCAACCTCAATGCCCAGGAATGATACCATATAAATCCCAGGCGGAACATATCACTGTCCCCAGCGACCCTCTGGTATAAACCGGCTTATCTTGATTAAGGTGCATGTTTGCCAATATTTCTAATATCTCTTTTGTCTTGTTCCTATTCTCATTCTTTATTCCTCTTTTCACGTGTATTTTCATTCATAACACATGAATAAAACAATCAAGCAGCTAGTAATATGATCATAATATAAAACTAGCGTCACAACACAAACTCCAATATAAAATCCATACAAAATCATGTAAACCAAATTCACGATAAAACTCGATCATGAAAAACATCCAAGTATAGTGTAATCACTCACCTTAGATCCTTGCAAGCTTAAGTGTGACTAGGTCCACCCGATACTCTCGGGGCGTCCTTTCCTCTTCCTAGTATTTATATTACGAACAATAGTAAATACTAAAACCATGCTCATATAAAATTACTTCTAAATCTAAGCAATGTAGTCCTAACTTAGAATGCAGGAATTTCTACCATTTATGTGCGGTCTGACCGTTTTGTCCATAACTTTCATTCTAGACATTAGATTTCTTCAATTTAGGGCTCGTTAGAAAGATCACTTCAAGATCTTTCCATTGATATATTAACTCACTCCGAACGGAGTAGTATAGAGGATGCAGCTATCCCTCGAAGGAGCCAGCCAAACTGCAGGTATACACATATATATCATTGAGGCATTCTATCGAATACATGATGTGTGATTCTTCAAACATTCCAAGACCTACCCTATGACAGCCATACAGTCCTTGAATTTACATTCAATATATTGGAGATGATTGCACACATGTTCCATGCCATTATAGCCTTAGAACATTAATTCCATATCCAATAATCTCTTAGAGGCATTTTCTACAAACACCTTGAGGGCATGTTATTTAACATAGGATACTATTATCACTTATACAAGCATTTCAGGGCCATTAATCTTACGATGGTCTTGTTAGTCAATTTAATTAGAGTAACATTCAATCTAAGAGGACATTATCCAATGGCCATTTCACTTGGGCATTTCATCAAACAACATGTGGGCATGCCCATTTTTAGTCTAGAGACAATCATATTATATTTTCTTGAATTTTAATCATACAAGCATGATCATAGCATACTCTCAAAGTTCATCTCTACAACTGCCCATACAATCTCTAACACTCTACATTTTACCTAGTATATTACTTCAAAGCTAGCTCAAATCTTCATACACCAAGACAGCCCTCTAATTCATCGATTAATCATCTTGGAAATTGATTTCCCATCTCCGAACAACCTGATTTCTGTTGGAAGACAATAGCTTGTTCGAGCTAAAATGGGAGGTAGAGACGATGGCTCTTTGCTCACTAGGAAGGAGAAGAGTAGCAGCAAGGCTCGAGCGATGGTTCTTTGGGCGCAAAGTCAGGCGAGGGTCAGCGCCGGTTGCTTTGTGGCGGGGCCAAGCAAGCGGGCGGCCGGCCGGCGAGCAGGGGCGGCTCGGGGTGGCGCTGGGCGTGGGTGGCGAAGGCGCCGAGATGCGACGTGCACGGGCAAGAGAAAGAGGAAGATGGAGAAATTGGGGCTTAGGGCTCAGCTCCTCAATGAAAATCGAGAAAGAGAGAGAGAGAGAGAGAGATGAGAGAAATTTAATTTCTCTCTCTCCTCTCATCTCTTTACTTATAATATAAAATAAATTTTAATTTATTTTTATTTTATTTCATTATTATATTTAATCCAATAGATCAACTTATTTTTTTTAAAAAAAGAACCCTTATAATTTAACTTTTCTCCCTAGCTTTTGTCACATGGTCATTTAATCAAAATTATTTCCTTCATTATCACTCATTCCACTAAGTTATAATAATTTAATTATTTGCTTAATTTTCTCCCCATTATATACTCACATGGGCTACTATAGCACCACATGTGTCTCTTTAATTAATCTTGATTAATTAGGATTTAAGTTAATTTCAAATATAATTTATCGTGCTTATATCATCACTCAGCCTCCTACTATTTCCTAGTAAAGCGACCTGGCACATTAAAACCTTATCTTGGCCATCATAGTTAAAAGGCTGGATTTTTGGTCCATTACCTCTCGATTTTCACTTAATCAAGATTAAAAATGATGAATTTATTTTCTGTTCTAATTAATTTTATTAAATATTCACAAATTATCAGACAATCTATTAGGAAAAATTTGAGAGGTAATAATTCTCCAAAAAATTTAAACGATAATTACTAGAAAAAATTCGGGGCATTACAACTTTACTGATGAAAAAACAGATGTGCATTAAACTATAAATTTGCTTGACATTTGAAACAAATTGAGCAGCAAGCATACTGACTGCAGACGCAAATGGACAGTGTCCGGCTGGTAGACTTCCATGCGGGCCGCCGTCCATTATTTAAAAAAAATAATAAAATAACCCAAAAATCCAATAAATTCCACAAAAATCTAAAGAAAATAGAAAAATCAGAAAAAATTAGTAAAAAGTGCATAATATCTCAGAAATTGCCAAAAAATACACAAAATCCCATAAAAAAACGCCCAAAAAATTTAAAAAAAATGTAAAATAAATCAAGAAATTCGCAAAAAAGTCCGAAAAAAACTCAAATTTTGCCAAAAATTCAAGAAAATTCCATAAATTCCCCAAAAATCCCAAAATATTACAAAACTAAATAAAAAAATAGATGAATGAAAAAAACCTAAAATTATTATTAAGATTCAAAGTTAATTCATAAATTACGAAAGAATCAAATTCTAAAAAAGTTTATTTTATTGAGAAATAAATTGTTATGGGGAAAAATACACTTTACACATGGCATGGTTCAGTTAGCCAAGAGTAACTAGATCACACAAGTCGGCCCTCTGCTGGAAAGTCACATGGAGATTCTCCCATGACTCGCCTACAAGGGAATGCGTGTTTGCGCTGATGTCAGGGACGCTACCGACCTTAGGCAGGGACGCGTGCCTATATAAAGAGTGCATACGATAAATGGCTAAATAGGGGCGGCCTCGAATGGCTCAGCCTATCCTTATGTCAGAGATGACACCCCTTGACTAACTACCTTATGGTGAGTCTAGAGTTATAAAGAGAAAGGTAGGGGGATTCTTATTCTTCTCTAGACTCTCTTTTTGCTAGAGAACTCGTCTTCTACTTAGAGACCTCTCTTGCTCCCTCGCTTTCTTATCTTCTCTGCCACTTACCATTTCACTATACTTCTCCTTGTTCTTCCTCTGATACTCAGTTTATCTTTCACTGACTTGAGTGTCAAAGGGTCCGGAGAGAAGCCCCCGGACTTCCCTTGCAAGAAAGAAGACCTCGACAACTGTGTTCTACTGTCTCTTAGCACAAAAATCCTAAAGGCCATCACCAAGCTTGCAATGTCCCTCATCCAACCATCTAACAACCTTTACTCACTTCACGTTTTGTCTGTTGAGCAATAAATGGAGTGCGGATCCCGAGGTCCTATCCGTTTCGAGCATCAACAATTTATCGTCGTCTGTGGAGACGTGAGAAAAAAGCCTTATGAACTAGATAATGGCGAAAGCAAGAGGAACCCACAGGTAGACCCCTGAGTGGACAAAGCCGTGGGAGCCAGCGTAGCCCCAGAAGTCACGGCTACTCCCTAGGATCTACCAGTGATCAAGGAGGCGGACCTGAGGGATGCCGGGATCCTACAGCTCTAGAAGCAAATTGAGGTGCTCACTAAAGTCCTCCAAGAGCGCAAACAAACTCACCCGACTCTAGAGCAGCGTAAGGAGTGCCTCTTGGAGTTAATGGGGACTGGAAGTAAGTATTGGGCCATCCCTTAGTATTGGGAGGGGGTTACCTCAACACCTTATAGTATTGGGCCATCCCAGTCATGGTCCCGGTCGAAAGAGCCTTTCAGACTTCTCTCACGGATGGTTCTCCCTCTTTTTAAGCAAAAACCAAGGTGTGTTCCTCCAACCATCTCTCCTTTTATCCACGAGATCTTAGAAGCCCCCATTCTTGCCATGTTCTTGATGCCTTCAATAGAGGCGTACTATAGTACCTCGAACCTGTTGGATCTATAGTCATTCAAAGCGATGATGCTACTCCATAGGGCTATAGATAAGGTCACGATAACATTAAAGGGCACCGCGTAGACATGGTTTTCCCATCTACCATTGGTATTCATCTACTCCTTTGAAGAACTATCCAACCTTTTTGTCGCGTATTTCATAACCAACAAGAAGTAGAGAAGAACCACCGACGCTGTAAAGATCAAACATCGGGAAGGAGAGAGCCTCCATGATTACCTCCTGAGATTCAATATGGCGACCTCGGAGGTGCCTTCCCTCAACCAAACATTCGAAGTTGCAACCCTCACAAAGGGCTTGAGGAAGTCACCCTTCCATTTTTCCCTATTCAAGAAGCCACCTAGGGACATAACTCAACTTCTGACCTGAGCCGAGAAGTATATAAACGCCGAGGAAGGCGAAGCAACCGGACCGGAGGAACCTAGATTTGAGAAACCATGGATAGATCGCCCCCAGGTGCATAAAGTGTAAGGGTCGGTCAAGAGACATAAGCCCCCGGGCATGGAAAACACTCAAAAGTCTTAGCCTAACACTTTCATAGCTATGCACCCCTCAACACAAGTCGAGCTCACATCCTGATGAACATAGATGATTCCAAAATATTTACGTAACCCGCTAGGTTTGAAAAATAAGGGAAAGTGGAAAGACAACAAGAAGTTCTGTCATTTCCTCCAAGATCACCACTACGACACAGAGGATTGTGTCCACTTGAAGGATGAGATTGAGAAGAAGATTCTCCGAGGACACCTCTCGCAGTTTCTAAAGCGAGAAAAGAAGAAAGGTATGTCTCCCCCTTGGGAGAACTAGTCTTCCGTGGGGATTATCCACATCCTTGCAAGAGGCCTAGCCAGTGGAGGCGAGAGCAGTTTTGCCCGAAGAAATTATGCTCGAATGGGAGACCGAGCTATTATGACAAGGAAGAGACCCAACGCCAAGATACCTATCACTTTATTTGATGCGGACCTAGAGGGGATCCATTGCCCCCATGATGATGCCCTAGTGATCACTGTCAACATAACAAACTATGAGGTTCGGAGAGTTCTAGTTGACTGTGGGAGCTCTGCCAGTGTGATCTTCTATGATGTGTTCGAAAAACTGGGTCTCAACTGGCAAAGTAGCCGCTGGTCGGATTTAATGAGGGCGTTGTGCAGCCCAAAGGCGTGATAAATCTTCGACTTGTAGCGGGCACTCATCCACAACAATCAGCTATCCCCACAAACTTCCTTATGTGAAATGCCCATCAAGCTACAATGCAATCCTTGCAAGGCTGATCCTAAATGCTTTTCAAGCTTTGGTTTCCACCTACCACTTGGATATGAAATTTCCCAACGAACATGGGTGTGGTGAACTCTGAGGAGACTAGCAGGAAGCTTGGTGGTGCTATGTTGCCCTACTAAAGGAGTGGTTTCCTTTATGGGCTCTACGCCTCCTCCAGTAACTACTTCATTATTCGAAGGGGGACCAGATTCTTCCTTCCTCTCGCCATCGTCAGGATAACGCAACCTTTTTATAAGGGTATATCCCAATAGATGGCGCCACCTGTTGATGCCAAGAATTAGCTCCTCATAGGGATTAGAGCCGATCTCGATCAATGAGTAAAATTTGTAGATGAGGGGGACTCCTAGCGTCTTCAGTTGTAGGATGGTCCATCGTCGGCAAGAGCGTTAAGGTCATCGGTCCTTCTTAGCAGATGCACGCGCAGCCTCACTCTCGGCAGCTGCCTGCACAATGGAAGTCAGAGGGTCTCCCCCACGGACCCTCTGACGGTCAAGTCAGTTGATAGGATCTGAAAGGGAGAAAACTATGGTGATCGGGAGAGTTTTCATAGCGGATAGAGAGAAAAGAATCAATGAGAGCAAAGTGGAGGGAAGGGAAGGTGAGAGTCTCCGTCCGGAGCTCGAGAGAGAGAGAAAGAGGTCCCCCTTTCACTCCCTTCTCCTTCCCTTTTATACCTTCCATTCACCCTTCGTCCTTGGTAGCTTGCTGCCCAATCATCCTCTTGCTTGGGCGCCAAGTAAGCGCCAGCTGGGTGCCTACTAGGCGCCAGCTTAGCTAGAGCCTTCTAGAGACTTCGTTGGAATACCGAGCACCAGCCGATTACGTTCCATCCCCTTTCGACAATTAGTTGGTGCTGATATTAGGTTAGAAGGTCCATGTTCGCAAGTTCTTTCTCAAGCTATCAAGATGCCGCCACACGTCCCTCTGGGTCGAGCTGCTTGGATCTCACCATGTATGTGGCGGAACTTTGCCCATAACAATGATGATAGTTGATCTCTCATTTGGGCACGTTTGATCGTGGCACATATCCTTTCATATTTTTCCCCATAACATAAGTCAAGAAGAAAGAAACACCATCAAATTTAAATTTAGGACCTATCATATAAGATAAAATATAAATTGGTTCAATAATTCTAAAATATTTTTAAAATTTTTCTTCCATAAAAGCAACAATAGTACAAAAAACCTCGTTAGATCTATTTCTAGTAAAAACTTCAGTAATAAAAATCCAATTGGTTTATATTCATAAAAGAAGTAGGATAACAAACATTAGACAAAGTATTAGTTGCATTATAAATTTTTTTTAAAAATCCTTTAATTATGTTTCTTACTTCCCGATCAAATTCAGTAATTTGAATTTCTCTAAATGTTCAATGCAAAAATTGGTGATAATTTCTTTTTATTCATAGGCACATTCTAACATGGCAAAGATGGAGTTCCGCTTATGCTCAACACAAATAATAATTTTTTTAATATTTTTTACTATATTGAATACAAAATCTTTTAAATTCTTGTTTGGGCAATTTGCCAAAATGGCCATGGTCCATTTATTTTATTATTATTTTTTTGGCCCTAGGTCGAAAATATTTGTCAAAATGGTACTGCAGCTGCTCAGTCAGCAGTCACCCTGCTGACTCAGATTAAAAACGGCATTTGAAAGGCTGATTAGCTCCAGAGAGGTTGGTTCGAGTTAATCGGCATTTGAAAGGCCGATTTGCTACATACTCCATGAAGAAGAGCTCTATGGAGCTAATCAGCATTTGAAAGGCCGATTAGCTTCAAAGATCATGGGTTGTGTTGAGCTAATCGGCATTTGAAAGGCCGATTAGCTCCAAAGAGAGTTGATCGACATTTGAAAGGCCGATTATTTTTATAAAAAAAAATTTTATATTATTTTGCTATCCTAGTCAGCAGTTTGGTTGCTGATCGGGTAGTTTCAGAGCCATTTTTGCAAATATTTTTTACCTAGGACCAAAAAAATAATAAAATAAATGAATCAGGGTCATTTTGGCAAATTGCCCTTCTTGTTTTCTATTTATGAGTTTCTAATTAATAAAATATAATTTCTAATTTTTTGTATATGAGGTTCAATTATTTTGAAACTATCTTGCATATATAAATTTAAAATATGGGATGCACATCTAACATGAAATTCTTTTTTATAAAATATAGATTTTAAATGTTGTTTTAAAATTTCAATTGCTCTAGTATTACTAGAAACATTATCAAAAGTAATAAAAAAAAATATAGTTTTAATTTAATAATTATAAATTGTGTTCATAATACACTCGACTATAACACTACTATGGTGCCTATATTCTAATTCAGTAAAACTCAAAATACGTTTTTGTAAATTCTAATTATTATCAATATAGTGTCTAGTAACAAATATAACTTGTATGATATTTTGAAGTCCAAATATCAGAAGTAATACAAATTTTTGAAAAAATATTAGATAAATCACAAATTAATCTTTCCTTATATTCATTATAAATTAAAAAGGCTATTTTTTTTCTCATAGTATTTCTCAAAATATTTTTATATTGGGGACAGAAAGCATCATGAATCATTCTTTAAAATTTAGGTTTTCAGTAAGATTAAAAGATTGTTCATCATGAGCAATTAATAAATTTAGCTTCATTTTTTTGCATATTTGTTAAAATTGAAAATTCCCGAGAGAAATAGAAGAATTTATTACTTGAGTTTGGGTGAGATCATGTTGGGCCATAGCATGTCGATCGACATGCCTTTTTAAGGTGGCTAGTGCCACCTATAGTTTGACTTTAAAAACCTTGTTTACATTTCTTGCAAACATCCCGAGGAATTTATTTGCAAATATCAACAATGTCATACAATTCCCAAACCCCGAGATTCTCTTCCTACTAGCAGTACATACACTAGCACCAGTGAATGGTCCAGCATTGTGACAATTAGTACCGGCATAAGATTCATCATTATACGGGGGTTTGAAAAAGATAAAAAGAAGAATTATCATTAAGGAAGCTGCTAGAAGAGCATACTATTATGCAATTGAAAATAAAAGTTTATCTCAAGTGCTTGTTAGAGATTTGAAAAAAGCTAGAAATTGAATACCCAGTCGGTCTCCTTGAAATGCGGTTGAGGACTTGATCGCTTGAACTTAAAATAATTGAAGAAATTGATCTTGAAGTTTTGAATATGAATAGTTGATTGTTTGAAGTTGATTAATTGAATTCTTGGGAAATTAGAATGAGAATTGAGAAGGAATTGAGTTGTTGGTGTGAGGAATGAGAAGAATTAGGGGATTATTTATAGATTTTTTAAAAATTTTAATATCTAAAATATTCTCATAAATTAGCTGTTTGTAGTTGTTGGGAGGTATAAATGTCATTTTATCTAAAAGATACAAAAACCCTCAAAATAGTCCTTTTATAGCTGTTAAAAGAGGTATTTGGGCCTTTTATGGACTTTAAAAGCCTTAAACTATTTAAAAAACAAAAAAAGAAGAAAATCCTGATGTGTTAGCATGTGGGTCGTGTCATACTGGCCCGTCACAGCCCACACCTCACATGTGACATGCCTGTCTGCAGGCGTCTGACCCAACATGAGCACGACCCGGGCCGTTCTTGGGCATGGGCCGGGGTCTATAGTAAAGCACGACCCAATTTACATCTCTAACTGATTGGATTACTATTTATTGTGAAACTGCAGTAGATGACATCTCTGGCTAAGTTACTAACTTGAGCAAATGGAGTGTTTCACAAATTATGTCGAATGTACAGTGCCGAAATATTGAATAAGATGAATTTAATCAATAAATACTCTATTACATGATTATATGTAGATACACAACTAGAAAGTCCCCGCCAATCCCTTGGCTCTGAGGACATTTAACTCAAACCACATCTTTAAAATGTGGCAAAAGAATTCCACAATTAAATCAGACATTTAATATGATCTATGAAATTCTTCCCTGCTAGCAATTTAAATCCATCTCCTCTAAATGAATTGCAATTTCTCCGCAACTTAAGTTAATTGCAGAGAGTATAGTTCCCCACGTACTCTCATCAGGAATGACAGAACGGCTGGCCATTTCTTCAAGAACTTGTATCCCTTCACTAAGGAGGTTCTTTTGGCACAAGCAACAGATCACAGCATTGAAAGTCACAGAATTTGGAATAAGCCCTGTGCTTAACATCTTCATCAACACTTGACATGATTCAACAACCTTGTGTTCCGTAAGAAATCCATCTATCAATATCGCATATGTCCGAGAATTAGCATGGTAGCCCTTCTCAAGCATTTCGCTCATAACCTTCTTAGCCTGCATGTTCTCACCAGCTTTAGTATATCCATCCATAAGCGTGTTGAAGGTTTCTGTATCAGGTTTGCACCCAGCTTTTTCCATACAAACCACCATACCATAAGCTTTTCCAAAGTCATCCTGCTTACAGAGACCACTAATGTAGGTGTTGCAAGTAAAAACATCAGGAACAATACCCATGACAAGCATTTCATCAAAGACTTCCTCAGCGTCACAGAAATCATTTGCCAAGATAAAACCATTCAAAATAGCAGTATAGCTGATGATATCTGGCCTTTTCCCCTCAACCTTCATGCGATTTAGAATAGAATATGCATCCTTTAGTTGCCCATTGCTAACAAGAAAATTAATCACATTGTTGTACTCCAATGTGCTGGGCACGACACCAGCATTCTGCATATCCTCCAAAAACTTCATAACTCCCATGGGAGTCGAATGCTTACAAAGTGCTCGAAGAATTAGTGAGTAAAACCTTGAATCAGGAATATACTCATGAAGCTGCTGCATTATACTTAGCAGCTCAATGGCAAAACCCACTCTCCCAATTCGACAAAGAGCTCGGATCAATATAAGAAAGCTGGAGGCCTCGAGTCTAATGTTCAACTCTGGAGCCTTCAACAAAACATCATGAACCAACTCGAGACCCTCATTTTTCTTGCAGAGGATAGAGAGTACTGAATTTAGAGAAAGTGCAGACGGGGAGCAGCGGAACTTTGGGATCCTGAGAAAGATGTTGACCGCCTCTTGAATCATGTTTGTTTTGCCATACTCTTGAATAAGGTTGATAAAGAAATTTTCTGGAACATCAATTCTTCCAGACATTTCAAGATGGTCCAAAATTGGAGGGAGATGGGAGTGGAGTTTTTTCTGCAGTAAATATTTAACCATGAAGGAGTAAGCAGGCATTCCAGGGTTAGAACCATAGCTACGGAAGCATTCAGTCAGTATAGAGATGAAGTTTGTTGCAGGATTTTGTTCTTCCAATACTTTCTTCTTGAGAGTTTCCATTGCTTGTAGCTCACTGAAGGACCCTTGCCACCTGCCCTTGTATGGCAGGAAAGGCCACTTCATACTTCTCCTCATAATGTGCTACTTGCATGTGGAGCTGGGAACTTATATGCGAATGGCCTGAATAATCAATTGCTATTTTAATCAAGTTCAAGATAACATTTGAACACTCAAGTCCATATGATACATTATTGTTTCAACACTTGAAGATGGAAAGTGAAATGGAAAAATCAATTACTAGTTTAAGAATGAGAGTTATTTCTTTATCTAAAAGTAATTAACAACTACAACAACATTCAGGAAAGTAGAACTGTTTCTTTTGAGCATTCGACCAACCTCAATGTGATCAGATGAGAAATAAAGGAAACAAAAAGAGAAAAAAAAAATGTGGTGCGACTTAAGAAGGTTAGGGAAAGAACTCATCTTTCATTAGTAATTCTTCCTAATTTGCAGTAACTGTATATAAACTTGTCATTGTTAAAACCATCCTTAACAAATTCTTCCTAATTTGGTAAAACCAAACAAATAAAAAAACTTACAGAAAAGAATTTTAAGCCCAGTCGATGTCCACCATGAACCTACACGAGTATTTCAAATGAAATGAACTCTATGAGGCATTTTATCAAACACTACTCAGACCATAAACACGTTAATTAGAATAACAGAACAAAATCCACCAAGGGTTGTGAAAATAATTTAGATCCACGATGAACCTTAAAAGATTATTTAAGAATTGAACAATGACAAGTGTGCTAAAACTATGAGGAATTCTATTGAACAGTTGTCAGACAATAGACGTTGAATAGAAATGACAGTAGATCAACAGCAAGAGCAGGAAAAAATAAAATTAAAGCATAGAAATGAAAGCTTGTACCAAGTTTGGTCTTGCCACTTCTTTACTGCATCTACTGCAATGAAGAATATGTTCGTTGAGTTGGGTTGTTCACTTATGCATGTTTTATACTGCGGTTGGGGTGTAATCCTAACTCTAACCCAGCTCGAGGTAAAGGAATCAAGTCTGAATTCGGTTTGGTTCGTTAGCCGAGCTTAACTTTGGATGAGCTTAATAGGATCCGGCAACAGTTGTGAGGCCGCACGAAGACGAGATGGTGGCGCCGGCAACACCAGTAGCTCAGTAGCTGGCAAGAGATCTTGCTGGAGGTGTAAAACAGGCCTAAGGCTCGTGGCCCGACATTGTAGTAGTTTGGTCAAGAGGCCCACGGGCCCATTCGGCACATAACCCGCAAGGATAGTGTTGGCAGGTGTCTCTCACTAATTCTCTTTCATCTCTCATACTCTCTTCTTTATTACTCTCTCCTCTCTTTACTCTTTAATTATTTTGACTTTCAATTTGCTCCCTCTATACCCTCTTCCCTCTTTCATTGACGCTCATTTTAGCCCTGGTTCAATGGGGGAGTTTGGAGGGGAGAGATGAAAAGGAGTTTGGAGGGTTTTAAAAAATTTTATATTTGGTTCAAAGGAGAGTGAGAAGGAGGAATATTTTTTTTAGTTTGGTTGTGAGTAGAAGTGAAAAAGAGTGTAATGTGTATTTGAGCAATTTGTCTTTTAGTATGAAATAGATATTGATAATGTTTGGTTACGAAAAGGAGTGAGGAAAAGTATAATTTGTATTATTATTATTAATTTAATACTAAGTAATTTTAATTATATTAAAGTGAGTAATTATATTAAATTAAGTATAATTAATATTAATTATTAAACTAATACAAATTTTATTACTATTTATTTATTAGTATAAAAGCTAGTATTAAACTAATTAACATTAATTATATTAAAGCTTTTAATTATATTAATTTAAGTATAATTAATAGTAATTATTAAATCAATACAAATTTTATTACTATTAGCTATATTAGTATAAAAGCTAGTATTAAACTAATTAATATTAATTATATTAAATATTAATTTAAGTATAATTAATATTAATTATTAAACCAATACAAATTTTATTACTATTAATTATATTAGTATAAAAGCTAGTATTAAACTAACTAATATCAATTATATTAAAGATATTAATTATATTAATTTAAGTATAATTAATATTAATTATTAAAACCAATATAAATTTTATTACTATTAATTATATTAGTATAAAACTAAACTTAAACTAATTAATATCAATTATATAAAAGCTAGGACTTAGATGGAATTTTTAAAATAAGTAGAGGGAAGGATGGTATTTTCAAATGGTTTTTTTTAGTCTAAAAAAAATATTTTCCATCCCCCAGAAGACCCCGATTTGGGGGGGTCGGAAATGAGGGGTGAGGAGGGGTTTGTCACCCCTCTTCACCCAGTGGCGGACCCAGGAATTTAGTCCAGACAGGGCTTAAAAAGTCAATGTTTGATATTAATTACAAAATGTACGGACAAATTTAAAGTAGAATACAAACTAAATCGATATTGAATATCAATAATAAGTATCTGAACAAAGTTCAAAGACAATACATAGAAAGTGAAATAACATTGAAAAATACAAATACAAACTACGTCCCAATTTTTTTCAATCAAATAAAATAATATATATTGAGAGCTTCCATGTGTCAATGTGTCATGAAATAGAATAGTTGGACATGTGGGCTATTGGGCCTCCACGGCTCCACCCCGGGCTTCTTTGTCCTCAGCCCGGGCTGCCTCTATGTCAATTAAATTTTAAACCACATCAAACTCAATTTTTTCAAAATTTTCCAGCTGGTCAGCCCTGGCTTCCAATCATGTGGGTCCGCCCCTGTCTTCACCCCCCTCACACCCCCAACCAAACACATGAATTCCCGCAAACTCCTTCTTACCCCTCCCAAATCCTCCAACCAAACAAGAGCTAAAGGGAAGACAAAAGAAGCTTTTCATCGCTCTCTAAACTAATTTATTTATTTATTTATTTTTTTTGGAGACCTCCGGAGGCCATGATGTGGACAAAAGGGATGGATTTGAGGTTTTTTGTTTTTTTTATTTTTCTAATATTTTTTTGAATTTCTATTTTTGTATAAGTTTTTTTTATGAATTTTTATTATATATTTTTAACATTTTTTAAATATTTTTTTTTAAATGTGGACCGGCCCACGAGTTGGCATGGCATGACACGAGCCAAGCGGAGTTGGGTTGTGTCTCGTGTGGGCCGACCACTTTGGGGTCGGGGGTCGTGGGTCGTGCCGTCACGAGCACGAATAGTGCTCGTTCCCAATCAAGCCCGTTTGACAACTCTAGATCCTGGTGAGGTTGTGTAGCGTTGAGTAGAAGGCCCCTTCTTCTTTGCGAGGGGAAGAGTCTCTTCGGCCAAAGAAAAGGTCGAAGAACCAAGAGGACTGCCACGCGGGCAGCCCGTTCTCTCAGGGAGGAACCACCGAGCGGGAGAAAGGTGACTAGAGGCGCGAATCCCGCCCTTATCGTTGTGACTCGACTGCTTCTGCTATCACTCTAGGGACTACCCTATCGTTACCCATGAAGATCAATCCTATCTCTGTAGTGATTCCTCAATCCCCAGAGGGAGTCGCCGCCCTGTCATTCTCCATCGTCCCCGTTCCGGCTTAGACGAGTTCATCTTGTTGTTCGCTATTACACGGAGTTACGAACCCGGGCTTGAGATGTCTGTCGAGTGTTAGGTCACCAAGTTCTCTGGCCATTCCGAGGTCTCTGACGCCTAAGGCCTTGAAGAACGACCTTCCTCTTGTGCAAGAGGCAAAGTTTTCGTCTGATAAGCCTAATACGTGCTTCGCAAGTGCACAGGTCAGATAAGTAATACAGTAAACTTTGAAGAGTTGGATATTGATCCTCAGGGACTAGAAACTAGAACTATTAATCGTCTATGAACTAGATGTACAAGAGTTGGTTTTGATGGTTGCTAATATAAATCTAAACCTAGAAAACAAGAATAAGATGTAATGTGATGAATCGCGAGGCAATCAATCAAGAGATGAGTATCTGGGCGATGTTTCCCCCTTGGACTCTCCATAAGATAGATGTGGAGTATTAATGTCGGTAGTTGCAACTAATTGGACCAAAGATTCCTAGAATGCTTTCACTCCCTTTGTCAAGGTGAATTACTGATCTCAGTACCCTCACTGCTTGATGTTTTAGGGAACCTGTGACGTGGAAGGATTGTGGGAAAGAATACTAGGGAACCTCTCAGCGCGTACACAATCCCCTCTATTGGGGTATGCCTGCACACGGGGAGGCGTTCGTTTCTTCCCCCAGTGCGTCGGATTGATTGATTCGGGCTGGCGTAAAGTAAATCAACTATGTAATGAATGATTCCCAATAAATCTCAATAAAGGATGCAACTACTAACATTAATATTCAACATCAAACATTAAACATTGGTCCAAGGGGTCCACATGCCCGAATACCTAGGAAGTTAGCCTTCCATTGAAGAAGAAGACAAATACAAAACAACAATGGAGACAAAAGTACTCATGAAGAAAGTAAAAGTTCACTCCACTGTCGGTATTATGATATGACTGTAGACTTGGCCCCTTCCAAGCTCCGCCGTTGGGAAGGTGGAAGGGTATCTTCGCTCTCTCCTCCAAGCTCTTGGTGATACCCTAGATGTGGAAGATGATGGTGGATTAATGGGAGAGTCCCCAAGGGTGTCTCTAGAACAAAAGATCTCTTTCCAAACCCTAGGTCCCTCTATTTATATGTACCCATGATTCTGAAGAGATCTGGACTCGTTTGGAAATGAATTAACCATTCAGCTGGGTTCATATCAGACGGTTCCGTTTGGAAGGCAGATGGTCCCGTCTGTAGGCTTCCTGATAATTTCTCAAAGACAGACGATTTCGCATGAGTAGCAAACGATTCTGCCTGCTGGCTCCCTAGTGATTCTTTAAAGTCAGATGGTTCCGTACATTACACCACACAGGGCCGTCTAGTATAAGAATTATGGTTTACGGGTCTTCATGCGGCCGTCTCTGAGCCCGTCTGATTTTCTGGCGATTTGAAGATGTGAATTTTATATTTTCTCTTACCAGGCGGTTTCGTCTGAGTTTCAGACGAGACTGTCTGCTAGTACAATCCAACTTGTTTTCCTCGAACTTGCTTGAAATTGTTTCAGCTTTTGTAAGTGTTCTCAAATCACCTCCGGTGTATTCTGATGAGTAAAATAAATATGAGTTAAGTACCAGATAGCTGTAGTTCATCTGATTCCCATGCTATATACGTAACAAAGTGGTACAAGAATATGATAATTAAAACACTTATCAAATATCTCCATACTTAAATATTTGCTTGTCCTCAAGCAAAGAAATAGAAGAAAGCGATAAAATGATAAGTGTTTTTACCTCTTGCCAAAAGTCATACAGTTGCACTTTACTCTAGATTTATCATTAATATGTGTGTTCTCCTAGTTCATCTCAAGACTTAGATTAATCCGGTGACATTTTTCATTACAGTTCTGGATAAAGCTTATTCACTCCACATGCTATGTTTTTAAGTCTTATAGAGGTAAGTATACTCTCAATGGACTCTAGAGGGCTCTTAGGACTCTATAGACAAACAACTTACCCTTAGTGCAATAGTGGTGGACAAGTTTGAGAGGTAACAAACTTGAAACTTTGCTCTCTTTTTTTTTATTTTACTTTCTTATTCTGGTAGGGCATCCCTAATCGATCCGAATTTCTGGGACTAATGTGAAGTATAGATTTCCCTTTTTGGAAAGATGCACATGCTGATTAGGCACCGGAACATCCAACCTACTCTAAAAATTACAACTCTACGTGATTGTGTTCATGCCCACAAGAGATTTTTCGACTTGAAGAACACTCTGATTAGGGTCCCAAACCTCAAGCTTCTTCATCATGAAGGGCAGCAGGACATTGTCAATTTATTTTCACAACTCCTATGTACACTTAATATTTTATTTACACTCTTACTTGTCCACAAAGATAAGCAATGAAGGTCAGAGCTTGAACTAGTGTCATGAAATCAATTGGAGCCATTGAAGGTGATACTTAGCACTCTAAATTAGAGAAACATGGTGATGTGTTATCTATTGTCACAAACAAATGTTTTTGTCACAAAGATGTTCTCTAATTGTCAGAGCAAATGATGTATCTTAGGAGAATTAGCAAAAATTTGTATTGATATTGTGCCACCAAGAGTAAAGGGAACCGAGAAAAAATTTTAAGCATGCCGTCATCGGTCTATGTTAATATCGAATCATTTGAAGATGTGCAATAAATTTCTAAACATCTCCACACTTAAAATTTTGCGATGAATTGAAAAAAATTGGAGCTTGGAAGCTACTAAGCTACTACCCTCTCCCCCTTGTAAAATAGTGCATTGTCCCCAATGCACCCATTGACACATGCGATTGCTAAGAAAGGAAAAACATAGGGGGTTGGGAAAACTAAGTCTTTCCTGATTCTATTGAGTGAAATTCCTTGATCGTAGTAGCCCGGGGGTAAAGTTCAGTTCGAGCGCAATTCATGACCTTTCAAAATCTGCGAAGAAAGGAAGGGGTGATTATAGAATCTAAAAAGATAAGAGAGAAAAGAAAGTCATAAAACACTAAGAGATATGTTGGTGCTAGAAATCGGTCTTCTCTCGTGATAAGAACTGATCTAATCTAACGGTTGAGATTTGTATTTGTTTGGTATAGACACTTACGGTCGGCTGTGAAAAGTTACACGGCCTTCCGGGTTGTGAGAAGAACCTACATAGGGAAACAAACCAGTCGGAGTGGGCCTTTTTGCCCGGATTTAGCTCCGACGGTCAAGTTTGTGGAAGGGAGCTTTTTAGGTTGGAAGAGATTTGTATTTGTTTGGTGCAGACGCTTATGGTTGACTGTAGAAAGTCACACGGCCTTCCGGGTTGTGAGAAGAACTTGGACAGGGAAACAAACCAGTCGTAGTGGGCTTTTTTGCCCGAATTTAGATCTGACGGTCAAGTTTGTGGAAGGGAGATTTTTAAGTTGGAAGAGAGATTTCTTAGTTCATTTCTTCACCTGTGACTTGGTCTTCCGCTTCTTCTCTTTTTATAGACTCTTGTCGAATCTTGCGCTAATTCCTTCGGTTGATGTTGGAAAATATCTCAACCGTTGTCAGAGCAAGTGGGGCAAGTGGCGCTCATTCTTCAACTCTCGTCCCCTCTGGTGTCAGGGTAAGTTATGGCATTTTGTCTTTTAGGTCGGATCTTTTTTGATAGAGATCTTCTTTGTACCTTATCCTTCTATTGTTTGTCTTCCCAATGTTTATGCCATGCTCGTGTCTTTTCGTCTAGGGGGAAGTTCAAGTGGGGATCTAGATCGGTTGTTTGAGGGGTTGGGATGATGCCGAGTGTTCGACTCGGATTTTATTAGGACGATACCCAGTGTTTGGCTCGAATTCTATTTCGGGGGTGCTGCAGATCATACCATGTGGTGCGTGCTTTGATCTGGATCCCTCAGCGCGTGTCTTTCCGGATATACCCTCATCATTAGTCCCACCCCCCTCCCCCCCAAGTGTGCTTGTTTATGAGTCCTAGTGATGAACAAGCTATGCTTGGTTGTCGGTCGGCTGGAGGACAAGCGTTAGGTTCTTTTTGTACTGCGGTCAGTATCTACTTGATTAGTCTTGGAATCTAGAGGCTAGTCCTGGGGAAATGGTCATTGTGCGTGGTCAATACCTGTCCTTCCAAGTTGGACGTTTGTGTGGTCTTTTCAGCGGCATCAGTCGAGGTTTGGGGTGCGATAAATTCTATTCGCATGATGGTCCTTGTTTTGGTGGGGGGACCTCTATATATGTCGATTTAGATTTGGATAACCTTTCTATCTTTTTATAAGAAATGTCCAAAATGTCTCTCTCTTATCCTCCGTCTTTCCTTAAAGTGTTCCTTCTTGGTCTTTCCTTCCGTCAATTGAGAATTCCTCCTGCTTTTTATCAGTATTTGGGGTTGCTCGACACGGGGGTTGTGAACCTTAGGGGTCTGAATGGCTATATATGGACTATCCTGTTCTTCCGTGATGAGGATGAAGGTGAGATGCGGTTCGAGCATAGATAGTGGAGATTCCACACGGTTCACCGCTTGACTGTAGTGGACTTTATGGCTTTCACATATCTTGGGGGTGTGAATTTTAAGGTAAAAATTTTTGGAGGCGACTTCTGTCGGAAAGAGGTGGACCTTTACATCCGTCCATCTTGTGGAGCGGCAACCCCTAGCGATAGTGAGGGTGAGGCGAGGGGTGGGAGTCCTTGTAATACTTCAAAGTCGTCTCCTTAGGGTGTTGGAGAATGCGGGCTCCCTATGTTTATATTTTTGAGGAACTAATAATGGTTGTCTATAAATAATATTATTATTATCTTTTGGGTATCTCGGACGTCTGATCGTTGAGCCAAATCCTATTGTTACATGGGAATGGTTGTGAGTGGCATCAGCGTTGGTTTGTGCCTTGGTGGGAGTTTCCCGATAAGCCTTAATGCTTTTAATATTTTCCTCGAGGATTGTGTGGTCATTACTTTCGTCCGAGGGGTCATGGATAGTTTTCGAGGAGTCACGGGTTTTTCCGAGGCTCCGTGCTTATTAATGGTTTATGGGGGAACGGGGTGCTTCCATCCGAGGGGTTAGGGATAGTTTCCCAAGAAGTCGGGGGTGGTTCCGAGACTTTGTGCTTATAAATGGGCCCCGGGAGAAATAAGCATTTCCATCCTTCAATTAAGTGAAAAGAAACAAAAGTCCATGGCCTTTCCCCTCCGCCCCTCTTTCTACAGATTGTTTGGTTCGAGGGGTCCCATTAACTGTCTGAAAATCCCATTGGCGTTTCATGGTAACCTGAGTTAGGTGGACGCAGGGGTCATAGTCTTGGATTGCCCTTGTGGACACGTGTGGAGCGCAACGTTAATCAGTGATGAGGCCTTGGGGGGAGATGTGGTTTGGGGCATGGGTGGCAGGACTTCCTGGTGGACCATGACATGGAAGTGGGGGACCTCATGATTTTTTAGTATATGGGAGGTGTCTACTTTAAGGTACTCATCTGTGGGAGGAACTGATGCTCTAAGGAGTGGGCCTTTTTGGATTGTCCCTTCCACCGAGCGGCTACTTTTAATGATGACAGTGGTGGTGGGGGAGAGTATGAGTCGGATGGGTCCTCGGACTGAGACAATTTTGTGTTTGGGTGTTATCCTCTCTTAAAATCCGTATTTTGTAAGCCGTGGGATAATGCTTTATGTGTTATTGCTGTTAGTTTTTGCTTATCTTGAATGTTTATTAATCTCCTTAATCTTTTCCCCTATCTTTTAAACAACGTGTGATGGATCCAATTTGCTTATACGTGAGCTGGGTGAGGTATGGATTTAGGTCGAGGTAAATGGTTGGTCCACAAGTCTTGTCTGGGCACTATTCCGCATTTATTTTGAATATCTATTTTGTCTTTCGTCCCATCCCTCGAGACATTCTAGTTAGAGAATAGTGCGACGTGCGTCGGTCAAGGTAATGATGGGCATGATATCCTATTTTCCTTGTGTAAAATGTTTGGTAAGACACCGCCTGGGAGGCGATCGAGACTGTTCGCAGGGACCTAACCATTTTGGGTGGTGGATTCGACGTTTCGTCTGCCTTATAGGGCGCTTGCTTTGATGGTGCGATCTTGGCCAGCTTTATTGATTCGATGGCTGGGCGTCTTGTCTCTTGGTTTTTGAGTTTTCTTCTTCTGCGCCCCAAGCTCCCACTATTTCTCTGACAATCTTCTGATTGGGGCTTCTCGTTCTTTGGAGCCCATTGTTTTTGCTAAGATAATGGAGATTGACCCCTTCGATTCTAGGCGCTCTTTTCGTTGCATGTTCTCCCCCCAATTCATCTACTTCTTTGTCGCTTCCTTAGCTTTTTGCTTTGCCTCCTCACGTTCTTATTCACGGTGAAGCTTGGGATCCACCGACCCAGGGTTTGAGGGTCCATCTAGCATCCTTTAGGGATGAGAGAGGAGGGTCGGAAGCCTTTTTAAGTATCCTTAACGAAGAGGATATAGCCTGGTTGGTAAATAATTGCGGAATCTGTCCTTCTTCTTTTACTATTAGGGAGCCATTTTTTGGGGAGCGACCTAGTTCGCCTGGGAACGATGAGATAGCCATTTAACAAGATAATTTGTTGGGTGGCCTTAGACTTCCATTTCCTGATATTTTAATGAAATTTTAGACTATCATCAATTGTGCCTGCTTATATAAAAAAAATAGTTCAAGTTTTAATAGAACTTAAACATTTAATTTTAATAAGCTTAACACACCAATCTTAATTGAAGAAGGATTTTATGGGATAAATATATAAACAAACGTATTTAGACATATGGATAAATATATATATATATATATATATATATATATATATATATATATATATATATATATAATTTGAATCCTATCGGCTGAGATTAATTTGAATTCTAATATAAAAAAATATATGTAATTTGAATTTTAATCCTATTAGCTGAGATTAATTCAAATAAAAAAAATGAATGATTATTTATCTTCAAGGGTATAATCATTGTTTAACCTTATAAAAAATATAATAAACAAATGAATAAAATTTTAATATTGATCTCATCCAAACCTATGGTTTTAAGATTAAAAAATCTTATCTTGAAATTAAAAATTAACCTTATCTAAAAAAAAAAGAATAAAAAGGGGCAGTAGAGAGCTAATGAGGGGATTTTTTTGGAGAAGAGAGATTAGAGAGTGAAAGAAGAGAGATCGGAAGAGAGAAAGCAAGGAGAAGAAGAAGAGGAGGAGAGGTATTTTTGGATCTTCTTTTCATGTAATCCAAAACACCAAACTCCAGCCATTGCTAGCCGTCGCCATCGCCGCCAAAGCCCTGCTGCCCAAAAGAAAACCATGAACACCACCCCACGCGTGGAGGTGTTCATGGAGCCGCCGCCAAATCATTGTTGTCGTCGTTGCCAAAGAACAACACCACCCCATGCGTGGTGGTGCTGATTATCATCTCCGTTGCTGCTGAAGAACAGCACCACCCCATGCGTGGTGGTGCTAGTTATCAGCCTCCCTGCTGCCAGTTGTCACCGAACAAGAAGCATAGCTTCCCTGCTACCCTTGCCGTCATCAGAGAAAGAAGAAGCTAAAAGCTAGCTAGCTTTTTTTTTTCTTCTTCTTCAAAACCTCTTCTTGCAATTTCCAACTGAAAACCTCATAAATTGGTTGAAGAAGGAGCAAAGAACTGTGGAACGGGAGCCAGTCGTGATGGTTACATCCTGTTCACCAGGGATGATATATTACATAGTAAAAGGAATTGAAGAAAAGAAAATCACTTCCTCCCCGATGATGAGGCCCTCGCTTTGAATGTTCAGAACATTGATGCTTGTGAGGAGATTGTTCCAAAGCCACAAAAGAAGTATTGGAAATATCAACCGAAGGTGATGATTGAGATCTAGAGAACCGGCTTGTGATGCTTCTGGATCATGACAACTTCGATCTCATTTAATTGCCTTGAGATTGGACTAGTAATAAGCTGAAGGCACTGCCAACAAATATTGGGCGTCAATTGGTGAAGCTGCAGAAGCTCTGGTCTTTACCATTATTAATTTGTGAGATGCTATTTCTGTATGTTTTGAATGCTTACTTCAATGGCAATTTTGTAATAATAGGAAAGTTTACTCTTCATTTAGCTATTGCGGAAGTTAATAAGCAAGAATGATGGCATGATTGTAGAATTTTGTTAAAGAAGGCTTTCCAAGGAAATGCCAAATATTTGATTATGTGAAAGACTCACTAGGTGTTTGATGAAATACCTCAACCATTTTATCTTTTTTTTTTTTTGCTTTTGTCTAAAAATGCCTTCTTCATGTTTGATGAAATGCCTCAACTACAATTTACAATGTTGCTGAGATAGAAGATAGGAGAATGGATTCATACAGAAGTTATAAACTTGGTAAGGCCATTATTGGGAGAGTCACAATCATCCAAATTCAAATGCAAACAATGATGGTTCATTGAAAATGCTTGAAATTGAAACTGTTTGCTTAAATCAAATGTTCAGTAATGGCATAAATGAAGAGAAGAAGATTCATATTCATATCTATTTTCTTGATAAGAGAGTGTTTGTAATGCACACTTAAGCTTTGAATTTATTAGAAGCATGGGATTTTGCTGAAAAGTTGATGTAAATTGATATGAATCTCTAGATAGCAATAATCTTGTCTAATGAAAATAAATCGACTTCATTAAGGATGAAGAGGTTGTTGTCATGAGGATGAAGAAGTTGCTGCATATGTGAAGAAGTTCAAAGAATTATTTATTGGAGATGTCTATTCATCATGGTGATAGAATTCAAATGCTATGCCACCAATGTGTTATAGAATGCAAGAAGATATTCTAATGTCTATACATTTGTTTGTTTGAAGACCTGCTCTGTGAATTGGTATTCTGAAACAATGGCAACCCATTGCTTTCAAAAGGAAGGAATTAATATTATTAATTTGAGAGCTAATGGAAACATTTGGAAGAGAGTTGCAATTTCCATAGATGTTGACAAGAACACTCACCTTTTTTTTTTGCTGTTATTGATTGCCAAGTCATGGAGTCTCACTAATATGAATTACCATTATGTGGCCTAACCTTTAGAAAGATTTAATTTGGAAAGGGTGGAATTGAAGTTTTGCTGCAGTCAGAGAGCTGTACCTTTTTTTTTTAATAAAAAAAATACCGAAGAAGAAAGTTGCAAGCATGAAACTAAACAAACAAAAAAAAAGGAAGAGGCCGCAAAATAAGGGAAGAGGAGGGAGGCAGTGATTTGAAGTTACTAGCATTCTCATAAAAAAAAAATATAGATGTTGCTAATCAATATGGATGAATCACCTCATATACAATATTGAAATTATTAATGTCAATGAGTAATGAATATATGAGTCAAAGAAGCACTGGAAAAGTTTACTATGGCTCACTCTAAGGCAACTCATCCAAAATAAAAAATACGGGGAAGTAATGAAAGGTCCCCCCAAATTTCAGAAATCCCTAAAACATCCCTGTAAGTTTGCTTATTCCTCTTTAGTCCCTCCTTTATACAGGGATTTATTTTCTAGTCCAAACTGTATGAAACGGTGTTAAAAACCCTGTGAAAAGACGCTGCTGCCCCTGGGAGTTAATGCGATGTTCGGCTACACTTTCGCCTGCATGTGTCGCGTCCGAGCGTGAAATGACGCGTCTGCCCCCCTGAACGACTTCTCCCATTCCCTTTTTCGTATCCCCGTCTTTCAGAAAAAAACCCTAAAACGGAAACAAAGTACGCGAAGACACTGAGACCGCACCGTCAACCCTGCCGGAATTTCCTTCATATTCTCTTCCAGCAACGATACGATGAGTTCTGCGGGAGTTCGCGAAGAAGGTATCAACATAGCGCAACCCTAAACCTTCTTCTACGAGGAGATTAGGGATTCGCCGCCGGTGTTCGATTCTATTGTTTGATTCTTTTTTTTTGAGTTTATTCTTTCCTTTTTCTTATCATCTGTAGCAGAATACAATTTGTGCATGTGTATTGTAATCAAATTGTGGAGATTTACCGGTTAGGGTTTTGGGGTTTGATCCTTTCTCATGTTCCTTGCTGAATGTGTTCATTGTGGGTTGTTGTTTTAGAAATCAGTAACAAAGTGTTTAAAATCACACTATTCTGTTTAGTATTTTCCTTATGTGTTTAGTATTTGCCTTATGTGTTTAAAATCTTATGTTTACATTTTAGAACAATACACATAAGCTGAATTGTTTGTATGTATTTTGGCGTTTTAGATTTGTAGATAACCACACCAAGTCCGAGAATCTGGTTAATGGACGATGTTACACGGGTCCAATGGTTGATTGCCTCACTGAATTGAACAGACTTATGAACCGAAAACACAAGCAACTCATTAACACTACCCCATTTGCGCCCCTGCTTGGTATGAAGCGGTTAGTACAGGAAAGGGTCGTTCTGGACGCACTCATGAAGGCCTATGACATTCGCCTTCAAAAATTTAAAATCGGGCAAAGCTTGGTGACTTTCCGTCCAGAGGACGTCGCCATAATACTTGATCAACAGCAATGGAATGTACCGTGGATTTCAAACGTCCCAAAGCCCGATCCGCATTCGAGGCAGAATACCTCGACAAAGCCTACTCTAGGAATCGGGACTGCATGAAGAACACTCTGCTGGATCTTGTTCATAGGAGAGGGGAGGAGGAAAATTTTGTCAAATTGCTAGTAGTGTATGGGTGTCTTCCTCTTTCCAACCACAAACTGCACGGCCCCAAGTTGGAGTGCACATTATGCTGACAACCTTCAGGCGCTGGGTACATATGCATGGGCACAAGCCGTGCATAAATTTCTCATGGACGACGTCTAACTGATATCTGCTCGAGTAGTAGAAAGGTGTTCTGGGAAGAAGCCCAAGAACACGGGCTACCTCAGAGGCTGCTCGATCGTCCTCATAATCTGGTTCTATGAAGTAACCAAGGTCTTTGGAAAGAAGCTGGAGTTCGGGCGGACTCCAAGAATTCTATGTTACGGAGAAACCAGCTGCAAGAAGACCACCACTGTAACCACACTGATCGCATCATTCGAGGGGAAAGAGGTAAGCTTGCTTCATCGTTTCAACTCTTAAGTTTTTAGTTGCATGCGAAAATCTTCAGTTTTTTTCAAAGTCTTTAGTATTACGTTAAAGTATTTAGTATTCGTACTAAGTGTTTAGTATTATGTTAAAGTATTTAGTATTGGTACAAACGCTTTAGTATGATGTTAAAGTCTTCAGTATTACTACAAAGGCTTTAGTATTACGTTAACGTCTTTAGTATAAGGCTACACCCTTTAGCATTTTACTTTACTTTTGTAATATTGTTTTTGTAATATTTTTCAGTATTCTTACAAAGGCTTTAGTGTTACTAATGTTTTTGTAATATTGTCTCACAGTTTCAGGATCTCGTCCCAGAGAATGCAGAAGAGGCATCCCTCACCAACATCCAGCTACTCCATGGCACGGCCATGGAAGAGAAAACTAGTACGGCTGCTGGTCCACGCGTCGCAGATGATCAGACGCGCAGCCAGCAGAGAAATGAGAAAAAATCCCGGCACCGGAGGGCCGTGGAGCCGCCGACCGTTCGTCCATCTCGCTCCAGTCGGAGGAGCCCTTCCCCACGCAACGACGATGTAATGTTGCGCTTGCAGACCGCGTACGATACTCTGCTGAGCGAGGTCTCTACAATGCGCGGGCAAGTAGATATGTTGCTTGCCAGGGAGCAACAGACGGCTCCGGAGCAAGGAGCGACAAAAGCTCCACAGCAGGCCCCACCGACCAAACACAGAAAGGCAACTGTTTCAAGGTGCCTGCAAGCTCCCCCACGATCCCCAGATGCATTGGCGGATATCGTCGATGAAACAGTTGCCCGCAAACTGCGGTCGAGAAAGAAGAGGAAATCTCCGGAACCAGCTCCGCAAGAGGGTAGCCCGCCGGCTACAGAAAGAAGAACTGAAGGCGAGGAACCAACTAAAAGTGTCGATGAAATAATCGAATCTTTTTCGCTATTGAAGAACGCGTCAGCAACTCATGCAACGACGTTGATCCCCATTGGCGACGAAGCTCCCATAGAAGGCCCCCACGTTATTGTGGGTATGGTTCCCGCCACAATTGAAGCCGAAGCGGGCCCCAAACCAGTCACTATGGAAGCCGACAATCTCTCTGTCGGCGAACAGACCCCAGCCATTAGAGATTCACTCATTGGCGACCCACATCCCGCCGCGGTCGAGTGCGTGGCGGTTACCAAAGAAACGGAGGCGGACCCCTCGCCCATTACTGTTGAAGCCGATAGTATCCCTGTCGAGGAAAAGACAGCCGCCATCCTGGAGCCCATCATACCGCCGTCGGAGTCAGTGCAGGATGCCCCTGTCGATGAAAATGTGGTTGATGCAGAGACGGCCGTCTACGCTGGAGAAAATGTAGCGCCGGTGCCGACAAATTTTATTCCTAAAAACAAGCGGCCAACAGGGTTCAAGCAGCTCAGCAAACAGAAGCAAGCAGTCATCAGTTTCTATCTTAACTGCTTGATGGACAGGTGAGAACAATGTTCATACTTATTGATCTGCTTATTATTTAACACAAAGGCTTTAGCATTACCCTAAAAGCATTAGTATTAGATGGAAGTCTTTAGTATTACACTAAAGACATTAGTATTATACGTAAGTCTTTAGTATTACACTAAAGACATTAGTATTAGCAGAAAGGCTTTAGTATTTGATATAACTGTTTAGTATTTGACCTAACTATTTTTTTAATGTGTCTTCTGATTTCTCTTGTAGCACAATTATTTGGAAGAATGAATGGGCTTTTACTACTCGCGCCCACTTGTACCCACTGGTCGAGGGTAGAAATCTTGTCTCCGATGATGTCATGGACGTCTTCGTCTGCATGTTGCTGGAAGAACTGAAGAAGACGCCTTCCCCATTCAAGAGGTGTGGATCCATCACGAGGCCTTTTGCGTTGATACTCGCAAAACAGCACCACACCTCAAATGAGTCCCTCGCACTAATGGCCGATGCTGTCAAATCTTTTCACTCATTGGAAGTTGTTCTTATGCCTATCATTCGGGACAAGCATTTCCATCTCCTTGTCTTAGATAAAGAAAAGCGACAGTATATTCACTACTCATCTCTCAACAAATGCATATGACAGCTGGTCATGGAAATGGTAAGTGACTCACTTTCATGTTTCAGTATTCTCCCCTTCGCATCTAACTATAATTTTTAAAATCACGAGAGGGCACTTTTTGAATGTGGAATTAATATCGAGTATGGGGAGTGCTTGAATAGACAAGTTGGAACTCTCTCATGACCGGATCGCCTCAACAGAGAGAGGGCGGTGTAGACCGCCCGCTTACGTCATGCGGTTCATGGAGCGAATCTTGAATGATGAAAATCTTCACTGAATCGCCTCGAGGTTGCACGCCTAAGGTCGGGAGTATGTCGACGCATAATTCTTGGCCGGATTGATCCGAACAACTCCACCGGGTAAACGGGAGAGACCACAAACTGAGGAAGCATCATCGAAGAATATCTAGGTCTTTACAATCATAGGCCAAGTGTTTACTATCATGATCAACTGTTCACTAACTGGCGTAAGACTTTAATATCTTGTTATAAGTGTTTATTGTCTGGACTAAGTCTTTAGGATTTTGAGTGCTTTAGCATTTTAATCAGGTTTTATTATCAATCATGTTCTACTTTTATAAATGTATATGTGACACTTTCTACTTCAAAAATTGGTTAGAATCACAGACATTTACATTCAACGCCCAACTATTCATCAATCACAGATATTTACATTCAGCACCCAACCATTCATTAATCAGATATTACTGCGTTGCAAGTCCTCCGGTTGTGGCCAGTGTTTTTGCAGCGGCTACACCGCAACTCTCTCACGTCTAAGGCCTGGGACTCAATTCTTGTCCGCCTCGGCCGCCCAGGCCGTCTCTTCGTAATAGGTGGCCGTAGCTGGAGGACGCGGGATGCATCTGTTGGCTTATCGTGGCCGGGGACTGGAGAAATATGGTCTGCATACGCATTGGCGTACATCTGTACAGTGAAGTAGTCATCCACGAATTGATGTACACTTGCCTCTGAAGTCACGATTGCCGCGCAAGCATGCGTGCAAGGTATTCCATGGACTTGCCAACGTCTGCAAGAGCATATCCTTGTCCGCAAATTGACCGCGTAGCTGCACTGGTCAATAACTTCGAATTGTTCGCCATCCGAACGGCCAACACGGAGCAAGCGACTTGACTCGATTATGTCTTCGAGTTTCTGATGTATTACTGGGCAAAGATGTGTTCCCCAGCGCCGGACATGCTCGCGCCTGGCATACATCATATTCATGAGTTTATACCTGCGAACAGTAAACGATTGTAAAAGATAATCAAGCTTGTGGAGAAGAGTTATGCAGGATACTAAAGCGTTAAGCAGGATACTAAAGTGTTATGCAGGATACTAAAGCGTTAAGCAGGATACTAAAGAGTAATGCAGAATATTAAAGAGTTTATTCGGATACTAAAGCGATAGCTACGATACTAAAGTGTTATACAGGATACTAAAGTGTTCCTTCTGATAGTAAGCGTTAAGCCCGATAGTAAAGAGTTATCTACGATACTAAAGAGTATCCCAAAAATAGTAAAGCTATCTAGTCGCGGGTCAATATTACCTGATTGAGTCCACCATTTCCGTGACCGGGAGGTGGCGCGCTTCCTTGATCCACGCATTGAACGACTCTGCGACGTTAGAGTACATCTCGCACCACCTTTGCCCCTTAAACAAATAATTCGACCAATGGGCAACATCAGACTTTTGGATTAGCCAACGGTGCGCTTGTTCCGATGCGGCCAGGAGATCCTTTACCGCGTCATCGAATTCTTTAGAAGTACATGCGTATGCGATGCGGGTAAAGAGGGCCCAACACTCCTCCTTCAATGCTTTCCCAAGACTTGTATTTCCCTTCATGAAGTTCGCCTCTAGGTGTCGCAAACAATAGGCGTGAGACGATGAAGGGAACACCCTTGCGATGGCATTAACTAGACCTTTTGATCTGTCGGATATGAATGTAATGCACTTGTCGTAATCCTCATCGCCATATATTGTATCCCTGAGAGCGGTGAGGAACCAGGTCCAATTATCGTCGGTTTCATTGTCCACTATGGCGAACGCGACGTGGAAGAATCCATCATTGCCGTCTTTGCCCGTCGCTCCTAACAAGATGCCACCGTATTTCCCAAGCAAATGTGTTCCATCAACGAACAACAGCGGTCTGCAACCCAACTTGAAGCCAACGACACAAGCACGGAAACAGAAATAACCACGTTTGAATCGCCCGCCATCACTTTCAATTGTGGCAACGCTGCCAGGATTTGTCTCCATCACCTTTTCAACGTACCATAATAGCAAATCGTAGCTTTGTACCTCACTCCCGTGTAGAACGCTTCGGGCAACCTCTTTTCCCATCCATGCTTGCTTGTACGGAAGACCAACGCCGTGCTCTCGCAGAATATCCCGTTGAATGTCCACAGCCCGATACAAGGGGCGATCCTTGAGCTTTTGGATCACACGATTGCAAACCCATTTTTTGGATGCTTTCGGGTGGGAACTCGTCCCGATACCGCCACCACACACATGTGTGGGCTGCAATGTCTTTATTCTAAAGGTATGCATATTTCCCTCTCGAGAAGCATGAACCCTCCAATTGCAGTCTGTCTTGGCACATCTAGCTGTCACCCTTTCTCTGTCATTTTTTATGAAGGTGAAATCAAACTTCCTTTTGATAGCAAGGTCACGAAGCGCATTCCTGAAGTGTTCCACATTTTGAAATCGTTGTCCGATACTGAGCACTGCAATTTCGTGAATTTGAGAAGAACCCTCAATGTTTAAGGACATGCTCTCGGCTAGAGGATCCCTGTTGATTGATAAGAGACTCTAAGTGAGATGGTACTAAACAGAAGAACAAAATACTAAACAGTTAAGTCGGATTTTAAACACTTACAGAGGATACTAAAGGGATAACCATAATACTAAAGCGTTTGAGTCTATACTAAAGAGATAAGATCAATTCTAAAGACTTTAAGAAATTAAGTAAAGTCCTACGTGTTTGTATTACACGGAAAATAATAAACACATACTAACAAAGAAAGTAACTTACGTTGGAAACGAAGACCCGCAGTCGTCGTCTACAGTCACTTCACCTGTGTCCACAATAAGGTCGACCATATTTTTGTTGAACGTGTGAAAAATGTTGCACATACGCACAAAGTCCGGAGAATTGTCAATTGGACAAGTTGTTCGACGATCGTCTGGTGCTATATAACGCACTCTCACGCCAGAGGGGTCAAGGTCCCACCATTCACATATATCACCTAATATTGACTCCCAACAAGTGAGCACTGTAAGCTCCAAGGCTAGACCTTCTCCCCCATATTGCGCGACGGCGAAAATGGTTTCCATCAAAATCCTGCAACAAGAACGCCATTGCAAAAACAAAAGAATTATACTACGCACGCTATGAAACCACGTCTGGGAAATCTATTACCTTTGCAGTTTCTCGTTGAAAGAGTCTCCTGTTGCCGCCGCAGACTCACTACGTCGTAGCTTCTCTACAAGACTAAAACCCAAATACAAGCTCTCTGCAAAAGAACAAGAGAAAGGAGACGAAGAGAAGGAGAAGAAGAGGACTGACTTGCTTCTGCAGCAAGAATGAAAGTACACAGCATGGTCTGAAAACCAAAAAGCCTGCTGCCTGCTCCCTGTCATGTCAGCCAAAAGGTGGTTTTTGGGGGGAAATGGGAGGGGTATTTTCGGGTTTTTTCCTTAAAGTAACGGGGCTGTCTCACGGCAGGGACTAAAAAGTCAGAAGTTTAGAAAGGAGGGACTGAATAGTATAGTTTTTGGTCAGAGGGACTGAAAAGTCAGAAAGTGAACAGTCAGGGACTCTACAGTAATTTTCCCAAAATACGGGGAAGTAACGAAACAGTAATTTTCCCTAAAAAATAATAGGCCAATGATATCTTAAAAGTCAAAGAGCTAATTAATAAAGCTCAAGTAAGAAAATAGTAAAAAAATAAATGAATAAATAAATAAATAAAAGAAGAAGGCAGCTTGGAGTGGTTAACATCAAATTTGAAGAGATCTATTGCAGGGGGAGAACCGGTTTCATTTCAAAGGGGCATTAATGGCTCCTTCTAAGTTGTCATTGGATTTTAATATCCTATATATATTTCCCAGATCATGGAATATATTGAAATGCAATTCTTCCAATTTGTATTGCATCCAAACATATTATAATAAAAAAAATCAAATATGCAAAACATTATAAAAAAAAAATAAATAATAATAAAATAAAATAAAATACATATTTCCAAAAAAAGGGAGGGGGAAGTGAAGTGTGCAGAGGGTGGTGAAGCACACGCCTTCGGAAACGACATACACCTTTCATCGGACATCTCGAGGCCGTCGATGGAAAGTAGATTGCAAAATAACATGAGTCTTGAGGCGACGGTGGAGCATGCATTTTGAGGCGGATGATGGAATTCAAATTCTGGAGCAACACGCATCCCAATGCAGTGATAGAGCACGCATCTTAAAGCGGGTAATAAAATAAAGTAATGCAAATCTCAAAGTGACAGTGGAGCACGCATATTGAGGTGGCTAAAAATACAAATTTTAAGGCGATATAAATATCACGGCGGCGGCACAGTCAGCATCTTGAGGTGGCGATACTACGACACAAATTCAAAGGGGATGGCGCAGTGGAAGGCGGTGTTATTAAATAAATAAATAAATAAATAAATAAATAATATGTATGAATATCCTATGATGATATCCATATGTAATGAAAGTCATGATTTTCAAATGAATAAAAACCATTCTTTTTTCATTGCCTCTACTTGTACTCTTTTGCCCTTAATCGGAGGTTCCCAAGACTTTGTCAGGGGTAATTAATAATAGAAGCTTGCCTCTATTAGGAATGGAAGAACCCACAAATCAAAAAAAATATGACATTTGTGATTCGATGTATCGTCTGGTGTCTTTTCACAGACACGATGCCAGGCGGTTATTTTCGATCCCACAAATTCTGGCACGCCCGGTGGGGACCATTCCACCTCCCATCTCTGAGGCAAAAGTACAAGTAGAGGCATTGTTTTTATAATTTATGCAAGAAAATTAACCTTGTTACTTTTCTTATTGCAGATACGAAATGACATTCAAGAGTTCAACCCCACCTGGAAGCCCGAAGCTCACCATCTTCCTTGGGGAGGGGACCGAAGTCCAATTGCCTAATTGCACCTTCAACACTGGAGCTGCTGGAGCCGAACTGAGGTTTGGCACAATCTCTGAGTCTGTGTAGTTCGTAAAGAGATCTTCACAATAAGAGGAGAACTTGACGGTCCCACGCCTTCCATCCCGAGGCCGTCGCCCAAACGTAATTGTCCCAACAATTGGTGAAGATATTATTGCTTAGGATCCATCAAGGAAATCTGTCTTCTAAAGGCTATCCCACCCTAGAAAGATAGTTTCCATGAATAATAAAGATGATGAAACCACTTTCACTGTCGGTGCAAAAGAGCTAAAAAGTGAGATCTTTAAAACTGATAGAGATACACCTAGGAAGAGTGTGTTCTCAAGGCTCACGCCAAGGAGGATGAAGGTTCCAAAACAGAAGTTGAACTTTGTGTCATTCCAGGAACACAAAAGTAACCAAATAGGTTCCTTCGATAATTCATTTGAACCACTCAAGCTGGTGAAAAAGAATTCAACCACTGCAAAACTACGTCCCCAGCCAAATGGAGATGAAGGTGGTAGACCTCCGAAGTCCCATCATAGGGATTCTTTCAACAAAAGTCTCTATAAGGCCTATGCAGCATCAAAGAAACTGCAATAAGACCAAATGACGACAAGAAATTTTTATGAAAAAGAAAAGCAAATATTATCAAATATATGCAAGACAGTGTTTGATCTAATTACTCCTTCACAAAATCAAGCTACAAACTCCCGTTTGAAATTCCAATGGACAAAAGAAATGAAAGACGAAGAGATGTCTGACATGGATATGGAAGTTCACACCGTTCGGATGGTTACTGAAGCTCGAGAGGATCCAACGCATGAACAAGACAAACCGGGACCACTCACAAGATCTCGCAAAAGAGCGATCAAATCTCAAAGTGGCAATGGAGAAGAAGGGTCAAGTCATATAGCCCATGGTGGGCACAGGACATGAATTTATCCTCAACAACATGCCTCATTAAAAGGTAGCATAGAAGAAGTTCCTCCAAATGAAGACAGCGAGGACGAGGCTGCCTTTGCTTTAAATCAAAACGATATTATGAAGAAACTTCAACAAATGGAAAATCGGGAAGTTGAATACAGAAAAGATGTGACAGCATTTATGAACACAATATCACAGATGCAAAAACAAATGAACACCTTAATGTCAAACCAACCTGAACGAGTACATAGATCGAGAAGTCCAACCCCTCAGGCAAGAGAAATCCCAAGGCCAGTAGAGCAAGGAGGAACCTCATACGCTCTTACTCCAAAACAGTCAGTTGTAATGACTCGGGAAGAGATACAACAAATGGTGGCTGCCGAATTAAAGCAAGCCAAAGGAGGCGAGATAAGGGTCGATGGAGATAGATCTTATCCCAGCTATCATGACCTGGTACCCTACCCCAAAGGATATAATGTACCTAAATTCAAGCAGTTTAGTGGGATTGGCAACCCTGATCAACACTTAGCTCACTTCGTGACAGCCTGTAGAGATACAAGTGCGAAATCTTCACTCCTCCTTAGACAATTCTCTGCAAGCCTCACGGGGGTAGCATTTGAATGGTATGCAAGCTTGCAACCCGAATCAATTGAAACATGGCAACAATTGAAAGATGCATTTCGGGTACGATTCAAGGGTGTAAGTGACAAGATTACAATCGCTGACCTCGCTGCCACTCGTCAAAACAAAGATGAAAAGGTAGTGGATTATATCATGAGATGGAGAAATTTGAGCATCAAGTGCGAACAACCTCTTGACCAACCACAAGCAGTGGGTTTATTACTTGGGAATATTGATAGTTGGATTGCACCCTTTCTTAGTACATCCGGCATCACCACATTCCAAGATTTGATTTCACAAGCCAAGAAATTGGAAAGGGCAAGCCCAAAAGTGTTCTCCAATTTTCAAACTTCAAGGAATGATAGAGAAAAGCCTAAACGAACAGAAGGTGTCAAGTATACTGCCACAACCTTCAATATTGATAAAGGAAAAGGCATTGCAGAGTCTCATAAGCCGGAACAAGTCAAGGCGCCCAGCTTAGGTGCTGCTGGCAACGAATCAAAACCTCTTCCATCTTTGAAAGAAAGGATGAATAAGAAATATTCTTTCAGAAAAGATAAGGTATTGAAAATCTTTAAAGATGCTATAAAGGAAGGTTTGTAGCTTCCTGAATGCAAGAGACCAGAAGAGCAAAACAAGAAGGATCATCCCAGCTACTGTCCATATCATAGAGTGTTGGGGCATATAATTGAAGACTGTTACGTTTTCAAGGATTAGGTTGAGCGACAATATCAGGAGGGCAAAATTACACTCTCAAAGAATGTTTTGTTGGAGCAACCAGCTGAGCACACCCGTTATGTGACTACCCTAAACTCAGAGAGATCATCCCAAGGAGAAGTCACAGTAGTGGGCAATAAAGTAATTCTCCCATCAGCAAAAGATAATAGGCCTCCTGTTGTTCTAGAAGGATTGTGGGAAGTATTCATATCCAAAAAGTCAAAGAAGATGTTGAAGAAATTGGCTGAACTTCCAGGAATCACTTGGAGATACTCCCAAGAACCCCTTAAAGGACTACCGATAAAACAAACAAAGAAGAAGAACAAAAAGAAGAAACAAAAGTGCGAACAATCGAAGCGCACCAAATCCATCATTGAAGAATACATCGAGTCCCTCGATGAATATGAGCAGAAGGAAAGGGTTCTGATTACTATCAGAGATTATGTTCCCGAAGAAGTCGAAGAATTACTCGGGGAATTAGTTGAAGAAGTTGATGGAGATGATGAAAACATACAAGTGGAAACTTGTAGGGTTATTTCTGTAGGAGAATACCCTTTGTATAACCTAGATGATAATGATGATGATAGCTTTTCTGAGACAGAAGAGTCGTATGATCTTCATGGCCGACCCTATACCAGTAAGAAGCAGAGAAAGAAGATAGCATTTAGGGAGAGAGTGAGGAAGGCAAATGCCAAGCTCTTGGAGCCCTACAAACAAGAAAAACCCAAGGAACCATACTACACCCCAAAATATAAGGTCTTGAAGAAGGCTATGCCTGCCGAAGAAATCACTGCTTTCATTCAAAGGGTGACGAAGGAGTCAACTAACAGGCTGTTGCAATTACATATTGAAGATGCTGAGTGGGACGAGTCTGGGACATACCCTCCAGAATCATTAGGTCAAAATTTTGTTTCAGAAGTCATGGAATCTACATCCCTTACAAAAGCGACAAATGCTAAGAAAAAATCCATATCTCAAGCTATCAAGATCAAGAAGGAGAAGAGAAAGGAGCTTTATGATCAAGTTATAGAGAAGGGGTTGGAATTGCCTAGACCCAAAAGGCCATGCCTGATGTATTTTGATGTAACACCCCTCTCTTTAATAAGACGGATGTCACACCAGCTGGGCCGGGAATGCACCCAACCCATAAGCTGTGTAATTTAAACCTGATAATGATCATAATAATCAAACTACTATTGATAAGAATTAAACAAACTGATTTAATCTTATACAGAGTTTATAAATTTGCGGAAGAGTTCTAGAAGTCTAAATATCAGGTGCGATCAAGCACCATCCTTATCTGCTATGTCAGAGCCATCTACTGGATTACTCACGCTCACTTACCTGCGCAAGTAGTTCACTTGAGTGAAAATGACCAATATAAGGAAATAAATATATATAATGAAAGATTCACGAATCCCAGAAATAATGCTAATCATATGCATTATCTTCTCATTAGATTAGCATGCCAAGGATTTTAGAAAACCCGATTAAAGCACATATGCAATTTCAATCATCATGAGCATATCACAATCACATAGTTATGTATGATAAGGCCTTATATCATACAAGCGTGCACCCCTAGTTAAAATGTCTCCGTAAGGACTCCAGCAATCACCAGGAACAGAGGCATACATCTACATGATCCTGATGCCGGGAACAGAGGCATACATCAGCATGAACCCGGCGCCTGACGACCATAGGCATACATCTACATGTGTACGTCAAGCGAGCATCTCGTATCCGATACAGGTTCTCTCAAGAGACAGGAAGGAGTTTTTTTTTATTATAAAAGAACGACTTTCGCAAACATTTTTAGTTTTAAGAAAAACGATTGGAAACAAATCCCCTTCCTTAGCCCGGTCTCATCTACTCAAATATCTGGGGCTCTATCCTGAGCCCTCCCGTTGGGTCCCCCATACATAACTAACTAAGGTGCAGGGTATGATATATAAAATAATCTTTAACTATCCCTTAGGGTTTCCTTAATCATATCTCATGCTCTTTAACATTTAAGCAATTAAAAAATCATGAAATTCACTATACTATAATAGCGGAGAAATCTATCTACAAATCACAAACCGAAATAAAACTCATATAAACAAATCCGACGATCAAAACCCGATCACATAAATACCATTCCAAGTATAGTGTAATCACTCACCTGAGTCTCAGAGATTCCTAGAATTGGCTTGGTCCTTCTTCGGCAGCTCCCGCTGCACCTTTGCCTTTTCCTTTATCTCCTCCTAGAATTGAAATACGGAAATTATGAATACGGAGACCGTATCCTTACTCATACTCTAATTTAAACTCTGTCGAATACGAAAACTCATTAATTTCTCTAAGCATGATTTTTACTTAAAAATCTAATGTGTTTCTAAAGCTCATAAATACTATAATTACCTTTCATAGCTTTAGTTCTATCGCTAAGAATACGATAAACTCATTAAACTATCAAAGCATGATTCTTAATTAAGATCTAAGACATGCTTCAAAAATTCATAAGAATAAGGAACCCGTATTCTTATTTTATACTCTAATTAGACTCGTTAGAGTACGATCATTTCATTAAATTAAATAGGGTATGATTTCTCTTAACATGAACTCCGTATTTCCAAAGAATGAAAATACAGAATTTCCAAGTTAAGGGACTTAGCTTCTCTTCAACTTAATCTCAATTGAAAAGTTCCTAACATGCTCCTTAAAGGTGATTAAGAACTAAGCATGATCATGGAGACTTAATCAACTATAATATACTTAATGTTTCCTATATAAATTCGGCAGCACCTCCTCTGTTTGGAGGACCCCGAAAATATACAAACATACATCTCAATTGATTTAATCAAATCATACACCTCTTGAATACAAAACCTAATTCATTCATACATTCATTAATCTATCTAATGACATGTTTTAAATAATTATGTATATATCACATCTTAAAAGTAATATCATTACCAGGCATGCCCAAACACAAAATGCAGAAATTTTGCCTGTCACGCTCAGTTGTAAAGAACTGGCCATAACTTTTAAACTGTAAATCTGATTTCTCTCATCTAGCACTCAATATAAAGATGCTTTCGAGCCCTTTCTAACGGCATATTATACAACTCGAACAGAATAGTATACAGGTTCCAGCTGTCCCATGAAGGAGACAACAATCTGCAGGCCCTCAAATCAGAATTGCAGAAATTCTGCCAGTTATGCGCAGTCTGACCGTTTTGTCCATAAATTCTAATCCGGACATCGGATTTCTCCAATTTAGGATCATTTACAAAGATAATTTCAAGATCTTTTCATTGACACATTACATACTCCAAACAGAGGTGTATAGAGAGCGCAGCTGTCCCTCGAAGTGAACAGCAGACTGCAGGTCTGTTTATATATATACCGTTGAGGCATTAACACGACAAAGAATAGATACAAACATGCTCCAAAACATAGCATTTTAATCTACAATAATAGTCACATGCTTCTACACCAAATTAGCATGTCGCTAATTAACATTTTGCTTTTCATTTCATGTGGAATTAACTCCATGGAAATAGAATCCTCTATAGCGCTCATTTAACATGGTTCCTCACTATTAGTTCTACAAATATTTGCATTGTCATTTAACTAGTGATGACCTTTGTTAGATAAAGCTTATTCTTGAACAAAGTTAACATAATAAAATAGAACCATTCCTTAAAGACTTATTCATTTGGCAATTTATCAAACAACACATGGTTATGTTCATTTCTAAAACAACAACGTAGCATCCATGAATCTTTGAGCTTTAATTATACAATATGAACTCATCACAAGTTAAGAATGTTCAATACATTCATTAACCATCACTAATTCATAATTTTTTTAACAACCAACACATGAACTAAAACAAGATTGTAGTTGTTCGGCTTTCAATACAACCTCATTAGGATTAATCCATTTAAACAAGGAGGTTTAGAACCTACAACTATTGATCATCAATCTACAACTCTTGGTTATACTTTACCATCCTAATTGAATGCCACATAACTTGTACAACTTTGAAACTCAACCCTTATATGCTCATTTCTTTATGGAGGCATTTTGCCAAATACTTGGTGTGCATCTACAAGCATTTCTAAATTCCACTCCATCACAACCATACAAATCCTTGAAATTACATTCAAATGTACTAGATGTAATCACACACATGTTCCATGCCATTAAAGCCTTAAAACCTTAGTTTTAAAACAAACAAGTTCTTAGAGACATATCTACAAACATATGATAGGCATGCTAAGTTTTCAAAACAACATCATATCCCTTCAATTACTAAACTTCAGAATTTTACAAACATTTGATAACTCAAAGCTAACACCGATCCTTCATACAAAATTGGTGAATCATACTTAGTTGAATTCCACTGAAGCATCATCCAAACATGACTTGAGACTCTAACTTAATCCCCCTCTTAATTTGATAGATTAATCTAACCATAGGTACACCGTTGTTCACCGAAGGAAGAGGAGGGTTGCAGGCCGAAGCTCGCCGGAGGTTTTGCTACTGTAGGCGGCGCTGGTGGCGACCGTGCGACGTCCGAGTGGTGGTCTGCTGACGCGCGCGCGCAACAAGGGCGGAGGTGGAGCTGATCGGCGCGGGGCGGACGACGTGGGACTGCGGCGGCCAGTTGGGCGGCAGGCGTGGGTAGTCGGTGAGGCTCGCCGGTCATCGCCGTTGCCGTCGCCGGATTCGCCCAAGTTAGGGCTCGGTTCCAATTTGGGGGAGAGATGAACGATAGAGAGAAAGAGAGATGGTAAATGAGATAAATAAATCTCTCTCTCTCTCTCTCTCTCTCTCTCTCTCTCTCTCTCTCTCTCTCTCTCTCCATAACTTTTAAATAATTAAATTTTAATTATTTAACTTACTCCTAAGTTGTGTCACATGCCCAATTATTTAAATTATCACCTCATCCATACCTCCTCATTTTTCCTTTAATTAATGTATTCCTCCTAAATAACATTATCTTAAATAACAAAAATAATAATCAAGGATATTACTATTATGTCACATGATAAATAATAGGGTTACTTATCCCTAGCTTTTGTCACAAGCCCATTAAATCAAGATTATCTATTCCATTATTCCTCATTCCACTAAGTTATAATAAATTAATTATTTGTTTAATTTTATCTCCTCACTATGTACTCACATGTGTCTTTTTAATTAATCCCAATAAATTTGGACGTAACGTTAATTTCAAATACAATTTATCGGGCTTATATCATCACTCTCTTATGCTTGGATTGGGCCCAAGCCAGAATTGTTGGCCCATTCCCATTCCATTTTATTTACTTTATCTTTAAACTCTTGCTTATGAACTAATAACCCCCGATGTATTTTTCAGGAAGTTAAAAAGTAATTACTAGAAAAACCGGGGCGTTACATTGACAGACATCCAAATTACTGTCCATATCACCGGCTTGTAGGGCATACCATAGAGGAATGCCAAAATTTCCAAAAATGGTTACAAAGACAGGTTTCCATGAAGAATTTCACACTCACAGATGATTATTTTGAGGAAAAAGGGGAATGTCGCGCTATAGCCTCTCATGAAGATTCGGAGGATGAGTTGAACTTCCCAAATGAAGAAGATGAGGTACCATACTACGTGCATCAGATGCAGCTCAGAACTGAAAAAGTACTTCAGTCAAGACAAGCTTCTAGCTCCAATGACAAGAACAAAGGGAAGATGATTAAAGAAGAAAATATCTCACCAAAGAAGCCATCAAAGAAGCCAAATTATAATATATTGGCACACTTGAAGAAAGTTCCAGCGCTCCTCAGTATGTATGATGCACTGATGATGTCAGCAGAAGTTAGGGAATCTCTGGTACATGCCCTGCAAAATCCTGAGGAGTATCAGGCCTACTTTGCCGAAGTCAACATGAAAGATGCTCTGTATGCGTTTCATACATCTTCAGTATCTTTCACAGATGAAGATTTGTTTCTTGGAACCACAGGACATAACAGACCATTATATGTGACAGGTTCTTGTGATGGGATAAAAATCAACCGAGTCTTGATTGACCCCGGGTCCTCTGTGAACCTAATGACCCTCAATACTCTCCGAGCACTAGCTCTTGAAATATACCACTTATCACTAGAGAGGATCGTCATCCAAGGGTTTAATCAACATAGCCAAAAGGCATTGGGGTCTATCACTCTCCCAATTAAATTTGGAAAGATGACATCTGATGTGAAGTTCCATGTGATCGACGCCGATGCCTCATATAAAGCCCTCTTGGGAAGACCATGAATCCATGAAAATCAAATGGTCCCTTCAACACTTCATCAGTGTGTGAAGTATATGGTGGATGGGGAAGAGTTCAGAATTGACGGAGAAATCCAACCCTTCGGCGTCCACGAAATACATTACGAAGATGCAAGGTATTACCTTGGCGCATCTAAAGGGGACAAGTCATCCAAAGGGGGTAGGTCGCCAAGTCCAAAAGAAGAATCTCTAGTGAAGACACTTAAGTCTGCTCCTATGTTTCAATAGAAAGAATAAATGTTACCTCACTTTGGTAGTGACACCGAGTCATCAGAAGACAAAAATGACGCAGATACACACCACAGCAACGGTCAAGCCGAAAGATCCACTCAAGAAAGCACATTCCACATCACAAGGATTCCTGATGGGCTTTACAAATCCTTGGATGATTTGAATGTTAACACCGTTGAGCAGTTGAAGACATTCTACATCCCAGCTCGACATAAAAAGGAGAGAGGCATCCTCTTCTATGAAGCCAAAAGCAACGAAATTTCAAATGACAATATCATAAATATTGAAGAATTAGAAGTCGATGAAATTCAACTCATAAACTTCCCCAGCTTTTATCCCAACAAGCTCAAGACAGTAGTTGAGAGGTATGGGGGCAAGATGAAATGGTCAAGGAAGTTACATCAAAGCTTTCATCGGCTATGGAACCCTACACATGTGGAGAAGAGAGGAATAGGGTACTTCGAGCCTTCCAAGCATTCATGTTACATGAGGACGTCCCAGGATGAAGAAGAAGAAATTAAGATGAAAAATGCACCACTTGAGCTAGAAGACGGGGGGCACGCAACCTGGGAAGCGATGAGGACCCGAGGCCGACCTTTCTAAGCATACAGCTATCAGAAGGAGAAAAAGTGGCATTTAAGGCTCTTCTACAAGAGCATATCGATTGTTTTGCTTGGAACAATAATGAAATGCCGGGGTTGGATAATAAGGTGGCTGTTCATAGACTAGCCATCGATCCTGATGCTACTCCAGTCAAGCAGGCACCAAGGAAGATGAAGTTTGATCTGGAGGAGAGAGTGATAGAAGAAACGAAGAAGCTGATTGAAGCAAATTTCATCAGGGAAGAGAAATACCCTAGTTTGATAGCTAGTAAAGTTCCTGTGAAGAAGAAGAATGGACAAATACGGATATGTGTGGATTTCAGGGATCTAAACAAAGCATGTCCTAAAGATGATTTTCCTGTACTAGTTATGGAGATCATGATTGACAACACCTCAGGGTACGAGATGTTCTCCTTTATGGATGGATATTCTGGATACAACCAAATAAAAATGCATCCAGATTATGAGAAGAATACTGCTTTCCGAACACCTATGGGCATATACTGTTATAGAGTAATGTCGTTTGGTTTGAAAAATGCGGGGGCAACATATCAAAGGGCTATGACCAAAATATTTGATGATCTAATTCACAAAGTCGTCGAATGCTATGTGGACGATCTTGTGGTCAAGACAAATTCCAAAGACAAGCATCTTGACGATCTGAGGACAGTTTTCATATGCCTTAGAGAATACAAGCTGAAAATGAACACCATGAAATGTGCTTTTGGAGTCCTTTCAGGGAAGTTTTTGGGCTTCATAGTAAGAGACCGGGGAATAGAGATAGACCCCTCCAAGATAAAAGCAATTTTGGAAATGCCACCTCCTCAGATACTGAAGCAGCTGCGGTCTTTTCAAGGGCGTTTGGCGTATATCAGAAGATTCATCTCCAACCTGTTAGGAAGATGAAAAACCCTTCTCCAAATTGGTCAAGAAAAATACACCCTTTAAATGGGATAATGAATGTCAGAAGGCTTTTGAAGATATCAAACACTACTTCTTGAATCCACCAGTATTGGCAGCCCCGATCCATGGAAAGACACTAATCCTATATACTACTGCATTGGAAGGGTCATTGGGAGCTATGATGGCCCAAAACAATGAAGAAGGCAAGAAAAACACACTTTATTACTGTTACGGCTAAAAACCGGCGTCGCCTTGGGATCGACACCGATCTAGTCTAACGGTCAAGAATTTATATTTTGAGGGACGAAGATCATAGAAAAAGAGTAAGAACATCCAGACAAAGAAGTAAAGCACGCGCCCATTTACGTGGAAAACCCCGTGAATCCGGGGAAAAAACCACGGGCCTCACCGAGGAGACAATCCACTATGTAAGAGTGATTTACAAGGCTTTTGACCCTCTTGAAGAGGAAGACAATAGTTCTGAAGAACAAGATAGGGCAGTTCATTGTCCAGAGTCCATCGGAGGGGGAGAGAGGGTCGGAACCCGTCAATCTCATTCACCCATTAGAGAAGGAGCATCCATGAATAAATTAGAGAGAAGAGAACGCACAAGAGCTCATTATTCTCACGCAGTCGAGAGGGAGAGTTCGTCGGTCACCGGAATTCGTTAGAGAAAGAGCATCACTCAGGCTCACACCACGCAATCGAGGGAAGAACAGAAGGTTCGCAGTCGGAGCAGAGTTCATCGAAGAGAGTGGGAGGCCTTCCAATGATCATGTAATAGAGAGAAAGCGAGGGAGTATACCTCGTGGGGTCACAAGGGCTCATCGGGAAGAAGAGAGGGTCACGGTGTTGCGTCGAAGAGAAGGAGTAAGAAACTTCGAAGCTTGCCTACCAAGTAGAGAGAGAGGGAAGCCCTTGGTGCCGGTGGCGGCCTTGATGTTTGATGAGATCCGAGTATGGATCGAGGTGGTGATGATCCGTCGGAGATGGAGAAGAGGTACTGAGGCCTACCAAGCCTTGTGGTTTGGGTTTGAGTTGGCCATGGAGGAGAGGGATCTTGGAGATCATCTTGGAGGGCTTGAGAGGCTTGGGCCTGATTTGGCCATGGAGCTTGGAGGAAGCCTGCAGAGCCTTGTGGCTTGGAGCTTGGAGGAAGAGCTTGTAGAACCTTGTGGCTTGGAGAAAGGGCCTGGAGCTTTTAGCTTGGGGAGCTTGGAGAGCTTGAGCTTGGAGAGAGCCTGTAGAACCTTGTGGCTTGGAGAAAGGGCCTGGAGCTTTGAGCTTGGGGAGCTTGGAGAGCTTGAGCTTGGAGAGAGCCTGTAGAACCTTGTGGCTTGGAGAAAGGGCCTGGAGCTTTGAGCTTGGGGAGCTTGGAGAGCTTGAGCTTGGAGAGAGCCTGCCGAGAATGTCCACCTGTTCTTCTCCCCTTTACCGCCTTAGCCTCCTCCCCCTTCTTATCCCCTTGCCAAGTTGCTCATTAAGAGCATTTAATTGTTTAATTGTCATTAATGTCATTTTACCATTTTATCCCTTAACACAACTTCCCCCCTAAGTACACTTGCGGCCGAGGTCGAATCAGGGTCATTCCCGGACACTGGTTGACTCGGAAAGCTAAGTGTATAAGCGGGGTCGGTTGGGTTGGTTGTAGCTTTGGGACGAGAGGGCGAGGTTGAGAGACTCAGAATACAGGTGTGTACATTCGGCCCCATGAGGGGACTTTAAGACTAAAGAGGGCGATCAAATTGAATTTGCCGAGCCCTGAAGAAAGCGGCTGAACTGAATTCTCCAAGCCCTGAAGAGGGCGGCTAAGGTTGAGCCCAAAGAGAGTGGGACTTTGACGAGCGAAGTGGCTCGGCCCTTGAGGGACTTTAAGTACGAGCACATGAGCTCGGCCTCGTGGGAGGACTTTAATTACGAGCACATGGGCTCGGCCTCGTGGGAGGACTTTAAGTACGAGCACATGGGCTCGGTCCCATGGGGGGACTTTAAGCGAGATCTTTGTCTTGGCTCGAGGTTTTTGCCTTGGCCTTAGGTTGATGTCTTGGCCCGAGATTTTTGCCTCGGTCTCGATTGCCGGCCTCAGTTACGCCCGGCCTCGATTTCGCTTTTCGAGATTTTTGCCTCGGCCTCGATTTTTGGCTCGAGATTTTGCCTCTCGATTTCTGCTTCGGCCTCATGGCGAGCACGTGGGCTCGGCACCAGAGGGGGCTTTAATTACGAGCGCATGGGCTCGGCCTCGTGGGAGGACTTTGACGAGCGAGTGCGCTCGGCCCCGAAATGGGATTTTGACGAGTGAGTGCGCTCGGCCCCGAGGGGGGACTTTAATTACGAGCGCATGGGCTCGGCCTCGTGGGAGGACTTTAATTACGAGCGCATGGGCTCGGCCTCGTGGGAGGACATTAATTACGAGCGAGTGCGCTCAACCCTGAAATGAGACTTTGACGAGCGAGTGCGTTCGGCCCCGCGGGGGGACTTTAAATATGAACGTTGACCTTCAAGATTTTAGTCCATGCAGGTTGCCCAGTTTTGCAGGTATTTCCCCTGATAATTGATCCATTGACATGTCGATGCTTCTTTTGGTGTATTGTAGTTGCATGCCACTGACTTGTTAAAACAGGGCTCCAGAATTTGAGAGATGTCTGTGCCTGCTTCTCTGAGATCTTGTTCATGACATTAAGGCCTTGTGAAAATTTCTCCAGGCAGTTAAACTCAACATTGGCTTCCAAAGCTTGTGTAAGAAATTCTAAAGCTTGCTTGTACATTGAACTTGCTTCCTTATCCTTGGGCTTTATTACCAGTGCCACCCCTTGAGATGATTCCAACCAAACTTCATAAGCTCTTTACAGTGGTGTACAAGATCATTTTGTAATACTTCGATAGTAATGTGGTAAGCTGGGCAAGCATTGGAAGCATCAGTATTTGCATCGCAATAACCAAATTGGCTTGGCCAAATTGTTTAAATTCATCTAATCCTTAGACCACAGGTGCATCTAATCTTTTCCGTGTGCATTCATCACAAGGGAGACCATATCAGTTTATCAAAACTTCATGGAAAAAATAACTTGTTGCAAAATGCTCCACTGTTCCTTAGAAATATCTGTCAGAACAGTTCCATATTTGGTCTTGCAATTCTCCAATTTCCACTTTGAGTCTTGTGCAGTTCTTAAGTGCATTCCGTTTTCTACATTGCTATCAGGTTTAGTATTTGGACTTGTGCAGTGAACTCCTTCAGAATTACAGCTTGAAGGTACATGAAGGGACTCCAACAGAGAAAAACATTAGATCAGCTGGTGGTGATTTTAATGCTAGTTCAATCTTGATGTACAAACTGTTCAAGATATTGATGGCATTTCTTTGTTTGTTGGTTCTAATCATGTCATCTTATTTGATGAACATAGGATTTCCATCAATTTTTCTACTATTAATGATTCTCAGAGCACCACAACATCAAACTCAGTTTATGAACTCTATGAACATCAAGGTTCCAACATTGAATCTTCCTTTGATTCTGATTCAAAGGCTCATATCGCTAATAATGAAGAGGACAGTCTTACTCTTGAAACCACAAACTGTGATGATTCATTCCAAGGGAAATAAATCCGACAAAGGCAAGATTATTCAAACTTCTTGTTTCCAATAGACATATCATTCCTCATTATATCTTCTCATAGATAGTCGCTCTCACATAGCTTCACTGATGTTGTTGAATAAGAGGTCTAAGAGGGACTTTACGAGCTCCAATGCTCGGCCCTCTAAAGGGACTTTAGTTCATCCATAATTGACATAGCATTTTGATCTGTCCCCACGGACGGCGCCAAACTGTTACGGCTAAAAACCGGCGTCGCCTTGGGATCGACACCGATCTAGTCTAACGGTCAAGAATTTATATTTTGAGGGACGAAGATCATAGAAAAAGAGTAAGAACATCCAGACAAAGAAGTAAAGCACGCACCCATTTACATGGAAAACCCCGTGAATCCGGGGAAAAAACCACGGGCCTCACCGAGGAGGCAATCCACTATGTAAGAGTGATTTACAAGGCTTTTGACCCTCTTGAAGAGGAAGACAATAGTTCTGAAGAACAAGATAGGGCAGTTCACTGTCCAGAGTCCATCGGAGAGGGAGAGAGGGTCGGAACCCGTCAATCTCATTCACCCATTAGAGAGAAGGAGCATCCATGAATAAATTAGAGAGAAGAGAACGCACAAGAGCTCATTATTCTCACGCAGTCGAGAGGGAGAGTTCGTCGGTCACCGGAATTCGTTAGAGAAAGAGCATCACTCACGCTCACACCACGCAATCGAGGGAAGAACAGAAGGTTCACAGTCGGAGCAGAGTTCATCGAAGAGAGTGGGAGGCCTTCCAATGATCATGTAATAGAGAGAGAAACAGAGGGAGTATACCTCGTCGGGGGTCAGCAAGGGCTCATCGGGGAAGAAGAGAGGGCTGCCGGTGTTCGTCGAAGAGAAGGAGTAAGAAACTCGAAGCTTGCCGGCCGAAGTAGAGAGAGAGGGAAGCCCTTGGTGCCGGTGGCCGGCCTTGATGTTTGATGAGATCCGAGTATGGATCGAGGTGGTGATGATCCGTCGGAGATGGAGAAGAGGTACCGGAGGCCTACCGAGCCTTGTGGTTTGGGTTTGAGTTGGCCATGGAGGAGAGGGATCTTGGAGATCATCTTGGAGGGCTTGAGAGGCTTGGGCCTGATTTGGCCATGGAGCTTGGAGGAAGCCTGCAGAGCCTTGTGGCTTGGAGCTTGGAGGAAGAGCTTGTAGAACCTTGTGGCTTGGAGAAAGGGCCTGGAGCTTTTAGCTTGGGGAGCTTGGAGAGCTTGAGCTTGGAGAGAGCCTGTAGAACCTTGTGGCTTGGAGAAAGGGCCTGGAGCTTTGAGCTTGGGGAGATTGGAGAGCTTGAGCTTGGAGAAAGCCTGTAGAACCTTGTGGCTTGGAGAAAGGGCCTGGAGCTTTGAGCTTGGGGAGCTTGGAGAGCTTGAGCTTGGAGAGAGCCTGCCGAGAATGTCCACCTGTTCTTCTCCCCTTTACCGCCTTAGCCTCCTCCCCCTTCTTATCCCCTTGCCAAGTTGCTCATTAAGAGCATTTAATTGTTTAATTGTCATTAATGTCATTTTACCATTTTATCCCTTAACAATTACCTTAGCAGGATGTTGATAAGCGCTGAGAGTAAATATACACCAATTGAAAAACACTGTCTAGCCTTAGTATTTGCAGTCAAGAAGCTAAGATACTATTTACTGGCACATAAAGTCATCCTCATATCAAAGATTGATCCTCTCAAATATCTCATGACAAGGCCATTTCTTACGGGAAGACTTGAAAAGTGAGCACTGATTTTGATGGAGTTCGATATAACATATACTCCACAGAAAGCTATCAAAGGGCAGGCTTTAGCAGACTTCCTAGCAGTACATCCTCTCCCTGAGGATTCACCACTTAATTATGATCTCCATGATGAAGAAACATTAACAGTAGAAGAAGCAAGGTGGCGACTATATTTTGATGGAGTGTCATCTATAAAGCCGGCACTCAGGTCCATGATTCCACAAATCAAAGCTGGAATAGGACTCGTGTTCGTCACACTGGAAGGGGGAATTCTCAGATATGCTCTCTTCCTTACAGAGCCATGCACAAACAATGAGGCAGAATATGAAGCTCTCATTGCTGGTTTAGAATTGGCAATCAAAATGGGAATCCAACACATACACATATTTGGAGACTCACAACTCATTATCAAGCAAGTCGAAGGAGACTATAAGATATACAAGCCTGAACTTCTTAAATATTAAAAGAAGGTCAAAGATCTGATGAGAAAAATCCCCCAAGTACAGTTGAGGAGGGTTTTAAGATCAGAAAATGGAGAAGCTAATTCTTTGGCAAAAGTAGCAAAGGAGCTAGCGAATCCCAATTATGAAGAAATCCATATCACCATAAGAAATAAAAGGCCCATAAGTACGATCCTTGATGATGTCGAAGAGGAAAGTGCTGGGGGCAAAGTGGAAGTCTTCACCCTCGAAATGCCAGAGGAAGATTGGAGACAACCATTCATGGAATATCTGAAATATAATCAACTCCCGGTGGACAAGTCAGAAGGTCTTCAAATAAAGCGAAGAGCCCTAAGATTCATCCTCATAAATGATACATTATACCGCAGGTCGTACGATCAACTACTCCTGCGATGTCTTTCATATGAAGAATCTCAAGAAGTCATGCACGATGTACATTCCGGGATATGTGGTACACACCAATCCGGACCCAAGATGCGACTTAAGATTAAACGAATGGGATATTATTGGCCAACCATGGTTAGAGATTGCATTGATTATGCTAGAAAATATCATCTATGCCAGATACATGGTGACTTTATTCATCAACATCCGAATCCTCTACACCCCACAGTCTCTTCATGGCCCTTTAAGATATGGGGAACAGATGTAGTCGGTCCCATTAAACCTCCGTCATCTTTGGGGCACCGATTCTTACTAGCTGCAACAGACTACTTTTCTAGGTGGGCAGAAGCTATTCCGCTGAGAGAAGTGAAGACTGGAAATATCATTAAATTCTTCAGGAAGAACATCTTATACAGATTTGGGACTCCTAGGAGAATTATTTCAGATAATGGTCCCGCCATTAGAAGCTTCAAAATTGGGAGATTTGCGCAACATCACAAAATAGACTGGAGATATACCTCTATCTATAATGCTAGAGCAAATGGGTTGGCAGAAGCATTCAACAAGACCCTCTCAAAGCTATTAAAGAAAACAGTGTCTAAAAACAAAAAGGATCGGCATGAGAGACTCCCGGAGATGTTATGGGCCTATCGAACCACCTACAGGACTCCAATACAATGTACACCATACTCTCTAGTGTTTGGAACTGAAGCAGTCCTACCCCTAGAAATTCAAATACCCTCATTGAGAATGGCAGTGCAAAATGAAATATTAAATGAAGATAATGTTCGGCTTCACTTGGATGAGTTAGACTCTCTTGACGAGAAAGGATAGGAATAGAACAGAATCTCAAAGTCTATAAAGCCAAGATGTCTCAAGCCTACAACAAGTTAGCTTGATTTCGAACGTTTATCAAAGGAGAGATGGTTCTTGTCCTTAGAAGGCCTATCATTACCAACAAACGGGCTGGGGGCAAGTTTAAAGCAAACTGGGAAGGTCCATATGTCGTGGAGATCGTCTACGAAGGAGGCGCATACCAGCTTATTGATGCTAACGGAGAAAGACCGATGCCACCCATTAATGTTCGTTTTCTAAAAAAGTACTATGCTTAATGTAAAAAAATGTTTGCCTATGACGGAATGTCCGGTCCCCTAATATGGGTAGACTAGTCATGTACAATTAAAAGTACTTCCTAAGGCAAAACATTAATTTTCATGTATTTTTGTATTCAACTCATTCAATAAAATAAAAAGGCATGTGTTTGTCTACGATGGAATGTTCGGTCCCTTGTAAAAGGTAGACCGGTCATGCATAATTAAAAGGTGCTTCTTGTGGCAAACACACTGACCCCTTATGTTTTGCAAAAAAAAAAGAAAAAAAATAAAAAAACTTAAAAAAAATAAAAAATAAAAAAAAAATCAAAGCAAAAATCAAAAAATAAATAAATAAAATAAAATAAATAAACGTTGGTGCTTTGGTTTCAAGTATGCAGATGTCCCACTTATCATACAATGTTAAAGGCTTAAATATATGCATGATGATGGCTCTAATCATTTGAATGCTCAAGTCAAATATTTTGATGGATTTGATGACAATGCATTTATTAGAGATAGTCTTGTAGATATTATTGATTGAAAGATCAATATGAAACTTTGATGGATGTCATTGAGTAAATAGATTTTATTTCCTATGATTCTTGATATTTGGAATTTATTCCTCTCACATTTATTATATAAAGAAAGTAATCATAGTCTTTTGACAGGGAGAACCAAATGAAAAAAAGGGTTGAAATAAAAGAAAAATCATATTCATAATAAATGTCTCAAAACAAACTACCAAAGAAAGAGAAAAGCTTAATATATATATATATATATATATATATATATATATATATATATATATATATATATATAAAATAAAATACAAATAAAAAAATGGAATTGGGAAGCCCTTCAGTGCCCAATAAACTGCAAACACAACTTCTTTGCTCCCTCCAATTCTTCAAGCTATTTCTCTATCCAATGTTTCTATCTCCTCTTTCAAAATTTCTACCAAATTTGAAATTTCGCGAACTTTTGATCGAAATTGATTTATCATATCTGAAATTTCACAAGCTTCATTCTGAAGTTGATGGCATTCCAAAATGAGCTTCTGACGCTTCTCCTTCTTAATATTTATAGCCAAATCCATGTCATGTTTATGTTGCTTTGGCGGGGATTCAACACCAACATTAGAGCTTTCACTTTCCGATTCCTTCGTAGGCGTGTGAGTATCCTCGGCAACATCGTGGGTAAAATAAATAAATCAATCAATCAATAAAAAAAAAACCTTCAGTTTGCTTCAGTGAAAATGTAACTTCGGCATCCGTACTAGCATTATTACCATCGCTCTCTAATTCCTCCGTAGAAGTGGGGGCATCTTTGATGAAGTTCGCAGGAAAAGTTTGCCCCATAGACGAAGAGCTATCATCGTCTTGAACAACTGTAATACAAGGAAAATAGTCAAAAATCAAATCTCAAAATTCAAAGTTCAAAGTTCAAAGTTCAAAAAAATAAAAAAAATAAAAAAAACCTTTAGTTTGCTTTATTGAAGATGTAACTTCGGCATCCATACTAGCATTATCACCATCGCTCTCTAATTCCTCCGTGGAAGTGGGGCCATCTCCGATGAAGTCTGCAGGAAAAGTTTGCCCCAAAGACGAAGAGCTATCATCGTCTTGAACAACTGTAATACAAGGAAAGTAGTCAAAATTCAAAGTTCAAAAAAAAAAAAAGAAAAAGAAAAAGAAGAGCTTCAGTTTGCTTTAGTGAAGATGTAATTTCGACATCAGCACTAGCATTAGCACCATCGCTCTCTAATTCTTCCATAGAGGTGGGGGCATCTCTGATAAAGTCCGCTGAAAAAGTTTGCCCCAAAGACAAAGAGCTATCATCGTCTTGAGCTGCTGGAATACAAGGAGAGTAGTCAAAATTCAAATTTTTTTTAAAAAAAACCTTCATGGATCGATGACATATTTTGCAGTAGCTCATGTTCCAAAGAACCTGGTGTATCCCCTGCGATGAAATTGAAGACAAATAAAATGAATTAACTAAAAAAAAAAAGAAAAGATGATGATACCTTGTGGTGGATTGGGAGAAGCTTCCTCAGCTGTAACAACTTCCTCAACCACGATGTTGAAATCTTGCGGGTATGTTTGACCTAAAATCAAAATTTTTTATTAAATTCATTACACATGTTTAAAAAGTTCATGAAGAAATATCTCCTTACCGATAGGAGGGTAGTGAGGCATCCCAAAATCTGATCGAGGAATATCATCAATTCTGGAATCTGTTTGAAAATTTTGAAATTTTGAGTTTAAAAAAAATGAATTTTCAGAAAAGACCACACAAAAATTTCAAAATTTCAAAAAAAAAAAAAACGAATTTTAAGAAAAGACCACACAAAAATTCTGAAATTTCAAAAAAAAAAAGAACTTTCGGAATATAAAAATCCAAATTTTTTCAGAAAAGTCCTCAAAGAATTATGGATTTTCAGAATATAAAATTCAAAAAAAAAAAACTTGGGTTTATTGCCGCTTTACTGGAATGGGAAAATTTACAGGAGAACTACTCCGTTTACGACTAAGAAAAATATTTTCGTAAACAAATAGTGGTTTTCTTGAAGATTGATCTCGATCCCTATTTCTGATAAAAACCCCTCTGTAACCAAAGTCCTCCCGAGTTAACGCTGCAACGTCCTGATTAAATAAAGCTTGGATGTTTTTGAACCATTTTTGCGCATAAAGAAGCATAAGTTTCCCACTCCTATCATGATCAAGAATATAGAATGAACTGGAAGTCTTTTCCTGGGAAAAATGTAGCCAATAGTCTGCGAGAACCCCAAGAGAAGAGGCCTTCCTCGGAAAATTAATATGCTTGGGAAAGTGCTGATCGTAGCCAAACTGACGCCCAAACCTATGGGGGTTGTACGGTTCCGCATGAAAATTCCCAGCATAACGTAGAGGGAGGACGCCGCAACGAAGGCAATTCACATACTCCATAGTGTAGGAATCCAACTCCTCAGGCCCCGCAAAAAGCCTGGAATCTCGCACGGTTTCATCATTATGATACAAATAAGGGAAAGGACGCCATGTGAAGTTCTCATCTTTCCTAATGAATAGCCTCACTTCTGAAGAACGGCTAAATGGTGTTAGAGAAACGTTCATGTAATGAAGCATTTATGGTATCCTTGAAAGACCTGGGATGTTGGACGTCTCCTCATCAATCGGCCGCCGGAGATGTATCCTATGGAAATGACTACCGGCCCATGCGTACAGAAAATGTGAAGAAAAGACTGTCGTGGATAATCCGGGACCTTTCTGATGTTTGGCCATAGCATTTAGTCCTATGTATATACGCGCCAGAACTGCGGGGCAAAGGCGATCTTCCTTCCAAGAACAATATCGGATGCCATAACAAAAACCCCGAGTCTGATTATGTTACGCCCGTTTGGCATAATAAAATAGCAGATCCAGAGGGCCTCAAAGGCAGCCAAATCTGTATAGGAAAGAGTTTCGGAGGACGATCAGATCCAAAGTTGTGCCCGAAGTCAAACTCTGCTCTCCTCGGCCTTCTAAAAAATTCTATCCAATCTTCAAAGGATACATCTTTATGGCTTGAAGATGACCTCTACCTTGCAAACCATTGAAAAACGTCGAACAAGCTTTCAAGGAGAGAGAATTCAGAGATACCTCTTTGGCGGAGTATGGCGTTGCTGGGGATCACTTCGTCATACATGTCACCGTTGATGGGAAGTCCTCCGAGTCTCTTGATGTCCCATAGTGAAATCCCGACTTCCCCGTATAGTAAGTGAAAAGTGTTGGTGTCTGGACACCACAACTCCACCAACGCCTTGTAAAAGTTGGAATCCAAATCATAATGTCCGACTGAAGAGATGATTCCTCCAATCAATTCTACATAAGATAATTCCTTCGAATAATTCTTAACAATAAACTTGGCCCAATCTGCGCAACGCGAAGAGTTGATCGATTCGCTTTGGACGAGACTCCTGCCTTTCCATCCCGGGTGGTGGTTAACAATCTTATGTCCAAGAGGTTGGAAGATTGTCAAATCCTTAATATCTCCTTCAGGCTTTAGATATATTGCATGAATATTGCCATCTTCGCGACAACACTTCAAGGTTAGGCGGGCAGTAGCTACGTAGGTTGAGGACTGCTTTACCCAATTGGAGTGCTCCTCTCCTTCATATCTGATTGCAGGCTTTGATTCTGCGCAAAAGACGGGGTTGTGACGGATGAAATCTTGGCCCAAAGGAAGCTCATGGAGGTCTTGACCTACGTCCCAAAAAGGCTCACTATGAGGATGTTTAGCCATAATGAGAAAGGAAATTTGGGTGCTCCTACTTCTCTCACTCAATTTCACTAGGCTGTGTTTGATTGATAATATTTTCCATGGAAAATATTTCAACCAGCGATTTTCCAGCTTTTTTGGCTGTTTGATTGCCAAAATTCTCCCTGAAAATTTTTTCCACAAACCCCATCACGTGACCCCATTTTCCCTCAAATAGATGGAAAACTTTTCCAGCCTCCCCCCTAGGAAAAGTTTTCCAGAGAAAACAGAGGGTGTTTTTTGCAAAAAAACCAAAAATAAAAAGCCTCAACTCGTGACACCCCGTGAAACCCTAGATCGTTTCTCTCCCTCTCCACGGCGCTAATCAGGCCTTCCCACCGCCAAGCTCTTCCCACCCATCGAACCTCCGGCGACCTTCAAAACGCTCAGGTTAGCGTTCCTCTCTCCCTATCCCTCTTCCTTTCTATCCCTCTCTGCTCACACCGATCAGGCTTTGTTCACGATTTTTTTTTTTTTTTTGTGTGGAAGTTTGCTTCTTTTTTTTTCTTGTGGTTTTGTGTGAAAATCCTTTGGAGCTCTCATCTGTATGTGAAATACATATACTATTGAAACTGATCTCAAGCTCACATGAATTTGATAATTTCGATTAAAGAAAAAAAAAAAGACAAACCTTAATCTTCATCTCTTCATCTCTTCATCCATGAGAGTGACATAAAGTTCTCTATATATGGTTTTGCATATTTTATATCATGGTGATCATGTTGGAAGGCTACCCTGAGAACTCACTCATGTATTTTTATGTTTCTGTTTATCTAGCATGTTTTTTTTATGTATTTAACCATACTGTTAGAATCGATCTCCAATACCAATCAAAACATTATTTTTATGAGAATGGATCAAGATCAAGAGACAAGGTCCCAAGGAGGATAGGAGCAATCAAAGCTGAGAATTTGGTTTCATTTGGAGGAGTTTTATTATGACCTGACTCAAACTTAGCTGATGAAAAGGATTAGTAATTATCAATGTCAATTAAAATTACATCAAGTGAAAACTACAAAGAGTTTGGTTTTGCATGTTTAATTTGATTCCTTATTCTTTTTAATGACTTCTTTTTCATTAATTAGACTTTTAATTGATTCCATTAGTCTGGAACATTGTCTCCTTTTGTTTTTCTCTAGCTGTGAATTAAGAATATTTTCTTTTGATTAATTTTTCAAAGACAAGCTAAATTTTTGTAGAAAACAGTAAAAATATTTTTTAATAACTTATTTTCTACTAATTCCCATTGATTGTGTTAAAAGTATGTGGATTGTAGTTTCTGTTGCAAATTTGGCCCACCATCATGGAATTCACATGAAATTCACTGTTGTTACAACATGCAAAAATTCTTGAAGATAATACATTGCATTTGTCTTGTAAGTTGTATCTATTAGAAGAATCAATCTGTGAAGGAATGAATATAATTATTGATACAACTTAGAATTGAAAAGAAAATTTTATAATTGAACATTGGTTACAAGAGATTCCTGAGGGCTTTACTTGGAAATAAAATCTATATATATTTGTTCTTGATGTTAATTTGAGTATGTTGCTTCTCATTTATCTAACTTAACTCATCTCTGTGTGGGGTTTTAATATTACAGTGTGCTAAATGAATATATGTAGTTCTGATTTTTGTCCTTTGATTTGTAATAATTGGATTGGTTTGCTCTGTTGATTAAATATATATATTTTTCTTCAGACTTTGTTGTTCTAAGATTGATTGGAGTGGTGACTGGTGAGGACCCCTTTGAGGTATTGTCCTTCTCTTCCTTCAATCCAATGTGCTCTTGTTTTGTTCTTTTCAAAAATTGGTGCTTTATGTATATGCTATAATGCCTTTAATAGTGTTGAAGTCTAACCATGGTAGTATGAATGGTAAAATGGTGACTAGTGTTTCTTTATCAATTTGATTGAAAGTGAGTTTCTTTGCATGTTAAAGAGAGGCTAGTGGATGTGTCCATTACAAAAGGAGAAGTTATTCTGAAGAAGGAATCAAGGCATTGTAACTTTGTTGTATATGGTTTTGATTGAATGTGAATTCCTTCATGTTGTATATGGTTTTGATTGAATGTGAATTCCTTCATGTTGTTGTAACTCCCTTGTATATGGTTCATGTAAGTGAACTTATTTTTTCTTGATAAGTTATCATATATTTATGATGTTTTGTTTGTCATTTGTGAAATATATTGTACATTGTTTCTGTTCCTCATTTTGCAACTAACTGTTAAGCCTCTATATGGGCATTCTAACTGAGTTTGCTAGATTACAGAAGTAGTGTATGTTAAGTTAGTAAATGATGAATTACTTGTCCCTGTAGAAAATTGTTTTAGTTTATTGGATATGTGTAGTTATGTTGAATCGGTTATATTGGGGTATGCTTTACTTTTAAATTGAGTCTCATTTTGTGTTGAGAGTTGTAAGACTTGCAGTAATCTATGGATTCCCATTTCCATCTTGAGGTTTAGAAATAGAAGTAGAGCCATTTGCTTGATCAATAGTCCCTTTTTGTATCAGTAACCACAACCACATTTAAGTAGGATTAGTGTATATAACTTAAACACTTGAAGTAGTTCTAGAATTGGGTGAAAACTGAGTACCTTAAACTGTTTTCCCCTTTTCATCAACTTTGCATGATATTATGAAGGTTTATATATATTCTCACTGAGAGTTTATTTGATAATAGCAGTGACCTGGACAAAGTCTCAAAACTGTGATCCATTTCATAAGAATTCAAAAGTTGGGATTGGAATGATTTGAATTAGACATACCTCAACCACACTTGCAAAGTTGGCTCTAATTGCCTTTAGCTTTGCTAGGGTTTACAGGCTCCTGTATTGTCATTGGGACCAATGACAAATAACTGACACAATAGTTCATCATAAACACCAAAAGAAGAATTTTTTGACAGTATAACTTGATTGTGTTGAGCAAGCAAAGCAGATTCTTTTCAATTATATCCACTTCACTTGATTAATTTATGCAGGAATTTGAGATATATTTCTCATAAAATGGGAAGCTTCAGAAAAGATGACATTGCTTACAGGCTATATATACATATGGTATTATGATCAGCTTACTTAAAATAAAAACTTTATTAGTCTTCTCTGTCATGGCCATTTTCACAGTATAACATTGTTTATACAATAAAACTAAGCAAAATGAATTTGGTGCTGTCAAATATGGGCTTACTATATATAATCTAGCTTGAGCTAGTTGAATCATCACTTGCAAATATTTCTAAGGACATGTTCATCATATTGAAATATGAAAATGACACAAAGTGACTAATGTGTTAAAAAATTGCATTGATTGATTGATATTATTTATTTATTTTTATTTAACAATGAAATTAGATTTTATTTAAGTAGCTTTTGAATAACAACTTCTTCTTCATACATGATATCTTTTTTAATTAGATATTACTTACTTATTTTTATTTAATAATGAAATTATTTATTTATCTACACTTAATAATTTAAATAGGTTATATTGAATGGCGAGAGCACCGACTTAAAGGCAACTTGTGTTAATATTTTGGATGATGGTCATGCAAGCTTCAGCGATCTATGATTATATGAGGCAATACTATCATAACAGAATTCTCCATAGAGCTCCTCATAGGAATTGGAGGGCTGAGAGAGAGTTAGTATTGAACTGAATGTTCAACACCAGTGATAGGACTTGTCATGAGCTACTCAGGATGAAAATGGGTGCATTCCACAATTTGTGCAATCGCTTACGTGCTTACGGCTTAACTCATAGCCGATTTGTGCGTGTTGAAGAGCAAGTAGCTATTTTCCTATCCACAGTTGGCCATGACCATCGCAATAGAGTTGGAAGTTTTACATTTTTTAGGTCTGGCCAAACTGTTAGCTATTATTTTCATAGAGTGTTAAATGCATGTCTTAATCTCTATAGAGATGTTGTCACCAATGCTACTGCTCAAAACTCCCCCAATGATAAGGAGAATGTTCAAGATTGGTTCCATTACTTTCAGGTTAGATGTTTATAATAATAAGATTGATTTCTATTTCTGTTAGGATTGATTTAGAAACTTACCACTCAAATATATTATACCTCTAATAGGATGCCGTGGGTGCTATAGACGATACTCATATTGCTGCTTATGTCCCTATGGAGGAACAACCGAGGTATCGGAATAGGAAACAAGTCATCTCTCAAAATGTATTGGTGGCATGCACTTTTGATATGAAGTTTACCTATGTGCTTGCCGGTTGGGAGGGATCAACACATGATGGTCGTTTGTTGAGGAGTGCAGTCTCACGACAAGGAGCTAGGTTGACAGTTTCTCTTGGTATATTATATATCCCTTGATCTATTACAGTAAGAAGAATATATGACTATACCCCTAATTCTTCCTTCTAATAATATAGGTAAATACTATCTTGCTGACGCGGGTTCCCCTTAGTCCCTGGTTTTCTTACACCTTATCGGGGTACACGCTATCATCGTAGAGACATTCGGGGTCTACTTCCTGAAAACCGCAAGGAGCTATTCAACTTTCGACACTCATCTCTTCGTAATGTTATTGAGAGGAGCATTCGCTTGTTGAAGAAGAGGTTTGCCTATCTTAGGCATCAACCCTTTCATGATATAGATACACAAGCGAAGATCGTCCTTGCATGTTGTGCCTTGCATAACTTCTTACGTGTTGATGACTCAGATGATCTCTGTAGTGATGATGAGGTCAGTGATAATGAAGTAGACCCCCCACATGTCGATGTGCCTGAAGACACACATGTTAATGCCAACATCAGAATCACACCTGAAGTAACATGGACCAACCAAAGAGATTCACTGTCTAACATTATGTGGGATGGTTTCGACGCTAACAGCTTTGACGCAACCTACGATGATTGATTTATGTTATGTTATGTTATAAATTTCAACACCTTATGTTATGTTTTGTTATTTCATATCTTTATATTGCACATTTATGTTTTTTTAATTGCAAATTTCAGCAACTTATGTTATGTCATGTCATAAATTTACATTTCACATTTATTAGCTTTTATTTCATATTTTAGCCATATATGTACTATGTTTTCCTGGTTTTGTTATTGATTTTTAAAGTGAAACAGAAAATAGGAAGTCGACGAATTGGCAATCAAGGCTCATTTGCTATTCCTAGGCCTGCTACAGTCTCCAGCTCTATACATAGTGTTGATGAAATCACTCCAGCTTCCTCCCAAGTAGAAACAAGAAAAAGGCAAGTTCGTTGGTCAGATGATATGGATGAAGCACTAATTAATACTCTTTTAGAGGTGGTGCTTGCGGGGCCAAGAAGAACTGAAAATGGATTTAAGGCCGAGGAATGTACAAAGGTTGTCAACAAGGTACTGGAACGTTGCCAAGTGACTGTAGGAGTTACTCATGTGAGGGCTAGATTGAAGACCCTCAAAACAGATTACAAGGAGATCACGGAGTTGCTCAAGATAAGCGGGTTTGGGTTGGATGAAAATGGCCGAGTCTCAGCGGATCCTCTTGTTTGGGAGAAGTACCTTCAAGTAAATATGACTTTTCTCTCATTTCTTCACCGACATTCAAGTTCATTTTTTAAAAGTTTTATTAGATGCCATGACATTCCACATTAATAAAGAATAGTAACTTTCAATTAAAATTATGCTTCATCTTCCCAATGACTGTTTGCATTGTACTACATTGAACTACAAGTGGAATATTATGTTTCAACTCTCATTTTGAATACTATTGATTTGAAATATATTTATTTTTGGAAAAAAGTGTAAAACTCTATTTACATTGTTATTTTATATTTGTTTATGTGTGTTTGGTTGCACTTAAGTCGTGTATTTTGTTTTTCTTTTTATATGTTTATTTTTTTAGTTGAAGTTTTAAGTTTGTATCTATCAATTATATCAAATAAAAACTAATGTTATTGGTTATTGAATCAGAAGATGACAATTTTTATGGATTTCATGCATTACCTGTGCATCTCAACAATAATAGGACTTGTTTAGTATATTTTTATATGGAAAAGTAGTTGTTTATTCATTATGCCTTGTATTGTATAGATAATGTTCCATTGGTTTTTACAAACTTTAGTATTCTATTTGGTTTAGTAGTTTATTAATGATTTCTTATGGTTTTATGTCTCATGATTTTTTAGGAAAATCCGGATGCAAAAAATATAAAGGGGAAGTCATGTCCTCGCTATTATGATTTGGCTACCATTTTTGGCAATGACATTGCAACTGGAGATCGAGCTATCTCGGGGAATGATTTTGGACCAATGAATGAAGTTGAAATCAATAACCCAGTGGGAGCCGGTCTAGTGGATGAAGATGAGTTGGAGGAAACACACCCAACTCCCTTAAACGTGCCCAATACCCCCAATGAAGCCGCACAAGGGAGAAGCTCGAGAGCTAAACGTAAACGTGGGAAACCATTGGATGATGCCGCCTCGGCCCTCAAAATTATGGCTCAATCCTCGCAAGATATAGCCAATGTGTTGAAGGCGCAAGCACCTCCAAGTCGTGTCGATATGCAAGCAATTTTAGAGAAACTCTGAGAATTGGGACTTGTGGAATGTGATGTTATAGATCTCATGCAAATATTTGTGCTTAGCAAGGAAGAGGGTAGATTTTTCCTTGAGATGAATGATGAAGCTTTTTTGCGTGGTTGGTTGAATCGCAAGCTCGGCAAGTGATACATGTCTCGGATTATGGTTTTGTTTTGTCGGAAGAAATGTGTACTTTGAATTATGTTAACATGTTTTTTATTTGTGAACATGCTTAGGTACTCAAACTTTTTATATTTGAACCTTTCTCATTGGTGAAATATGTGAACATGCTTTTTTATTGGGTTGTTTCAAATTTGTGTTTTATTTTTATGTATTTTGTTTTTTTTATTTATGTGTAAAATCAATGTTTTTTTATATATATATAAATATATATATATAGGGTTATCTATAATCCATATATTATGTAAAATATACAGATGAATCTATATCTATTTAAATAGGTTATATAATATATAATATTTTATATATATATATATATATATATATATATATATACGGAACATATAAAAGGAGTGATCAATAATAATAATAATAATAATAATAATAATAATAATAATAATAATAATAATAATTTCTTGTGTTAAGGTTAAGTAGTGATAAAAAATAGGTAAATATTTTTTTTTGGTGAAAATTATAAATTTTCCATGGAAAATGTTATTTTTTCTAGGGAAAATTAACGCAGTCAAACAACAAATTTGACATTTTCCATGGAAAATGGTAGATTTTCCATGGAAAATAAGGGCAATCAAACTGCAAAATATGAATTTTCCATGGAAAATGTAGCTGGAAAATACAGCCAATCAAACAACCACTTTCTTATTTTCCACGGAAAACTTTTCCATGGCAAACTTTTACATGGAAAAGTTTTCTTTTCCACCCAATTTTTTTATCTTGTAATCAAACACAGCCTAAAAGGATTTGGTGAGAGAAGTATGAAGGGGGCATTTGTTTATATAAAAAAAAATAGTTCAAGTTTTAATAGAACTTAAACATATAATTTTAATAAGCTTAACACCCCAATGTTAATTGAAGAAGGATTTCATGGGATAAATATATAAACAAACGTATTTAGACATATGGATAAATAAAAACAATATATATATATATATATATATATATATATATATATATATATATATATATATATATATATATAAAATTTGAATCCTATCGGCCGAGATTAATTCAAATTCTAATATAAAAAAATATATGTAATTTGAATTTTAATCCTATTAGCTGAGATTAATTCAAATAAAAAAAATGAATGATTATTTATCTTCAAGGGTATAATCATCGTTTAACCATATAAAAAAAATATAATAAACAAATGAATAAAATTTTAATATTGATCTCATCCAAACCTATGGTTTTAAGATTAAAAAATCTTATCTTGAATTTAAAAATTAACCTTATCTAAAAAAAAAGAATAAAAAGGGGCAGCAGAGAGCTAGTGAGGGGATTTTTTTTCGAGAAGAGAGATTAGAGAGTGAAAGAAGAGAGATCGGAAGAGAGAAAGCAAGGAGAAGAAGAAGAAGAAGAGAGCTAGCCGTCGCCATCCCCGCCATCGCCGCCAAAACCCTGCTGCCCAAAAGAAAACCATGAACACCACCCCATGCGTGGAGGTGTTCATGGAGCCGCCTCCAAATCATTGTTGCCGTCGTTGCCAAAGAATAGCACCACCCGGGTGGTGCATATTATCATCTCCGTCGCTGCCAAAGAACAATACTACCCCATGCGTGGTGGTGCTAGTTATCATCTCCGTCGCTGCCAAAGAACAACACCACCCAATGCGTGGTGGTGCTGGTTATCATCTCCGTTGCTGCTGAAGAACAACACCACCCCATGCGTGGTGGTGCTAGTTATCAGCCTCCCTGCTGCCAGTTGTCACCGAACAAGAAGCATAGCTTCCTTGCTACCCTTGCCGTCATCGGAGAAAGAAGAAGCTAAAAGCTAGCTAGCTTTTTTTTTTCTTCTTCAAAACCTCTTCTTGCAATTTCCAACTGAAAACGTCATAAATTGGTTGAAGAAGGAGCAAAGAACCGTGGAACGGGAGCCAGTCGTGATGGTCACATCCTGTTCACCAGGGATGATATATTACATAGTAAAAGGAATAGAAGAAGAGAAAATCACTTCCTTCCCGATGATGAGGCCCTCGCTTTGAATGTTCAGAACATTGATACTTGTGAGGAGATTGTTCCAAAGCCACAAAAGAAGTATTGGAAATATCAACCGAAGGTGATGATTGAGATCTAGAGAACCGGCTTGTGATGCTTCTGGATCATGACAACTTCGATCTCATTTAATTGCCTTGAGATTGGACTAGTAATAAGCTGAAGGCACTGCCAACAAATATTGGGCGTCAATTGGTGAAGCTGCAGAAGCTCTGGTCTTTACCATTATTAATTTGTGAGATGCTATTTCTGTATGTTTTGAATGCTTACTTCAATGGCAATTTTGTAATAATAGGAAAGTTTGCTCTTCATTTAGCTATTGCGGAAGTTAATAAGCAAGAATGATGGCATGATTGTAGAATTTTGTTAAAGAAGGCTTTCCAAGGAAATGCCAAATATTTGATTATGTGAAAGACTCCCTAGGTGTTTGATGAAATACCTCAACCATTTTATTTTTTTTGCTTTTGTCTAAAAATGCCTTCTTCATGTTTGATGAAATGCCTCAACTACAATTTACAATGTTGCTGAGATAGAAGATAGGAGAATGGATTCATACAAAAGTTATAAACTTGGTAAGGCCATTATTGGGAGAGTCACAATCATCCAAATTCAAATGCAAACAATGATGGTTCATAGAAAATGCTTGAAATTGAAACTGTTTGCTTAAATCAAATGTTCAGTAATGGCATAAATGAAGAGAAGAAGATTCATATTCATATCTATTTGCTTGATAAGAGAGTGTTTGTAATGCACACTTAAGCTTTGAATTTATTAGAAGCATGGGATTTTGCTGAAAAGTTGATGTAAATTGATATGAATCTCTAGATAGCAATGATCTTGTCTACTGAAAATAAATCGACTTCATTAAGGATGAAGAGGTTGTTGTCATGAGGATGAAGAAGTTGCTGCATATGTGAAGAAGTTCAAAGAATTATTTATTGGAGATGTCTATTCATCATGGTGATAGAATTCAAATGCTATGCCACCAATGTGTTATAGAATGCAAGAAGATATTCTAATGTCTATACATTTGTTTGTTTGAAGACCTGCTCTGTGAATTGGTATTCTGAAACAATGGCAACCCATTGCTTTCAAAAGGAAGGAATTAATATTATTAATTTGAGAGCTAATGGAAACATTTGGAAGAGAGTTGCAATTTCCATAGATGTTGACAAGAACACTCACTTTTTTTTTTTTTTTGCTGTTATTGATTGCCAAGTCATGGAGTCTCACTAATATGAATTACCATTATGTGGCCTAACCTTTAGAAAGATTTAATTTGGAAAGGGTGGAACTGAGTTTTGCTGCAGTCAGAGAGCTGTACCTTTTTTTATTAAAAAAATACCAAAGGAGAAAGTTGTAAGCATGAAACTAAACAAAAAAAAGGAAGAGGCTGCAAAATAAGGGAAGGGAAGGGAGGTAGTGATTTGAAGTTACTAGCATTCTCATAAAAAAAATATAGATGTTGCTAATCAATATGGATGAATCACCTCATATACAATATTGAAATTATTAATGTCAATGAGTAATGAATATATGAGTCAAAGAAGCACTGGAAAAGTTTACTATGGCTCACTCTAAGGCAACTCATCCAAAATAAAAACTAATAGGCCAATGATATCTTAAAAGTCAAAGAGCTAGTTAATAAAGCTCAAGTAAGAAAATAGTAAAAAAATAAATAAATAAAAGAAGAAGGCAGCTTGGAGTGGTTAACATCAAATTTGAAGAGATCTATTGCAGGGGGAGAACCGGTTTCATTTCAAAGGGGCATGCATTAATGGCTCCTTCTAAGTTGTCATTGGATTTTAATATCCTATATATATTTCCCAGATCATGGAATATATTGAAATGCAATTCTTCCAATTTGTATTGCATCCAAACATATTATAATAAAAAAAATCAAATATGCAAAACATTATAAAAAAAAATAAATAATAATAAAATAAAATAAAATACATATTTCCAAAAAAAGGGAGGGGGAAGTGAATTGTGCAGAGGGTGGTGAAGCACACGCCTCCGGAAACGACATACACCTTTCATCGGACATCTCGAGGCCGTCGATGGAAAGTAGATTGCAAAATAACATGAGTCTTGAGGCGACGGTGGAGCATGCATTTTGAGGCGGATGATGGAATTCAAATTCTGGAGCAACACGCATCCCAATGCAGTGATAGAGCACGCATCTTAAAGCGGGTAATAAAATAAAGTAATGCAAATCTCAAAGTGACAGTGGAGCACGCATATTGAGGTGGCTAAAAATACAAATTTTAAGGCGATATAAATATCATGGCGGCGGCACAGTCAGCATCTTGAGGCGGCGATACTACGACACAAATTCAAAGGGGATGGCGCAGTGGAAGGCGGTGTTATTAAATAAATAAATAAATAAATAAATAAATAAATAAATAATATGTATGAATATCCTATGATGATATCCATATGTAATGAAAGTTATGATTTTCACATGAATAAAAACCATTCTTTTTTCATTGCCTCTACTTGTACTCTTTTGCCCTTAATCGGAGGTTCCCAAGACTTTGTCAGGGGTAATTAATAATAGAAGCTTGCCTCTATTAGGAATGGAAGAACCCACAAATCAAAACAAATATGACATTTGTGATTCGATGTATCGTCTGGTGTCTCTTCACATACACGATGCCAGGCGGTTATTTTCGATTCCACAGTGCCCTTCCCATTTGACTTCGAATCGTAGAGATTGCTCTGCGGGTTTGTCCTTGTTTTTAACCATTATGGAGTTCAACTGACCATTCGTTGGTTTTACCTTTTGTTTAGTTTGAACTTAGAACCAGATATTGATTGGTATTCCTTCTAGACTCGTTTAAGAAAGAAGTTTTTAGGTAAAGTTCCTTCTTTTATCAAACAGTGGAAGAGCAAGTTTTTCTTTGTGTCTAGTTAGTCCGGGTGGAACGTTCGGACTAAGTTGGAGGTCCCTCGGACAGGTAATGCTTGCAAAGAGGGAATAACGGCCGATGAGAAGGCTCAATTCGACAATTTCAAGGGGATCTCTGGGGTTTCCATTGATACATATCTGACGACAGAAAACCTTTGGGCGTGCCCATTGTTCACAGCGGCTGGCAGGGTCTGTTTGTATCTATATGCCAAAGACTTTAGTTTGTAATTGTGACTAACTTTACTGTCATTTTTGCAGATGAGCCGATGGATAACATTGAGTATGCATCGGGTCTTTTGGTGGAGTTTGAGCGTGTCGTCCAGGCTCCCTTTTCGAGACGAAAAAAGAAGAGCGCGGAATCATTTGGGAGGGAAAAGGAGAAAAAGGAGGAAATTACCTCCAAAGAGGAGAAGAAGAAAAGAAAAAGGGAAGGGAAAAAAGGCGAGGGCCCTTTCTAGGGAAAAGGAGTTGGGGGTGATTCGGCCATGAAAACCTCGAAGAAGAAGAAGAAGAGTGCTATGGAGGGGTCAGGTCGGGCATCTGAGAGAGCTTTGGTAACTTTGCTGAGTCAGGGGGTTTCACCCTGTCATTCGGTTCCAGCTCCCCCTCTTTCCAAGAGCCCTTGCTCTCCTGAAGACGCCGGGACCCTAAACCAGGTGTTGCATAAGCCGTTATGTGCTATGCGTGAGGCTTATGTTGAAGATCCGACCTCTCCTCCGTTGGAGGCCTTTTATCCCATAGTTGTTGTGTCGAGATCAACCGCTACTCGATCGGAAGCTGACAGTGTCTCTAGCGATGTATTCACTTTGAGCCCTCGGTTTCTAAGTTTACTGGAGGAAGGGAGAACTTCGATTGGTACCTTTACTCTGAAATAACTGGGGGCTCTTTTCTTGCAGGGGGTGATGGCGAAGGCTGAGTTTCAACACAAACTGGATCAAATCTCGACCATCAATCTTTCTTTCAAGAAGGGCTAGAGACCCTCAAAAGGGTCCTCAGTTACTAAAATGGCTTGCTCTTCTAAGGATTTACTGTTCAAGGATCCTTCGGTGGTGGTGGAGATGCTGGAAGCCATCCGTCCAAAGGATGTTACCGAGCGAGTGTTGGCGACTGAGAGAGAGGAAGTTGCTACTCAATTTCTTCTTTCTTCTGTGATGGTATGGGTTTGACCTTCTTCAAGTTTTTTTATTTTTTTATTTTTTTATTTTTTTATTTTTTGTCCTTACTTAACGACTGCTTTAATGAATTGTAGGCTAGCTTGTGGGCGGATCGCACGTGTCATCTCTTCCATGAGGATGATGCTGGTGTTGATCCTTGCTCAAGGATCTTGGAGGAGAACGATGCAGAGATTGTTCGCCTTAAGGGCAAAGTTTCAAATTTGTAAACTTTGTCTAGTGTTTTGAGGAAGGAGAATGCTGAGGCTCTTGAGATGGCCCATCTGATTACCAGGGAGAAGTACGAACTGCGGGAGAAACTTGTCCTTGTGGAGAAGGAGAGGAACGACTTTTCTCAGAAGCTGCCGCATTTCAAAGACTCAATGCGGGCTATTGAGGTGAAGGAGAAGAGTCTTCAGGACAAAGTCAATACCTTTGATGGAGATGTGGAAAAATTGGAGTGAGAGGTCGAGCTCCTCAGTAAGGAAAAGAATAAGATTTTCAAGGACCTGGAACTTAAGACCGACTTTATCAGTTTTGCCCTGGGGGAGCTTGCAAGCGTTAGGGGGGAGAGGGGTGGTCTTAAGAAGGTTTTGTCCTTGGAAAGGGAGGCTTTGGTATCGACCTGAAAGGTGGTAGATGACCTTAGGGAGGAAGTAGCGGAGCTTGAGTCAGAGTTAATGTGGCTTTTGGGGAGAAGAAGGATGAAGCGACTCGAGTTTTTTCAATCCTCCAAACTATCGCTCTCCATGACCCAACTATGGACTTTGCTTCTATGGATTTTCCGTCCTTGTTAAAGGTTTTTATAAGCTTAGGGGGTAAATCACAAGGTATAGAGACCTCGGCCATGAGTAAAGATCCCTCCCCGGGTGAGAGTGTTGAAAAGACCGATGCGGCGGCACCGAGTTAGTTTCTTATTTATGTTTTTTCTTTCTAGATTTTAGGTGAATTTTCGTAAAGGTCTTGTGATGGGATTTTTACAAGTGCACGGGTCATGATCAAGTAATAAAGTGGACTATGAAAAGTCGGATGTCGAACCCACAAGAACCAAGAGATACTAGTACAAACTATCCATCTATTATCTAGTTTAAACAAAGATTTGGTGATGTCCTAATCTAAATAATAAACTAAGAAAAGTTAAGGGTCGGCTTTCACTAAAGATTGGGTGAAATCTTGGGGCAATCAATCATGGAAGGGGGGGTACTCGGACAATGAATCCCCCTTGGATTATATTCTAAAAGATAGATGAAGATGACCATGTTGATGATTGACGATGTTTGTACCAAGGGTTCCTAAATTATATCCAACCCCTCTCCTGAGGTGATTGGATAACTAATCTCCTTGAATTGCATTAGGATCTAGGGAACCTAAATCTTGGAAGGTTTGTGGGAATGAGTGATATTAAAGAGTCGCTCTCCTTCTAGCACCCGAATCCCTCAGCGTACTCATAATCCTCTCTAATGGAGTATGTCCCTAATACAAGGAGGCGCTAGCTCTAGCCCTCGTATTGTACCCAAGTAATCTCTCCGGGCATCCCACAACGTAGAGAGATCACAATCAATACAAAACATTCAATAGACATTCAAACATCCAACCAAGCAAACAAACATAGAAATTAACATCAAATTAATGCATAATCCAAGGGTTCATCATACCCAAGTACTTAACAAGTTAGTTCCCCATGGAAGATGAACATAAATCCAAGCAATAATAAAGTAAAGACATGAAAATAAACAATAAAAGCTTACCTCTAGTCTCCACGGTGCTCCGCTGGTGAATCTCCAACGGATCTCCCCTCTTCCGGATGATTAATGCCTCCCAAGATGTTCTTCTATAAAGCCCTAGCCGTTGAGGTCTTCAAAAGATCTTCAATGTTGCTCAAGACCAAACCCTCGATCTCCAAGTCGGCCAAAGAGGTGGCCAAAGGCCAAGAGATAACCTCCTCAACCCTAAAACATTGGTGTTTATAGGGGTCTTCTCTTTAGGGTTCATGTGGGGCCAAACCATGTGAAAATCGAGTAAAAATTGGGCCCAGAAATGGCCTATATGGGCCTCCATACGGGCATATACGGGCCCGTATATACCTATAAATTCGCTCCCCGAGTCATACAGGCTGTATGAGATCCCTTATGGGCTACAAGTCCCTTCATACAGCCGTATATCAGGCCGTATGCTACCCCGTATGGCCCATACAGGAAAAACTGAAATTATTGTAGCATATGGCCCGTATATAGCCCGTATAGTAGTTCATATGCCTCTCAAAAAGCCACGTTTTGGCTCCAAATCTTTGAGGAACTTGTCCTTAATGTATGGGGGCATTTGTAGGTCCTTTGTAGCTCCTAACTTTGACGTTATTGCCCCTAAAAGCATTCAAAAGTCTCCTTTTAATCGAAACACCTTCAATGTGCTCTATTTAACAAATATGCAGCTTTTGAAGTACCGGAAGGCTATAATTTATCAAAATGACATGTAAAACATACAAGAAAATGATAATAAAATATGCTCAATTGAACACTTATCATCTTGTTAGAGCGATTTTGTACGCCATACTTCAGTAATCAAATCATGAATTCGAACGAGAAGTTCTAACCTTTGTTTTGAGATGTTTGTTTTCCCTATTTTTAGTCATAAAGACTTTTTAGAAACCCCCCTTGAAGCGGTTGTTAACGTGATCTTCGTTTGGTTCTCGGATTGCTCCCTTTTCTGGGGATTTGCCTTTCTTTGAGGTGTTTTTGAGTGACTTTCTTACCTCGGCTCTGATCAAGGATTTTGCCTCAACCCTGTAGGTGGGCTTTGATCGAGGTATTTACCTTGACCGTATAGGTGGCCTTTGAGTGAGTATTTTTGCCTTGGTTTTGATCGACGTATTTGCCTTGGCCCTGTAGAGGACTTTGAGCAAGATTTTTTCCTTGGCCCCGTGGGGGGACTTTGAGGGAGATTTTCTTGAGAGAATGTGAATCCTTTTTTGTAAAATATGGATCTTTCCGCTTTATTTATTGGTAATAATGCCGTAAGGGTTCGGCTTTGTATGAGCGTGTGAGGGTTTTTCCTTCCATGTTCGTGAGCTAGTATGTCCCTGTTTGGACTATTTTCTTCACAACATATGGGCCTTCCCAATTTGGGGTTAGCTTTACTGTGCGACTTTTGTTGCTCTGGAACTTGTTTTCCTCTAGGACAAGATTTTCAAGTTGGAAACGAACCTCTTTCACTCGGGAATCATAGAATCTTTTTACCCTTTGGTGATATGTTGCGGCTCGGATTTTGGCGGCCTCTCTTTTTTACCCAAGTAGGTCGAGCTCTGCCCGAAGCCTTTTTTCATTGGTCTTTGGGAAGAAGGTTTGTGTTCGTAATGTCGGTACTCCTATCTCTGCTGGGATGACGACCTATGTACCAAATGCGAGGGCAAAGGGAGTTTCCCTGGTTGGGGTCCAACTTGTCATTCGATATGCCCATAATGGGCTTGGGATCTCTTCTACTCAACTGGTTCCATCCCCGAGGACTCAAGCCTTCAGTGTCTGGAGTAGGATCCGGTTTGTTACGAACCACTTTTACTCGGAATCATAGAATCTTTTCACCCTTTGGCGATATGTTGTGGCTCGGGTTTTGGCGGCCTCTCTTTTTTTCCCGAAGGAAGTCGAGCTCTGCTCGAAGTCTTTCTTTATTGGTGTTTGGGGAGAAGGTTTGTGTTCGCAAGGTCGGTACTCCTATCTCTGTTGGGATGACGGCCTCTGTTCCGAATGTGTGGGCAAATGGAGTTACCCTGATTGGGTTCCGACTCGTCGTTCGATATGCCCATAATGCGCTTGGGATCTCTTCTACCCAACTGGTTCCGTCCCTGAGGACTCGACCCTTCAGTATCTGGAGCAGGGTCAGGTTTGTTCCAAACCTCTTTTACTCTGGAATCATCGAATCTTTTCACCCTTTGGCGATATGATGTGGCTTAGGTTTCGGCAGCCTCTCTTTTTTCCTCAAGGAGGTTGAGCTCTGCTCGAAGCCTTTATTAATTGGTGTTTGGGGAGAAGGTTTGTATTTGTAAGGTCGGTACTCCTATCTTTGCTGGGATGATTGCCCATGTACCGAATGCTAGGGCAAAGGGAGTTTCCTCAGTTGGGGTCCAACTCGTCATTCGATATGCCCATAACACGCTTGGAATCTCTTCTACCCAACTGGTTCCGTCCCTAAGGACTCAGGCCTTCAGTATCTGAAGCAAGGTCCAGTTTGTTACCTCGACTTGGCCAATAGCCTGGGGGTGTGTGACCGAGGTAAGTCTCAATTCGATTCCCAGCTTGGAGCAACAGTTTTTGAAAGCTTGGTTGTCAAACTAGCTCCCATTATCAGTAATGAAGGCTACTTGGATCTCGAACCGGCAAACGATCCTTCGCCATAGGAAAATTTAACATAATTTTTTTGTTATCGTAGCAAGGGGTTTTGCTTCTACCCATTCAGTAAAGTAGTTAATGACGACGATTAGAAACTTCATTTGTTGGATTACTGTAGGAAATGGGCCTAGGATATCGACCCCCCATATCACAAATGGCCTTGGGCTTACGATCGGGGTGAGACGTGTTGGCGGTCATCGTTAGATTTTGGCGTAGCGTTGGCATGCATTACATTTTCAAACGAACTCCATGGCTTCCCTTGTTAGTGTCGGTCAAAAATATCCCTATCGGAGGACTTTATAACTTAGGGCCTTGCCTCCGAGGTGGTCGTCTTCACTGATTCCTTCGTGAATTTCTCACAGAATATAGTTGGCCTCGGTGAGCCGCAGGCATCGTATGAAAGGTTGAGTGTATAACCGTTTGTATAGCCAACCATCAATCATACCGTAACGAGCCAATTTGGTAGTAATGCATCGGGCTCTTTTCTGTCAGGTGGGAGGGATCCGTTTTGTAGGTATTTCCTAATAGGGTCAATCCAAGATGCCTCTTCTTCGATATCTTGTACTTCTTCTTCCGGTCAATCTTCAATGGTTTTATCATTCAAGTATTGTAGGTCAAAAGACTCACCTAAATTGTCGTTTGGTGAGGTTGCCTTTCTGGATAGGAGGTCGACTTCTTCATTTCGGGTTCGGGGGATTTTGATGACCTGGAAGTGGGCAAAACTAGGGATGATGTTCTTTATCACCGCTTTGTATTTGACCATGTTTTCTTCCCTAGCTTCAAAATCTCCTATGATGTGGCCGACGGCAAGCTGGAAGTCAGAATAGGCACATAAATTTTATACCTCGAGACCTCGGGCTAATTGTAGTCCGGCAATGTGGGATTTGTACTCGGCTTCATTATTAGTTGTTTTGAACTAAAATTTGAGGACCGTCGAAGTTTGCTCTCCCGAGGGAGAGCATAAAACCAAGCATGCTCCTACTTTGTCCCCAGTAGCTGATCCGCCACATGCAAGGTTTATTGGGAATAAGAGAAATCTTCTTTTTCTGGGGATTTCGTAGGTGCTTGGCTTTCATTTTCATGGGAAGTTAGCTCTACGATGAAGTCAACAAGCACTTGAGCTTTGATTGTGGTCCGGGGTTTGTAGTTGAGTTCAAACTCCCCTAACTCTATTACCCACTTGGTAAGTCTACCAGATGCTTCTGGCCAGTAGAAAATTTGTTTTAGGGGCTGATTGTTTAGAACCGTGATTTTGTGGGCTTGGAAATAAGGTCTTAGTCGTCAGGCCGAGGTGACAAGGGCGAATGCTAGCTTGTCTAGAGGAAGATACCTTGATTTGGCATCACTAAGGACTTTACTTATATAGGAGATGGGTTTTTGGATGCCTATTTCTTTTTTCAAGAGGATTGTACTGACCGCTCTGGTGGTAGCAAATAAGTATATATAGAGCTCTTCTCCGGCCCGTGGTTTTGCTAGAAGTATGGGCGATCTAAGATAATCTTTGAGTTGTCCGAGTGCTTTTTCACATTCCTCATTCTATTCCATCTTTGGTGGTTTTCGTAGTGCCTGAAAGAAGGGAAGGTTTTTCTCCACTACTTTTGAGGTGAAGCGTCCGAGTGTTGCTAGGCATCCGTTTAGCCTTTGGATTTTTTTGAGGGTTTTTGGCGATCCCATCTCAAGTATGGTTTTGATTTTCTCTGGGTTGGCTTCTATGCCCCATTGGGTCAGTATGAAGGCCAAGAATTTTCTAGAGTAAACTCCGAATGTGCATTTACTCGGGTTGAGGAGTATGCCATACGGCTGTAGGGACTGGAAGGCTTCTTGTAGGTTAGCTATATGGTGCTCGGCTTTTTCACTTTTTACGAGGATATCATCTACATAAGCTTCGATATTTCTTCTGATCTGTTTTTGAAAAACTTTACTCACAAGTCTTTGGAAGGTCACTCCAGCATTCTTTAAACCGAATAGCATTACCTTGTAGCAATAGGTCCCCTTATTTGTGATAAACGAGGTTTTTTCCTCGTTGGACTCGCCCATTCGGATTTGATTGTAACCTGAGAACGTGTCTAGGAAGCTTAACATCTCTTGCCTTGCTGTGGAGTCAACCAGATCATCAATCGAAGGCAAAGTGAAAGAGTCTTTTGGACATGCTTTATTTAGATCTGTGAAGTCAATACACATCCTTCATTTCTCGGAAGATTTCTTAACTAGGACTATATTGGCTAGCCAATTCCTGTAGTCCACTTCTCAAATAAAACTTGGCTTTAAGAACTTGCCGACCTCTTCTTTTGTAGTCTTTTGTCTTTCGGAGGCAAAGCTTTTGCGCTTTTGTTTTATTGGTTTGAAAGCTGGGTCGACGTTGAGATGATGTTCAATAATGTTTCGATCAACCCTTGGCATGTCTTCTGAGGACCAGGTGAAGAGGTCAGAGTTGTTTTATAAGAATATCATAACTTCTTCTCGATATTCAGAAGATAAATATGTCCCAATTTGGACAGTTTGTTTTGGTTTGGATTTGTTCAAGGGAGTGTGATCAACTCTTCAACATGATTCGGCTGGTGCTTTTCGTTGTTTCCGGCCCTTAGGTTCCTCGACCGCCATAATTTCCGGAGCTTTTCCCCTTGTTTAGTCTTTCCCTTTAAGAAGAAAGACGTAATATTGCCAGGTGAGTGGTTGGTCTCCTCTTACCTCCCTACAACCGTTTTCAGTAGGGAATTTTAGAAGGAGGTGATAGGTGGAAATGACTGCTCTCAAGGCATTAAGGGTTGGTCTTAGGAGAATAACATTGTAGCTGGACGCACACCGGACGACCAGGAAATTTGTTGTGACTGTAGATAGTCTGGGCGGGCTTCCGACTATAATTGGGAGAGTTTTTATTCCCTCAGGGTATACCACTCCCCCCGTGAATCCGACCAACGAGGATTTCACAGGGAGCAATTGGTCTTCGTTGAATCTCATTCTTTCGAAGGCGCTCCAAAAAAAGACATCAACCGAGCTCTCGCTGTTAATTAAGATTCTCCGCATCTCGAAATATGAGACGGTGATAGCGATGTCTAAAGCATCATCATGAGGGTGATAGACCCTCCTGGTGTCATCGTCATAGAAGATACCTCTTCAGAGTCTGCTCTTCTTGGGTACACCAAACCATTCGGGCGTAGCTCTTTCGGGAAGCCGAGCTTTCTCCCTCACATCCAGAGCCACCCCTGATGCAACCTACGATCTCCCTTCCGGCCTCGTTATGCTTTGGGGATGATGGCCCTTCTCCCTCTGGAATTTGGTGAAAGTATTTTTCAAGCTTACCTCGCCTAACGACGTCCTCAATCGCATTCATTAAATGGGAGCATTCTTCTGTATCATGCCCTCGGGCCTGATGGAAGTTGCAATACTTCTTGCTGTCTTTCCGTAGATTCGGGTTTTTTTAGGGCTTAGGCCAAGTCAGGATTTGCTTGTCTTGGACTTGCATCAGGATGTGGCTCAGGGTTTGGTTAAGGGGGGTATGGTGGTCATACCATACTATCTTTCCATCCTTTTTGGTGTCTCGCAGCTGGAGTGCGTGTTGTTTGGGATAAGGAGGAGGTTCCAGACCTCTATTGACCTCCTTCTATTGTCCTTCCTGTTGGACCTCCTTGGGGGCTCTTTCAGGATTCTAGTGGAGCTTCTCCCTCTTTTCGTCATTGGCCTTATGTCGAGCCTCCTCTTCCAAACCCACGTTACTCTCATCAGAATTGATGTACTTTTTGGCATAGGTTAGGAGGTCAGGTATATTTCTTGGGGGTTCCAGAGTGAGTGAGGAGCGAAATGGGGATTCATGAAGTCCTTCCATTAGGATGGTGATCGCTATCCGAGGGATGAGGTCAGTGACGTTTAATGCTTCCTCATTGAATCGAGCAAGGTATAACTTGAGGGCCTCTCTTTTGCGTTGTTTGATTCACATGAGTATGGAAGATTCTTCTTCTGCTTGGAATAGTTGGCAAAGTCGATGAGGAAGAGATTCGCCAGTACATAGAAGGAGGGGATGGTGCTGGAACGGAGGTCAACAAACTAATCTTGAGCTGCCCCTTCTAGCGTGGCCGGGAAGGCTCAGAACATGCGGGCGTCAGTTGTCCTGGAGAGGAGCATCCTCGACCGAAAAGACTTCAAGTGATGGGATGGTTCAGTCTTGCCGTCATACATCGTCATGGGGGTTGGCTGGTGATAAGTGTTCATTTAAGCATAATTTTATATCAATTTTGAAGACTTTTTGCCCACCGATACTTAAAATGTATTCATTTTGATAAACATGGCAAAATACCAGGACCCCGGAAGAAAGAAAGCATTTCGAGAGAAATAGGGACCTCAGAGCACCTAGAAGGGCCCATAGGAGCATCCATACGGGATGATATATGGTTGTATACTGGCATCTGAAAGGCATACGAGCTATCATACGACCCGTATACTAGACCGTATGGAGGTGGCTGGAAGCCATACGGGCTGATATACGCCCGTATACGGGCTCGTACATCGTAAGATTTCAACGAATCTGCAGACCTAGACGGGGGAAAATTGGTAAATCTCAGCCATAAAACCCTAGAGGTATAAAAGCCGACTAATGAGGGTTTAGGGGGGAAGCTAGCAACTTGGGGAGAGAGCTTAATCTTCTGGAAATCTTGGAGATTCTCATCTTGAAGCTATTGGAGCAAGAAGAGGGGAAATCATTGGAAGAGGATCAAGGAAGCCATCAACGGTGTATGCATTAGTATTATTCCTTATGATTTTTTTGTTTGTCTTCATCTTTGTTTTGGATTGTTGCCCACCTTTTATGGAGGGCTAATCTTGTAGATGCTTGAATGATTGATGAACCCTTGGACATATTTTAATTAATGTTATTTCTCTATCTTTGATTGTTTGGTTGAATTTCATTGAGTTTATTGGATGTTTCAATGTAAGTGAATCCCTCTACGTTGAGAGAGCCCGGAGGGATTTTCCTAGTCCATATGGGGGAAGAAGCGAATGCCTCTCCATGTGTAAACCATCTCTAATAGAGGGGGTTGTGAGTATAGCGGGAACCCGGGTATTAAGGAGATCGTGCCCTTTAGATGTATTATTCCCATAACCCTTCCAAGACTTAGGTTCCCTAGATCATCATCGGTAAGGGCACTAGGATTAGTAATTCGCCTTGAGAGAGGGAGTGAAAGCACCATAGGAACCCTTGGCCAAGGATCAACCAAGTGTCGAGATAGAGAATAGCATTCATCTTTTAGAAGTCCAAGGGGATTCAATTGTCCGAGCATCCCCCTTTTATGATTGTTTGACCTTAAGAGCAACTCGATTCCCTTGTTTGTGTTTTCAATTGATTAGTTTAGAATTAGCATAATCAACCACCTTTGGATCGACTAGATAGTAGATGAATAGAGGGTACTAGTACTTCCATCTCCCTGAGGATCGATAACCCAACTTTCAAGTCCACTTTATTACTTGTGACAACCAGTACACTTGCGGTTGTATCGCATCATGTTTTTGGCGCCGTTGCCGGGGAGAATTGGATTACTAGGAAAGCTAGGAATTTACTACTTTAGTCATTTTTATTTTTCATTTCTTTACTTTATTACTTTGTTTTCTTTTTATTCCATTGAAGTTTTGGATACTAATCTTCACCTTCTGGATGTCCTGCGAGGTATCGATTGCATGATCCGCAAGAACTCTAAAGGATTGCTTGAAGTCGACAGTGAGATTGAGAGAACCTTGCACCGGAGATTGAGAGAGATTGAAGGAGCACTTCCAGGATCCTCTTCAAAGTCGAAAAATTTCACTCGTACTGAAGTCATTGGTGAAGCAAGGGAGTGCCAATTATGGCCGAGAGAAGGCAAACGTTGTCCGAATATGAGAGATCTCATTACACTGGGGAGGAGTTCAGTATTCACCCTCCCAATGTCAACATGAACAATTTTTAGATCAAGCCAAGCACAATGATCATGATTCAGAACATAGCTCAATTTGATGGGAGGCCCGATGAAGATCCCCATACACATTTAGCAAAATTTATCCAGATTTGCAACATGTTCAAGATCAATGGAGCTTCTGATGATGCAATTCAGTTGAGACTTTTTCCATTCAGTTTGCGGGCAGGTACATATAGGTAGTTTACTTCATTACCCTCCGGTTCCATCTGTACTTGGGTCGAGATGTTGGGCAAATTCTTGGGCCGCTACTTTCCAGCAAGCAAGGCCGCAAAGCTAAGGTTGGACATCTCCGCCTTTAAACAAGGCCCCGTCGAAACATTTTTCGAAGCCTATGAGAGATACAAGGATTTGCTTGGCGTTGTCCACAACATGGTCTAGACCCTTGTGCTAAGGTTAGAACATTCTACAATGGGTTGGACAACTCAACTAGACAATTATTGGATGCCGCCGCCAGTGGATCATTGGGGAACAAATACTCGGAGGATGCCGAACAAATTTTTGAAGACATGGTCAGTAATGAAGCCCATTGGTCTACAAGAGATAAAAAAGTAAAATTAGTTGGGTCCGTGGATGAAGCTAAAATTTCTGATCCAATTCTTGGTGAAAAGTTGGATATGTTGACAAGGAAAATTGAGCTATTGACAACCGGTAATAGCTCAAGGTCGGCCACGGTGATGTATTGCAACACTTGTGGGGGAGGGCATGAAGCACCAAACTGTCCCATAGCAAGCACTGAAATGATTCCCATGGAGCAAGTACAATATATGGGGAATGTTCCAAGGCAACCGGATGGTCAATATCGACCATATACTCCTAAATGGACCCATCCAGTTTTGTCTTATGGAAATCCACAAGCGGGACAATACCCTCCCAGCTTTCAACACCCTTCAAAGCCTCAAGAAAAGAAGTTTAATATGGAGGAGATAATCATGAAATATATGCAAAACAACGACACTACAATTCGGAATCTACAAGCCACAGTTCACAAATTGGAGAATCAAATTGGACAAATGGCAAAATCTCTATCCGAGAGACCCCAAAGTAGTTTGCCGGGTAATATGGAGGAGAACCCTCGGGGAAAGCAATGTAAGGCCATCACTTTGAGAAGTGGAAATGAGGTGGAACTTCCGGACCCAAAGCCTCAAGTAAACACTCCCATAGAGATTGAGGATTCCGAACTCGTTGTTAATTTTGAGGAAGTGAAGAAGAGAAAGGAGAAACCCTTTGAGACATCACCCGTACCTCCATACCAATCTCAAGTCCCTTACCCGACGAGGTTAAACAAAGACAAAAAGGATGCTCAGTTGATAAAGTTCAAGGGTATGTTAAAGGAACTACACATCACTATGCCGTTGGTAGAGCTTCTAGCCCAAATGCCTAAATATGCAAAATTTATAAAGGATCTCTTCTCCAACAAGAAGAAATTGGAAGATGTGGGTGCTATAACACTCAATGCTCAATGCTCGGCCGTTATCCAACAAGCTATGCCGAAGAAGTTAAAAGATCCGGGTAGCTTTGTGGTCCCTTGTATTCTTGGAGAAGGGGTCACAAAGAAGGCATTGGCGGATTCTGGGGCAAGTATTAATGTGATGCCCTATAAATTATACATGAAGCTCGGCCTCGAAGAGCCTAAGCCTACGGGGATGACACTGCAGTTGGCCGACCAATCTGTGAGGAGACCGAAAAGAATAGCTGAAGATGTGCTTGTTCAGATCAACCAATTTGTTTTCCCGGCAGATTTTATACTTTTAGATGTTGATGATGAGGTCGACGTTCCCATCATTCTTGGGCGCCCTTTCCTCGCCACCGCTCAAGCCCTTGAAGATCATGCACAAGGTAAGCTTGCTTTGAGGGTGGGAGATCATGATGTTGTATTTCAATTGCCCGATACAATGCGACACTCAATGGCCCAAGATGATACCTCGTATTGCATTGATGAGGTGGATGCAATCACTTCCGAGTGTATCGAGGATTTGCTAATAGTGGATCCACTATACCCCAATTTGGGGGAACAAGAAGGAGTCTCGGAGGAAGTCCAAGGGAATTCCATTCCATCAAGGGTAGAAATAGTGAAAGTCAAGAAAGAGAAGCAAAAATTCATTCCACCTACAATATGCTGGAAGAAGGTGCAAGGAAAGGGGCTAAGCATAAAACCATCCTCTCAGAATACTTACAAAGGAAGCCCAGATATGGAGAATAACAATAGATCAATTTATGCCAACTTGGGAATGTTTTTATTCGGACAATGCTTTAAGGGAGGAGCCAATGAAAGCTTCAAGGTATTTGAACCTCCATGAGGTAAGGTGAAGGTACGTCAAGCTAGTGACGTTAAACAAGCGCTTCTTGGGAGACAACCCATGTCCTAGAAATTTTCTTTAGTTACAATTACTTTTGATTAGTTAGATTATATGTGTTTGGAATAAATGAATAAGATGTTTCATATCCGTTTTCACAGTATATTGTACCATCTTGCTGGTTGTCGATTCATTCATTGCCCTAGATTCAAAATTGTCATTAGGTAGCATGAGGGGGATTCGAATGGTGTCCTTGATTGGCTATATAAGCCAAACCCAGGCCCATACGGGGTGTCATCCGTCATACGACCGTATGACCCCTCCAGTGGGGTATACGGGCTGATATACAGCCTGTATACGAGCCATATACAGTGGGTTTGGGCGTTATAAACACAATTTTTCCCATTTCTTTTTCAAACCCTAGCCGACTCTACTCTCCCCCACGTCGACTCGAGTCCTCTCCTCGTCAACACAGCCTATACCCTTGATTTGGGCACTCATTCTCTTTAGGTATGATCTCAATGCCTTGATTTGTCTATTTGATCCATCATCACCGTGTTTAGACCCTTAGGGATTGCATGAATGTATTTTGAAGGGATTTGAGATGATTATATGTTTTTTTGCGTTAAATTTTTATGGGAATGCGTTGATTTAAGGTTTAGAGTTTAGGAAGAGAAATGGGTGTGAATGGCTTGTAAATGAGGTGTGTATAGCAGCCCGTATGGCCCTCAGGTGTACCTATACGGGCTGATATACGCTCGTATGGAACCCCGTATGACTCCCAGGTGGGGTCATACAGGCCGTATACCGCCTGTATGGATGCCAGTATAGGGCCCATCAAGAGCCGTAGCATGCAATTTTTTTTACTAATCTCTTCAATGCTCCCATTCGCACTGAAACCCTTTTTGATTGTTTTGTAGATATGTCGAGAAAAGTAATAGCGTCCAAGAAGCGGAGGACCGGGGAAGGCTCCTCCACCACACCACAATTCGAAGAAGGGTGCTTCTTCCACCGCTACCAAAGGCTAGCCACCAAGCTCTTTGGGCGAACGCGGTACATTGATTGGGGAGTAGCAATCGAACTGGGGATCGCGGACCGAGTGCAGAGCATGCTCATGGTTGGTGGATGGGACAAGGTATTCTCCATCAACCAAGAGACCTTCCGTGAGGCAACTCTCGAGGTCCTGAGCACATTCGAGGCCAATCGGAGTGCCCTCTAGGAGCGCTCCCTCACGGCGATATCCTTTTAGCTCTTTCGGGAGAAGAAAACCATGAGCGATACCCGCTTCTCGATGCTTATGGGATTCTACGATATGGAGGCCCTCCACACTCGCGAGCATCACGAGCTCCTCACTTCCTTCCCTGAGCACATCGTTACACCCACGCGCTACTGGCTCCAGCTTGGGGGACACCATGGAAACCAAAATGCGTCCCTCATGACTTATCCGGTCCACTGCTTCATCCACACATTAGTCAGCCACTCCATCGCGGGGCGAGATGACAGCACCGGGAAGGTCACCGTCACCGACCTCTTCATTCTCTACAGCATCTTCGAGCGGGTACCTATCCATTTAGGGTACATACTCGTCGATTACTTGGTGCACGAGGGGACCCATACCCGGTTGAAGACCATCACTGCAGGGCCCTACATTACCCGCATCATCATTGGTATGGGCCTCGAGGAGAAGACGGAGGACATGGAGAGACTCCAGCTCATGACCGCCCTGGGGATGAGGACCTTATGCCAGATTGGGCTCGTCAAGCACTCCGGGAGCCGTTATACATTGGTTGGCCAGAGTGCTGATAACTCTGAGGATGACCAGGAGTCCGATTTAGAGTACTCCGACATCCCATCTCCAGCAGGTGAGCTTCCATCCTCAGCGAGCAGGAGCCGACTCGAGCGGCTGGAGGAGCAGATCTCGGACATTCGTGCCACCCAGGATACGATTCTCACGGAGTAGCGCCGCTTGGGCGACCAGTTCAAGGAGCTGTCTATCTTTATCCGCGGGCATCCAACATTTGCACCTCCTCTAGTATAGGGACCCCCCAAAGCAACACCCGAGGCACCAGCAGATGACCCAGCAGCTTGAGGACTTGGATATTTCTCTTTCATTGTGTTGATGAAACTTTATTTTCTTGGTCACTTTTTATATTTCTTGCTTGTTGGACTTATGATTATATTTTTTGCACAGTGTATGGCTAGCAAGGGCATCGCCCTGCTACACTTATCCTTTTGTTTATTTTCTATGGACTCCTCTGCTTTCCTATTTTTTTTCTATGGAGTTATGATGATCTTTCCCTTACTTTGCAGAAGTTGACCTTGTATCAACGTCCCCCGATTGTCGCCAAGCACCAACTTCATGGAAATCGATTGGCACACCAAATTAACCGGGGAAGTTTTAGTTCACCTTTCTCCATGCATATTTAATTTTGGAATTCTTGCGTACATTGAGGACAATGTACAATTTTAAGTGTGGTGATGAGTAGCTACTTATCCTTTATCTTTGTACATCCATAGCAAAACTTTAAGTGTGGAGATAGGTAGCTATTAGTGAAATTCATTGCAAATTTTTCATGACTAGCATGCCTCGACAAAGGCCTTAAGGAAATATGTTGGCGCACTCTATTTTTAGGGCACCATCTTGGCATATAATTTTGTAAAAATCTTCTATGAAACGCCATGGACATTTAAAAAACATCTCTATGACACTCATGATCTTTATAGACAATAGATAACCCATTGCCATGTTCTTTTTACTTTAATAGTTAAACACATTTTTCAATGGCTCCAAGAGATCTCGTGGTACTTATTCAATTAATTAACCCCTCATAATATGACCTAGTAGACAAGTAGGGGGAGAATAAAATAGTTGTACATAATAGTCACGGAGAAATAAAGACAGTGTTCTGCTGCTTATTTTGATGAAGTACTTTAAGGTTCCGGCTCCATATAAGAGTGTCCCTCAATTCGAAAAATCATTACTTAGCATGAACACAACCATGCAGAGTTATAACTATCTTAGTAGCTAAGTGTCGCGGTGCCTAATCAGTATGAGCACTCTGCGAAGAGGAGGAACTACACTCTACATTGATCTTTAATACAGGAAAGTTGGATCCATTAGGGATGCCCTACCAAAAAAACAAAAAAAAAGTGTCTTCCTATTTGTCCACCACTTATCTAATCTAAGGGGATCTCACTAATCATAGGGCTCAAAAAACCCTCTAGAGCCCATTGAGGAGGTGTTTGTCTTGCAAAGTTTTTTTAGAACATGGCATGTGGAGTGAATAAGCATTGTCTAGAACTATAATGATATCTTGCATGAGATCTATTTAAGCCATGGCGGAGAAATGGGAGAACAAAAAACATGGGTGGTGAACTTGAAAAGAGTTGAGCCATATATTTCATGGCCAAGAGGATGAACACTTATATTTTCTTTTATTAATTTCTTTTCTTTGCTTGGGGACAAGCAAACCTTTAAGTGTGGAGATATTTAATAAGTGTTTATTTGAGTTTTATTTTATATCATATTCTTATATGCTTGGTATGTAATTTTGAAGACTTTTTGCCGAACAATACTTAAAATGTATTCATTTTGATAAACAGGGCAAAATACCAGGACCCTAGAAGAAAGAAAGCATTTCGAGAGAAACCGGGACCCTAGAGCACCAAGAAGGGCCCATACGGGTATCCATATGGGCTGATATACAGCCGTATATTGGCACCTGAAAGGCATACAGGCTATCATACGGCCCGTATACTAGACTGTATGGAGGTGGCTGGAAGCCATACGGGCTGATATACGCCCGTATATGGGCCCGTACATCGTAAGATTTCAGCGAATCTGCAGACCTAGAACGGGCAAATTTGTAAATCTCACCCCTAAAACCTTAGAGGTATAAAAGCCGACTAATGAGGGTTTAGGGGGTACACTACAAGAAAAATGATTTTTTGGGACCACGTTTTAGGGACCGGATGCGAAATTAGTCCTAAAAGATACATTACTAGGGACCGGATTTTTACCGTCCAAAGAATTCCAATTTATCATGTGGCATTAAGGACCAGATTTTTTTCTAGTCCCTATAAATATAAAAATCAGGTCCTTATTTGGGATATTATATAACTAATCATAATTCATTTAATTGGGCTGGAAAACACAAGAGTAAAAAACTAAAAAAAAAGAAAATAAATTTAAAAACCTAAACAGTCCCTCAATAACGCGATCAGAGAAAAGGCTCAGCATTGCGCGAGAAGAGAGACGTCAGGCGACGCTCACTAGCAGAGCCGGAGAACCTCCATACGATGCTGGAGAACTCGGGTAAAGCCGAGACGAAGGGCAAGAGCCTCCCTATCACCACCTTCGTGCACAAGCGGTGAGTGTTGTCGTTTCTAGGGTTTCCGATCCTTCATGTTTCCCCTAATTTTCTCCATTTTTGATTTGTGTTGGCTATCCCTCACAGATTTTCATTTTATTCTTTGTGAAATCTGTTAGTTTTTATCGAGTATTGATGAGAATCTCGAAATTGAAGCTTTACATCATCTGAAAAGATTGTGTTTCTCTGTTTATTGCTTTGATTTGCAAAAATATAATACCTTTGCATGATTTGATTCAATTTCAATAAAGATTTATTTGTTCTTGTTTAATTCGGTTGCATGAATTCTTTTGATCAAATTTCAATATAGATTTTTCTTGTTCTTCTTTAATTGGGTTGTGTGGTTGTTTCTGTGGATTTGTTTCAACTGTGAAGCAGTTTGTTAATTAGATTCGTTCTTTGTAGACTTGCCTGAATTATATTGTGTTTGTGTAGATTTTTTTTGAAAGTTTTAATATGTTCAGTTCGGTTAGGAAGCTTTGGGTTTTAGAATGATGGATAATTGCATTTTAAACTACATAAAAGAGTTATGGGTTGTTAAGATTTTGTATTATCTCTGAGAGGTGCTCAAATTTTAAATACCATGTTTTAAGTCTCTTATCTTAATTTTATTTTCTCTATAATCTTATGGTCTTGTCTGTTATTTTATTTATTTTTTATTTTTTTTGAAAAACTCTAAAAGTTTTGTTTTTCATCTTAGGGTGTAGTGTATAAAAGATGTTGATTTGTTTCACTAATATATGGTTATTTCCCGGAACAAGACTAAGATAGAGTCTATTTCTTCCTTGTAATCTTTGGATGTTTATAATCTTCCATGAACCTTGCTCTCTCAACATTGTCATCCATTGACTTCTCTAGTTCAGCTATGATTAGTTGCTTGTTCTTTATAAGCCTCTTTCCTTTGCTGACGTAACTAATCATATTGTTAAATGCAAACCAAACACATGCTAAACAAATAGAAAAAAAAATCTAAATTTATATATTTAAATCCATATTTACTAAATTAACAGTCATGAACGTGAATCTACTTTAAAAAGCATCTTTTCATTTGATACTGGCTTTGCCTCGATGCTTCTTGCATGCTGTTGGCAATGGTATCCAATCTCTTGAAGCTAAGGGAAGCTGCTATGATTGAGATCTTATTTGTTTCAGAAAAAAAATCAAATGATTATTTCTCAAGATGAATGTGTGTTAATGGTTATCTGTTCTTGCTATCTTGAGGCCTTTGAGATGACTATATTTATAGTCTTTGTAATTGTTTGCAACAAATCTTTTTTACCTCTGATTTCTTGGAATAAAGGATTGCTTGATCAATGAAACTAACATTGAGGCATTCCTTGGAGAAGTTGCCTCAAAGGAAAGATGGAAGGAAAGTAAGGCATTGATCAAAGGGACGAGATACTTTGACTCCAGTTATAAGTTTAGGTTTTTTTTCCAATCCAGATATTAGTATCCATAAGAAGATTTAAATTAAAAAAATTTAATAGTACCTATTTGAAGAAAACATTTGGTTACTTTTATTGTTTTTAAAGATGCATAAATATATCAAATGTTTAATTCTTTTACTGTTGAACATAAATAATGTTTTTCTTATATTTCCATATTCTAATTGTAAACAATTCAATTCATCATTGGTTTTAGATATAAAGATTTTATTTGTTCTGTTAATATTTATATATTGTTACTTGATTTCATTGTTGTAATATATTATAAACACCATGTCCAATTTATACTGCAACAGTTTTCTCATTTTGAGGGTTGGATTGCATGTTTAAATCTTATGGTTTCTTTTGCATAGCAGGAGTTTGTATTATATATCTGATTTCCACATGTTATATTTTTAGAAGTCAAGAAGTTCAAGGGGAAACTATAGCTTGTAATTGTGAGAGTTTGAAGGGCAGAAGTGCTCTAAAGCTTGGACAACAGAAGGCATGGTAAGGCTACCTGCTCAGACTTTTACTGTTTTCTCTTCCCAAAGCCTTGACTTCTTGTTGTGTTGAATAAAAGCCAAAGACTCAAAGCTACATGACTTTTCCTATAGTTATGCATTATTTGTTTGGCTCTATCAACGATCCTTGGAAATAAGTTGCAAGTATGAATCCAATAAAAATGTAACCTATTTCATTGAGTTGATCTTATTTATCTGCTATATAGATTCAGTTGCCCAATTCCCAGTGTACATCATGTTAAAAAGCCTTCTATTTGTTTTACTCAAGCTATATATATCAAATGCTGTCAATTGTCAAAGAAGTAAACTAATGGTAATAATATTGAATGTTGAATCTAATATGGCACAAAATACTATTCTTAAACAATACTTGTAATAAAAGATGTTGCATTATTGGTGGCACCAGAAGTAAACCAATGGTAATAATAGATGTATTTCAACTATGAAAAGTATTCTATTTCAAGTTTGACATTTTACTTGATTGAACCTGATAAATTAATATTCAAAAGATTTCTAGATTAAGTCAGCAGAGTTAATAATGCATTTATTGTTTCATTTATTTATTTAGTTATATATAGCTTTGCAAGGGAGAACTAAGATTAGTCAAAAGCTTGCACAACACCTTTAAAAAAACAAAAGAGTACATTTCTTGTATGTTATGTACATGATGAGTCAATTATTTTTTATTAACATATAAGGTCTAACTATAAATACTCAAATGACATTTTAAGATATTAATTTCTCATGTATTCTTTTAAAACCAAGATTTTTTCATAACAAATTTTGTTAGTAATATTTGGTGTATATACCTCTCTGTAGGGATGTATGCGCAGGAGAATGGCCAATATTATTGTTTTTAAGATTGAGGAAAAGTTTAGAAATAAAAAAATAAATAAGAAAGAAAATTATGTCAGTTTTATTTTATTGTTAAAAATTATTTTAAATTGTCATTAGCCTAGAAAATAACACTCCTTTCAATTGTTCTTTTGTATTCATTATGATCGAAGAATTTATTGTTATATTTGATCTTAAAATCCCAGTATATATATATATATATATATATATATATTATTTTATAAATTATAAAATAGTGAGATTATTAAGTTATTCATAAAACAACAGAATGATGGAAAATAGTGACAGATCTCAGAACATAAATAGAAAAAGGTTTGCTAATGACTTAATAAACATGTTTTTTCCATCATGCAATAAAAAAATTAGATACAATGCAACCATTGGACAATAGATGCAATGCAACCATTGGACAATGATAGGTGCAATGTAAGGCACTCAGTTTAGATTGTCGCCTAGCAACAAAGGTATGGAAGTTTGGAAGAACATTAAAAATCCAAGGCACTTTCGGTTTAGATTGATGCCCGCAACAAAACGAACCAATAAATTTCTCATTCTATTTGTACATGGATTCTAATGACACTTAAAAAATGTTACTCCCTGCCATTCTTGAGTTTTGAATTCTTTCAAACATGCTACGTATTTAGTTTTAATTATTTGTCTTGTGCTTTTATTCTCAATGCACAAATATTATGTAACTTATTATTGAATGTTGTTACCGCTTGTTATTAGGTTCTTGATCCCACTTGCAACACATAGTACATCTTGGTCTTTGATAATGTTTCACATGTGTTTGGTGATTAAACAAGTTCTATGTGAATCATTATTGTACTTCTCATATTGGTTAATATCATTGTTCCAATCATTTATGAGAACTTTACCGTCATGAGATTTTCTCAAAAGGTTTGGAACCAATAATTAGGTTTTACCATTAGTTTTTTTTTTAAAGAATCTGGCCAAGTCTAACCAGTTGAGATTCTTAATGAACCTTTGGATTTGTTCACTTCAACATTTATCTTTCATTTTGTAATAGGTAAAGAAGCTTTCAATTGGTGCTTTTTGTGCCTTTGGTTGAAATTTATATCAAGATATTTATATTATTAGAATTTGGTTTTATAGAACAATTCTACCATGTTTGACCTTTGGAGATAAGTACATTGTAATTTACTATCCCTAGATTGGTTGTCAAGATGCAAATTTTAGAAATTATAGAAACTCACCCTATTTGGCACAAATACATAGATTGTTTGTTTGTTTTTTTGAGAAGCGAACTAATCACCTTATTTTTATACATTTTGCAGGTTTTGATTTTGTTCTGGATTTCAGCAATGTCATTTTCAAGACTTGGTAGAGAATTGGCCACCATCTTTTGCTAGGATGATTAGAAGTTGGAATCAAATTATTTTTCTAGAAAATGTTAGAACTTGGCATGAAATTTTTTGGTAAGGATATGTTTTGTATATATATGCGCTATGTAAACAATACAATACTATTCATGTGATGTTAAATGGTAGTTTATTGAACGACAATGACAATGAAAAATGGCAGCTTATTGTTTGGCTAAAGATGTGTGTATATGCTTTTATTTTGGTTATTATAATTTTTTGAAGTTTATTGAAATAATGGCAGTTATAAGGAAGGTTGGTTCTAATTAAGAGGTTCATCATTATTTGTTTTAGAATTTAGGGACAACAAAACTAGTCAACAAAAACATTTTATGGGCCAAGTGTAAAAGTAGTCCCTAAAGGTTTTATGGACCAACAAACCTCGCCCTTAAAGAGATTTAGCTATACAAAGAATCAGGTCACAAACGATTTGTAAGGGATAGAAATTTTGATTTTTGAGATGAGATTTTCTCTTATTTAGGGACTAGAAATCCGCCCTTAAAGATATTTTAGAGACAAGTAATACGTCCCCAAAAATCTTTTTTGAGACCAAGTTGTTACTGCCTCTAAAATATCTTTAAGGCCTAATTTTTGATTTTTGAGATGAGATTTTCTCTTATTTAAGGACCAGAAATCCAATCCTTAAAGATGTTTTGGAGATGAGAAACAAACCCGTCCTTAAGTCTTTTTTGGGACCGGTCAACTTCTCGTCCTTAAAAACCTTTATAGGCGGAGCCTATAAAGACGAGTGAGGACCGGATTTCACTCGTCCTTATTGATGTTTTAAGGACCGGATTTAGACTATTAGGGACGAGATTTCCGGTCCTTATAGGACTTTTTTCTTGTAGTGGTAGGCTAGCAACTTGGGGAGAGAGCTTAATCTTCTGGAAAGCTTGGAGATTCTCATCTTGAAGCTATTGGAGCAAGAAGAGGGGAAATCATTGGAAGAGGATCAGGAAGCCATCAACGGTGTATGCATTAATATTATTCCTTATGATTTCTTTGTTTGTCTTCATCTTTGTTTGGGATTGTTGCCCCCCTTTTATGGAGGCTAATCTTGTAGATGCTTGGATGATTGATGAACCTTTGGACATGTTTTAATTAATGTTATTTCTCTATCTTTGATTGTTTGGTTGAATTTTATTGAGTCTATTGGATGTTTCAATGTATGTGAATCCCTCTACGTTGTGAGAGCCCGGAGGGATTTTCCTAGTCCATATGGGGGAAGAAGCGAATGCCTCCCCATGTGTAGACCATCTCCAATAGAGGGGGTTGTGAGTATACAGGGAACCCGGGTACTAAGGAGAGCGAGCCCTTTAGATGTATTATTCCCATAACCCTTCCAAGACTTAGGTTCCCTAGATCATCATTAGTAAGTGCACTAGGATTAGTAATTCACCTTGAGAGAGGGAGTGAAAGCACCATAGGAACCCTTGGCCAAGGATTAACCAAGTGTCGAGATAGAGAATAGCATTCATCTTTTAGAAGTCCAAGGGGGATTCAATTGTCCGAGCATCGCCCTTTTATGATTGTTTGACCTTAAGATCAACTCAATTCCCTTGTTTGTGTTTTCAAGGTATTAGTTTAGAATTAGTATAATCAACCACCTTTGAATCGACTAGATAGTAGATGAATAGTCGGTACTAGTACTTTCATCTCCTTGAGGATCGATAACCCGACTTTCAAGTCCACTTTATTACTTGTGACGACCCGTACAATTGCGGTTATATCGCATCAGATGGAAGCTGTTAATGACATGTTCCTCTAGTATTTCTCGGATGAAGGAAGAAATTACCTAGGGTGCATACCTTACGGGTTCCCTCCTTGCGCGAGATGGGGTGTACCGTGGTGTTCATTTATCACAAGATGGGGTGTACCCTTGTATTCTTGAGGTGGTCCGGTCCCGTCGACGAATTGAGGGTGGTTCCTAACTACCGGAAAAGAGGGTCCTTTCCCGACCTTCCTCCTTGGCCTCCTTTCTTTCGGGTGCAGGCGCTAGACCTTCCCCAACTCTCCGAGTTTGCTGGGGGAGCCAAGGGAGTGGTCGGAGGGAATAGGGATTGAGGAGGCTGACGCTGCACGGTTTGAACAGCCTGATACAGCTGTTCAAGCCTTTGTTCCATGTTTTTGTACCGTTCCTCATGGATATCTTGCTCCTGGAGTGGTATTGGTGGGTTTTTTCCCATTTCTTGGGTTTTGCTGAGTGTGCTTGCTCTATTGTGTCCCGCCTCTTGCCCTTGGATACGCTTCAATTTCCTAATGGTTGTCATTTGACTTTTCACAAGGGTCCTCACAAAAGCGCCAAACTATTGGTACTAGAAACCTGTCTTCTCTCATGATCAGAACCGATCCAATCCAATGGTTGAGATTTGTATTTGTTTAGTACGGACGCTTACGGTCGGCTGTAGAAAGTCACATGGCCTTCCGGGTTGTGAGAAGAACCTACACAGGGAAATGAACCAGTTAGAGTTGACATTTTTACCTGGATTTAGCTCCGACGGTCAAGTTAGTGTAAGGGATCGTTTTAGGATGGAAGAGAGATTTCTTAGTTTATTTGTTCACTTGCCTCTAAGTCTTCCTCTTCTTCTCTTTTTATAGACTCTTGTCGAGTCCTATGGTAATTCCTTCTGTTGGAGTTAGAAAATATCTCAACTGTTGTCAGAGCAAGTGGAGCAAGTGGGGAAAGTGGGGCAAGTAGGGCAAGTAGGGCAAATGGGGAGCTCGTTCTTCAACTCCTGTCCCCTCTATGTTAGGGTAAGTTATGATGTTTTGTCTTTTAGGTCGGATCTTTTCTAATAGAGATCTTCTTTGTACCTTATCCTTCTACTATTTTTCTTCCCAATGTTTATGCCCTGCTCTTGTCTTTTCTTCCAGGGGGAAGTTCAAGTGGGGATCTGGGATGGCTGTTTGAGGGGTTGGGAGGATGTTGAGTGTTCGGCTTGGATTTGGTTAGGATGATATCGAGTGTTTGGCCCGGATTCTATCTAGGGGGTACTGGAGATCATGCCACATGGTATGTGCTTTGATCTGGATCCCTAGGCATGTGCCTTACCGAATATACCCATATCAAGATATAAAAATAACAAGTGAGCAGGGATGAAACCTTGCACAGTAATATAAAATAATGAAAGATGTCTTAATCAAAATAAGACTACTCCCTATCGAGAGAAATAGCTGGTGTGGTCTTGGGTGGGGTAGCAGGTGGTGCAGGAGCTGTAATGGGGCGATGGTTGGCTCTGGAGGAAGAGCTGGAGCAGCGGTGCTATTAGGGAAGCGTGCAAAGAACTGCTACAAATCGTGCTGCATCCTCTACTGTGTTGTGCTAAGACTCTGAAGTATCTCGAACAGGCGCTGTTGTACAGGGAGGAGCTCCTCTATCCGTGGGTCAGGAGGCAGGGAACTAGGACGTGGTGAAGTTGGAAGGGAATCGTTGGATGACGATGATGTGGTGTCGGCACTCTCTTTCTTAATCGAAGTTGTAACGCCCCGACCCAGATTGCGGGACCTCGGGTACGTCCACAGACCGGCCGTATTCAAGTGGAGACGAGCCCTACTTGGATACAAGGCCTAAATGATAGAGAACAGATAACATTTTTCCATTAATAATCAAGAGTTACACAGCGGGAAATTGAAATTTAAAATTTACACTATGGGCCCTACAAGGGTCCTAAAATACAAATTACATTATCTCTCTCTAAAAGATCTTCGAGCCTCAACGCGCAGCTCCTGAAGTCTGAAATCACTATTCCTTAAATCCTGAAAAGAAAAGGAAAATATAATTCCTAAAACTACGAGCTTCACAGAAGTGGGGTCCTCCCTCGAATCCCATGAACAAGCCGGAGTCCCTCAGCAGTGCGCCTGATCATCCCCATAAGAACGAGAGTGCTGGCTCCCAGGGTTGTTACTGTGAATAGGCAGGTCATGTTTCGTGTCCCTCGGAGCATGCCCATGCCTGCCACCAGCTGTGTAATATAAGGGCCAGCTGTGATCGCCTGTAAACACGGATATTGGCCCTGATGTCTTAGAAAGACAATGAGGAAGTGGTCAAGGTGCACAAGGCAGTAATGGATTATGCTACAGACTATGTACTTATCGCGCTACGTGATTGATCCTGTGCTATCCGCGCGGCCTGCAATAGAGCGGTTGATCAAGGCCTGGATGTATCGATGTGCTAGGTCGAAGATGAACGAGGCTTTCTTGTAGTCAATACTGCCTCCGAAGGTGAAGGACTGCCAGAACTTGGTAGTGGATACGTCTCCAAGGAACTTAACTGCCAATGTGTCATACACTTGTGAGTCGACAAAGAAGTGCTCATAGAGCTCTATGGCGAGCGAGAACTTGATAAAGCTCATCTTCTGAATCTCTCCCCCGAGCTGATATCTGATAGCATCCTTCTTGTCCACTGGTGCGTAAAATCCGCAAGTGTATGGGTCGAATGAAGTAGTAAGTGGACTAAGAAGTCGGGTTATCGATCCTCAGTGAGAAGGAAGTACTAGTACCCACTAATTGTCTATTATCTAGTCAATCTAAGATTGGGTGATTAAAATAATTCTAAAACCTAGAAATTAATAATGTAAATTTTGGAAACAAATTACTCTTAGGGATAATCAATCATAAAAGGGGATACTTGGGTGATTGAATCCCCCTTGGATTTCTCGAAGATGGATAATGCTAACTATGTCAATACTTGGAGAATTATTGGCCAAGGGTTCCAAATATGTTTTCATTCCCTCTTTCTAGGTGAATTACTAAACCTAGTGCCCTTACCGATGATGTTTTAGGGAACCTATCTCTTGGGAGGATTATGGGAATAAAAAATTTAAAGGATTCGCTCTCCTTAGTATCCGGATTCCCGGTATACTCATAATCCCCTCTATTGGAGATGGTCTACACATGGAGAGGCATTCACATCTTACACATATGGACTACAAGATTCTCTCCGGGCTCTCGCGATGTAGAGGGATTAATACATCAATATAAATCATCCAATATACATCAAGAAATTCATCCAAGCATTCAACATAGAAAGCAAAATCAATTAAAACCTATCCAAGGATTTATCAATGCCCAAGTATCAACAAATTAGCTCTCCATCAATAGAGAGCAACAATCCATAACAAAAAGAGATGAAATCAAAAAGCTCATAATGAGAAACCCTATTACATACACCGTTGATGGTCCTCTTGATTCCTTCCTTAAACTCTTTCCCCTTCTTCTCTCCTTCTAGTGTTTTGAGATAAGAAACCCTTCAAAAGCCCTCTCCTCAAGATGATGAAGAAGACGATGATAAAGCTCTCCCTCTCCCTCTCCTTCTCTCCAAGGAGCCCCCTCAAACCTCTTCAAGGTTCGTATCTATACCCCTTACTAGGGTTTTGGGGCGTCCCCTTCCCATTCTGCCCTTGGCTGAATTCAAACTTTTGCTAGAAATTTACGCCATATGGTCCCATATACGGGGTCATATACGGGCCCGTATATCTTCAGGTGGCCTTATACGGACCTTTGTTAATCCGTATGGGACTCCTATAGACCGATACGAGGTCCTATACGGGCTAGGAGAAGGGCCTTCATTTTCCAGGTCCATACGGTCCGTATGGGACTCCGTATGGGATGGTATTTTCGTTCGAAATGCTCTGTTTTTGCCCGAATTCTCCTTGAAAAGTTTCCTTTCTTCTGGAGTCTCCATATTTTAACCTGTTTACAAAAACAAACCCATTTTAAGTATGGTGGGCTAAAATTTTTCCAAAACTCACGATAATTATGTATGAATATGGTATAAAATAATGCTCAAATGAACACTTATCACATATCTCTAGACTTAAAGGTTTCTTTTTCCTCAAGCAAAGAAAAGAAATCAACGAAAGAAAATAAGTGTTCGACCTTGGGTCATAAAAATTTATGCATGAATTCCATTCCAAGTTCACTAACACAATATGTTCTCCTATTTCTACACCAGGTCTTAGATTGATCCTGTGATATTTCGATATAGCTCTAGACAAAGCTTGTTTACTCCACATGCCATGTTCTAAAGTCTTAGCAAGACAAGCATGCTCTCAATGGACTCTAGAAAGTCCTTGAGCCTCTGAGATCAAAACAATTACCCCCCTATTAGATGAGTGGCGGACAAGTTCGCAAGAAACTAGGTTTTTTTTTATTCGGGTAGGGCATCTCTATTGGATCCGACTTTCCCGTGCTAAAGATCAAGGTAGAGTGCAGTTCCTCCCTTTTGCAGAGGATCCATGCTGATTAGGCACCCGAACCCTGAGCTACTTAGGTGGTTACAACTCTACGTATAGGTGTTCATGCTAAGTAGTGACTTTCGAATTGAAGAACACTCTAATTAGGAGCCAGAACTCCAAACTAGTTCATCACAACGAGAAACGGAACACTGTCTTTATTAATCGACAATGATTGTGCAAAACTATTTAATTTTCATTGTACTTGTCCATTATGTATATTATGAGGGGTTTAATAAGTTTGAACTAATGCCACGAAATTTCTTGGAGCCATTGAAAGCAAAGCTTAGCTATTAAAGTCAAAAGAACATGGCAATGGGTTATCTATTGTCCTTAACAATCATGATTGTCACAAGGATGGTCTCTAAATGCCTATGGTGTTTCAAAGCAAAAATTTCAAAAACTTATCATATGATGGTGTACTAGGAATAAAATCATATCAAAGTAGTTTCTCAACAAGGCCATTATCGGTGCATACCATTCATGCTATTAAAAGAATTTGCAATGAATGTCATTAATAGCTACCTATCTTCACACACTTAAAAATTTGCAATAATCCAAAAAAAAAAAGATAGGTAGCCACCCATCTTCACACTTAAAAATTTGCATTGTCCTCAATGTACGAAAGAAATTTAATCATGTAATTAGTGGAGAAAGGTGAACTAAAACTCCCCTGAATATTCGATTGAATCCAGTGGTTCGTATAAATTGATAGGTCGTTGAACATCGGGGAGTATTGATCCATGTTCCAAATCTGCGAAAGAGAAAATCATCATCACTCCACAAAAGATAGGAAAATAGTAGGATCCACATAATGAAAACAAAAGATAGCGTAGTAGGGCAATGCCCTTGCTAAAAAGAAAGTACAACAATGCACGAAAATAAGAAAAAGTCCAAATGACAAAATCACTCAAACATATCACATGAAAACAAATAATAATGAAAGTCCATATCTCAATAGTCCAATGAGGGCTCATCGTCTACTGGTGCTGGAGGTGGAGGAGGTGCGAACGCTACATGTCCACGGATAAACAATGAGAGCTCAGTGAACTGATCCCTCAACTGACGTTGCTCCGTAAGAATGGTGTCCACGGCAGCGCGTATCTCTAATATCTGCTCCTCCATCCTCGTACCCCGGCTCCTGGATGTAGAGGGGAGTCTGATGGTAGGCTCTGGTGGATCAGAGTCCTCGAAGTCGGATGCGTCCTCGTCAGAACTATCAGGTTATTGGCCGACGAGTGTGTAGCTGCCGCCAACACGCCTGACGAGCTTCATCTGAGAGAGGATGGTCATGTCCAGCGGGGAGATAAGCTGAAGGCGCGGCTCCCCCTCTAGTCTGTCCTCGAGACCCATGCCTATGATAAGTCGTGTAATGTATGGTCCGGCGTAGATGGCCGTGAGTAGGGAGCTCTGTCCCTGATGCGCCAAATAGTCTGGGAGTACATAACCCAGATGGATGGGTACACGCTCTATAATGTTGTAAAGAAAAAGTCGATCAGTGATGATGGCAACCCCGTGATTGTCGTTGCGACCCGCAATCGTGCGACTAAGTAGTGCATGGATGTATCGGTGCACAGGATCCGTCATCAAGGACACCTTGTTGCTGTCATGGCGCCCGCCTAGCTATAACCAGAAACGCTTGGAGGAGATAGTGTTCTCTGGGAAGGCGGTAAGGAGCTCGTCGTACTCGCGCTCATAGGTGTGGTCACGTTCATATAGCCCTATGTAAAGTGTGAACTGGGTGTAACTCATAGTCTGCTTTTCCCTAAAGAGCCGAAAGGACATGGCGGTATGGCGCTTCTCTCCCACAGCGCTCCTGTTTGCCTTGAAGGAGCTAAGCACCTCCAATGTCGCCTTTTTGACCACCTCGTGGTTCAAGGAGAAAATACGGTCCCATTCTCCGAAAGATATTATCTCCTAGACTCGATTGGCAATGCCAAGTTGGGTGAGGACCCCCCAGTCAATGACACGTGTGCTGTCGAACGATCGGGAGGTAAGTCGAACGTATCGGTGATGGAATTCCTCATCCGTGAATTGGGGTACGTTGGATGAGGAACCCACTCCCGTGCGGTGCTTCTTCGTTGCGACGGCCTTCTTAGGCATGTCTGCAAAACAATTGAGAGGGATGTCAGTGCAAGTGAAACCATCACGATTGGATAAAAAAAATTGCGCGAAACAGCCCGAAATTACCCTTATATGGGGTTGTATATGGACTGCCTGTGGTCCGTATGGAGCCGCAAGAGAACAACACGGACTTGTTTGGGAGTGCGTATACAACTGGCCGCGGGTTTGCCGGCGGCCATGGTGGTTCTTGGCCTCACGTTTGCATAGTTCACATCCATTTCACCCGCAAAACTTCATACAATCCTTGAATCAGGATATTATGATGAAAATCAAACAAAATTTTAAGAATTTGGTCACAATCTCATTCAACATACAATCCATACAATCCCTATAGTTCTAAACATAGAAAAGATAAATGCGATCGGTGAATCAAGTAATGTGAGCATACTTAAGGAAGATGGAGGATCTTATTCAAAAGAAAAGGTCGCGCCGGAGTAGAAGGTGAAGTGGGGTCGGCTTGGGTTTAAAAGGGGGTGAGGTGGCGCAACTTATAGCGCTCCAAATTCACGACCTCGGCGGACCCCATACAGACTCCTATACGGGTCAGTATGATACTCCATATATCCTTTGGTGGGGTTATACGGACTAATGTCAGTCCGTATAAGACCTCGTATGAACCCAGATTGGGGCCTATACAGCCCCTCCGGGGACTCTTTCATGTCTCTCATTCGCGACGTAATAAGAGTTATCATTCTAGGGCTAATGAAAGCATCCAGCACAAAATAATACAAGGACGGACATGAGACACATCATTCATTTATTTCAAACACACAAATTAACTAATCAAAGAGAATTGCACAAAAAGACAAAGGAAAAGTTTTAGAGCTTGGGTTGCCTCCCAAGAAGCGCTTGTTTAACGTCACTAGTTTGGCGTACCTTCAACTTACCTCATGAAGGTTTAAATACCATGAAGCTTCCATCGGCCATCACATTGCCCAAACAAATATTTGCCCAAGATGGCATAGATAAAACAATCATTCACCTTCATACCTGGGCTTACTTCTTCCTTCATCTTCTTCCAACGCTTCACGGGGGAGGTACGTTTCTTGTTCTTCTTTGCTTTTTTGACCTTGGTCCCTGAATCCACCTTTGGTGAAGTGGAGTTACTTCTTCCGAACTCCTTTTCTCATCATTCAATTCATCATGTAGAGGGTCTATCATCAAAAAGTCTTCTATGCATTCGGAGGTAATTAAATCAACATCATCCACAATATACGAGGTGTCATCTTGGGCCATAGTATGTCGCATTGCTTCGAGTATCTTGAATACCACCTCTTGATCTGCAATCCTTATTGCAAACTTGCCTTGGGTGTGGTCTTCAAGTGCTTGAGCGGTAACAAAGAATGGACACCCAAGAATGATGGGAATATCAACATCGTCATCAACATCCAAGAGAACAAAATCGGTCGGGAACACAAAGTGATTGATTTTGATAAGGACATCTTCAGCTAATCACTTGGGCCGCTTTATAGATTGGTCCGCCAATTACAATGTCATATCGGTTAGCTTTGGGTCTCCAAGTCCAAGCTTCATGTACAACTTATACGGCATCACATTAATGCTCGCTCCTGAATCTGCCAATGTTTTCTTTGTGACTCCTTCACCAAGTATACATGGGACAATGAAGCTATCCAGATCTTTTAACTTTTTGGGTATATTTTGTTGTACAATGGTCGAGCATTGGGCATTAAGGCTGACAGCAACCACTTCCTCTAACTTTCTTTTATTGGATAGGAGATCCTTCATGAATTTTGCATACTTCGGCATTTGGGCTAGGACCTCCACCAATGGTAAGTTGATGTGCAATTACTTCAACATGCTCGTGAACTTTGCAAATTGAACATCTTCCTTGTCTTTTTTCAACCTTGCGGGATAAGGAATCTTTGGTTGGTACGGAGGGATAGGTGTTGCCTCTTCTTTCCCATTTTCCTTTTCTCTAGAATTCGCCAATGGTGTCGGACTTTCATCCTCAATTGCATTCTTCTCTTGAGGCTTCTCAGCCGGTAGATCAATCTCTTTTCCACTCCTCAAAGTGATTGGCTTTCATTGTTCCCGAGGGTTTGCCTCGGTGTTGCCCGGTTTCCGTAGGGTCTCTCCAAAAGGGTCTTGGCCATTTGACCCACTTGATTATCCAAGTTTTGTACGGAAGCTTGTAAATTCCCAATGGTAGTTTCATTGCTTTGTAAAATCTTCAACATTAACTCCTCCATGTTGGGCTTTTGTTCTTATGGTTTCAGAGGGTATTGGAAACCCGGTGGGTATTGGCCCACTTGAGGGTTACCATATGACAAAGCGGGATGGTTCCATTTGAGGACGAATGCTCTATACTGCCAATCTGGTTGTCTCTGATTGTTGCTCATATATTGTACTTGCTCCATAGGAATAGTTTCAATACTTGCAATGGGGCAATTGCTTATGTCATACCCCACACCACATGTGTTACAAGATATTACCGGGGTTGGTCTAGAGGTACTGCCAGTGGTCAATGCATCAATCTTCCTTGTCAAGATTTCCAATTTTTCTGCAAGAGCTGTATCAGTTGCATTAGTCTCATCCAAGGAACTCACCAATTTGACTTGTTTCCCTCTAGTAGACCAATGAGCCTCATTAATAGCCATATACTCAAAGATATTCTCGGCGTCATCCAGATATTTATTTCCCAAGGACCCTCTAGTGGCCGTATCGACCAAATGCCTTGTTGAATCGTCCAACCCATTGTAAAATATTAGGAACTTTACACAAGAGTCCAAACCATATTGGGGACATCGCCGAAGTAGATCCTTATATCTCTCATAAGCTTCAAAGAATGTTTCCGTAGGCTCTTGCTTCAATGCAAAAATGGCCAACCTAAGCTTTGAGGCTTTGCTTGGTGGGATGTATCGACCAAAAAATTTATTAAGCATTTCGACCCATGTTCGAATAGATCCCGAGGGAAGTGAATTTAACCATCTATAGGTTCCCTCTCTCAAACTGAATATAGATAATCTAAATCGGATAGCATCATCGGAGGCCTCATTAATCTTGAATATATTACAAATCTGAACAAACTTAGCAATGTGAGCATGTGGATCTTTATCTGGCCTTCCATCAAATTGGGCTAAATTTTGAATCATAGTCATGGTACTCGCAAAGATTTCAAAATTGTACATGTTTACATTTGTGGGATGCACACTGAACTCTTCTCCTATGTAGTAGGATCTTTCATACTCAGATAGTGTGAGTCTTCTCTTTGCCATGATGGCAACTTCTCTAATCTCAACACTGCCTTCAGTGGGTAAAGAGTTATCTGACCCCGAAGAAGATACGGGATTTGATCTCTCTACTTCTCTCAACCTCTTGTGAAAAGTTCTATCCATTTCATTGTTGGCTTCAACAAGGTTCTTAGAATTCTTTCGGGTCATCCATCAACACCTTGCAATAGAGGATCGTGAGGAAAATTAGTATCAAAGAGATGAATATAGTATAAAGTAGAATATTAAGGAAAAATTAAAATGACTAAATTAATAAACTCCTAGTTTTCCTAGTAATCCTGAAACTCCCAGGCAACGGCGCCAAATACTTGATGCGTAAAATCCGCAAGTGTACGAGTCGAATGAAGTAGTAAGTGGACTAAAAAGTCGGGTTATCGATCCTCAGGGAGAAGGAAGTACTAGTACCCACTGATTGTTTATTATCTAGTCGATCAAAGATTGGGTGATTAAAATAATTCTAAAACCTAGAAATTAACAATGTAAATTTTGGAAACAAATTACTCTTAGGGATAATCGATCATAGAAGGGGATACTTGGGTGATTGAATACCCCTTGGATTTCTCAAAGATGAATAATGCTAACTATGTCAATACTTGGAGAATTATTGGCCAAGGGTTCCAAATATGTTTTCATTCCCTCTTTCTAGGTGAATTACTAAACCTAGTGCCCTTATCGATGATGTTCTAGGGAACCTATCTCTTGGGAGGATTATGGGAATAAGAAATCTAAAGGATTCGCTCTCCTTAGTATCCGGATTCCCGGTGTACTCTAATCCCCTCTATTAGAGATGGTTTACACATGGGGAGGCATTCACATCTTCCCCCATATGGACTACAAGAATCTCTCCGGGTTCTCGCGACGTAGAGAGATTAATACATCAATATAAAACGTCCAATAGACATCAATAAATTCATCCAAGCATTCAACATAGAAAGCAAAATCAATTAAAACCTATCCAAGGGTTTATCAATACCCAAGTATCTACAAATTAGCTCTCCATCAATGGAGAGCAACAATCCATAACAAAGAGAGATGAAATCAAAAAGCTCATAATGAAAAACTCTATTACGTAAACCGTTGGTGGTCCTCTTGGTTCCTTCCTTAAACTCTTGTCCCTTCTTCTCTCCTTCTAGATTTTTGAGATAAGAAACACTTCAAAAGCCCTCACCTCAAGATGATGAAGAAGACGATAATGAAGCTCTCCCTCTCCCTCTCCTTCTCTCCAAGGAGCCCCCACAAACCTCTTCAAGATTCATATTTATACCCCCTACTAGGGTTTTGGGGCATCCCTTTCCCATTCTGCCCTTGGCTGGATTCAAACTTTTGCTGAAAATTTACGCCATACGGTCCTGTATACGGGGTCATATGCGGGCCCGTATATCTCTTTGGTGGCCTTATACGGACCTTTGTTAATCCGTATGGGACTCTGTATGGACCCATACGAGGTCCTATACGGGCTAGGAGGAGGGCCTTCATTTTCCAGGTCCATACGGTTCGTATGGGACTCCGTATGGGATGGTATTTTCATCCAAAATGCTCTGTTTTGGCCCGAATTCTCCTTGAAAAGTTTCCTTTCTTTTGGAGTCTCCATATTTTAACTTGTTTACAAAAACAAACCTATTTTAAATACTGGTGGGCTAAAATTCCTCCAAAACTCATGATAAACATGCATGAATATGGTATAAAATAATGCTCAAATGAACACTTATCACCCAGAGTGAAGTGGGAGTTGTCGACCTCAAAACTGCTAAGGATCTCTAATGCGAGCTCCTTTCATACCGGCTGATCGGTCGCCAGAAGGCGATCCCATCCCCCAAATAAGACCAACTCTCGGACCTTGTCCTCAATACCAATCTCCCGCAGTACATACCAATCTATAATGCATGTTTTTATGAACTCCTTGGTGGATAAACAATTCATATATGGCTTTGAACCTTTTCTTGAGGAATTCTAGGGCAGAAGAAGAAGAACTCCCGTCGTCTCTCTTGTGCTCGACGATGACTTTTGTTAGTGGGGGCATCTTTGATTTCTTGTGCTTAGTGGCTAGGGATGTACCCCAAGGATTTGTGCGAGCAAGGAGGGGTTGAGATAAAGATTAGGCAGGCGTACTGTGGCTCTGTGTGTGAATGAAGTAAGTGCAGAGCCACAACCCGTTTCCTTTCCTAAGTATGCTAAGATTTGTAGCGCAGACGGTTCTGTTTTCCTTCCAAGCAGAACCGTCTGGCTTCATAAAATTGTCTCTTTAGGAAGTGTGCTCAAGCAGATCCGGATAAACTCTCTAATGGTCCCGCCTGAGCTCACACATTGGACCTCCTCCATTAATTACATAAGCAAACAGAACCTTTTCTAAGTGTGAATGGATCCGTCTGAGTTAACAAATTTGCCCTTTTAATGGTTTACCTAAACAGACGGAACCGTCTAAAAATACGGACAGATCCGTCTGAGTTTAGAACTTTGCCTTCTCTCTGATTTTCTCAAGCAGATGGAACCCTCTAAGAATGTAGACAGATCTGTCTGGTTTCATAAACTGATCACCCTTGTGATTTTCACAAGTAAACGGAACCGTCTGGCAAGTAGGCGGATCCGCCTAAGGGTTCAAAACAAATCCTCCCCCAAGTTTTACAAGGACAGATGGGACAGTCTACAAACTAGACTATGCCGTCTGCTTCCACTGGACAGCAGAAATAAATACAATCTATACATTTGTCCTTATGCACCAGATTTAATTAAATCGGGGAATTGGTCACTACAATCTACCTCAACTAATCATCAATGGAGAGATCAAACAAAGAATTTAGGATCAGACATCTAATCAAATTATCGGATTCTAAATCTACTCTACTAATGAAAACAGAAATTTAAAGAAGAAGAAAAAATTTTAAAACTTGGGTTACCTCCCAAGAAACGCTTGTTTAACGTCACGAGCTTGACGTACCTGTTACTTACTCATGGCGGTTCACACACATGAAGCCATTCTCTGGTTTGGCCTTTAAGATTGTGTCCAAATAAGGAGAAACCTAAACTGAGTACTGCCATGCTGAATGTTGGAGCATTGTCTACCTCCAATTGTGAAGTATTGCCCTTGACAATCCTTGCTTTACTCTTCTCTTTCTAGGATTTTGATTTAGAAGGGATTCCTTTCTCCTGTGTATTTTCTTCTCTTTGATCTCCCTTCTTCCTAGATCCAATAGTATCATTGTCAGTCTCTCTTGGTTGGTCATCCAATTGATCCAAATACTCCTTCAGAGCGTCAATAGACAAAGCCTCTTGCATGCAATCTTCTTTGATCAAATCGATGTCGTCAACATAATACGATGTATCATCGTGGTCCAATGTGGCGCGATGCATGAAATCCGGCAGTCTGAATACTACCTAACTATCACCTACACTCAATGACAGCTTTCCTTCATGAAGATCCTGCAGTGCGGTAATTGTAGCTAAGAATGGACGGCCCAGGATAATCAGGACCTCAACGTCGTCATCGATATCCAACAATGCAAAATCTATGCGGAATACAAATTTATCCACCCCAACCAAAACATCCTCAGCAAGACCATGGGGTCTCTTCACAGAGCGATCTACTAAGTGTAAAGTCATGCGTGTAGCCTTTGGTTCTCCTAATCAGAGTTTCATATAGAGCTTATATGGCATGACATTTATACTGGCTCTAGAGTCGGCGAGGGCGTGTTCAAGAAGCCCATCACCAATCACATAAGGAATTACAATACTTCCCGGATCTTTCAACTTCTTTGGCAGCTTTGACTGCGCAATTGCCGAGCACTGTGCATTCAGTGTGACAGTTGCCATCTCCTCTAGTTTCTTCTTATTAGAGAGTAGCTCCTTCATATATTTATCATATTTTGGCATGTGAGAGAGTATTTCAACTAGGTGTAGATTGATATACAGCAGCTGAATGGTGTCTAGTAATTTCTTGAAATGTGTATCTTCCCTGTCTTTCTTCAACTTTTTCGGGTATGGAAATTTAGGTTGATATTCAGGTACATATGGCTGATTTGCCACCTTGTCCTTCTCTTTCACTGTTGATTCAGTAGAAGTCTCTTCTTCAGCTGTCGATTCTGTTGCTACCTGAGGAGCTGAACTGGAGGGGGTCCTTACTAGTAACTCTACCTCTTTCCTGCTTCTTAAAGTTATAGCCTTCAACTGCTCACGTGGGTTTGGCTGTATTGCTAGGTAGGCTACCTTGAGGCCTTTCTGCAGTGTTCTTGGCATGCTGACCAATTTGATTTTCTAAATTTTGGATGCTCGCTTTCATATTCCTCATGGTAGTAGTGATGGTCTCAAACTTATAATCTGTGGTGGGCATGAATTTAGCTAAAACATCCTTCGTGATGAATTTGGGTGCTTGAGGTCTTTGAAGTTGATTAAATCCAGGAGGGGTTTGTGATCCCTGCAAGTTTCCATAAGACAACCCCGGATAATGCCAGTTTGGTATGTATGGCCTAAGTCGTGATCCTTGAGGTCGACCTGTATTTCCCATGTCTTGAACCTGTTCCATAGGAGCTATATCAGAGCCACATATAGGACATTTGGGATGTTTCATGTCCTCTCCTACAAGTAGTACAGCACATAGCTGAGACTGAGGCCCTAGTCGAACTGTTGGTAGTGAGAAGGTCAATTTTTCGTGACAATACTTCCACTTATGTTTCCAGGGTCGACCCTGAACTCATTGTGCATGCTCTTGCAATACTAGGTTGTGCTCTCCTTGTAGACCAAGAGGCATATGTATTGGCCATATCTTTAAAAATCTTCTTGGCCTCTTCAGGATACTTGTTGCCAAGTATGCCGCCAGCTACAGCATTCACAAGCTGTCGAGTGTGGGGATTCAAGCCATTATAAAATGTATGAATTTTTGAATGGGGTTGAAGGCCATGGTGGCAACACTGTCGGAGTAAATCCTTGAACCTTTCATAAGCATAAAACAAGCTTTCCAAATCCCCCTGTTTGAACGAGGATATCTCCTGTCTGATTCTTGCAGCTTTACTTGGGGAAAATATCGCCCCAAAAATCTGTTTAGCATATCCTTCCAGGTGATGATGCACCATACAAGAAGGATAGTGAGCCATCTATATGCTGCCTCATGCAGACTGAATGGAAATAGCCTCAATTGAATAGCATCTTCAGACATTCCAGCTATTTGGAACATGTTACACACTTGCGTAAAGTGAGCTAGATATGCATGCAGATCCTCATCTGGGTGACCATCGAACTGGGCAGTGTTCTGTATCATATTCATTATACCTGCTTTAATGTCAAAATTTCCTGTCACTGTCGGAGCGTGTATGCTGAATTCATTTCTTATATATTCTGATCGCTCATACTTAGATAAGGTTTTTCTCTTTTTCACCATGATTGGGGGGATTTACAGATTTAGTAGGAATTTCCCCTTTAATAGCATTTTCTGCATCTGAGGATTTCCCCTATGCCAATTCCTTTATCCCCGGAGTCTACGGTGCGAGGTCCGTCCGCTCGATCTTGGTGTCTTCTTCCACAAGACCTGTTGGGTGTGCACGGGTCATCTAGTTGTTCCTTGCACTACAAAATGAAGGGAGTAATTAGTGTGGTGCGACAAAGAATATCAATTGAAAAACAAAAGAAAGAAAACAGAATTAAAATCTAAACTATAGCTAGAACAATGGACTATTAGTATGTTCAGTAATCTAAGTCCCCGACAACGGCGCCAAAAACTTGATACACCTAATGCGTGCTCCGCAAGTGCACGGATCGGACAAGTAATACAGTGGACTTTTAAAAGTCGGGTATCGATCCTCAAGGACTAGAAACTAGAACTGCTAATCGTCTATGAACTAGATGGACAAGAGTTGGTGCCGATGGTTGCTAATATTAATCTAAACCTAGAAGACAAGAATAAGATGGAATGTGATGAATCGCGAGGAAATCAATCAAGAGAGGGGTATCCGGGCGATGTTTTCCCCTTGGACTCTCCACAAGATAGATGAGGAGTATTAATGTCAGTAGTTACAACTAATTGGACCAAGGATTCCTAGAATGCTTTCACTCCCTCCCTTAAGGCGAATTAGTGATCTTAGTACCCTCACTGCGTGATGTTTTAGAGAATCTGTGACTTGGAAGGACAGTGGGAAAGAATACTAGGGATTCCAACTACTAAATGCCCGATCTCTCGGCGCATACACAATCCCCTCTATTGGTGTATGCCTGCACACGGGGAGGCGTTTGCTTCTTCCCCCAGTGCGTCGGATTGAATGATCCAGGCTCGTAAAGTAAATCAACAATGCAATGAATGAACCCCAATAAATCTCAATAAAGGATGCAACTACTAACATTAATATTCAACATCAAACATTAACCATTGGTCCAAGAGGTCCATATACCTGAATACTTAGGAAGTTAGCCTTCCATTGAAGAAGAAGAAGAAAAATACAAAACAACAATGGAGACAAAAGTATTCATAAAGAATGTAAAAGCTCTGTCGTTGGGAAGATGGAAGGGTATCTTCGCGCTCTCCTCCAAGCTCCTAGTGATGCCCTAGATGTGGAAGATGATGGTGGATCAATGAGAGAGTCCCCAAGGATGTCTCTAGAACCAAAGATGTCTTTCCAAATCCTAGGTCCCGCTATTTATATGTCCCCACGATTTTGAAGAGATCTTAACCCGTTTGGAAATGACTTAACCTTTCAGCTGGGTTCATACCAGACAATTTCGTCTGGGAGGCAGACGGTCCCATCTATAGGCTTCCCGATAATTTCCCAATGGCAGACTATTCTGCCTGCTGGCTCCCTAGTGATTCTTTAAAGACAGATGGTTTCGTGCAATACACCACATGGGGCCGTCTGGCATAAGAATTATGGTTTGCGGGTCTCTATGCAGTCGTCTCTGAGCCCGTCTGCTTTTCTGGCGATTGAAGATGTGAGTTTGAGATTTTCTCTTACCAGGCGGTTCCATCTGAGCTTTAGACGAGACCGTCTGTTAGTACAATTCAGCTTGGTTTCCTTGAACTTGCTCGAAATTGCTTCAGCTTTTGTAAATGTTCTGAAATCGCCTTCGGTGTATTATGATGAGTAAAATAAATATGAATTAAGTACCATACAGATGTAATTCATCTAATTCTCATACTATATACGCAACAAAGTTGTACAAGAATATGGTAATTAACATACTTATCATCGTCCTTTTTGGTAGATGTTCCTGCCTCTACAGAGGCTGTGAGTGCTTACATCCTAGAAGGTGACCAGGTGGCTCTTGAAAAGTTAGATCTTGATGAGTTGGCCTCTAAGATTAGCTTGACAAGGGTAAAGGTGTGTTCCTTTGATTACACCGAGTTTGATAAATCTTCTGATCACCGTGCGACTTGTTTTTGCACAGTCGGCGATCGAGATTTGAGAATTGAGCTAGCCCACCAGAAGTAGCGGACTGTCCAGTTCGAGGGACAGCGCCAGAAGGACGCGGAGGTGAGGGTAAAATTTCTCCAAGTGGTAGATAATAAATTCAGCAACTTGGGAGGGATTCAATTTGTATTTTTCCCCTCCAGGAGATACTCATGGCATAGCTTATTGCGTTGAAAGAGGATCACAGGGCCGAATTGAGCATCTTGAAGGAGTCATACAAGGGGGAGATCTGCCGCCATCGGGGGGAGATCGAGTGTCTCCAAAAGGAGCATTAGTATAATCTTGTCTTCTGGGAGAAGGAGGTGGTACACGGTCGAGCTCGGAAGGTCAAAGAGGAAGATTAAAACCCAGGTCAGAAAGATGCATTCCAAGATTATGGAGGAGGTCAAGATGAAGTTCGTCAATGAGTTCATGATCTCGAAGGAGTTTTGGAAGTAAATGGAGGAGAACTCGAAGAAGGAGATCAAGGATTGGCAAGATTCCAAGGAGTTCTGGGACACGATCGTCTACCAAAAGTTTGAGGCTCTGGTTCACTTCAAGGACTTTGAGGAACTCCAAACCATGCTGAGGAATGACGCTGATTCTGGGTCCAAGGTGTCTTTTGAGATCTTCCAGGACCTCCTTCGGACTCACCCATGCTTGGATATCACTAGCATCAACTATACGGAAGCCCTGAGGCTCCTCACGGAGGATTAAGATATAACACCCTGGATTTTTTCTAAATAAATATTCATATAATTTTCAAACATTAAATGAGGTTAATTAGTACATAAAACAGATTAATTATTTTAATCTCAAATTAAAAGAAAATAGGGAATTAATGGACGGAAATCCAGCCTCACAACTATAGGGCCAAGAGAAGGCCTTATTGGTCCAGGCCACTTTTACATTGAATAGTTGAAGGTGGATAGACAGCAAAGCCGGATTAATTAAATGAGAAATTATCTAATTGTTAATTAATCCAAATTAATTAGTGAGAGATACCGAACAAAAGTTAAAGTCCTGATAAAGTAAATTTGGTCAAACCAAAGGCCGACAATGTCGGATCTGGTCTGGTGTCTCCTCGTGATGCCACAGTAAGCCCCTGAACAACGAAATAATTAAAGCCGGGATTCCCGGATCGTGTTAGGAAAAAGTAGAAGGAGCCCGTGAGGCTAGAGTAACGGCATTTAATTTTATAATAGTTTAGTGAATGATTGAAGAGAAAAATGTATGATTGAAGAGATTTATTATTTAAATAATTAAAAGGACTATAGATCTAAGTCTCTCGCTCTCTCTCTCCCATTTTTCCCCTCTTCTCTCACATTCAGCCAAGCCCTAGCCAACCCACCATCACCTCCTCCTTGAGCAAGCCGGGGACCTTCCTTCCACCGGTGAGACCCCGACGCCACTCCGGGTACCTATGCCTTGCTTACGGCGACCCAAGCCCAGCTCCACCTCATCTCCACGCGTGCGCGACTGCAGCCGCCACCGGGTGCCTGATTGTCCACGCCGCCTCTACTCAGGCCTGCACGCCTTCACCTGGCGAGCTTTCACCGGCATCCGCCCCGCACAGGGAGATCTCCGCCACCAGCTCAGCCGCGGGGCAACCTACCCCTGGTCGCCTACCCGCCGCCCGAGCCGTTGCAGCTCCGCCCGGCGACCACCATTAGAGCTCCTCTCTGTCTCTTCCCAGCGACTGGCGGGCATGCGAGCGACGAACTTTCCTCCCCGGTGACCTGAACGCCAACGAGGGTTCCTCCCCGCCTTCCCACAGCCCCGACGAATAAATCTGAGCCCTTCTTCCTGTTTTCCCTTTGTTGAGCTACGGTATGTGCGATCATAGCTAATTTCAGATTTAAGGAAAGGGATTATGGGATTGGATGAGATTAGTTAAGGATTTAATGGACTTGGACCCTTCTATAGGTGCTCGATAAGGATCTGAGGCAAACTGAGGCGATTAGATCCACAAACCCAATTTTCTGGTGATTTAGCACTTAAAAGAATGTCTTTATGTATGATTAAGTGCAGGAGAATAATGACTATGAATTAGTAATTAAAAACCCTAATTATGTGTTAATAGATGTTTTGTGAATGTATTAATTTCGGGAGCCTAAAAATAGAGGAGGTGTTGCCCAATTTTTCTTGAAACTACATGCTTAATTCTCTTTAATAGTGTGTTGCCTTTATTTGCTTTAAGAGAGAGAGAGAGAGAGCATGTTAGTAGTTTCCAAGTTATGTTAATGATGAAGATAAGTACTTTTCTTAAGAAGAGTAATTTTCGTATTCTCATGCCTTTAGAAGCATGTATTATATGTTAAGAAAGAATACAATTCCGTATTCATGATTTCCCAATTTCAATTACTAGGCAAAAGTAAAGGCAACGGCAAGGGAAAAGCAAGAGCTGCTGAAGGACCAAGCTAGCCTTAGAGCTAACTAGACTCAGGTGAGGGAATTAGCTGTACAGTTCATATTTTTATCATATTTTCTTATGGTATTGATTTCAAGTCGTTGAAAAGCATGAGTTAGAAATTTTATGAAAATTTCCTGAGTTTTGGATATCATTTCATGCATATTGATAGATCCTCAGTTGGGGATAGATTCCCCTTTCAGAACTCATGCATAGTAATTTAGTAATAGAAAAGAGAAATAGATACAGAACTTGATAGACTACATTTTATCGATTTACTTGCCTGAACTAGTGGTAGCTCTTAGAAAGCCAAAGAGTATGACATTAGGTTAGGGAAGGGGTGATTTACAGCTTTGATTTTTATTACCGAACTATCTGTTTTAAAACCTTCTATTTTCATGAAATTAAAACCCCCTTTCCATACTCTCAGAATGCCTAGTATACGGATATAAGTATAGCCCGACAGTAGCAAGTCAGATACCGACCAGAAGACTCAGGTACGGGATGAGCCCACCTGCCCCTACTCTGGTTCCGCAGTATTGAAGTAGATGTGTAGTTAGTAACTATAGTATTGTCATTATCAGATGACTCCGTATTTCCCACTTTTCGATAGCGATTAGAGATCCACCGTGGAGGCTATTGGTACAGATTACCAAGGATAATTTTGAAATTTGTTTAAAGTACAGAGGAATAAATAATAAGATATGCATACATGAGATTCTATGCATATTGGTATGATTATAACAGATTAAAGATAATGCATTGACCAGCATCTTAGACGCACAATATTTATCTTCAGTTACAATATTATTTATCTTCAGTTATTTTTACATGCCAGATTTAATTATTACAGTTTTATTTTGATATATGGGTATAGTTTTATACTCGGCAATATTGTTCCCAGATTACTGAGCTCAAGTAGCTCAGCTTCTTTTTCATGATATTTTTATGCAGGTGATAGATAGGAGTCCAGGTAGAGGATTTTGTCTACTCACGAGGCTTTTAAAGAGTGTTAGCAGTGGGCTCTGACTCCCAGTTTTGTAGTTCATGTTTATATACTATTGTTACTGTATTTGAGACAAGTATGTCCAAGTCTGTATTTATATTTGGTATTATATTAAACAGTATCTTGAGTTTGAAGTTATGATATTAGTCATTTTCTTTAATAGCTTCCGCAATTATTTTCATTACTCTTGATTACTAATTTTACAGCCTTAGGCTCAGGGTTCATCCATTGACCTGCATGGTGTGACACGTGTCCCCTGATTAAGAAGTCATGAAGGCATTCAAAGTGTGGATCGCGCAACCCACGATGGTAGAGATCGATGATGCAGCCATAAGGGGTGAGAATGAAGCTTGGCCTTCTATGGATGTTGGAAGCTTCAACCTTAAGGGACGTTTTCCTTCGGCGGTAGGCCGCTCCAAGCTTCCTGATTATTACCAAGGACCCATCCTTTCTTGGGTGTTCTTTTCTCTTTACCTTCACACTTTTGTTCATGATGTACCCCCAATATCTTGTAGCTTGAACATTCTTGTAATAACTCCCTTTCTATTAGGATATGGTTGGCTTCTCAGTTTCGCTCGTCTCTTTTGTTCTGGCATGTTTTTTGGTTACCCGAGTCGACCTTTGGTGCTCCTCACGTTTGGAGGGTTTCATTCCGAGCTTCATGGGTGGTTCGCAGATTCTTTGGCAACCCATGCGTCTGTTTTGTCTAATTTTTCTCTCTCCATCCGTTTTATTCTTATGAGGTTTGAAATGGCAGGTCCTGTAAAAGAACCTAATTTCCTACTCCATTCCTACGTTCAACTAGCTTTCCATTCGACAGGGTTTTGGCCGTTATTTAGAAATAGCAATTTGTAAAACTCAGATCCCCTCAGGGTCAACGCTCTTCCCGTTGTGTTACTTTTCAACGCTCCCGTGTGAGGTCCACCCATAAAGGTAGCCTTTACATCAAAGTTGTACAAAACAGGAGGATGGAGTTGCGTGCCATTCTGTGAGTTACAAACTTTCCGGCTGACAAGCAAAAAAAAGGGTGTGGTTTGAGGGTTGTTTCCACATCTCTTTTTGATGGCTGCATAAATATACATATTTTCATATCACATTTACATGCAATTTCTATATCTGTTTTCATGGTTTCTTAAACTTTTGTGCTTTGATTGGTGTTTTGTTGTGATTGGAAAGATAATCAAGTACTTAGGAGAAAAGAAGCAAATTTTGGTGCTATTCGAAGCAAAAAGGGCTGAAATAGGGAGTGGCATGGTCATCAACACGGGCGAGTCAACGTGCGTATGGATTTAAAGAATATTAATTCAGATGACGCACAAATTTTATTGATATGGACATTTACCGGGCGTGTGGCGGCTGTGTATAAGACCGTGTACGGGCAAAACAGCGTTAAAGCAACTTGAGAAGACTCTAGAGAGGCACACGCTCACACACACACCCCCAAACACGACCATGTGGCTTAAAATCAAATTCTATAAAAGGCCATCAGATCTATTTTTTAGAGGTCTTTTTCGTCAACTCTTCTACTGATGGCTAGGGTTTCGGAGAGAGACAAAAGATGAAGCAGACATCAGGCCAGGATGTTTATGATCTTTATTATGTTTTCCTCCTTGATTTCTATGATTTTTGTTTTTATTATGAGAGGCTAAACCCTTTGTGGTGCCTCGGGTCCTCAATCCCTAGGACGACCTGGTGACTTTTCCTCTTTTTGATACTAGGTTTCCTTTTGATTATTCTTGTGAATTATCTGTGTGTGCTGAATTCATGTGGTTTGTTAGTACAAAAGCGCCGACCACATAATTAGAGTTGCTTGATGCATGATGAGAAATCACGGTCAAGCTAGATCCTAGCATAGATAATAGGGGGAGGGCGCACGCCGAGAGATCGGGTGATTCATTATGATGTTACTCAACATCAACTCATTCTTCGAATTATGGTAAAACCTAATAGTGGGAACTACAAAACCTACACTCATAGTTAGTATAATGCAGTCATACGGCGAAGTCGCTGTATGGGACTATGGTTTGGCTATCATGAGAGATCATGGTCAAACTAATTTAGGGTTCTCTATGCTCCACGAATATATCAACTAGGTAGCATGTATTAGGAAAATTATTAACAAGGGATTCTTTGGAGGATAGACATCCGGGGTGCCATGTTCTCTTAACTGATAACCCCAGATTACTAACTGTTCACTTTAGATTAGTTCTTAGATATTTAGTTAGGATTAAATCCCCATCTATTTTTTAGGCTAGATAATAGGATTCAAAGTAGTACTAGCTCTGCTGGTCCCTGTGGATTCAACTACCCTATCTTTAGGGTACTTTACTACTTGAGCAACTCCGTGCACTTGTGGATAGCAGTACGCATTGTATCACTTTTTCACAGTAGGAGCCCTTCCCCAGGTCTTTAGCATGAGAGTTCTGGTTTCGGCCCCTGGTGGGCCTGATCTTAACCTTTGGCTCATAGCTTCCGTTCATATGCCTGCTCGGTATGGGAATATACTTCTTCACAGCTTTGGCAAATCCTTTCACTGTGCCAACATCCTCTGACATACCCCTGTATGACCGCAACAGGGTGGTAGATACCTACACTTAGGCATCATAGGCTAGTAGGTATTGAGAGCTGGTGTAACACTATCTTCACCACTGGAGCGTTGGCTCCCCGGGGGCTTTTGCCACGTCCGTGGGCTCAGGGAAGTCAGTTGTGTTGGTGCGGTGTAAGCAACATGGGATGGCATGGGCATGCACAACGTGTGATTGTGCAGTGCTCTCGACTAGCCGGACCTTATTGTTGCATTTTCTCGCCGATGCCGCATATACCGCCTCCTTGTTCCCTGCTTTATGATACTTTGAATATGAGCTACGAGCCATGAGCTTCGAGTTGTAACTGTAAATATCCCTTAAGTTATAAAAGGAAGATACTCTTCTCTTTTTTTTCTTTTTTCTCATCCTTGCTTTTGTGAGGGTGTTTGCTCTCAGGCCAGACTGAGAGCCAAGTGTCGAGCTATGTGATCGTCCATCGCCCGGGAAGGGTCAGCTTGTATCCGAGTGACCTTTGGTTACCCAAGCCCATACCATGAGTGGTGTCTGGAGTGTATCCATTTCCAAATGGTCTGCGCCCCCTTCGAGGTCATTGTTGAGCATTCGTCCATTAATGAACCCTTCTTTGAAAAGATGGTGGCATTAATGAACTTGTCCGCCTCATCATGCTTTCACACTTTTGGAAGGTTGTTGGCGACCAACTTCATGCACTCCTGGGGAATCGGGACTTCCCACTTTCTAGCGCTATACCACGTCCTTTCAGGCACATATCTCTCTGAAAGAACTCCGCAGGAGTCATCATGGTGGCGGTTCCCGAGGTAACCCTTCTAAGGAACTGCCATGATCATGGTCCATGTGTTCGTCACACGTTCAGCGTCCCTTCGGGAAATGTTTTCATCTGTTCATCTTTCGTGATAACGTTTGGGAGGGGTTGCACTGGTTACCCTTCTCCTTCCTTTTTAAATAGGCATTTGTATTTCTTTTGCATTCTTAGGAATTTGCAATCATCCAACTATTGGATTGACTAACTCTTCAAGCGAATTAGTACGCTACTGCTCAGTTAGACCTAATTTCACAGTTCCCTATGGATTCGACTTGGTGCTCACCGAAAATTTTATTATATACGACCATGTATGCTTGTATGCGGTGGCTCGAGTGCTTGCACTTGTAGCCGCTGGTCAACATATATATGAAGGGTGAGGTTGATAGATATAGATATATATATAGGAGGAAATGCCTTTTTTTAATCAAAACTTTCTTGTTAGACTGCCTTCAAATTAATCATAGGAATGAACTAATCCAGTCAATGTAATGTTAGGACTCAAACAGGCCAATTAACTATTAAGCACATTGATAACACAGGATGCATGTAGAAAGGAATTAGTATTTTTGAAACAAATATATGACTTGGTGGTTCGTGTATATTTTAGCACATAACAGTGGTAGTAGTCAATATATGTGTCTATGAATGTGAATTTAGATATAGTTGGATATGATTGGGTTGATGGAAAATAGAGGGGAAAAAACAAAAACAAGAAGAAAATATGTTTGATTGGATTTATTGAATGAAGAAAGTTTGACAAACATTGAAAGAATTAAGATCGATCTATATATATATATATATATATATATATATATATATATATATATATATATAGAGAGAGAGAGAGAGAGAGAGGGGGGGTGATACAATCTGGCCTGCCGCATGTGCGGCAGGCTGATTATATCACCTTAATATATATATATATATATATATATATATATATATATATATATATATATATATATATATATTAACTTGTTAGGGGGGAGAAACGCCCCTTGCCACGTTGCGAGAATCATGGCAACCCTCCAGGTAGACGGCTTAGCCGGAGAAGAGAGGGAGCGAGATTCCTCTACTATCCCTCAAAAGGCGGACCTGCACTGACAAGAGCTGCATATGGCAGAAGCCATGCCCATCAAGAAAGGAGCCTGACAAGGCGGTTGGTCCGAAGGCGATGTCATAAAAAGATGTTAGGAAGCCCAAGGGCTCCAATTCAAGGGGGGAAGCTTAGGTTCCAAAAGGAGACCTCAAGAAAGGGAGATCCCGATTCCAAGACAATCTATCTTCTTCTTCACAAGAAAAACTTTCCGCCCAAGCTAACTTCAACGTCTGAAGGTTTGGGGGAATAGATCCCATGGACTTCTTTTTTTTTTTTTGCAGGCGTAGATAGGTAGAACGGCGAGATCCCCTTACGCTTCCAGGCCATCATGGAGCCACCAATCCACAAAGCTCGTGTCCTCTATCATCTCCAACTCCCACAACACCTTCTTCCTAAGTTGAACTCTCACCAAGAACCGGCCTCATTGGTCGCGACTGATTTAAGCATCAACATAATTGTTTTCTGATGATAAGATAATTTAATAATTAGTTATATATATATATATATATATATATATATATATATATATATATATATATATATATATATAATTCTTTCTTTCAAGTGCAATTAGATGGGAAATAGTATCAAATTCTACTTCACGTGTCTAATGTTAACTCTGTGATTATGAAATTTATTAATATGTTAAAAAAATTCACATAATTTGATAGGGCTCTATACAATAATAGATCTAACAATCTTGTGGTTATTTTTTAAAATTTTAGCTAAAAAAATTGGCTTGTTTGTATGTATTAAGTTGAATAGCATGGTTTAGATACTAAGGTCTTCGTTCTTAGATAATAAGCATATGTAGTTCATAGGTTAGATTCTTTTCTGAAACAAAGGTTTGTAGTTATGGATGTTCATATTCTTTTCTGATCTAGCATGGCCGAGATCTCTTTTCCTAATCATGCAATTCAGATATATAAATTGGGCCTCTTGCATAACAATTTTTAAACATTAAGCACAAATAGATGGTTTAGAAGAACAAACTAAAACCAATATAATAAAGGAGGAAAATAGTCACAAGTTCATCCAAGGGTTCAAGAATCTGAGGCACCATAGAAGATTTAGCCTCTCTAACTAAGAAAACCTAACACAAGATCAAAAGAAGAAGACATAAATAAAAGTGATTTATTCCCCAGATCGATGTCTCCTACACCTTCAATCTCCGCCAAAACCTTAGCCGTCAGTAGAAGAATAGCAAAAGTCCCCTGATAAGTCACATCTGACGGCCTTTTATAGACTTGAATTTTATAAAGCACAACCATTCTTAGAGCGTGTTTAGGTCGTGCTTATCTCTGGAAGCTTCAAGAGTCGATTCAGAGTGTTTCCAGATGTTGCCAAGATGAGCATGACTTGAACATGACCGTGCTTTGATGCACGCCCATGCTCATTTTTGATGTCTGAACAGTCTTCATCAAAAGCTCGATCAGATGACCATTTCACCTCGAATTGACGTGAAATTTTAACTTGGTGTTCCTAACTCCTTATTCTTTAATCTTAATGGTGGAGATCGGCTTTAGATTCATTTAGCTTTTGTCATAAATGCTTGAACTCTATAGCTCATTCATAATGTTCACAACCCTATCTCATTCTCTCTCTTGGGCCATTCTCTTCTCTTGAACATGTCTTTTTGGCTATTTTTGCTCCAATTTGAGTCAAATTTTGCTTATTTTGTTCAGAACACCTATTTTCATGTTCAATAACAACAAAATACCCAAGAGAGCACAAAAATAGAGGAATCTATGCAAAAAGACAAGTAAAGAGTATGCAAATATAGTATAAAAATATGTATGATCATGCACTTATCAACTAGTATAACGAAATTTAATTTTGGTTAATTTTTTTCGTGAATTTCATACTGGTTTGAACAACCTTACATTTTAATATATACTGACAACATTTTTATATAGGCATGAAGAAGCTAGATTTCTTGTTTTAGAAATTTCATTTCTAAAGCTTAATTTTGCTGTCCCGCACTAGATAATCTTCCTTCCAAAGTTGGGGAAGTATAGGTAGATATGTTAAGCCTAAATGTTGAATGAGTGGTAGTCTGTGTAGATGTGGAAATGAATATTGTGATAAGTCCATTATCATGCCCTTTTGAAGTCACATTGTAATTTGCTTGTCTTATATTGAATTATTATATTTATTTAGGAAATTGTTTTAGCAAAGCGGAGTAATATTTCATTTCCTACACTGACTAGTATTAACAATGCAATGTTTTGGTTTTTTGTCTAATTAGTTGTTACTTCTCAGGTACATTTAAATTAATGGATGATGCAATGTAACCGCAAGTGTACAGGTCGTAACAAGTAAAAGAGTGGACTTGAAAGTCGGGTTATCAATCCTCAGGGAGATGGAAGTACTAGTACCCACTATTCATCTACTATCTAGTCTATCCAAAGGTGGTTGATTATACTAATTCTAAACTAATCAATTGAAAACACAAACAAAGGAATCGAGTAGCTCTTAAGGTTGAACAATCATAAAAGGGGGATGCTCGGACAATTGAATCCCCCTTGGACTTCTAAAAGATGAATGCTACTCTCTATCTCTACATTTGGTTGATCCTTGACCAAGGGTTCCTATGGTGCTTTCACTCCCTCTCTCCAGGCGAGTTACTAATCCTAGTGCCCTTACCGATGATGTTCTAGGGAACCTAATTCTTGGAGGGATTATGGGAATAATACATCTAAAGGACTCGCTCTTCTTAGTACCCAAGTTCCCTGTATACTCACAATCACCTGTATTGGAGATGGTCTATACACAGGGAGACGTTCGCTTCTTCCCCAATATGGACTACGAAAATCCCTCCGGGCTCTCGCAACGTAGAGAGATTAACTTAAATTAAAACATCCAATAGACTCAATGAGATTCAACCAAACAATCAAAGATAGAGAGATAACATTTATTAAAACATGTCCAAGGGTTCATCAATCATCCAAGCATCTACAAGGTTAGCCCTCCATGAAAGGGGGGCAACAATACAAAACAAAGATGAAAGCAAACAAGGAAATCATAATGAATGACACTAATGAATACACCGTTGATGGCTTCCTTGATCTTCTTCAAATGATTCCCCTCCTTCTTGCTCCAATAGCTTCATGATGACAATCTCCAAGCTTTCCCCAAGATTAGACTCTTTCCCAAGCTGCTTCCTCCTCCTCTAAGCCCTCATTAGTCGGCTTTTATACCTCTAAGGTTTTAGGGGTGAGATTTACCCATTTGCCCCCTTCCTAGGTCCGCAGATTCGCTGAACTTTACGATATACGGGCACGTATACGGGCGTATATCAGCCCATATACGGGCCAGCCACCTCCATATGGTCTATCATACGGGCTGTATATCAGCACGTATACGTGTCAGCCATATCCATACGGTCTATCATACGGGCCGTATACTGGCCCGTATTCCCTTCAGGTGCCAGTATACGACCGTATGTCAGCCCGTATAAATGCCCATATGGGCCCTTCTAGGTGCTCTGAGGTCCCGGTTTCTCTCGAAATGCTTTCTTTCCTCCAGGGTCCTGGTATTCTGCCCTGTTGATCAGAATAAATACATTTTAAGTATCGGTGGATAAAAAATCTTCAAAATTACATGCCAAGCATATAAGAATATGATATAAAATTATGCTCAAATGATATAAAATTATGCTCAAATGAACACTTATCAATGGACAATACTTATTTCTTAAGCTGACTACTTTATCAAAATGTGTGCAAGCCTAATTGAGCAATTGGAGCTTTTTATTTGTGGTCATGCAATTGGTAAAGCATTCTCCAAATTGACAGATCCTATTGATCAGGTAGATGATTCTAGTTTCTTTTTTTCTGTGATTTAATTATTTAATTACAATTTTGTGAGCAATAAGATCAAGTGATTGTTAAGCAAATGTATACTTTAAGCTGTTAGTTATAGTTGTTTACTGGTTAATGTCTAAAATATTGATAAATTTGGCACTCTCTTTATAAGTTCATACATATATAGTGATATGGAGATATTTTCAATAATTTTATTTAATTCTTGCAATGAAATTGTTGATAGTTGAATATGAGAGTAACAACGAAATGGATGTTGCTCAAATAACCGTTCTAGCTGTGGCTTATTACATCATATTACTTTGGCGAAATAAAATACAACGGATTTGTCGAGAACCTTCCCATAGTAGGTTAGAAATTAGGGATAAATTCTTATCCATGCTTATGGATGGTGATGACACTACCAGTGTGATTAAGGTTCATATGGTTAAATCTACATTCTTCACCCTATGCTCAATTATGAGGCAAAAAGGTGTTCTAGGGGATATATTGCACATGAGCGTGGAAGAACAACTTCTTATATACTTACATAACATAGGACATAACCAACACAACCGTGTTATTTCACATAATTTCCTACGGTCCTGCATGACAGTAAGTAGGTACTTCAATCATGTTTTATTTATAATTGGACAATTACATCATGAATATGTACAACCACGAATCACACAAACCCCACCATATATTGCGGGAAGAAGCTAACTATACCCTCACTTCAAGGTATTATAACGTTAGAATTCATGTAACATTGTCTCTATCCAACTATTCCTAAACTATAAAGTGCTAATGTTAGGATTGTATCGGGGTTCGAGACAGGACTCACATTCATGCATCTTAATTTCCCTACATCCGATGTAGCAGCATTCTGTGGAAGGAAACATCACCCAATGCAAAATGTTCTCACAATTGTAGACATTGATTTGCATTTTACGTATGTCTTTGCTAGTTGGGAAGGTTCAGCGCATGACGCTCTAATCCTCCAGGATGTACTAGAAAGACCAAATGGGGTATTAGTCCCAGAAGGTACCTAATTTGTTGAGATTTTTAATGTATGTGTTCATGAACAGATTAGACATAAACACTACACTTACCAAAAAGATTTTTTACTAGTGTTTAGGAAAGTATTACTTGGTTGATATTGGATACGCTACAAGGCCAGGGTTTATACCTCCCTGCAAGGGTATTAGATGTCATCTTAAGGAGTTTGGCTCGCGAACATCGACAACCTCCATGGAGCTCTTTAACCTTCAACATTCATCAGCTCATACAATTGTCAAACGTGCATTCAGTTACCTCAAAGGTTGATTCAAGATCCTTTCATCTAGGCCCTTTTGCCATTTAAAACACAAGTGGAATTAGTCGTGGCTTGTTGTATCCTACACAATTATATTCTAAGTAGGGTCTAAGTGGGGGTGAAGATGTCTTCATTCAATCAAAGGATGAATGGATACCACAATGACCATCCTAGAACACACAATAAGGAAGAAAAGGGAGGAGACACAAGAGTGGGCAGCACATCGAGATCAAATTGCAGATGATATGTGGGTGACTCGTTAGTTGTTGACTTCTTATTCTTATGACATTTTCCCTTGGATGTTGTATCATTACTTGACGTTAAACTTGTTCTATTTATGTTAGTTTTATTTTGATTGTGTTCTAGATTGAATCTTTCATGTTCTCTTTATTTATTTTACCAGGATTAACTATATGATGCTCATAAACTTTTGCTTGGTAATGTTTTACTTCCTATTTTTGAAATGTATTCTTTATTAATTGTGAAGTTTTGTGATGTATAATATACCTATTTTATTATCACACAATGGATGGTATTGGGATGTCAAAAGAAATTCAAACTTCATAAATGACAAGTCCATCCAAGAAAACAAGTGAGAACAAATAGTGGACACCAGCTGAGAGTCATTTCTTTGTGCACTTTATGACCAACTAAGTAGAGCAAGGTTTTAAAGTTGATACGGGGTTCAAGCCACAATAATTACATTCTGCGATCAGAGATATGAAGGAAGAGTTTGGGATGAATTATGTGTTATCTCCCGCAAGTGTACATGATCGATCAAGTAATATAATACCCTAAGGGTATGGTAATCGAATCCACAGGGACCGGCGCTCATAGTACTAATTCGTCTTCTATTATCTAGCCTAAAATATAGGTGATGTTTTAATTCTAACTAAGAAATCTAAAGAAGAACTAGGGTGAGCAATTGACAATTCTAGTGTAAATCAATGAAGAGAATATGACACCCCAGATCTTTATCCCCCTGGGATTCCCTTGCAACTAATTCCCTTATATTGGCTATCTAATTGATATGTTTTTGGACCATGAGGACCCTAATTAGTTCAACACCTATCTCTAGACGGCCAAATCCTAATCCCATACGACGACAATAATCACCCTACGATTGTATTAGGTTCTGTGATACCCAATTAAAGAAGGGTGTGATACCATACACTCTATCTCTAGGAATGCACTCACCCCCTAAAATCTAGGCCTAGTGCTAGTATGACCGAGTTCTCACTACAAATCAAGCAATTCAAATATGCAAATTGGGGCTCTCGCACTACCAATTGCAAGCATTAAGCACACATGATGGTTTACAAAAACAATCAAAGCTAATATATTAAAAAAGAAAATAGTTACAAGTTCATCCCGGGGTTCCAGAATCTGAAGCACCAATAAATGTTTAGCCTCTCATATTATAGAAATCCATAATAAAATCTAAATAAGAAGACATTAATAAAAGTACTAATGAAAACAAAGAAGTCTCCCTCAATGATGGACTCCCCGGATTGACGTCCCCATGGCCTTCAATCTGGTACCCCAAAAGGTCAATCTCCTTGCCTCGATGCGTCTTCAATCTGGATTCAATCTCCTCTGAAAACCCTAGTCGTCGGTGGAATAATCGCCAAATGTCCCCCTAATAAGTAGCAACTATCGGGCTTATAAACAGGATAAAGATGAAGCACAATCGTGTTTGGGGGCGTGTTTAGCCCGTGATTATTGTCGGAACCTTCAGGCCTTGATTCAAAGTGTTTTAATAAATCTTGAGATTAGTACGGCCGAAACACGGGTTGAGCACGCTTGTGTTCTTCAAAAGCAAGACTATGTTCTGGGCAGACAAAATGTGCTCAGGTTCTGTAGTGAAAAATCCTCAAAAACCTAAGTTTTGGAATCAACACGCCTTGAGCACGCTCGTATTTGTGCTATACCCTTTTATAGAATATGTCTTTTAAGCTCTTTTTGCTCTGAATTGATTCGATTTTTACTTCTTTTGACTCAAGAACCTATTTACCTGCTCAGTAGTGACAAAATACCCAATAGAGCACAAAAATAAAGAAATCTATGCAAAAAGAGAAGCAAAGTACATATAAATATAGTATGAAAATGTGTATGATCATGCACTTATCAATAAGAGTAACAGAGGTGAATGTGATAAATCACTTTAGGACAATCCGGAAACGATGGAAGAGAATCAGAAAGCTAAAAGAGTTGAGAGGAATGGGTTGGGACAACAGTAAGAAAATGATAATCATGGGTGACACCAAGTATAGAAACTACGTCAAGGTATTAATACATGTTTCAATTAATAATTCACTTGATCATCTTGCCAATTTAATACTAAAATGTAGATCTACCCACAAGACAAGCCTTTCTTAAACAAGCCAATTAAAGATCATAACATATTGGAAACTATATGTGGCAATAACCAATCAAGTGGGCATCATGCCATGCAATTTGATGATCATATTGGTATAGAAATGGACTACATGGCTTCATAATCAGTTGCTTGTTGTCATATTTTGGACGATATCTCAATTGAGGAAATAAATGATCATGTTCATGCATCGCTGACCATGCATAGTCAATCTGAAAATTCACAAACTGAAATTGCAATCCCTGTACAAGCAAAGAAAGGAAAATGAAAGAGCAAAACAAGTGTAGAGTTTGTAGCAATTCAAGAAATGGCTTCCACAATTAAAGAAGTGTTTCTTATGATCAAATCTAGCGTTCCTTATTCTTTGTACATGCGCTTTCTAGAGAGTGTATGATTTTGACAGAATATGGATACTCCGCACATGACATAGGTAAGACCTATAATTATTTGATGGCGGACAATGCTAGAGCTAAAGCCTTTTTTTGGAAAAAAAAAATGAAGAACTTAGGAAGATTTGGGTTGTGGATTTCTTCGATGCACTCCACAATCAATGGGAAGGCTCGCAGGGCTTTAACTAGGTTCGAGGTATTCCTTGTTCTTACTTGGTTTATGAAGAACTCTATTTTAGTACATTTGTATTATGTTTCCTTTTGTTTTTCTTATTGTACATTTGCATGCTTTAATTGTGATTGAGGTTTGGCCACTTGATATAAGTACATTTATGAATTTCAATCATATCTAGGAATTGGTCAGGTTATTACTGCCTTTATTTTCTCAGAAAAATGTTATCTTTAGAAATTTACAAATTTTATCTTCAGAAAAAATGTTAATATTCTCAATTTCAATTTAATGGAATGAGTCTTTGTACTGTTATCTTTCTGCCAGTGCTTTCTCAAACGGATCTTATTTGGAATCAAGATTTGTTTGCTTTTCTTGGAATTGGATTAGCATTGCAAGTTAATGAATTGAATTGTTGTTAATGTTCTCACTTTCAGTTTAAGAGGATCGATATGAAGTTTGAACCTTTGCGTTGTCATCCCACTACCATGAAATGATTTCTCTTATACATAAAAGACTTGATAGTGCAGTGTCTGAGATTGAGGAGGAATGAAGTAGAAGTTGATTTGTTGCTTTCTTTCATACATTGCAAGTTTCTATTGGTAATGGACTATGTGGAGTCTTTTATGTTAGTATGTGCTTGTTATATACTCTACTCTTGTCATCCACCCAGGTTTCCTACTCTTATGTCTTTTATGCGTACTTTATTTCATGTATTCTATAAAATCTTACTATATGAACTGGTATTTGTTGTTTGAATAAACTTTCACCACTTGTGTCCTATTGGATTTTGGGAGAAAAGGAAGAAGAAAGAAGAAGATCGCAATAACACAAAACATCAAAGACTTTTGATAATAAATTTTTATTACCGACTCACATGACAAAGCAACCCAATTATATAGGCTTACAATGTTCATTGAAATCATCTAGGTAAGATCCCATTAATTACTAAACTGAATAACAACTAATATTGACTAAATGTAGTTTTGAATTATTCTCAACACACTACCTTAATTCAAAACAAATAAAATAAAAAATAATTCAGATTGGTAGAGCACTTCTCTCTAAAAGCGAAACTTTATGGAGCACTTCTCTCCAAGCTAGAAACTTTATGGAGCACTTCTCTCCAAAAAAATAAAAATAAAAACTTCATGGAGCATTTCTCTCCAACTTCTAAAAATTTGTGAAGCACTTCTATCCACTAATGATGCACTTCTCATCACAATCAACACTTTCTCATCAAATTTCAAAAGAGAATTTCTTCTTCAACCACTTCCACCAAATTTGCATGTTCTTCATTTTTAAATTTGCAATTCTTTTGTAGATGCCCAAATCTTTTGCACTTGAAACATTGAGGTTTTCCCTTTTGCCAACAATCTTCGTCTTCAAGACATGGCTTCTTGTAGTGGTCACATTGAGGAATTCTTCTTTTTACTTTTGAAGATGAAGTCTTAGCTAGATAAGCTTCCTCAATCATCGGTTCTCCTCCTTCCTTTCTCATAGTTCTTCTTTCATCCTGAGCTTGCAAAGCATTAATTACTTTTGGCAAAGTACTTTGACTAATGTCTCTTGAATTTTATAATGATGAAATTTTTGCCTCAAATCATTCAGGCAAATTTACAAATACTATTTCTACAATCCTACTTTCGGGTAGCTCTTCGCCCATCAGTCTAATTTTGTTTACCACCGTCAATAGCCTATCAAAATACTCTTGTATGCTCTCTTTTTCTTTCATGCTTAGAATCTCAAGATCTCTTTTGAGATTTAGTACTTTCATTCGTCTTGTTCTATCATTGCTTGATATAATTCCTTCAACATATCCCAAGCTTCCCTCACTATTGCACAAGTCATTATTCTCGTGAAAATAGATTTTGAGACAGCGGCATGAATAAAGGATAAAGCTCTTGATGCTTTTGCTTCTTCTTATGCGTGAGCCTTGATTTGATTGAGTGTCAGATTGTCTCCTAAAGGTGGTATGTTCCTTTCATTTTCAATCGATTGCCACACACCAAGACCTTTCAATAAGCTTTCATCTTGACGGCCCAAACTTAATAGTTTTCACCATTGAAAACTCATGGTGAGAGAGCTGATGTATTGCTAGAAGTCATGACGAATGAAGCCTTTCTAATATTCACTCACAGGTCCTTCAAGATCTATATGCTCTGATACCATGCTGGATTTTGGGTGAAAAGGAAAAAAGAAAGAAGAAGATCGAAATGACACAAAACATCAGGAACTTATGAGCATAAATTTTTATTACCGACTTACATGACAAAGCAATCAAATTATATTGGCTTACCATGTTCATTGTAGTCATCTAGGTAAGATACCAATAATTACTGAACTGAATAACAACTAATATTGACTAAATCTAGTTTTGAATTATTCTTAACATGTCTGCATGCATCGTGATATAGAGAAAATCGCGTGGATTCAAAATGAAATAAACCCTCAATCCCTGTTCAAAAAACCAAAAGATAAGATGTCCAACAATCGGATCAAATGAATATCCCCCAAATCGGACCGTTAAAGCAACTATCCCTCAAATCGAACCGTCTAAGCAAACGTCACTCCAAATCAAACCATCAAAACAAAAGTAATTAATTTCGTAAGAACGGCCCAGATCTCCCTCCTAGGCGGCAGCTTACCAAATATCTGACACGATGAGAATAGGTTATCGTGCCCATCATCATCTTGACCAACACGCGCCGCGCCACTCCTCAACATAAATGCGGAATAGTATCCAAGACAAGACTTATGAATCAATTATTCCCCTTTACCCAGGATCGAAACCTCGCCCGTTTTTCAAAAAATAAAATAAATAAAATAAAATAAGTAATGAAGAGAAAATAAAGGAATGATTTCCATTATTTTACCGATTGAAAAATAAAGATGAGAACATTGAGACTAGTTATATACACGATTAGGACTGAAAAGGTCACCAAATGACCACTTACAAAAAACACGAAGAAGACATAAAAATCATCCTAGCCCAAAGATTCGTCTGACCCATCTTCTTTCTCCTCGCTGCAATCATCACTAAAAACGACTGCCTGATGAAGGGGACGAGCAGAAAAATCCCATTCCTTTAGACATTTGTTTCTTCCAAAAAGTCACTCGGAAATGAACGCCTCCAGTATACTCAAAAACCATGAGGTCCCCCACCTCCATGTGATGGTCAACCCAAAAGTCCTGCCATCCATTTTCAAACCAAATTTCCCCCAGAATCCCATTCCTAACCAAAGAGACGGTCCATACGTGTCCACTAAGACCTTCCAAAACCACATTCCCAGCCACCACTTGGCTCAAAATTCCGTGAAATGTCGACGGAATTTTTAGTCAGTCTATAGGACCCCTCAAACCAAATGATCTATAGAAAGAAGGATATGCCATAGAATCCTATTTTTTGGCAAAAACAAAAGATGCAAATATTTAACCTTCCCAAACCCCTTTATAAAAACAATACCTTTGAACCCCTAGCAACTCCTCGGGAACTTTTTATGACGCCCCGAATAAAAGCCACTCGTTCCCCCAGAAAATTACTCATGCAAACGACATCTCGAAAAAACCCTCAGTCCCTTGAAAACTACCCATGACTCCTTGAATAAAGGCAATGACCACACATTTCTCAAGAAAGACATTTAAGGTACCTCGATTTAGCAAAAAAATACATAAATAGGCAAAATGACTGCATCCAACCCCTATTGTTATTTAGGAAGTGATTATTAATTACAGACTATTATACAAACTATAAAAAAAAGAGGACGAAACAAAGGATCTTAAGTATACACAAAAAGTTAACACCTCCTTGAACCTAAACCAAACCCACAGAGGACCCGAAAGTAACACTAGGGCCCCCACTATCCGCACTACCTTCACTATCACTAGGAGCTTCCGCCCAACCCCGAGGACGGACATCAAGGTCCACTTTCTTCTGACAAAAGTCCATCCCAAAGATTTCTACTTCGAAATTTATGTCCCCAAGATAAGTAAAAATCAAAAAATCCCACGCGCTCAAGGAATGGTCAGTATGAAAGTTCCACCATCCCTGGGCAAACCGTATTTCATCTATATCTCCATCCATGTCAAGCAGGACATTCCAAACACAACCATTTGAACCTATAAGATTCACCACGCTTGATCCGAGTGCTTCCAAATGTTCATCATAGAAGGTGATAGGAATTCTCAAAAAATGAGCAGAAACACTAGGAAGAAATGCCTTAAGGAAAGACAAACGAGGAGGAAAAGCCATCTCAAAAACCAGAAAGAGAGACCAACGAATCATCCTCATTCCCAAAACAACATATATACATAGACAACGTTTTATCAAAGCTAAGATTATTACAGAAGTAAAACTTAAAAACATCCAGACCTCAACTGAATACAATGACAAGACCACACAGGCCTCCAGCTAAGACCAACAGGTGTTTATCCAGTACCACAACACCTTGACTATGTTTCCTCCCTGGAACTAGCGCCTATGTTCATAGACTAGGCGAATAGACGTTGACATTAATATAAGGAAGATTCGCGGCAAGACCTAATGCTTGTCCTTGAGCCGACAGAAAACCAACCCCAGTTTATTTGTCACCCGGACTCAAACACAAGCATACTTAGAGGGGACTAATGATATAGTCATATCCGACACGACAAATGTCATGAATCTCACATAAGAGCAAAACCGCCACTTGGCAGAATCCCTGACGTCCACCCGGCTAAATCTGGGTCGGACACCTGTCATCATCTCCATATATACTGACCCTAAAAATCGACCGAAATCATTCCCCCTGGACATGAGGGCAAGAGCAGGCATGGGATATTAATGACAAGGGAATAAGGTACATAACATATCTTTTTTCCGAGCAAAAGATTTGGCTTAGAAGACCAAACGTCATAACTCCCCTTGACACCTAATGGGACGCCAATTGAAAAACAACCATCCAACTTGCTCTAACAATTCCCCTCCCCCAATTTGCTCAACCAGTGGATAAGATATTTTCCCACCACCTCAGAAACCTTATATAAAGAAGGGAGGTAGAAGATCCAAAGGTAAGAAAAAATTGAGCCAAGAAACCCTCTCCTTTTCTCTCCAAAATACTCCACTAACTTGACCGTCGGAGTTGAATCCGGGCGAAAGGCCCCACTCTAGTCGATTTTCTTCTCCCATGCAGTTTTTCTCCTGTCATCCAAAAGAGCAAAATCGCTCTTCACCATCAGCTGTAAGAGTCTGTACTAAATCAAATACAAATCTCAACAGTTCATCTGAATCGGATATGATCCCGAGGGAAAGCCGGTTTTCAGCACTAACACATCGGGATATATTATTCTTCAGTTAAGTACTTCAATCTCTTATTATGGCTCATTGGAACTTATGCATTGTTTTAAATATCCTTATTCTTGGAGGTGAATTCATGGATTATTTGGAAAATTCGTTATCTTTGAATTATGACTGAAGAACGGAACATCATGTTGTCTTAAATATGGTTTGGCGTCATTTGAAGAATATTTGATGTGCTGGTGTTTAGTAAGTACTCTTTGGAGCTTGTTTAGTTAGAATCAATCAAAACTGATTCATATTTTACATAAACCTTACACTCTTGAGAGGAGAGAAGGTTGAGGTCTTCAAGCAAAGCCAAGGAGGGCCATGAAACTCTTACTTATGTTCACCATACAAACATGAAGATAATTAATACATACATGAAGATAATTAATCCTTGTCTGATTTCTCTCTTCGAAATTAGTGAAACCACTTCAAAAAATCTTTGTAATTTATTACTTTGTACTATTAATAATTCGGACATTGAATACCTATCCAAAGGAGAATATACAATGTACCTCATTATTCTAAATCAGGTTCATAGTGAGTCATGTTCATCTTTTCATTTGGAAATGTCAATAAAATCAACGAATCTTCAACTAGAAGAACATCTGATTGGCCAAGTTGAAGGCAAAAAGGAAAGCTTAGTAGTATTATATGACCTATTCTCATAGAATAAGCTTTGAGTTTTGTAGGTTATTTTTTTTAAAAAAAAAAATTCTTCTATTATATCATGGATTATATATATTCTTTTATAATTATTTTTGAGCCAATATAGACAAAAAGGAGCACAAACTAATACATCAATGTCCCAAATTAAACAGTTCAATCTCTCATTTAAATCCAAAGTCCTTCCAAATACCAAGTATATCATGAAATTGATCTTATAATGTAGTTCAATCTTAATTAGAGACTTTTTTTAATAAATTTAATTTGAACTATTTATTTTTTAATTCGTAAGGCAGTTAAATTTTCAAAGTTTATTAATAAATTTATTTATTATAAAAATAAAAATGTGTGAAAATAATTCATATTATTTATTGTAATAATTATTTATAGGATGATTTCTGAAAAAACTCAAAATAAATATATTTAAAATAGTTAACTAAATATACCTATAAATGGGTAACCTCACCTATACAAAAGATGATGACCATATCTTTTAAATACATTGGACTGATTTTTCAAATCTAAATTTTCAAATACTTCAAGCTAAAATGCAAAATTCTGTAATTTGGATTTACAGTTATAACCAACTAAACACTAGATTTTCATATACTGTATTTTAAAAACTAATGTTTAAAAATATATTATAACTATAAATGTAAAGATTTGGGAATACATCCAACCAAATACTACTTTAACTTCTTTATTTGGATTGGGCCCTACTAATCCCTTATGAATTATGGGTTGGGTCTATGACAAGAGAGAGACTTCTTATCCACACTCAAACTCTATCAGTTTCCACGTTGCTCTGATATTATAACTTACGTTGTAATCCCTATACTGACTATATATCATATCAAGGTTTCTAAATGTTAGGATTTAATCCTTGAAATAAAGATTAACTTTTATAAAATCTCTCCTAAGTTATTACGTACACCCGTAGCTTCTCAAGGTTTCACAATTGACAGTTCCCCAGTTAGTTTCTCTCTTGTTTCTCCTTCCTGTGTTTGTTGCAATAATTTATTTTTCAAAAAAAATTTACTAAATTATTCTGTGATTTGCCTCTATATCAGTTCTGGGTTTGTGCTTTAATTTGTGACACTTTAGTATTTTGTAGTTTAATCCATGGTAAAAATGTGCAAAAATTCTTAACCGTTAATATTTGTTGATGTGGCATAAAAATTTTAGAAAATTAAAATAATAACAAAACCATTAAAAATATAGAAAAAGAGAAAATTCTAAACATAAAATCAAATATAGTAAAACATCATAAATAAATTCAGGAAATTATCAAAAAAAAAATCTTTAAAATCCAAAACAAAATGAGAAAAACTTATAAAACCGTCATAAAATCGTTTAAATTCAAAAATAAAATCTTTAAAACCTCAAAAAATTAGAAAAACTTCTAAAAATTCCATTAAATTAAAAAAATAATAATAATAAACTCAGAAATTTCCCAAAAAAAAAACCCCAAAAAACTCTTTAAAAAAGAAAAATCTGAATAATTTTTAAAACGCGCAGAAACTCCCAAAAAAAAAATCCAAAAAATCCCCTAAAAACTTAAAAAAAAAAGATCTCGAAAATCTTGTAAAATATCAAAAAAAATTCACAAAAAAAAATCCAAAAAATGTAAAAAATTCCATAAAATTTCATAAATTTCGCAAAAAAATCCCAAAAAAATGAATCAATAAATAATAAATTAGATAAATGAAAAAAAATCTGAAGTTTATATACAAATTTTGGCTTTTAATTAATTAATTTTTTTTAAAAAAAATTGGGATTTCTAGGATTTTTGTGAAATTAATGAATATTTTCTTGAATTTTTGGCAATATCAGTGATTTTTTTTTTTGAATTTTCTAGACATTTTACAAATTTTGTAGATTTTTTTTTAGTTTTTTAGGGGATTTGGTGGATGTTGTTTTCGGAATTTCGGCACTTTTTATAAAGTTTTCAGATTTTTCAGTTTTTTAAAAGAGTTTTGTCGGTTTTTTTGGGGAAATTTCTAAGTTTATTTTATTTTATTTTCGAATTTCATGGATTATGAATTTTTTTAGAAGTTTTTTTAATTTTTTTGGGTTTTAAATATTTTACTTTATTTATTTATTTTGAAATTTAAACCATTTTATGGTGTTTAAATAAATTTTTCTTTTTTTTAAAATTTTTTTTGAATTTTTTATATCACGTCAATAAATATTAACGGAATTAAGTGTTTTGATATTTTTTATAAATAGATTAAACTACAGGATACTAAAATGTCATATATTCAATCATAAGCTCCGATTTATTATAAAGATAAACCATAGAGTGAAATTCACTCTTTATCATATTAATACAACGCACTTTTATGATTTTTTATAAGGGAAAAAAAACAGAAAACCTGTTTAATGTGAATGGTAGGCCAATCCAGCAAACTTGGTTACAAAAAGGGTCGGTGGCCCGTGAGAACACGCTACAGCCACGCTATCCCTCTACGGCATTATATTGCGACTCCCAATGGACTCTCAGTCTTATTAATCACCTTACGTTCAAGGAGAAAATACTCTTTTTTGCGCCTTCTTTTTGTTCCATTTCTAACTTGGAAGATACCCCAACCTGCAACCCTTTCGAGTCTACATCATCACAAGCTCCACAGATGTAGTGAAACAAACAAGTGAAGTCCAACATATATTGAAAACAAAATTGGGTAAATAACGTCCATTAAGATCTAAATTAATTAATACTTGTAGAAAAAGTAACTGCAATGATCCAAAAATAATATGTTAGCCACCATAATCTGAGAGTTTAAGGACAAACTAGTCACGTACGTGTCAATTGTCGATAATATAAAAAAAAAATTAAAAAAAAAAAAAAAACCATGTGAGTTGTCAACTTACATGAAAAAGAGTGAAATTGCCCCTCTAGTTGTCTACTTATGTTATATGTCATATTACGGATAAAGAAGTAGTTAAGAGTACTATGTATGTTAAAAAGATCACAACACATGCACCACGCATAGTTCATGTCAAGAATGACGATTTCCAAGCGTAACAATAAGGGAGTTTTAATAACCAAGTTCATATATAACTGCGACTAACCCCGACGTCGTCCTCGCCAGCTTGATATTCCCTTTTTTAACATCTCGTTACAAGCTAGCAAAACAAAGTAGGTGTTTTCGAACAAAGTTTACAATATTAACTCACCAATCATCCAAAGCACAACAATTTAATGTTTTATTTTGTCGCAGCACTAAAGTTTGGTTTATCAGGAAATTGAAAGGAATCCTAAACAACCCCTTGCTAAAAATTAAGCCTTGCACCACACTCTCTTCCCTCTCTTGGTGATGTCATTTATTGAAAAGAAAGAATCACTACTTGATTTATAAATTAAAGCATGGAGGAAGGAGTACTCTTACCAATTAGGAAGAAAACAAAGATACAATATGGTGAATAATCCAGAAAAGAGTTCCATGTCTCTACTCTCATGGCTAAGCTTGGTGGCCATCATCTGGCTACAATCCATCAATGGCACCAACTCCGACTTCCCAGCCTACTCCTCCCAGCTCAAGCTACGTCTCAGCATCTCCCAGGTGCAGCTAAACAACCTTGCAGTTGCCTCTGATGCCGGTAAACTTTTTGGTTGGATCTCCGGTATGGCCGCAAGGTTTCTCCCCTTACCGGTCGTTCTTTCAATCGGGGCATCTCTCGGTTTGATCAGCTATGGCATCGAGTATCTATTCATGGTCAACAAAATATCCCATATCTCCTACACAGGATTCTTCTTGCTCAACATGATGGCTGGCAATAGCATTTGCTGGATCAACACTGTGTGCTACCTAGCATCCATGGAGAAGTTCCCGGCCGACAATGGCATTGTAGTGGGCCTTGCAACAAGTTACCAAGGCTTAAGCGCCAAGGTCTACATTGCCCTGGCTCAAGTGATTCTTGGAACTAAACAACCTAAAAACAAGAGCATATACCTGTTGCTAAACTCAGTGCTGCCAATTCTTGCCAGCTTTATCTTGATGCCATTTTTCAAAGAAACAAAACCAGTGGTTTCAGTGAATAGGAGGGGTCTAGGTACGATGTTCGTGATTGCGTGTTTAACAGGGGCATATGCTGTGTGTGAGACGATGGTCAATACAAAGAGAGTGCTGTCACTGATTTTATTAGCCATGGTGATATTAGTGTGCATCGTGCCAGTAATGAAGGTTGGAGAGTGGCTGAGAGAGAGAGCGTGTAAGCCTATGAGAGTGACCGGAGAGTTGCAGATGAGTACTGGTGTAGTAGTACTGGTGGAGGATAACATTAATGGTGATGCAATGGAGGAGGAGAGTGGAATGAAGGTGGTAAGGGTTGGAGATGAGCATGGGGTAAGAGAGTTGGTAAAGAGCGTGGATTTTTGGCTCTACTTTTTGGTATATTTGAGTGGAGCTACATTGGGATTGGTGTACGGGAACAACTTGGGCCAGATTGCAGAGTCCCGTGGTGTTTCCGAAGCCATTTTGGTCTCCATATCTTCTTCTTTCGTATTCTTTGGCAAGCTCAGCTCTGCTCCATTGTCAGCTCTTTCCAGGTTAGTGAATAAAAACTTCAACTGTCAATCAACTTCGCATCATGTTAATCCCCAAAAAAACTGAGGTTCATGAGGGCATATGAATATCCTACTAAAATAATATATTACGTATTATTTTTTTCATTAAAAATAAAAACAAATCCTATATATATTTTTTTTTTCTTACAGAATCATTGTTTGGATATTTCCTATAGGTATTATTAAACAGAAAATTTATATAGACACTATAAAAATCTATAAATGAATATTAGCCCCCCCATTTTGTTCATATATATATGATTAAATTTTTGTTAAAGTGATTATTTTACCCTCATTTTATAGAACATGCAAAAAAATATTGTCATGGAATTATAAATATTCTAATATTACAAATTAAAACTTTGCCAAATGTCCATAAAAAAATTTTCTTGTAAAACACTAAATTTTGCAGAAATGTTAGAATTCCCATGGAATTATAAATATTCTAATATTACGAAGCTGGCCTTTAGTGAATAAAGAATCCATAAACACAAATTAACCTTGTTCTTGCATTTGATAAGAAGTCTTTTCCAAACAAAACCAGCCAAAGTAATCATAATATGTCACTCTCAAACTTTTGCATGACAAGTGGAATAAACACATATAATAGGAATCCCAATATATATCAAACTTCAGATTGATGGTGATTAATTACTAGGTATTTTCTTTTGCTTGTTTAACAGAACCAGATATATGATATCAAGACCAGCAACAGTGGCAGTACTGATGGCACCAATGGCAGGATCCTTCTTCTTGCTTCTAAACAATAGCAACGCATGCCTCTTCATAAGCACAGCCATAATGGCCATGTCTTCAGGGGCAATTACCTCTATTGCGGTCTCCATGACCTCTGAATTGTTTGGACCAAAGAATTTTGGTGTGAATCACAACATCGTGGTTGCCAACATTCCCGTAGGTTCCTTCCTCTTTGGTTACCTTGCTGCATGGTTCTATGATGCACAAGGAGCGCATGGTTTGTGTATGGGAAGCAAGTGCTACCAGAAGGCTTTCATCGCATGGGGCTCCATTTGCTCCGTGGGAACCATTCTTAGCTTTGTTTTATATTATAGAACAAGAAGAAGCTTAATGAAAAACTAATGTAACTCAATAGGTTTTTCACTGATTTTCTCTTTTTCGGTAATTCTTTAATTTAAAATTAAGTTGAGAAAGAAGGGATTGATAATAAATAGGTGTTTTGGAAGAGATTTGCTATTGTTGGCATCTTCTTCTCCATAAATCACTGTCTCCTCCTAGGACTAGACCTTCATGGGTTGCTTCTTGACGGAAACATAATCTACAGAGAATGAAAAAAATACCGAGCACTCGTGACTCGGGGTAGGGTCCAACACTCAAGTCAAAGGGAGAAGAGCTAATTGATGGAGAAAATGGTGGAGATTCAAGGAGAAAATCAGAAGATTAGCTAATTTAGAGAGGATTTCGAGATCCCCTGCTTCGTTGAATCTCTGTCCCTTCTATAGTCTGAGGGTAAGCAGTTACTTGCCAGTCGTGCGTCGTCTGACGACACCTCCCGGGATGGATGATGACTTTGGCCATTACCGCGACATCCTCCTGTCATGCCTGATTGTGATGTCTTCGGCTGTTACCTCAACATCCACGATACCCACAATCCCGTATTGCGCACTACCCTCTTAAACGCCCAAGATCAGGTCATATGTCGCTCTGTGATTTTACCCCGTAACACTTGCCCCCCAACATCCGAGGCCAACTTGCCCTTAACTCTGGTTGACATGGGAAGCTTAGTTGTCGGATGCTCATTGGGTATGATTAAAGTTGGTTCTCGGCTTTTTGACTACAAATAGCCTTTTCGGGGCAAGACCGAGATAACAAGGTTGGTGTTTCGTATCAACCTCGATTACTAAGTCGCAACTTTCGGCGAAAACATCATCTGAATTTTCAAGGCATCCCATCTGAAAAGTTATGGCGAAAATCGGTTGAGACGATCATGAGCTTTTTTCTTGATGGGCGATCCAGAATAGCCTACAAGTCATCCATCCATGGAGGCGTCAGTTTGGGAGGCGTTCAAGGCCGTCGGATTATAACCAATCATTCAAAGAATCACATGCACAGGTATGGCCTATAAATGGGCCACAAATAATTAGGGTTTTACTTGACGATTCTCAACTTCTTAATTTGTTGTCGCTTCAAAAAAGTCTTTGGTTCTTTTCTCTGCAGCTCTTTCTCGTTTTCCTCAATAATGATAATTGAGATCACCCCTTTAGCCTCTAGGAACGAGAGTTCTGGACGTCTATTAGTAGCTCTTCCGGTTTCTGATGGGTCTAGCATGTGCAATATGTGCTTGTGCATAAGCGAATATGTGTCAAAGTAATAATCTCACTCCTAGAACCTGACCCAGGCGCATTGACAGACCGACCTAATCAAAGCAGGGATGAGCCCTACTTGAATGCAAGGCCTGATAACATTTATTAATAAACAAACAGATGATAGATAGAGCATAATTATATTATAAATTGATGAGTGCAGAATTATACATATTTTCATACTATATTTGCATATACATTACTTGTCTTTTACATGAATTCCTCTACTTTTGTGCTCTTATGGGTATGTTGTTGTGATTGGAAAGATAAATGGGTACTCGGGAGAAAAGAAGTGAAAACCGGATAATTTGGAAGTATTTTATAACAAAGAAGCAATAAAAGAGACGAGAAGATAGAGCTGTGAGTAGTCTGAATGAGATGCAGAAGTCCGAAAATTATTATAAGAGTTACAGGGCTCCAAAGCCAATCACCACCGTTCAAATTGAAGAAAAAGGAGTTAGGAACACCCAATGGCGGAACCAGAATCAAAATTAAGGGGGTGCTGACTTCAACTAAAAAAAATTATTTAAATTCAAATTTAAGATTACTTGTTTATAATAATCCTCTACTCAAAAAATAACAAGTTTTATTTTCTTTCTAATTCTTTGGGTACATGTCTAATTCCATCAATATTTTATTTGAGGAATGTCGTAAATATAAATCACAATAAATTAAGTTCAAATAATAAAAGGAATCATTGAGATACGTGACAAAAATTAAAAAGATTTGTTGGAGATATATAAGCAAAATTTAAATTTTATAAGTGATATCAATTGTAAATATTGCACAAATTATGTTTAATATACTCCCTAACAACTTATTGAGCCTGGGTTAATTTTTCTCTCATCTTGCATTAATTTTAATTAAAAAAAGATTAAAATGCTTAATGAAATCATCTTCCTGAATAAACCCTAATGAAATGGTATATCTGCAAAAAAGGGTTCATATATATAGAGAGAGAGAATTGAACTCTTCAATTGACCTTTTTGCATAATGTTCAATCAAAAGGGTTTGCATTTGAGGCTTGGAGAAAGGGAAGGGCTGATTTGTAAAGTATTAATTTAAAAAAACAAATTATAGATGTTGGGATTCGAGCCCAAGTCTCCACATTCATAATCTAAAATTCTAACCACTAGACTACAACCACATTTTTGTTTTAAAATGTGGTAATAAAATTAATATATGTAACATAAACTTTCTGGGGGTAAAAACCTTCCTGGAGCTAAGGGTAGAGACCCTCCTAGAGCTAAGGGGGTGCTTGAGCTCCCCCTTGCCCCTCCCCCTTCCCTCCGCCCCTGGGAACACCTAGTTAAAATTTCAGGTCAATTTGAATTGATTTGGTCATCCGATCGAACATTTGATAAAGAGTGCACAAAGCTGAAAAAGAGCATGGATGGAAGCACGAGCGTGCTGATGGTCGTGTAACTCTCAAGAGTCTAGAAAACGCATTGTAGAAGAGAAGCACAGGCGTGCTTCATATCAACACAACCGTGCTCATCTTAGGATTATCTGAAAACACGTTAACTCGATCCCAAAGTTATCCATAAACTATCCAAAAATAAATACAAGATAAACACGACCTATGCACGTCATGTTTCATCCTTTTCCAACCTATATAAACCTCATGAAGGCAATATATTGAGCATCTTTGGGCGGGGGCTTAGAATCAACTTTTGGTGGAGCAATCTTGGGGCGATTCTCGTAGCGACAACTAGGGTTTCACAGGAGGAATTGAAGGCAGAGAAGGCGTTATCAAGGGAAGATTTCTATGTCTAATTGTATAACATCCTCTTGTATCTTAGTTATGATAGATCATATCATGAAAGGCTAAACCTTCTATGGTGCCTTGGACACCTGAACCCTAGGATGAGCTTGTTATTGATTTCCTATTATATTCGGTTTTTGCTTATTAATAATTTCTGTGTCGCATCTTGATTGTTTGTGGTTGCAATTCTTTGTGGTTATCTTGTGCATAAGTCCAATCATCCGTCTCCTCAGGAGATAGCATCAACACGTTAGTGTTCATGTAAGATGGTTATGGAATTTGTATTGCATTAGCCTAGACTTGTTATATGTCTAGATATCTTTATGTGATTTTGCCTTGAGCGGGCCTCGAGTCAATATTCACCTCAGTAGGTTAGAACACCCAGCACTAAGAGTGCTTGTGTGGTGACTCGGAACGGTTAGAATATCGCATTAGCCCTAGGATTCTTCTAGATAAGTTCCATTCTGACAGGGGTGCTAGGGTGTGCATAAACATCACGAGAGATAGGATGTTTTGCCGAGAATCACATTGTTACATCCTCCGGGAGTTATTAGCAATTAGACAGTAATAGGGAATCAATCATTAGCAAGAGAATCCTAGGGGGATTGTGATCAGAGGTGCCATCCTTCATCTCTAATTACCCTCAATCCACCAATTATTCACATTAGTCTTATAGTTTGGCAAGGTAATAGAGGACAACTAGTACTAGTGGTCAGTCCCAATGTATTCGACTACCCTACCTTTGGGTACTCTACTATTTTATCAACCCCATATACTTCCGGGAGAAGTGTCGCGTATATTTTTGTGTGCATCATAAATACACGGGTATACTTAAATTTAACAGACAGAAGACAATATTATAAGGTCTAGAGGTGTTAGCGCTTTTATCTAACATATATTTAGAGGGTATATGGTTAATGTTTAGGGCTGAATATGTGTGTTTATAGTGAGAATTGTGCATATTTAGTCCTAATAATATTCTTATAAATTATACAACTTGAGGTAGGTCACTCAAGTTATATGTATTTTGCATGATTTTAATAGTTATTGGCACTAATTCGAATGATTTTGTGTTTAATGTAGGAAAGCCAATTTCTGGCCTCCATGATGAGCTACACAAGTGGGAGAAAGTCCTGGAGCAAAAGTAAAATGAGCCGCGACCGAGCAAGGCTTCCTAGGAGGTCACAATAGTAAAAGATGAGTCCTTCCTCACGAAGGACGCATCATGACTTTGCTGCTAAAATGACTAAGATTTAGCAACTCGACCTTCTCTTGCAAAGGACACATCACTAACGTGCATGCAACCCGGGTGATGGTGATTTGTGCTGCGTCCCTCCACAAGGAAGGATGTGTTGCGGGTCACATCTATATAAAGGCTACTAGGGTGTCTCTTTATTTTTAATCCCAGTTTCCACGTCTTAGCTGCGATGACTCGAAGACAGCGACGCGTAGGTTCTTGGAGGGCTTTAGCCAAATCAAGAACCGATGATCCGGAGGGCTTCAAGACATCCATAGGGAAGAGACGACTTAGAAATAAGGGCTATGATCCGCATGCATCTTCTCTTCAGCATTTGATTTTAGTCCTTGTATTTGTAGACATGAAGGCTATTTTGTATGAATGCTTTGATTTCCTTGTAAGCATTATGTTATTAAGCTAGAACTTCTGTTCTCGGGTTGTATGGAGATGTGGACATGGACATCAATCTTATCTATTTATTATATGGCTTTTATGTTATGCTTGGTGAGCTTGTGAAGTGGTCATCAATAACCGTTAGTCGACATACGACAGTAAATTTATACTTCATTAACTTCACGTGTATTTTATTAATCACCGATCCGAAAGACGGCGACATATCTAGGGCTTAAGGACATGTGTATGTTAGTGTAGAAGACTACGCATCGCAAGGTGGAAGGTCGGAGTGACAACCTGATACTCCCATTAGCATAGTCATATGCAGTGGTCATCCATGGTCAGGATGTCGACTAAGTCCAATAATACTTCAACCTGCCACCATAGACATATAGGAGGGAATATAGAAATATTCCTTAGACACAAAGAATTTGTAAGCTACGCTCCAGGTGTACATATGTGCCTATACTTGTCACTGAATTACCCTTGCCAAGCCAATATAGCAAACCATCCCTAATCAATAGAGAAAACCACAATCATGTCCATGTACTATGCAACTCTAGTGTACCTTGGTAGACTCCTACTTAGCTGATCTCAACACTCTCTGTGGATTCGACTTAGTATTTACCAGAATTTATTACTTGCGACGACAAGCGCTTGCCTGTAGAGGTATAGTGCTTGCACTTGTCGACGGTCAACAAAGTTTTTGGAACCATTGCCGGGGAGTGGTATAGGTTTTTAGTTGATATTAGTTGAATATGGATCTTAACTCTCTTCTTCTTTTATATTGCTTTCATTCTTTTTGTATATATTTTTCTTTCCTTGATATACATATTGTTTTACTTGTTTTCTTTTTATACTTAGGATAGTATTGCTTTCTTTTTCCTTTTATTCATTGTTGTGAGTATATGAGTGATAGTGACCTCGAGCCCTTCGACCCTAAAATCATAAAGGATGCCCTTAGGCATTAGAAAGGACAAGTGACAACATCAGAACTTGCCAAGTTCATCAAATTCCAATTCAATGGAATGTCCTTAGGATAACGGCCCAATGTATGATTACTCAATCCTATTATCTCAAGGGTTGCAGTTAGCATACACAAACTTTGTGATTAAACCTGTTGTAATTCAAAGGTTACAGATATAGGACAATACGTTGGATTACTAGAGAAAGATCTGAATATTCATATTCAAAACTTCTTAGAAATTTGTGACACCTTTAAGTTTAATAGTGCCATGGAAGATGCACTCAGGGTAAGACAGTTCCCCCTCTCTGTAAGGGGTAAAGCGAAGGACTGGTTGTATTCATTGCCTCTTGCGCCGATCACGACATGAGAGGATTTGAGGTTGAAATTTCTAACCAAATTTTTCCCACCTGCAAGGATTGCATACCTCTGTAAAAATATCATGGTATTTACCCAGCAGAAAGGTGAATCCTTGTACAAGGCTTATTAACGCTTCAAAGAGATATTGCGTAGTTGTCCTCACCATGAATTTTTCCATTTTATTTTAATGCTTACTTTTACAATGGGTTGAAGGGATCCACTAGAACCATCCTGGATGCAACAGCGGGTGGAGCTTTCAACACAAAATCCTTGGATGAGGCATTTGAGCTTTTAGATAAGATGGCATCCAATAGTATCAAGTGTCCCGCTGGTAACAGTGTAAGGCGAGTACCTGTAGAGGAATCTGATAGGTATTGCACCATTCAGACTAAATTCACTAACCTAGAGAAGAAGGTTTATGAAATCGCCATCTACGTGGGTAGTTTACCTCACCAGTTGGCACCATCATTTGACTCATCACAATCTACTCCCAATATGGCTTAGGAGGAAGTAAATGTCATTGGGAATGCCTACAAGAGTCAAGGGAACAATTTCTCTACGAATTGGACTCCCAATTGGGGTCCTAATGCCTCTTATGGCCATCAAGGTCCACCGCAAGCTTTTGACCAACCAGGACCCTCTAGTAGTAGGCCTCTAGAAAGAAAGCTGACAAGTGTTTAATTGACATAATTTCCTATCATAATCATGTATGTTTCACATGCTATTTTGATGGAAATATAGCTAGCCGGTACATAAAAAGTATTATTTTTGATAAACAGGGCATAATGATGATACACCGGGAGCAAGGAAGCTTTTGAGGATAATTTGAGGCCAAAATGAAGCAATCTTGAAACTAGCACAACCTCATACTGGTGCTTATATGGCTCGTATGAACCTGGGTAGCGAAACGGCCTCTGCGTTGAAGTCTCCCGAGAACGTATGCCCGTATAGCTCAAATTGGAAACCATAAGGGGTGTCACACGGTCTGATATCCGGGCATATGGATAGACCTGCATGTCATATGGGATCCTATATGACCCATATGAACACTCGTATGGCGTAACTCTCCCTTACACTATGGACCCAAACAGGGGCAGAAACGAAAAAGGACACTCCAAAGCCCTAGGTGGTGATATAAATAAGGCTGATTACGGTTTTGGAGGGAGAGAACCAGCTTGGAGAAGGATTAGCACTTAGATTAGGGATTGAGAGCTCAACTTCACAATCTTGGAGAGAGAAGCCGGATTGAATAGCAAGTCACTAGAAGCCGCCAACGGTGTATGTAACTGCGTTTCCCATTATGGTTTTAGTGATTTGTAATCTCTTTGTAATGGATTATTGTTCTCCTTTAATGGGGAACTAATTTTGTAGATACTTGGGGATGATTAACCCTTGGATTATGAATTAATATGATGTTGATCTATGTTTGTTTGATTGGGTTATTGATTTGAGTCTATTGGATGTTTAAACGTTATATTAATCTTTCTACGTTGCGAGAGCCCTGAGAGGTTATTGTAGTCCATACTGAGGAAAAAGCGAATGCCTCCCCGTGTGTAGACCTACTCCAATAGAGAGGATTTTGAGTACTCCTAGAGATCAAGTACTAAGAGAATAAGCCCTTAATACGACTTATTCCTATAATCCTTCCAAGATTTAGGTTCCCTTGAGCGTAATGCAATTGATGGAATTAGATATTAATCGCCTCGCGAGAGAGATTTAGTACATCTTAGGAACTCTTGGCCCAAACCTTACCAATCATCAACTTAGAGATCTCCATCTATCCTTTAGAGTGAAATCCAAGGCGGATTCATTGCCCATGTATCCCCTTCTCATGATTTATTGTCTCCAAGCTTAATCCACATCCTCCATAATTTATTAGCTTTCTTTAGTTTTAGATTTAGTTTACAACCACCAATTTCTTGATCGACTAACTAATAGAGGAATAGTTGGTACTAGTACTTTCTTGTCTCTATGGGATCGACTTTCAAGTCAACTTTATAACTTAATCCGACCCGTCCACTTGAGGATTTTGCCCATCAAGATTCTGGCACCGTTGCCGGGGACTATGATTACTAGGAAGACTAGGAATTTATTACTTTAGCCATTTTTATTTTCTTTATTTTAACTTTGTGGACTTCAATATCACTCATTATCCCTTTTCGCGAGGAATTACATGGTGAATTCTAAAAACATGATATCCCTCCAGTTGGACCTATTGGACCGATGGATTGAGGATAAGTTGGCCGAACATCCAAATTATTCACGTCAAGATCAATTATTTGTAGTACAACAGGTCAAGGAATCATGCACCATGTGGGATTCATATTCTAACATTGCTAGTGGGCTGAGTTTCTTTGTATCTCTGGTAGAACCAATTATAAATGGGAACCCTATATCATGGATCTTGATTCAGTACAAGTCTCAAGTACAGACATGATACAACAATACCACACCCAAAAGAAGAAACCAACTCAGTTTCAGAGGAGGATATAAGTGACACAAATCTTCATTCTGAAGATTACCAAGTTCTAGAGATTGAAGGGAAACTTAAGGAGTTGAATAATAATAGAAGAAAATTGAGGACGCTAGTTGAAGAACCCCCATAGCCTGAATTAAACGAGCTGCCCAATCACCTTGAATATGAATTTTTAGCCGACGACTCAAAGCTCCCTGTTATAATTGCATCAAATTTGACCGGCTCACAGAAGGAGGGACTACGACAAGTGCTCAAAAGGCACAAAGGCGTCATTGCATGGAAGATATCTGACATCAACGGAATCAGCCCGTCCTTCTGCACGCATAAAATCCTAATGGGAGACAATTACCGACCCTCACTTCAACCCCAACGAAGGCTAAATCCAAATATGAAAGAAGTAGTCAAGGCAGAGGCTATTAAACTCTTGGAAGCCGGAGTGATATATCCCATTTCAGATAGTGCATGGGTAAGTCCGGTGCAAGTGGTACCAAAGAAAGCGGGGGTGACCAATGTGACAAATGAGAAGAATGAATTAATTCCTACAAGAACTGTCACCGGTTGGAGAGTGTGCATTGATTATAGGAAGCTAAATAACGCTACAAGGAAAGATCATTTCCCGCTACCATTCATTGATCGAATACTTGAATTGTTAGCAAGGCACTCATACTATTGCTTCCTAGATGGATTTTAGGGTTACTTTTAGATCCCCATCACCCCAGAAGATCAAGAGAAGACCATTTTCACTTGTCCATATGGTACATTCACCTATCACTGTATGCCCTTTGGGCTATGCAACGCCCCCGCCATTTTCCAACGATGCATGTTGGCTATCTTCGAGGATTTCATGGAAGACATTATGAAAGTGTTCATGGATGACTTCTCCGTTTTTGGGGATTCCTTTGACCTTTGCCTCACAAATTTGGAGAAGGTGTTGGTTAGATGTGAGGAAACAAATCTAGTCCTAAGTTGGGAAAAGTGTCATTTCATGGTGCAAGAAGGGATTGTGTTGGGCCATAAAATTTCAAAAGCGACATCGAGGTAGATAAAACAAAAGTTGACACCATTGAGAAGCTACCCCCGCCCACTTCAGTTAAGGCCATCAGGAGTTTTTTGGGGCATGCAGGCTTTTATAGACGATTCATAAAGGACTTCTCCAAGATTGGCAAGCTGTTAACCAAGTTGCTTGGGAAAGACTCCCATTTGACTTTAATAGTGAATGTATGACGACTTTCACCATTTTGAAGGAGAAACTTATCCAAGCTCCTATCATGACTATACCGGATTGGAATCTTCCCTTCAAACTTATGTGTGATGCAAGTGATTATGCAGTTGGGGCAGTTTTGGGACAACGAAAAAGGCAATTTTCAGCCTACTTAGTATGCCAGCAAGACCTTGACTGAAGCACAAGAGAATTACACTACCTCCAAAAATGAATTACATGCTATGCTTATCTGGACATTTATTTTACTTTGTAGTGTTGTCTTTTCACATTTATATTTTTTGTGTACTTGTTAACAAGGGTCTTACTCTGCTATACTTATCCTTTATTTTTACTTTCTGCGGTATCTATTATCTTGATCTCTATTGGAGTTATGATGATCTCTCTCCCTTTGCAGATTTGTGAAAGAATGAGACATACCCCGGAATGCGCCCACATGATCAAATTCATAGGAACCAAGGATCTCATCATTTAACTGGGGAAGTCTCAGTTTACCTCTCTCCATGCTCAATTTTTACTGTCTTAATTTCCATTGAGCTCTAATGAGTACATTGAGGATAATGTATGATTCTAAGTTGGGAGATGGGTTGCTACCTATCCATTGATAGAGTTATTGAAAACTTTAAGTGCGGAGATAGGTAGCTAATATATAGACTCTCAAATCTTTATATACTTGAGCACGTTTAGCATACACCCATGATGGCATTGTTAGAGAATGTATTGGTTCACTCTATTCATAGTGCACCATCTTAGCACCCAAAATTTTTGAAATTCTCCTATGACATACCATGGACATCTAGAGAACATCTTTGTGAAATTCAAATCTCTACTGACAATAGATACCCCATTACCATGTTTTGTTGACTTTAATTTCTAAGCATTATTCTCAATCGCTCCAAGAGGATTCGTCGCACTAGTTGAGCTTCTAACCCCTCATAATCTAACCTAGTGGACAAGTAAGAGAAGAACAAAATAAGTATGCACATTATAGTTTAGTTATTAGAGCAATAAAGACAGTGTTCCGTTACTTGTTGTGATGAAGAAGTTTGGGGTCCCGGTCCCTAATCATGGTGATCCTCAATTCAAAAGTTACTTCTATGTATGAACACATCTAGGTAGAGTCGTAACCCTCTAACTACCCAGTTGTTTTGGTGCCTAAACAACATATGCAGCCTGAAGAAAAGTGGACTTACACTCTAAATTGGTCTTTAGTACGGGAAAGTCAGATCTATTAGGGATGCTCTACCCGAATGAAAAAAAAAACTTCTCAAACTTGTCCACTATCTGCTCAATAGAGGGTTGGTTGTCTTAAAACTTAGGGCCTTAAGGATCTTCTAGAGTCTATTGAGGGAGTGCTTGTCTCGTTAAGACCTTGGAACATGGTATGTGGAGTGAACATATTCATCTAAAGCTATGATGAAACGTAACACAAGATTTAATCTAGGTCATGGCATGGACATAGGAGATGCACATTTTGGTGGTGAACTTAGAATAGAGTACAACTAATTATTTTATTGCCGGAGGTTGAACACTTATCAGTTCTTTTATTTTAAAGGTTTTTGTTTACTTGAGGACAAACAAACGCTTAAGTGTGGAGATATTTGATAAATGTTCAAATGAGCATATTTTCCTATCATTTTCTTATATGCTTTACGTGCCATTTGGATGAATTATAGCCCTCCGATACTTAAAAAGCTTCATATTTGATAAATAGGGAACAATAACACCACTTCGGGAGAAAGGAAGTTTTTAAGGAGGAATTGAGACCTAAATGAAGCATTCTGGAGCAAACGGGATCTCATACGGGCCCCATACGATCGTATACTCCTAGACAGAGAGAACAGCCTTGACATCAAATCTCCTGAGGCTGTATACACCCCGTATAAGCCTATATGGCGTGTTATATGACCGTCTATATAGGCTGTATATATGGAACTACAAGGTATACGAGCCCGTATATGACCCATATACGCGCCAGTATGGCGTGACCCTCCTTTACACTATGGACCTAGGCAGGGGTAGGAATGTCATTGTCACACCTAAAACCCTAAGCTGAGGTATAAATACGAAGTTTTAGGGTTTAGAAGAGAATTGGTTTTGGAAAGACAGTAGCTTGGGATTAAGGATTGGGAGTCTCATCTTCCAATCTTGGATAGAGAGAAGGAAGGACATCGCATTGAAGATCAAGTTGATGAGCCGCCAACAGCGTGTGTAATGGTGTTTCACCGTTCACCGTATGGTTTGCTTGATTTGTTTCTTTGTTTTGGATTGTTGTTCCCCATTAATGGAAAACTAATTTTGTAGATACTTGGGTGCAATAAACCCATGGATTACGCATTAATGTCATGTTGATTTTCATGTTGATTGATTTGTTGAATGTTTGAATGTCTTTTGAATGGCTAATAATCTCTCTACATTGCGGGATGTCCGGAGAGATTATCATAGTACAATACGAGGGGGCTAGAGCTAGCGCCTCCTAGTATTAGGGACATAATTCATTAGAGGGAGTTATGAGTACACTGAGGGATCGGTTACTAAGGAGTGTGAGCCTTTAATATGACTTATTCCCATAACTCTTCCAAGATTTAGGTTCCCTTGATCATAATACAATTCACGGAGATTAGGTATAAATCACCTCGGGAGAGGGATTTGATATAATTTAGGAACCCTTGGCACAAACGTCACCAATCGTTAACATGGAGATTTTCGTTTATCTTTAGAACACAATCCAAGGGGATTCATACCCGAGTATCCCCTTCTCATGAGATATTCTCCTTTAGGGTAATTCTCGATTTTTAACCCTTGATTCCTAGTTTCTCAATTCTTAGGTTTAATTCACAATAACTCATCTAATAGATGAATAGTTGGCACCAGTATTCTCTATTCCTTGTGGGTTCGACATCCGACTCTTTATAGTCCACTTTACTACTTGATACGACCCGTGCACTTGCGGTTTTATGCATCAGGGATAAACCCCTCCACAAGGGGACGTCAAGGGGCATGACCTTAGGTGAAGAGCACCCTTGACCCCTCACCGTGTATGTACAGATGTGGGGACTCAAACCTGGGAGCTTTGTGCTCACCAAGCGAATTATCCAAACTGCTCCCCCCATTTATGGGGGCGGGGACTCGAATTTGATAGAATGATCAATCAAGTGAATTACCCAACGCATGGGACCCGAGATATCGTGTAACGGATTAAAATCCACAAACCCAACTACTCAGCAATATTGATAAGGTAATGTAATTCAAACAACAATTAATAAAATGAAACCAGATATCTACTCCTTGATTTCCCATTCACTACTTCAAGCAATACAGAGAGAAAACCACCATAAGATTCCAATCAACAACTGAGATACTCAAGCAAGTAACTAGAGGAGATAACAACTGAATACTACTAAAAATAGGGACTAGAAGTAAGATAGTTGAGAGATGAGACTCCACCGCAGATGACTTCTCCGACAGCAAACCTCATGCTCCCTCTGGCGCCTCTCTTTCTCCTAAGAAAAGGATTAGGCCTTCAATATCCTTGATCTTCGATAACCCATGCCCGAGCGACTATGTCCCATCTGTATTCTCTGCGTCCCCTTGACCTGCCTTGGGATTAACACTATTGTCTTGCCTCAGGATTAGAACTCTTTTAGAATCCACATCCCAACGAGTCGTTACATTACCCCACCCATCAAGCTTGACCTTGACCTCAAGGTCAAAAATCTCTAGAAACACTCCAACTATGGCCAGTCCAAAAAGAGAAGCTACTCCTAAGAAACCATCTATGGCTCCGAGAGTAACAACTGCAAGAATATCAGATTCCACCTGTTGCAGAATGGAGACAAAAATCTATATGGTGTTAGCTTTGAGGACACAACAACAGTTGCATAGATCATGCTTTGATGGCATCCCTCAACACTATCATTTAGTGGCATACTATCTGCTGAACCGTCAACACCAAAATTACTTCCAAGGGAATGCAAACAAACTAATTGCGTACCTCTGCCGTGTCGAGCAAAGGCTGCTTCTATGGCAAATCTAGCAACCTTAGATGAACTTGCAAACAACAATGCAGCTCCCTGTTTTGAGGTTCCCATAAGACCTAAAGCTTCAAGGCCCTCTTCATATTCATCTATGATATGGCCATTTAGTCTATCCAAATCCAATCGTCCATCACTAGCCCAAAGAAGAGCTGAATCCCTTGACCCATCAACACTTGTATATATATAAGCTCTGAAAGAAGCCTTCCCTTTATCATAATAGTACTTGTACTTATAATGGAACCCACAGGAGAATTGTTGATCAGATCAATTAAGTGCTGAAGCAAAGTAGTTATCAATACGAATCGAGCTCTGTGTGGGCATTCTACCAACTCATATAAGAGCTCCAGAGCACTCAAAGACAGGGGCATATCACCAAGCTGATTGATTTGGTCCCCAAATAGGCTAAGCAAATTTGAATCAGAAACTACAGATGCAGCTAAGCTAGAAAGAGGAAACAACTTGACTATAAGAGACAATATCTGTAGCCTAGCCAAGGAAGAGTAATGTGCAGCTACAATCTAATGTGATATACAGTCTTCACTTCCTTGTAGAAAGATGATTTTCATGCCTTCAGGAGTCAGATCAAGACTGTTAATAGCCTCCACAGATGCTATTAAAGTTACTACATCACCCTCAAGAAAGCAAGTTATTAGAAGTGGGTAAATGATACCTATAAGGATGTTTTTCACATTTCCTTTGTCTGCAACAGTTTCTAGTAAGGAATGCACAACTTTACCAGCCCAACATTGGATAGCCTGAGAATTTGCTTGCAGTCTCACTTCTTCAAAACCAGATACATCAGCGTTGGTTTGCCTTAAACTTAAGAGCAGTGGAAAGGGAAAGAGATCAATACCATTGAGATAAGCTATCACTTTTGGTCGGGCCGAACCAGTAGCTGCCTTGAGCATAAGATCGCGTATTAGCATTAATCTAAATCCAGCAATGTTCTCAAGTTCCATCTGTTCCTCTGCAGCAATTTCCATCTCACTGGATCCCCTACCATAAGAAACTTCCTCAACTAACAGAAATAAGATATCAACATTGCCACAAATCCATTCACCACCCTTTGTTTTTGGAGCACGACCAGCCATCAAAGCTGCTGCAGCGTTGCCAGTATTGTTCTCTTCGATAAAACTGATAGACGAGTTGATCACTAGCAACAAACACCACCCATATCTGCAGTACATGTCTATTAATGAATTGCTCATAGAAACAACTAATGGAAGCTATTTGTAACAAACCACATCATGTGTAGCCATTTCACCTCGCCTTTCTTCCAAAACTTCAATTTTATGCCGCATCGTAGCAAATTCAGCAACTAAAGTATCCCTTAACATCGTAAGAACAGAGAGCATGGGATGGGCAGCAGGATCATAGTTGCTGGGAATATCCACTGGAACCTTACTCTGAAGCAATTCATCAAACACCACACAGGCAACATTCTCAACCTGGGATACCGATAATTTACAAGTAGATTTCGGAACCGGATCTAATACATCTAGCATTCCCATCCCTGCAGCCTTGTTCCCCTTTTTCTGTGGCTCTGTTGGCTCTTTAATTACCTCGTCAACCTGGATCAATGACTTCTCTTCCAACATCTCGTCAGTACCTTGATCTCTCACTGTTTTGTCTTTAAGCAAATCAGGAGCATCTTGAGCAACTTTGGAGATGGACAAAAGGCCAACAATCTGTTCATAGAGCTTGCTAATAATAGCTTCAAGAATGTCCAATTCCCTTCCTTCTTCTATGGAGAGAGGTAGATCCATCGTGCTACTCTCTTCCTCGCTCCATATAGTGACAATGGAATTCTTGAGTGAAAACCGAGACGATACACCACCGGACTGCTGTAACTCCTGGAACCATGGCACCACCAACCCGTCGAAATGGATTGCGCAATCTTCAGTCGGTAGGGATTTGTGATCTCATAAAATTGAAAGAACTTCTCGGTCTAAGAGATCCACCACAGTACCTCCTAGTCATCAAACAGGCTTAGGTACGCAACGTGCACGCCTCTCGTGGAAGCAGTTGGTGATGGGGTGTCGTCGGCGGACATCACGGAGCCAAACACTCTCAATGAAAGCACCATTTGTAACTGATTAAAATCCACAAACCCAACTACTCTGCAATATTGATAAGGAAATGTAATTCAAACAACAATAACATGCAACCAGATATCTCCTTCTTGATTTCCCATTCACCACTTCAACCAATAAAGAGAGAAAACCACCATAAGATTCCAATCAACAACAGAGATAGTTCATCACTCAAGCCAGTAACTAGAGGACATAACAACTGAATACTACTAAAAACAAAGACTAGAAGTAAGATAGTTGAGAGATGAGACTCCACCATCGACGACCGCTCCGACAACAAACCTCGCGCTCCCTCTGGCGCCTCTCCTTCTCCTCAGATGAGGATTATTGCTTCAATATCATTGATCTTTGATAACCCATGCCCGAGCGGTTTTGTCCCATTTGTATTCTCTACCTCCCCTTGACCAACCTCGAGATTAATGCTATTGTCCTATGTTGGGATTAGCACTCTTATTAGAATCCACATCCCAACGAGTCGTTACATACCGCTAGACCAATTGTCCTTTAGTAGGAGTATTAGTTTTTAGAGTTAACTTTTTTTACCCACCTGAACAATGTTGCTTTTTCGATCGGACACCTTAACTTTTTTAAGTCTATTAAAAAGCATCAACTTTTTTTAAGTTTCAAAAAAGCACCTCCGTCATCCCCAACCGACGGCCGTGAGGTTAAAATCGCTAATTTATTCATTAACTGAGTTAATTATTAGTTTATTGACTTAATTAAATTTTTACCCTAAAAAATTAACTTTTCAAAAATTAAACTACGGCCAGGTCCCTAAACAATTTAATTTTTGAGGGACTATTTAGTTTATTGCCATGGTCTCTGCCTCGAAAGCCCTCCGACGCCGCCACTCATCCCCGGAGCCGCCGCCAGAGTCCCCGTCTTCACCCTCGCTGAGCCGCCGCACCGCTACCACCGGCACCCGTCCTGCAACAACCTTGTAGATGATCCCCCCACGACTCATGCGAGTTTTAGGTTTTCAGAAGGAGAGAAGAAGATGAGAGGGAGAAGAGAGAAATGGGGTCAGAGAAGGGAACAAGAAGAGAACTTCATTCATTCAAACATTCAATGTTTTGATTCTAAACTCTGTTACAATTTAAAAGCTACTAAAATTTTACACATCAACGACTCTTCCCCACAACGTACGCCGAGGCCCGTAGCAGCTCCTCGAGCTCCATCATGAACTCATCATTCACCGCGACGTACACCTCGCCTTCTCCACCTCTCCTCCTCTCCTCTTTCTCCCCATCCTTCTTCTTTTCCCAGTCGCTTCTCCTCCGCCGGAGCTGCCACTGGAGCACCACCACCATAAGAATTGCGGCCAGGATCGGAATTGTAACCGCCGGCCTTCTCTTTCCTTCTTCCTCCACTGGTGCAGCATTCACCGTGCAAGGGTTTAGAATGATTCTGGGCTTGGTTTCGGCATATTGGGGTTTTGATTTGAGGCGACGCATGGGGTTCTCAGGGGGGAATCCACAGAGATTAGGGTTTCCTGCGAAGGCAATGGGCCCTTGGTTGAGAGGGAGCCGGACTGAGGGATCTCGTCGGAGAGGTTGTTGTGGCGGAGGTCGAGGCTGACGATGAACGGGATCTCGCCGTACTCCATCGGGATCCTGCCGGAGATGAGGTTGGAGGAGAGAACAGTTAATTAATGTTTAATTTTTTAAAAGTTAATTTTTTGATTAAAGTTTGATTAACTCAATAAATTGATAATTTACTCAATTAATGAATAAATTAGCAATTTAACCTCATGGCCGTCGCCTGGTGGATGACGAATGAGCCTTTTTGAAACTTAAAAAAAGTTGAGGCTTTTTGATAGATTTAAAAAAGTTGAGGTGACGAATCGAAAAAGCAACATTGTTCATGTGAATAAAAAAAATTAACCCTAGTTTTTAATACAAATCATCTGAATAACTAAGTGTTGTACAAACTTTCGCATAGAAAGTTGGCTAGTACATTCCCTAACCATGTCTGTACGTGATTCAAGTGGCTTCTCTATATTTTTTTTTTTAAAAAAAGTGAGTTGTAAAATTTTTCTGCCACTTTTATGTTTGATTTAACTATGAATGGCTTTTTCTCAAAGATGAATCAAGAGATGGGAAAAAGCAAAAGGGATCCTCTACTTCACAGAACCAAGAATCGTTTCAATTATATTATAACTCATCTAAAAGAATTAGCCAACTAAATACATAAGAATTCACATTCAAGCCAATACGAATCACAAGTTGCAAAGATTCAATCCATTGTCTCTAACTGAGACCCTTCATCTCCAGCAATAAAGCCCTTAGGATTTCAACACTCAAGTGTGGGTTCTTCATAGCAAATGCATCATATCTTGTTGTAAAAGCTAAGCATTCCACATTCTTAACTATGAAGTCCATGGCTTGTTTTTTCAACAAACTGCTAGAGCAAACCTCTGAAACCTCAAGAACTTGGAATGCATTTTCAGGACCAAGTGATTCAAGTAATCTCTGCTCACAGAATTCTCTCAGAAAGCCAATTTCATATTTATCAGCGGCCGTCAACAGCGAATACACATGTTTTCCGGCATCATCAGAGGCCAAACTTCCAGAGTAAAGAAACTCCAGGAGGCATTTTAGCTCCTCATGGTTCAATTCAGGGAGTATGATGGTATCCTCTGCTGGTGCTTTGCATTCATCTGAACTTAACATTGTTCTGAAGATCTCTGATCTTGTTGCCTGCAGTGCAATTGCAGTAAACATGTCAGAAGTTTGTACTGATTGATCATGTTCAAAAATCATGGTGTCCCATCATCTACTCACAAGCACTGCTTTGTGGGCAGGTATAGCAGGGCCAGTGCCTGGTTTCACTATTATGTCTGTGTGTATTCCTTGTCTGAAAGCAACCGCATAGCTATCCAGGAATCCCAGTTTCTCCTGAATCCCTTGTTCCACTTCTCTCATTGATTTGATCCTCTTGAAGACATCTGCAAGCCCCTGTACCAATTCCCCAAAATAATCCAAAATATCCCAACAATTTAAGGAATAAAACAGAGAATGATTACCTTGGGTGGAGTGGAATGCAATCCAACTGGCTTGGTAGAACCAAAGGCATCCAATTCATTAAAGAAGATTGCCATGTTTCTTGCTCCTTCATGGCAGCTTGAGCAGATTGTGTTTCTTGGAAGCCTGTAAACAGATGCTATGGAGCTGCAAATGCAGCAATCCATGGTTACTTTGGTAGCTCTTCTTCTTCTTTCAAACTTCTCTCTATAAACACTTTTAGAGAAGGAATACTCTTCATTCATTCTTCCAAGTGGTGGTTACCATGTAGCTTTATTGTTTATGAATATATTTTATTTAATTTTTCTTGAGTAGATGAGAAGTTTGCCTGTTATATCAAGCAAACTACTCTGAAAACTAAACTTGAACTAATTTGATCATTGGCAGTACACTATTCAAAACAAACCACTATATTTCTGTTTGGTAAAATGAATAGAAAGATAATGATTTCCTGTCTCAAAGTTTTCGGGAACTTATTATTCATGGATAGATAACATTGGTGACTTAAATTCAGATCACTCGGAGGGCTTCTTTCCCATGAAATTTTTTGCTTGTTTTTCCTAAATTTTCGTTGGTGTACCTTTACAGGTTTGTTTGGAGGAGGAAGACTTTCCAACCACAACCCCAAAGCAGTGTGAGGCTGGCACATCTCACACCCACCCCCTTATATATATAATAAACACTATGCATTAAATACATAGATAATGCATGATATGTTCATAATATTAATCTTTTAATTAGAGCCACACAAGAATGTTCTAGCTAGTTATAAACAATGGCATGCTTTCTAGCTTTTGAAGTTGGCAGCTGTGTAGCCTTATTTACCTACCAGCTAATGCTATCAACTATAGAGTTTGATAATGGTGAGATGCCAAAAGCCAATAACAACCAGACTGTGAGTGGGATGTATCATTGAGTTGGAGCAGCATCAAATCAAACGTCCATTAGATGAAATGGTTTATAGTCTATCATATAAGTGGGCCACGGGCCACATACATAAAAGCAACATACATAGAACTCTTGCTACATTAATGCATATAGATCAAAGCCATACATATATAATTGATGGTTTCCGTTTATAAGATTCATGGATAATATGAATCAAAATAACAAAATAAACTTGGAGATCAGGCTTGTTGGTCCTCATCAGTGGCACAATGTTTGGTGTCGTAGTAGTGAACTAAGGCAGCGCCGGATAGCACTGCCAGTGTCAGAGCTTGTGCATGCATCCTGCATCATATATAGTAAAATATAATAGTCCTACATGGATTTATTAAACATATGTTGGTATATATATATATAGGTGCAGTACATATATACCTAGCATGAAGGAGACGGAGACTTGTCTTGACCGGTGAGTTCTTGCCAGTATATGCAAGAGATGCGGCAACAGCGGAAGCCCAGAGAGTTCCTGTGAGAGAGATCAAAAGTCAATAATACTATAACTAGTTACAAAGTGCGGGAGAGAAACAGCGAGACAAACATAGAAATGATATGATATATTGATTACCAACGCTGGTGAGCTTGTGCTCTGAAACCCATGACTGCAAGGAGCTCATTTTTGAGTCTTGATATTCAAAGACAAGAGAAAAGAAGGCAATAATTTTAGCTTCGTATGGATTTAGAGATGATGCAAATGTAGGGATCGGAGGTGTTTTTATCGATGAAAACTATGTTTAGTATCACATGGTTTTGAGTGATAAACCTGGGAGCTACGGGCAAAGAGAAGTAAGAGAAAAACCATCAGCTGCTATCGGTTTAACAAATATCTGCACTTGCTGGTTTGTTTTTAACCAGCAGAAGTTGCTCCTCAAGTTAATTGTTCTCTACTTTGAGGTATTGAACTTTGAAGAAAGCGGATACTCTTTTTAAGAGTTTGGTGCTTGGAAGAGACCTTTTGGTTCTCATGAGACTGGGTGTCTAAACAACATGAGCAATTGGTTTTGTCAAACCATGTTCTTGAGCACCACTAACTCGTAAACAATTCACTTTTAACCTGACAATTATGAATTAACCATAATAAAAGTTTTGAAAAATTACACTAAACTGCCCCGTGGTTTGTTTCAGAGCTTTGTGGTTTAAGCTGTGATAATTTAGTATCCTGTAATTTAATTCGTGAGAAAAAAGATGCCAAAAGGCTTAGTCCTGTTAATATTTGATAACGTGTCATCAAAAACTTCATATAAAAAAAAAACTAAAAAATATATAAAAAAAATTCTAAAAATTTTTGAAAAACATAAAATCCCATATAATAAAAACATCATTAATAAAATCAGGAAATCACCGAAAGCGAAAATCTTTAAAAATCCAAAAAAATAGAAAAACTTATAAAACCCCAGAAAAATCGCTTAAAATTCTAAAATAAATAAATAAAATAAAATAAAATAAAATATTAAAAAGCCCCCAAAAATTTAGAAAAAACTTTTAAAAAAATCTGTAATCCAAAAAATTCAAAAAAATTAAAATAAAATAAGCTTAGAAATTTTCCAAAAAACCCCACAAAACTCTTTAAAAAATAGAAAAATCTGGGAAAAAAATGTAAAAAGTGCAAAAAATCCACACAAAAAAACACAAAATCACCTAAACAACTAAAAAAAACCTAGAAAATTTTGTAAAATAGCGAGAAAAATTCACAAAAAAGAAAATTTCCGCTTCTCCCCCTATTTTTTAGTGTTTTTTTTTTGAATTTTTTGAATTTTTTCTGAATTTTTAGGCCACATCAGCAAATATTAACGATGTTAACTATTTTGGTACCTTTTTGTTCACGGATTAAACTACATGGTACTAAATTGTCACAACTTAAACCACAAGCCCTGATCTGATATAGAGGCAAACTACAGGGTAGTTTAGTGTAATTTCCCCTAAAAGTTTTTTCTTTTTCACTTGACAACACAAGCAATTTGTTATGTCTAAATCTTTTGACGTGCGAAGTGGACACCGACTTTCATAAAAAAAAAGTTAATAACTCAAAGAGGTTGAGGATTCAAACAACATCTACATCGTCCTTTAGATGGCTTATTCACATTTATATATAAAAAAAATGTTAGGTGGGCCGCTCTTGTTTTTTCGGTATTGTTTTATATTTTTATTTTAAAAAATAGAAAGAAAAATCTTATTTCAAATTTATTTCTTTGAAAAATAAAAAAATTCTTTGCAAAAAAATTATATGAAGTTTGAAATTTAGTTTTTTTTTTTTACATAGAAAATATATTAAATAAAAATCATTGTCCCATTAACCATGAGAGTTTTAAAATAATAAATTTTTTGAATTTATTGGAAAATATACTAAAATTATATTTTTTTTTTTGTATATTGTTGTCTAAGAAATCGGTTATGCTTTGGGTTGCTCCCATCTCTGACCAACAGTTGATGTCTCCCTCGAAGGAAAACGTTGATGATGGTGTCCCCGCTGAAGGTTCACCTGTGAATGGGACCAAAACAAACACTTGTGAGAGGGAGTAGGACTCTTGAGCTCAAGGCCGGTCCGACAGTTAAGTTAGCCAGAATGTCTGTCAGAAAAGGAGAAGAAGTCTTGTTTTCAATTTCACTTACATTCCTCAACCTCAAGTCTTCTTCCTTTATGCTCTTTGAATTTCTTGGGGAATGAGCCTTGTCCAATCACCTTTTCGAGGGTCACATCTGCCATCATGAGGGATGGTTCGAAAGACCCATTTTCTCGCAGGAGGATGGTGGTCGTGTCTTGTCATCAAAGGCATCACTACAAGGAAACAGGGTCTTTGCGGCGGTTCTAACCGCCGCTAAATGATTATTGCGGTGGGTTTTTAACCGCCTCCAATACCAGCGCTGCCACAACAATTTGCGGCGGTTTTCTTTAACCGCCGGTATAACCGCCGCCATATGAATAATACGGTTGGCGGTGATTGGTAACCGCCGTAGAATCCATGTACTTCATGCCGAATTCCTCTTACAGTTAGCGGCAGTTTTGTATAATCGCCGCAAATGTTTACGCTCTTTGGAGTTTTCATCCCACTATTAGCGGCGGTTTTGTATAACCGCCGCTACTTGTCCTTTTTAAATTTTTTTATTATTTTATTTATTTTAATAATTTTTTTTTTCACATTCCTGCAGCAACCTGTATGCTATTGAAATACATTCAATTACAATTGAAAAATAATCTAAAATTTATTGATAATAAGAAAATATCAAATTTACACATTTGTTCACTACTTCATAAACAAATGAAACATGTTCACAACTTCATAAAATTGGTTTGAACCCTCAAACAACTGAAAAGCATACCACAATCCTTTTCAATCAACAAAAGAGAGAATGGAACATATGGCTTCATTAAGATCCTTTTTCTAAATAGAAGCCAAAACTAATAAGTCCACAAAGTTATGGGAAAAAGAGAAACTCTTGTCACCCTTTGGAACTACTCTATGTGGGGGCAGCTGTGATGTTCCTCTACCACCTGCATAATGAAAACAAGTTAAAGGTCAAATATACAAGGTAAAATTTGGAACTGTTTTGGTCTAAGAACCAATTTCAAGCATATCTCTTCAAATGGAGCCATACTAAAGCATATCTATCATATTTCTCCAACCGTAGAAAGCATGATGCCAAAATAAAACTTTACCTATTTCCAAGTGTCAAAAGCCTTCTACAACTACAAGGACAAAAGTAATTCTTTTGATTCATTAGTCCAAAAGAATATTATGTACATGTTCATAAACAAAACTTCTCAACAGCAGCATCATCAAATTCTGATGCTTTTTGTTTTGACTTCACTAATCGATGTATATGTGAAGTTACACTTTTAAATTTAATGACCTGCCAGTCTTGGCTTTAAAACTTGTTGAAGATGAAGCTGGAGATTGAGAAGATGAAACACCGGCGGCCCTCAATAGTGGCGGCTGCCTCTAAGTTTTGAATTCATTTAATCTCACTTAATTAACACTTTACAAACCCTAGTCCTTTATATACATACTTTCATATAACCCGGATCCGTTATCGCTAACCCGGATCCATTAACTCTAATATTTTCTTAACACTCCCCCTCAAGATGGGCGATAGATATCAATCATCCCCATCTTGTTACATGCTTTAACACACTCTTGAGGACCTAATCCTTTAGTTAAGCAATCAGCTAGTTGTTCGCCAGAATGAACATGATTCAACTTCAAAATTCCGTCATCCAATCTCTCCTTAATGAAGAAGCGATCAATCTCAACATGCTTTGTGCGATCATGCTGTACAGGATTGTTAGCAATGTTAATTGCCGATTTATTGTCACACCAGAGCTTCAATGCATCACCTCTAAATAGTCGCAGTTCTGACAACAAACTCCGCATCCAAAGCATCTCACAAAGACTAGCCGCCATAGCCCTGTACTCGGCCTCAGCTGTAGACCGGGCAACCACCTCTTGTTTCTTGCTACGCCAAGACACAAGGTTACCCCCAACAAAGACACAGTAACCTGAGGTGGATCTCCTATCATCCAAGCAGTTCGCCCAATCAGCATCGCAATATCCCTCCACATCCAAGTGTCCATGACTCCTGAACCAAAGGCCTTTCCCTGGGCTTCCCTTCAAGTATCTCAGAATCCTGTATACTGCCTCCATATGCTCAACCTTGGGATCATGCATATACCTGCTCACCACGCTCACAGCATATGCAATATCAGGTCTCGTGTGACATAAGTAGATAAGGCGACCAACAAGTCTTTGATAGCGCTCCTTGTTCGCCGAGTTACCAGATTGGGCACACAACTTGTGATTCTGCTCAATCGGAGTAGAAGCTACTCGGCACCCTAACATTCATGTTTCAGTAAGTAAGTCCAGAACATACTTCCTCTGAAAGAGTACTATTCCTTCAGAAGATCGTGTAATCTCAATACCAAGGAAATATCTTAGTTGGCCCAGATCCTTAACTTCAAACTCTTTACCCAGCCTTCGTTTTAGTTGAGAGATCTCCTCAGCATCATCTCTTGTAATAACAATGTCATCCACATAGACAGCCAGAATTGTGACATGGGATTTGGAGTGTTTGTAAAAGACAGTGTGATCCCCACTACACTGCATATAGCCTATACCACACATTGCACGTCTAAACCTGTCAAACCATGCTCTTGGTGATTGCTTCAACCCATATAAGGACTTCTTCAACCTACACACCTTCCCAACTGTCTGTGGAGTAGTAAAGCCAAGAGGAATCTCCATATACACCTCCTCTTGTAGATCTCCATGCAAGAAGGCATTTTTGACGTCCATCTGATGTAACGGCCAACCAAAGTTCGCTGCACATGAAATTAAAGTCCTCACCGTGCTCATCTTTGCTACTGGAGCAAAGGTTTCATCATAGTCGATCCCATAAGTTTGGCTATATCCCTTTGCAACTAGCCTTGCCTTGTACCTATCAATCTTCCCTTCAAGAGTTTGCTTTACAGTGTACACTCACTTACAACCAACTGCCTTTTTCCTAGTTGGGAGAGATACAAGTTCCCATGTCTCATTCTTCTCCAAGGCTTGGAGTTCCTCATGCATAGCACCCTGCCACTTAGGATCCTGCTTTACCACTCGCCAGTCACTCTGTATTGGCACCGGCTGTAATGATGCAATGAAAGTTTTGTATGCAGGAGATAATGAAGAATAAGGGACAAAGTTAGCAATATCATTCTCAAAGCCAAATCTAGCCGGAGGTTTTCCAGCATTGGCACGAGGTTCTCTAGATGGGCAATAGGTAAATTAAGAGATATAGAGACATTACCACCCGACTGAGAGGGAGACGGGGAAGATCCTGAGGAAGAAGGAACTGAGGAGAAGCCTGGGGCAGTGGCATGCGTGGACTGGTCATCAATCTCAATCGTAGGGAGTGCGGAATGCTGTTGTGGAGTATGCTGCTGCTGCTCTTCATGCTCTCCCTGGACACCTGTCTGCCTCCTTCTGTACACCTTCAATTCTCCTTGTCCCTGCTGCTCTCCATGCTCCCCCTGGACACCTGTCTGCCTCCTTTTGTACACCTTCAATTCTCCTTGTCCTCGCGTCAGGTTACTATCAACATTGTCAACATTTTCATCTTGACACGCCCCCTGATCCATATCATTCACAGGACACGGTATGAGCCCCACAACCACATCTCTACGATTCTCCCCCTCTCGACCAGCACCGCCTGTGCTAGGAGAGGAATCCTCAAAGAGGGATGTCAAGTCCGTCTGCTCACCATAGAAAGGCTCCGACTCCCTGAAGGTCACATCCATACTCACAAATAGCCGACGCTCAGTCGGGCTCCAACATTTATAACCCTTCTGGCTAGAAGAGTACCCAACAAATATACACTTCACAGCCTGAGGGTCCAACTTCCCCACCGAAGGCCGATGATCTCTGACAAAGCAGGTACAACCAAACACCTTAGGAGGGATGATAAACTTGTTCTCACCCAGGAGCATCTCGCATGGTGTCTTCATTCCTAGCACTCGTGAAGGCATGAGGTTGATGAGATAAGCAGCTGTCATCACCGCCTCACTCCATAGGATCTTTGGCACATTCATCGTGAGTATGATATAGCGTGCCACCTCCAACAGATGTCTATTCTTGCGCTCAGCCACCTCATTTTGGGCAGGCGTATCTGGGCAAGATGTCTGATGCAAAATCCCCTGAGCTGACAAGAAGGATACAAATTCCTTATTAACATACTCAGTTCCATTATCAGTCCGTACAATACGAACCTTTGCATTGAACTGAGTCTTCACATAGGCACAAAAGTCTTGAAAATACCGAAGCACTTCACTCTTGTGTTTCATCAAATAAATCCAATTCATACGAGAATAACAATCAATGATCGTGACAAACCACTTGAATCCACTAATTGAAAGAACTGGACAAGGTCCCCATACATCCGAATGAATAAGAGCAAATGGTTCCACATTTCGAAGACCAATACTAGAATAAGTAAAACGTGTATGCTTGCCAAACTCACAAGCATCACACACAAGTTTACTCCTATCTACCTTGTCCATTAATTCTGGTTGCAACCGACTTAAGCTATCAAAAGATAAGTGACCCAGATGACAATGTTGGAGTAACACTGCAGCCTCTACTCCTCCACACACAGCAGCAGCAAGAGCAGCATCAACACTCCCCTGATCTAAGTACCAAAGTCCATCACGTGTGGTGCGAGTCCCAAGCCTCCTCCCGGTTCGCCTCTCCTGGAAAAGACATGATTCACGGTCAAACAGAACTTGGCAGTCTAATTAATCAATAATAGAGCTGACTGAAAGAAGGTTAACGGGGAATGAGGGAACATGCAAGACAGATGAGAGTGTGATTGATGAAGTGCATTTGACTTAGCCAATTCCTCTAATGGTTGAGAAGTCCCATCAGCAGTTTGGACAATCTCATTATGAGTACGCCTATATGGTGAGTATGATGCAAACTCACTACATGCACCAGTAATATGCCTAGATGCTCCTGAGTCTACAATCCATTGTACATGCGATTTTTTTGTAGATGCAAGTGCCTGAGCCTGAATACCTGTGCCCGCATGGGCATAGTTTGCAAAGTTACCGAAAGCAGTGGTCAGAGCAAGATCCTGTGTGGCCTGACCCTTGTCCTTGGAGCTCTCAGTCCTCAGCTTCAACTGTCGCAACTCCTCCAACTCAACAACATCAGCAATGGACATCTCAACAAACTGACCCTCATCAGTAATTCCTAAGTTGACTTTAGTACCAGCACGACCTCGACCACGGCCTCCTCCACGCGCATCTCTATAGGCTCCTCTGCCTCCACCTCCAGTACGACTGCGACCAGGATTACGCGGTTGTGGGAACCTATAGCTGAGATGCCCCTTTCTTCCGCAATTGTAGCACTCTCTATCATCAGTAACAGGAGCAGGAACTACCAATGCAGACCGAACAGGGGGTGATGTATCACCAGTCATCACCTTCAATCTAACCTCCTCTTGGGCCATCGCAGCAATAGCCTCCTTCATAGTGGGAAGAGAAGATTGATGACACATTGTGGCTCTCATGTGCTCAAACTCTGCATTCAAACCCTTCAGAAGATAAGTTACCCTTCATGTGCGCATGTAGTATCTGGACATGCCAAGGGATCATAATGGTCCAAGTCAGACCAAAGGTGCTGCAACTCGGCAGCATACTCCAAGACACTCTTCTCCCCCTGCTTCAGATTCTCAATTTTTGTCTGAACCTCAACCATAAGCATCACATTCCCTGCTCCAGAATACATCTTGGCTAACATTGTCCACATATCAGCCGCATTATGAATTGCCTCCACCATCTCAGCAATAGTCGGGGACATCGAACTCATCATCCATGCCACCACCAGGGAATTAGTGGTGCGCCAGGTCCTCCACTCAGCGCTCTCCTTGTCGGTAGGCTCGACACAGGTCTCCTGCACATAATGCTCAAGCCCCTTTGTACTCAAGATCAGACTCGCCCTCCGAGACCAGCTCAGATAATTCTTCGCCCCTTCTAGTTTCACATCATTTGGCATCAGCTCCAGCCTCTGCATCATCTCAGGCCGTTGCACAATCTCCCGATTGGACGAGGTATCTCCCTCACTCTTGACTTTGAACATCCTCGTAAATTCCTCAAGAAGATTCTTCATATCATGAGTGGTGACTGGAGTCGCCATCACCACGTCGTCAAGTAGTCAACACCAAGAACACCACACCACCAACTTGACGACCTTGATCACGTCGCTTGCGGGAGTCCGAGGGCGCGAGCACCTCGGCGGGACCTCCGCCTGCGCCTCTTCCCCCTGACAGCCACCAGCCGGACCTCCGCCTGCAGCCACCAGCCGGACAGTCTTCTTCTCCTCCGCCTGAAGCAAGCACACGTTTCCAGCCCTGCAACGGCTCACGCTTGCAGGTGGTCTCCGTTCATCGCCCGGATAGCCTCGGTCGGCCGTCCATTGCGGAAATCTCTGCGCGGCGCCTCTGCTGAACAGTATCTGGCGAGATGCTTTACCGCCTCCGGACAAACTCCGCGCCTCCTCCCTGCGGCCTTGACAGGCCCCTCGCCGGGCAGATCTGCGCTTCGGTCGACTCACCCGTCTGAATCAAGCCGGCTTACGCCCTGCAGTGCTGCTTGAACACACCACCGGTAGAGACGGGTCTGTTGTTGCCTAGAGATCGCCGAACCGTGGCTCTGATACCATGTAGAAGATGAAGCCGGAGATTCAGAAGATGAAACACCGGCGGCCCTCAATAGTGGCGGCTGCCTCTAAGTTTTGAATTCATTTAATCTCACTTAATTAACACTTTACAAACCCTAGCCCTTTATATACATACTTTCATATAACCCGGATCCGTTATAGCTAACCCGGATCCATTAACTCTAATATTTTCTTAACAAAACTTATGTCAATTACACAATTCGTAAATTTGGATCTTTGATAAATTATCACCTCAAGCAGATTTTCTCTCCATAGCTTAGGCATCAATAGCTCTAATTTTCACTTCAAATATCAACATACACAATTTGTTGCCATTCTTATCACAGTATTCACTCCAAGTAATGCCTACTTTCCCATATCATGTCATGGTACTGGCAACACCCATCACTGCAGGATATAACTATCAACATGTTAAATGAGTGGAAGAAGGGTTGATTTCTTCTTGGTGTCTCAACTGACCAAAAATAGCAAATCACAAACTATACATCATCTATCTAGTTAATTAATTTGGTTTAAATGAGATAAACACAAAGTCTAAGATCAGTGGAAAATAAATTCTTCCGACAACCTACACGCCAAGACAAAAAAATAAAAACAATTATAAAAAATACAAATCTCTAGTCGGCGTGCTACAATAATTAAAAATCTTGAACATAGTCGACAAATCCCTTGTCCTGAAATTTTCACAGTCAATTTGAATGAAATCTAAAAGTAGCAAATCATATAGTATCCACCAGGCAAAACAATTGTCTAAATTCTGAAGTCTGAACAGACAATTCTAAAGTTATACATACAACAAAAAATGCACAATATCTCACAAGGAAATAGAAAATTTTAAGCGTGTAATAAAAAATCAAACCATCTCACAAGGAATCAAGAACACAAAAATATTCAAACAATAGCATGTTGAAGACAGACAACACTAAATCATAAAATCACAGCGTACAGATATACCCACACAACTAGTTGATAGAAGAACACTTATGTACCAGCTTTTTAACATCAAAAGATCAAATTAGTACATTCATAACAAAATTCACTATTTGAGATGATTCATATGTTAAGAAAAACTTACTCTCTGTCACAATGTATTACGGTCGTGAGCCGAGTGACTCCCCTATGTGAAGGCCTTCCAATAGCTGGGGATACCACATTTTCCTACTTGAAATGAAAATAATATCAAATAGAGAGAAAATATGAATTCTGAAAACATAAAAACAAACATTAATAGAATATGATACAAAACAAAATTTAACATAGAAATTAAAAAAAATAAAACCTGATTAGGTGACATATTTTGGTTTTGGCTCGCCACCTGTTGCCTAAGATACGTTATTTCCTGTTGATTTTGTTCAACCTACTTCATTAAGCATTCTATCTTGTTCTCGAGGGAATTATTTTTACCAGCCCATCTATTACCTGAGCTGCTAGATGATCCATATATCTGGGTTGGAACAACTCCAAGTCCCATAACTCGAGCATACCCAGAGTGGTCTTTGCCGAAAATGCTAGTGAATGCCTCATTTTCAGATGAGCTCTGATTGCGAATAACTAGATTTTCTTGCAAAATAATGTTGCAGAAAGTTTTTATATTTACTATCATATAGACATCAAGTATAACAAATTTGGAAGATTTTTAACTTACATGATTTTGCCTTGCTTCTTCATTTACAAAGACGTGGCCGATGTTGTGTGACTGGCCTGAAACATTTCAGCTTTTGTAACAAGCCGACCAAGTTGATTTTCCTACAAAATTAAATATGTCTAATTTTCAAAGAAAGTTGCATATACATGATAAACATAATTAAATTTCCTATTAAGATGGAAATACTAACCATCTCATTTTGCAGTCGAGCAAGTGACTTTGAACCTAACTTGTGAGGCGTTGTTTGGTGGTGCGATTTCTATTATTTTGTTCCGCTTTTGTCTGCACAATAATTACATGTTAATTACTAGACAATAATGCAATAGATAAATTCTTTATACAAATTACCTTAGTGTCAGGGCGAGCTCTATAATCCACAAAAGCAACCTATTGCTCCAAAGGAATCTCTGGAGGTTTCTTGGCAATATTGGCTTCGCGGGGACCATCCGGATCACATTTCATATAGTTATATAAGTGATACCGGTGGTCTCGCCATTTTTTCCCCAAGCTTTTCATAATATAATTCTTATGACCCTCATCATTAACCTCCAAATTAGTCTACAAAAAAATTTTAAACATATTAGTACGCATTTGGAAACATACAAGAAAATGGAATCCATAAAATATCAAATGAAAATACATCTCTGACTTTTATAATGTTGTTCCATACATGATCTTTATAGGACACTGGAATCTTTTGCCATTTTTCATATCCGAGGGGAAAGTTCTCACAATTGCTTGTAATATGGCCTAAAAACTTAGCAAGCATCCCCCCAGACGATTCAACCGGCTAATCCTGACCATTCCATTCCACAATAACTCTGTCTCCTACCGGAAGAATGAATATGCCAACTGCCCGCATTTTTTTTTGGCATGATTCCCCATTTTCACCTGCATTCACACAAACAAAAAGATGTATAAGGGTGGTTCTCAGTCATAACACAACCAAATTGATGTTTTATAAGCAAAAATGACAAATGCATGAACACTACTATATAACTACTGGTGCAAACTGTATACAACTAGGATTTACACTACTATATAACTACTAAGCAAACCAATTCCATAAATATAATGCTTAGACCCTTGAATAGTCATGATGATGAGGCTATATAACAAACATAAACATAAAACTAACGTACCTATCCTAAAATTGTACATTAATCGTTCCCTTTGACAAATCACCATAGATCAGATTTCTAGAAGCTAAATCAGGAAACAACAGCAGTAATGCGAACGGCCAAAACAGAACTCTAATAATGATATTCACGTCCCATGTTCTTGAACTCCTTTTATGGCCCCTGATAACTTCAGGCTCAGTAGTCTCAACTACTGTTTACTGCAATGGGGCCTCTTGGTGTTCCTGTGCATCAATCGGTGGGGGTGGCAGAGATGTACTCGGGCTAGTAGAACGGTCGTGGTCCTAGAACGGTCTCGATGAACTGCTAGAAGTGGCGTGTCGTCTTGTCCTCGGATACCTATAAATAACTCACATAGGCAATGAATCAATTTAATAAAATTAAAAAATAATAAAATATCAAAATAAATACAAATAAAAGAAATGATTACCAATTACACTACAAGAAAACAGGGATTTCGCGGTGGACATTTAGCGGTGGTTTATGTAAAATCGCCACTAAATTCTGGATTCGCGGCGGTTTCAGTAAAACCGCTGTTAACTTAGAGGTGGTTTCCAAAAATTGCCTCAAATTAATAAATTAGAGGCGGTTTTCATATGAACCGCCGCTAATTTATAAATTTTGCGGCGGTTTCTTAGAATTGTCGCGAATGCCACTTTTCACCCCAAATTTACATTTTCCCCCACTCTCCCGGCCGAGATTTCAAGCCCTAAAACTGAAATTTATCCCTCTTCTTCATCTTCGATCTCACTCGTCGATTCCGTCTCTCGAGATCCAGGGGCGATGCAGAGCTCGATCGCCGTCTACAAGGAGAGCCCTAACGAGGTCCTCAACGTCGCCGACGAGGTCGAGTCGCCTTAGTTCCGAACATCTTCCACAGACGCCGCCACCACCCGCAACCATCAAATGTCCCGGAGGCTATCCCACTTGAGACCGCCAACCACGTCTCCAAGCCCTAATGGGACGGTCTCCGTCCCCTCAGACGAGGTTTGGTTCAGATTTCGCTTGATAGAGGTTCCTTCGTTCTCTGATTTGAATTCTTTGTCTTATTGGAGTTCATATCATTATATGGCAAAGGGCGAGATATCTGGTGTAACCGTGTGAGGATTCAAGGATGAAGTTTGCGGGCTGGTATCTGAAGATCGCCGCAGTGTCGGCTCTCATTGATGCCTCCATGGAGCTCTTCATGATCCACACCGGCTTCTGTGTAAGAACCCTCCTTTCTGCTTCTCCTTCTTTTTTGCTTTATTTTTCCAAGGAATTCTGTTGTTCATAGCCAGATAATTGTTCTTTTTCTACCCAATATGATTATATAACCAAGTTATAACTTCGATCAAATGCGGCATGGATTTTGGATTTATGTATTATTGGAAATGAATTGAAACTCACAAGGTTTTTTCTTTTCTTTTTCTTGTAAGAATCTTGCCCAAGAATCACATATCTGAATATTTTTAGGTCATGAATAACGGTGTTCATTTTTAGTTCCAATTGACAGAATAGAAGTTTTTCTTACGTAATAAGGACAATCAACAGTGTGGATTTGTTTGAAACTTAGAAAGTTCAAATTTTTTTTTTCTTCAAGAATCTTCCGGGCACATAACCATGTATACCCAGAATTTTTCTTCAAATTTTTTCAGTTGAGTACTGATTCTCAGTCTATTGTTTTACAGAAAAATAGGGCATTCTTTGTGACAGCTCTCATCATCCCGAAGCAGGAATCAACATCTAATTCAGTAAGATATAGAGAGCCATTTACACTTGTTTTGCTTAGCCATATGCTTTCATATCTGCTCCTAACAAATTCATTATGGACTACAGTACCAGAAAACAAATGAAGAGGAAATATTTGACTACCTAGGTAAGCAATCACTTTTTCCGCTCGGTTGGATTCATGTGAGTATATATAACTTATCTTATATTTTAACAACTTTTAGTTTACATATTTTCGACTGGTTCAATGCTCTTAGCAAGAAAGCACATAAAATGTTACACATTGTTACATTTATCATTTGAGATTACTGATCTAGTTAAAAGAAATTGCTTCCTTCAAAATTTGTGTTAAGCATTTTGTTGGAAAATTGTATTAGGAATATTTATCCTTTTTTTGCATTTAGAACTTCTATCATGATATTTGTATTAATTGATTTTTAAGATGAAATATGGTTTCCTAGCTTATGCATATTGATTCAAATTTCAAACTGTGCACACTTTCAACTTGTAGCGAATGATTCCTCACCCATCCTGAAACTTAATTTGCAGACTCATCCTACTCAATCATGCTTCATGTCCTCAATTGATGTCCATACCAACTACTCTTACCTGGTTTGTAGAAAATTAATATATTTATATTCACATCGGTACTAGAATTATCTCCCCCAAATAAGCCTCTCTTACCTCTGGCTTATTTTGTCTATCCTAAGCTTTCTCCTTGATGTTGACTAGATCATGTTGCCAGAAGCTATTGCAATCGTTATGGCACCAAGAGATGGTTCAACGTACAATTTTAATGTTTCTTACTATTTGTCTATTTGATATAATTAGATCCAATGTTTGAATGCAAAGATGTCATAGAGAAGTGCAATTTCAAGATGTAATAGCTTATCCTTGGGAAAATATTTATCAACGACACACACACCTTCTAAGTTTGTCTGAGAAACATCTTGCAACAACTGCTCACACAACAACGGCTCGTAAATTTCATGCAGTTCACCAAGTTGCTGCAACAATGGGAGTACCAAGATTGCTGCCAAGAAATGAACATTGGGAGTGCAAGAATCCATTGATGTTATTTGATTACTCAACATGTTAGAAGAAAGGTGTGAAGTTTAAAGGAAGAATGATCTTCCTCTGGATTTTCTATTTGTAAACAAATTTATGGTTATTTAATTTTGTTGTAATTACTTTTGAATTATGAATAATTTTTTAATTATTTTTAAATTTGAATTTAATGGATCAGTGTGATGTAATTTGATAATGTAACGAAAATAGGTAGTTATCAATAAAAATAAAGGATAATTATCCATTAAAAAATTTAAAACAAAAATAAAAAAATAATACCTGAAATTAGCGGCGGTTATTAACCGCCGCAAAATGCAATGAAGGAGAGTTTTTTTATTGCATTTAGCGTCGGTTGCTCGTAACATTTAGCTGCGGTTATACCGGCGGTTCCCAAAACCGCCGCTAAATGGTGTCCCGATGCTACTATTCACGGCGGTTGGTCAACCGCCACTTAAACCATACCTCTGCTAAATGACATAATAACCGCCGCTAATAGCACTGTTTCTTGTAGTATAATCTCAAAAAAATACTTAATTGTTGTTATCAACTTTAAAATGTTGACCAATATTAGAGGATCGCATATCATTCGGACCATCTACATCATCCCGACTCAGTCGTAGATGTATATCTTCATTAGCAAATAAAGTATCCAAATTTTGCGCGGGATAAGCTTCAATATTGGCCATGGCATGTTCATCACTCTCGCCCCATGTCATACAAGTCTCTAGGTTTTAGATGTACAGGTATACACCATCCGTCTTCCTTTTGATCATTAACATAAAATACCATTTGTGCTTCAGAAGCTTTAATATATGGCTTATCGTCTTCCTACACCCTAGTATGTATAGGTCTTATAAAAATTGATAGAAGTAAAACCAAATTTATCAGTTTTTATGCCTTTAGGGTGAGTCGTGTTGGCCCATTCACATTTGAACAAGGTTACAATAAATATTCCATTGTAATTAAGCTTAATGATATCAATCAATTTTCCATAATATGGTACACCTCCATACCGCATGTTAACATCGCTATTGCTGGAGTAACTTCTTGTTCCAAAGGTGCCGAAAAGTCGACTGTTTTGTGGGTTTAATCCTCTCTCACGGTCCAAAGTACGGAACTTATATCCATTGACATTGTATGTTGTGTATCTTTTTGCTTGGTTAATTGGTCCTTGCGCAAGAGCTACGAGCATACTTTTGTCAGGATCTTCAAGCTTGTCATGATCTCGGTTGATCTATAACCACATTAATGTTACTTGAATATATTTATCAATTAAAATTTATTGCATAAATAGAAAGCTCACTTGATTTGAAAACCACTGATTAAACTCTTTGTGCACTATCTTGTCTACCTCTATATGATTCCTACTTCTAGACCTTAATTGTGTTCTCGCAACAATCCTGAATTCCCTGTGGTGTTTGAAGTAATAGTTTCATCACTAAGTCAACTTTAGTAGTATATCAGTATTGAATTTTAGTAGTGTCAGAAATAGATGCTTAATAATACTCACAGGACATAAGAATCAATTGCATGGCAGTTTAACAGTACGTGTCGATGGGCCTGCAATCTCTCAATGGGTGTCAAAGTGAACCATAAAGAAGCCCCAATTGGTTTCACAACGTATGGAAATAATTCCGCAATTCGATAATTTGGAAGTTGAGAAATGATGGGGTCGTCATCAACTCGTCTGGGACGATTCCATAATGTCTCGATGTTATCTAAATATCATGAACAAAATGTAATAACTTCTTGTGCAATATAACCCTCCGCAATAGATCCCTTTGGTTGTGCTTTGTTGCGAACGTATGATTTCAGTACTCCTAAGTACCTACAATATTATATAGTTAATAGTTATATGACATCTACATGTTAATATTATGAATTACAAATAATGTGATTAACCAATATTACCTTTCTATTGGGTACATCCAACGGTAATATACTGGACCTCCAAGTTTTGCTTCTTCAACCAAGGGAACAGTCAAGTGTACCATTAAGGTGAAAAATGATGGTGGGAAAAGCATTTCCATGTGGCATAAAGTGAGTATAATTTGGTTTTGCAATTTATCCAATTCTATAACACTCAATGTTTTGCCACATATTTGTCGAAAAAAGGAACATAACTCAAGTAATATTGCAGATACTTTATCATCAAGCCCTGCACGCATAGCGAGTGGAAAAAATTGTTGCACATGTATATGACTGTCGTGACTTTTCAATGTTCCAACTATTTTGAGATTATTAGCATCAACACATCGTGAAATATTAGCATCAACACATAGTGAAATATTACTTGCGTAGCCATCTGGCACGCAAATATTCTTCAAAGTATTTAAAAATAACTTCTTTCCTTGCTTAGTCAATGTGTAGACTGCTGGAGAAAACTTTCCATTATCATCTGGCCACAGGTCCGGTTTATAATTCAAATCATTCAGGTCCTTGTGGGCATTGAGATGATCTTTTGATCGAGAACTATCATTCAACAATGTGAAAAGGGCATTATCACACACATTCTTCTCTATATGCATCACATCTAAATTATGACGTAATAAATTACACTCCCAATAGGGAAGCTCAAAGAAAATACTTTTTTTCTTCCATTGTTGTGGCCTTTCTAGAGTAGTACTTGCACCACACCTTCTTCTCCACCCAACCTGATTATCCATAGACCGACCGAGTGTGACATTAATATCCTTATCCTGTTGAAAAATCTCTGTGCCTGATAATAGTCTCGGAGGATTACATAGCTCTTGCTCTCCATTAAATCTGATCTTATTCATTCTAAATTTATGTCCACCATCAAGAAAGCGTCGATGGCCCATGGAACACCATTTCTTACTGTGATACAAACGAGAAGGCTCTGAGGAGTAGTTGCAACATACACAGGCACACCCGGTATAAATATTCCACCCAGATAGATTTCCCAACCCAAGGTAATCACTAATTGTCTACATCAAAGCAACATGCATCTTGAACATTGCATGCTCATAAGAATCATATGTATCAGTACCATCATACCACAACTCTTTCAACTCCCTTATTAGAGGTTGTAAGTAGACATCTATATCATTTCCTGGCATTTGTTTACCAGGGATAATTTTTGAAATGATAAAAGATGTTTGTTTCATGCACATCTACGGTGGCATATTGTATGGGATGAGAACAATCGTCCAAATACTATAACTTTGACTCATATTGCCATGAGGATTAAATCCATCTGTAGCTAATGCAAGGCGCACATTTCGGGGGTCTGCTGCGAACCAACTTTTTACCAAGTCAAACTTTTTCCATGCTTCAGAATCTCTTGGATGTCTCAACAGTTCATCGTTGTTGGTATCTAAGTTCTGCCATCTCATATCCTTAATTGTTTTTGAAGACAAAAACAACCGCTAATCGAGGCGGCAATGGAAAATATCTAACCACTTTCGCAAGAATCTTTTTTCTACTTCTATTATTGCCGAATAACTGATTGGAACCACCCTTTTTCTCCTATCTAGAAACATTGCAAACTCTACAAATTTCTCTTTTTTCATCTTCTTTATTGCCCTAATAAAGCATGCAATTATTCGGGCAAGCTGTAATTTGTCATAGCTCAATCCAAGCTTCGTGATGGTTTTCTTTACATCATAGAAAGAGCTTGAAATTTTTATATTCGGAAATACATCATGTAATAGCTCCAAAATCATCGTCATTGCCTTGTGATCACTCATTCCACAAAGACACTTGATGTGATACAATTTCAATATGAAAGAGAGTTTTGAATAATTTGCACACCCTTCGTAGAGAGGTTGTTAACCATTATTTGATAACTTATAAAACTCATCCGTTGTATTCCTAGTCTAGTTCACATTCGGTGATGGTTCATCGCTTTGTCTGACCCCTTCGTTGCCTTCTTCTAAATAATGTTCGTGTACTCCAAACGCATCATTTACCATATCCCTAATCGGATCTTCAGTAACCACATTGGTTTGTGATGTATCTCTCCGTGAAGGTACCAAATTGTATACCCTTTCCAACGGTTTGCAAATTAGATGATCGTACACCTCCGCTCGTGTCTGACGTTTACTAAATCCATATAAAGGACATGGACATAGTATCATATCATTGACTGAACCATGTTGAAAAGCAAATTCAATAAAATTCCTAACTCCTTGGTCATACGCAGACGAGTTTCGTGGCATTGTAATCCAAGATTTATCCATACCTAATGAGGCCTCTTTTTTCTAAATATAAGCAACATACAACAATTATTTATTGAAACATAATCCGCTTCTTTTAAAATTTAAATAAATCAACACAATGAAACAAACAAAAGACGTATAAAATATATATATGAGGAAAAGTGGTAAGATATGTGGAGCCTATCAGAGTCGACCACGTGTCCATGTTAAAGGACTCCTCACCTAACTAGGTTCGGATCAACCGGTTTCCATAATGATGATAACCTACGACATCTCATTGGATTGGGATTCCTAGCATCCAATATCTGATATACTACAATGACTCATCAGATCGGATACACCCAATGTGCTATAACAACTTACCTGTTCAAAGCCACCCGATATGCAATATCGACTCGTCGACCTTAGATACGTCTTCAACTCTTCGGAACAACACCATTTATCGGAAATAACCTTCTAGAAAGAACTTAGCTGCTGACAGGCTGGCCTTCCAGAATAATTACAGCTGTTGATAGCTCAGAGCCAGCTGGCTGCTTAGCTGGAGCCTAGCTGGATGCTTAGGTGGCAAAACACGTGGCAGAATTTTTTAAAGCACATTTCGAAAACCTGGCTTCTTCCCCAAGCTACCGAAGCCTATAAAAGGCAACAACTTCAACTCATTTGGGACATGAGAAATTACAGATAATGAGACTCTACCTCTCTGAAGATTGAGTTCTTAAGCCTCCTCTATTTCCTTTCCAAATCTGGATTGATCCTTCTTCTATTTGGAAAATGTCCATGAATATTTTGACAATAGTGGATTTGATCTTTTGATCCCGTGGTTTTTTCCCGATTGAGGGTTTTCCACGTTCATTTGGTGTTTTGTTCTCTTGATTGATTGATTTCTTCTCAATTTTCTCAATGTTCTAAGTCTCAGCATTATTACAAATTCAACCGTTGGTTTGAGATTGGATCTGATCTCAAGGCAAATCCAATTTCGGCATCAACAGTTTGACGCCGTCTGTGGGGACTCTGAGCAAAAAGCCCATGGCGACTATCATGAGAAATTCGAAGAGATTTCAACCTCAAGAGGAAAATGTCCCTACTTGATGACATTCGTGTACCCGGAGATGCTCTAGTAGCTGCATAAGGGGTGGAGGTACCCCCAACGAGCAAGGAAGTCGTTGATGACAACGTCCAGATCAGGGCTATGGCCCGAGAAATTGAGGAGTTGAAGTGCGCTCTACACGATGTGCAACAGCGAGTTTCCCAAACTACCATGCCACATGATACCCAACCTTTGAGGGTAGATAGGGAGAGGTCAGCTACTCGCCATCCCAGATATCGGACGATGTATTCTCCGGAGAGAAATGGAAGTGTTGAATTTTCTACTGGAAGTTCCGATCCTCCCCACCCCCACTAGGATCATGACTTCCAAGCTGAGAGAAGGGACAGGAGGGAAAGGAGAGTCTCTATATCTCTAGCTCGGTATGCTGCTCCTCCACAGTCAAGGAGAAGAGCCCTTTCGACGATGAACCGTACGATCAGGTATCGATCAACCTCAGATCGACGCTTGCTATCCCCTGATCGTTGACCATACCGATGCTCTCCTGGATACCGATCTCCCCGTTAGCATTCACCCAATCACCATTATCGCTCACCACGGCGATACATCTCTGAAAGAGACAAAGTTCTCCAGTTGGTGCCACAGCTTACTTCCCCGTTCATTAGAGAAATCTGGGAAGCTCCATTCCCAGATCAATTCAAACCACCAAATATTCAGAAATATGACGGTTCATCGGATCCACTCGAGCACCTTGAATGGTATTCAGATGAAATGATGATAAATAGAACCACAGAAACTGTTATGTGTCGTACCTTCCCGCGAACACTAACATACATCGCCCATAATTGGTTTCGAAGCATACCACCTGGGACTGTGTATAGCTTCCAGCAACTCTCCGACCTCAACACTTCGCTAGCAATAAGAGGTTAAAGAAAAACCCTATCATACCCCTAGGTTACAAGCAAAAACCAACGGAGAGCTTGTGCGACTATATTGGTCGCTTTAATAAAGACATCACTGGAATGACGAACCTCAGCGCTTTCATGGTTGTGGGGATCGTGATCAGAGGATTAAACAAAGGTACGTTCAAAGACTCCCTCACTAGAGATGTTCCAAGAAACATATCTGAATTTCTTGCAATAGCCGTGAAGTATGTGGCCTCAGAAGAGATGAAGGCCAGATGGGAAGAAGAAGATCTTCTCAAAATGGAGGAGTTCCGTAACAGGGAACCCCCGAGGAAGGAGAATAAAGATCACAAACAGAGAATTTTGAAAGAAGAAAGGCCTCGCAAAGAAAGCGCTCGGAACCAGGGTGGACCCCTCCTGCGTGATGATAAGAGGCCTCCTCATCGGCAGAGATATGACCCTGAGAGGATGGCAAGATATCATAACTACTCTATCCTAAACACCTCTAGAGAGGATATCTTGCTACAAATTCAGGACGAGAAGATTCTGAAACCACCGCAGCCGATGAAAGACAATCCTAAGAGGAAGAAAAGTAAGAAATTTTGCAAATACCACTAGGACAGGGGACATTCTACCGATGAGTGCGTCCATTTGAAGGACGCAATAGAAGGTCTTATTCGGGAAGGGAAGCTTGATCAGTTCCTTCAGAAAAAGCAGAAGATCAAAGGCTCCTCTTCTGCACCACCAGTCCCTCCAAGCGATACCCATCTCTCCATGATTGTGGGTGGTCCAGGATGTGGAGGAGAGAGTTCTACATCTAGGAAGAACTATGTTAGAATGGTGGGAGCAGTGCAGAACACCCCATCACTAAAGAGGCCTCACTCATCTATGCAAATCTGCTTCTCCGATGAAGATTTGAAAGGTGTTCATCATCCACATGACGATGCTCTGGTGATCACTGCTAAGATCGGAGTCTTTATAATTGAGCGGGTCCTGGTTGATACTGGAAGCTCTGTGGATATCATCTTCTTCTGCGCTTTTGACCGAATAAAGATACCAATCAAAAATTTTTAGCCGGTAAAGTCCCCACTGATCGGGTTCAATGGAAATCCTCTTCAGCCCGATTGTATGATCTCTCTCCCCCTATCTCTTGGCACTCCTCCTCGAAAAACTACTATGAACATTAACTTCCTTATTGTTCGTTGTCCGTCGAGTTACAATGTCATAATAGGGAGGCAATCTATCAATTTGATGGGAGCAATCCCATCAACATACCATATGATGATGAAATTTCCAACCCCAAATGGCTGTGGGGAGGTGAAAGGCAATTAGCTTGCTTCTTGGCAATGCTATACCACCATGCTCAAAAACTTGGGAGAAGGAAGTAATAGAGAAGAAGAAGCAGTGATTGTTGAAGGAATGATAGGAGAAGATGAAGAAAGGGAGAAACGCAGACCAAACCCCTATTGAAGAGCTGATAGCGTTTCCCCTAAAGAAAGAACAGCCAGAGCGAACCGTCCAACTGGGAGCGGAATTGAAGCCTGATCAACAAGATAAAATCTTGAATCTGCTGAAAAATAATTCTGACCTGTTCGCCTGGACGGCTGAAGAAATGCCTGAGGTCCCGAGGGAAGTCATTGAGCATCACCTCAATATGGACCCAGAACATAAACCGGTTGTGCAGAAGCGCAGAAGCTTTGCTCCAGACCGCCTACAAGCCGCAGAAGAGGAAGTTGATAAATTGATGAAGGTAAATTTCATTAGCGAAGTGAACTATCCCGAGTGGTTATCAAATATAGTACTTGTAAAAAAATCCACCGGGAAGTGGCGCATGTGTGTAGATTTCACTAACCTAAATAAAGCTTGTCCCAAAGATTTCTATCCCTTACCTCACATTGATAATTTAGTTGATTCAACATTGGGATATCAGATGCTCAGCTTCCTAGATGCCTTCTCGGGGTACAATCAAATTCGCATAGCTGAATCCGATGAAGAGAAAACTTCCTTCATCATCGGTAGGGGAACTTATTGTTACGAAGTAATGCCTTTTAGCTTGAAGAATGCGGGTGCCACATTCCAAAGATTGGTGAATACAGTCTTTAAAAACCAGATTGGCAGAAATGTGGAAGCCTACGTAGTTGACATATTGGTGAAGAGTGATAATGTCGAACAATATGCAGTTGATCTTCAGGAAACTTTCAACGCCCTTTGAATGCATGGAATGAGCCTCAACCCCAACAAATGTGCATTCAGTGTCCGATCAGGAAAACTTATTGGATTTATGCTCACTCAACGGGATATTGAAACAAATCCAAAGAAAATCCGAGCTATCCTGGAAATGAGATATGCCAAGACTATCAAGGAGACACAGAGGCTCAATGGCCAACTAGCAGCTCTTGGGAGATTCATTTCAAAATCTGGGGAGAAAAACCTTCCATTCTTCCGAGCTTTGAGGAAGGCACCTAAGGTTAAATGGACATAAGAGTGTGAAAGGGCGTTGATACAGTTGAAGGAATACCTACAATCACCCGCTTTATTAGCCAAGCCCCAACAGGGAGAAGAGCTTTATATTTATCTCTCCGCCATTGACACAGTTGTCTGTTAGGTGCTGGTGAAAATAAAAAAGAATTTGCAAAAACCTATTTACTACACAAGCAAAGTCCTTATTGATATTGAATCTAGGTATCTTCATTTGGAAAAATTGGCTTTAGCCCTGATAATCTCCGCTCGACGGCTCCGTCCGTACTTTCAGTCTCATAAAATCCGGGTGTTAACCGATCAGCCGTTGAGATAGATCCGTTATCGGCCCGATACATCTGGCCGGTTAGCACGATGGGTGATTGAGTTGGGGGAGTATGACATCAGCTATGAACCTAGAACGACCTTCTAGGATTTAGGGTTATGAATTAGCAAAGTGGCCCTGCCCATTAATGTCCTTCTTATAACTTAAAGCTCTTGGCCAAATTCAATAATCGTTTTGTCCTGATTTTATTTATTAGAAAATTAAAAGTGTTTAATTTCTTTTATTGCTTCATTAACCTTGATAATTATTTCAACTAATTTCATCATTTATTTGTAAAAATTCCGGAGTGTTACGATTCTCCCACCTTTAAGAAATTTCGTCCCGAAATTGAAATACAATAAGTTCTAAAACAAATGAGGATACTGTGCCATCACTTGATCCTCTCTCTCCCAAGTGGCTTCCTCCACTTGGTGATGACTCCATAATACCTTTACCAAAGGTACTACCTTGTTTCTCAATACTTGTTATCTCCTATCGAGAATATGTACCGGTCCCTCTATGTATGTCAAATCTGGTGCTAGTTCTACGGCCGATCCCATCAGAACTTGGTTTTGATCCTTGATGCACTTTTGTAGTACTGATACATGAAATACATCGTGCAACCTCGACAGTTCCTATGGTAAGGCAAGTCAGTATGCTACAGGACCTACCCTGTCCACTATCCTGTATGGCGCGATGTACCGCGGGCTCAACTTTCCTCGCTTGAGGAACCTTAGTACACCATTTCACGGGGATACTTTAAGAAACACCTCATCTCCCACATCAAACTCTAAATCTCTGCGGCGAGTATTGGCATAACCCCTCTGCTTGTCTTGAGCTTTTCTCAATGTCTCTCTAATGAGTTTGACCTTCTCTGAGGTGATCTATACTAACCCTGGGCCTAGTATCTTCCTCTTACCTTCTTTATCCCAGCATAGCAGTGTCCTGCATCTTCTACCATATAATACTTCATAGGGTGGCATCCCAATGCTAGTCTGGTAACTGTTGTTGTATGCAAACTCCAACAGTCCCAAATTCTCATCCCAGCTCCCGAGGAGTTCCATGATGCATGCTCGAAGCAGGTCTTCAAGTTTTTGTATAGTCCTCTCATTTTGTCCGTCTGTCTGAGGATGAAATGTTGTGCTAAAGTTCAGGCTGGTCCCCAAGGCCTTCTATAGACTGTGCCAAAAGTGAGAGGTGAATCTCGGGTCTCTATTAGATACGATAGATACGGGTACTCCATGTAGCCTCACAATCTGGTTAACGTACAACAGTGCCAACTGATCTCGAGAATAAGTTGTCTTGATCGGAGGAAAATGGGCAGACTTGGTCAGTTTATCTAAGATACCCAACTGGCGTCCTTGCCCTGATTGGTTTGAGGTAGACTAGTCACTAAGTCCATCACCTACTTCCATTCCGGGATCTCCGAAGGTACCAATAACCCTGGTGGCTTCTTGTGCTCAGCTTTGATCTGCTGATAGATCAAGCACCTGGCCACGTACTCGGCGATCTTCTTCTTCATCTTCCTCCAGATATAGTTTTCCTTGATATTGTGGTACATCTTGGTGCTTCCCGGATGCATTACATAGGCTAAACAATGAGCTTCCTCCATGATCTGCAACTTGAGGTTCTCATAGTTTGGTACGTATAAGGAGAAATCGCCATGTCTTCCATTCTGCATTCGAGCAGCTAATTGTATCAATCTGGAGTCTTGCCGCTGCGCTTTCTTGATCTGCGATTTCAACATCGGTTGTAGATAGAAGTTTGCCAACAGCACCCCCAGCTCATCCACTGAGAACTGATCCCCAGTGGATCTCAACTCATAAAGTTGGGCAAAGTTGGTGGTCCCAACCGTGCTATGGTTTTCTTACTTAAGGCGTCTGCTACTATGTTCACCTTGCCGGGGTGATACTCGAATGTACAATCATAATCTTTCAGCAACTCCATCTACCATCTCTGCCGCATATTCAGCTCCCTCTGGGTCATTAAGTACTTCAAGCTTTTGTGGTCGGTGAAAATTTTACAGCCTTCACCATAAAGATAGTATCATCATATCTTCAGAGCAAAGACTACCGCCGCTAACTCCAAATCGTGAAAAGGGTAATTTACTTCGTGAGTCTTGTGCTGCCTAGATGCATAGGCAATAACCATGCCCTACTGCATCAAGACACAACCCAAACCACTATACGAAGCGTTACTATAGATTTCAAAACCTACTCCAGCTGTAGGTAAGATGAGCACCGGAGCAGACACCAATCGGTTCTTCAACTCCTGAAAACTCTGCTCACACTCCTCGGTCCACTCGAACCTTGCATTCTTCCGTAGTTGCTTGGTCATAGGTTGGGTGCTTGAAGAAAACACTTCTACGAACCGCCTGTAGTAACCGGCCAACCCTAGGAAGCTTCTGATTTCCTTGAAAGTGGTTGGGGCTTGCCAGTTTACCACTGCTTCAATCTTCTCGGAATCCACATAGATCTTTGACGCTGAGACGACATGCCCCAGGAAATTAACTTGGTCAAGCCAAAATTCGCTTTTGCTGGGTTTGGCATATAATTACTGCTCCCTCAGAGTATACAGCACTATCATAAGGATGTTTATGTGTTCTTCAACGCTCTGGGAGTACACTAAAATGTCATCGATGAACACCACCACAAACTGATCTAGGTAGGGTGTGAACACCCTATTCATCACTCCATGAATGCTGCTGGGCCATTTGACAACCCAAAGGGCATTACTAAAAACACATAATGCCCATATCGGGTCCGGAATGTAGTCTTCTGCACATCCTCCTCTCGTACCCGCAACTGATGGAAGCCCGACCTCAGATCAATCTTGGAGAACACACATGCTCCTCGTAATTGATCAAACAAGTCATCTATACGTGGCAATGGGTACTGGTTCCGGATGGTAACTCCATTCAATAGTCGGTAATCAACGCACATTCTCATGGAGCCATCCTTCTTTTTCACGAATAGTATGGGCTTACCCCAAGAGGTGACACTAGGTCCGATGAACCCTTTCTCGAGTAGTTCATTCAATTGAACCTTCAGCTCTTTAAGTTCTACAAGAGCCATCCTGTATGGCTCTCTAGAAATTAGAGTTGATCCTGAGAATAACTCAATAGTGAACTCCATGCTTTTATGTGGGGGCAATCTTGGTAACTCATCAGAAAATACATCTAGAAATTCGCACGCTACTGCAATCTCCTATACATCTCCCTTGGGGGCTTCAGCTTCTACCATCTTCGTCAAGCAGGTTTCTTCCGTCTCTTCCATCCGAGCTTGCCTCCCTTAGAAGAGGATCTCTGCCTTGCCTGGTCGTTGGAAACGTACCATTGTCAAGTGACAATCGACGGTGGCGTAGTGGATGGACAACCAATCCATGCCTAGGATAACATCAAAGTCTATGATCCTCATAGGGATCAGATCAACTAACAATAGATGACATTCTCCCCTCAGATCACATCCTTCATACACTACTTTTACAATCTTTAAGCTCCCAATAGGGGAGGATACTATTATTGGTTCAGCTAACTGTAACGCCCCGAAAATTTCAAGTTATCTTTTGACTAATTTTCTAATTAAGAATGAGATGGGGTAGAAAATTTACAATGATTTACTTATTTTAAATTTCAATTAAGTGGAATTCCCGTAATTAGAAGATGAACCATTTAACCGAAGAATGCGGACAAAGGTGAGAGTTCCAATAAAAGAAGATCAAGAAGGAGTCAAAGGCCTGTGTATTCATGATCTCGGCCCTGCGATGAGAGACATGCCCCGTGATGCTACAATGCACCCGTGATGACGGGAATCATTGACCCCGGGAATTTCGGATCTGGGTCGATGAATTATTAAAAGGTAATATTAATTAAATAAATGATGAGACATAAAGTGGGGAAGGTTAAACTAAAATAATTAAAGTGGTTGAAAATATAAATTAAATTAATCTAAAGTATTAAGATAAGTTGAAATATTGATTTAAATAATAAGATATAATAATATAAGTTATATAAAGGTATGATCAGACTGACTTAGTGGAAGAAATTGAAATGAATTCAATTTCACTGTAACCCTCAGCTCGTTCTCTCGTTTCTCCTCTCTCGCGCGACGAAACTCCTTCCTCGCTCGTACCTGCGCTTACCACCGGTCGGACCTCTGCAGCTCCCGTCGCCGGCCGGTCTCCACTGAGCCGCCACCGCGCCCGCCTCACATCACCAGGTCGCTGCTGCGGCACGACGCCTCCACGCCGGGCGCCGCCCGCGCCGCCTCGCCGCTGACGCACATGCGCCTCCGCACCGTAGGCGACCGCACCGCTGCCCTCCCTCCTCACGCCCTCACCACCGGCCACCACCAACCCTCGACCACCGCTTCCCTCGTCGGCTGCCGGCCACCGGTGCGCCGCCTCAGCCGTTCTCCCCAGGCAGCCGACAGTCAAGTGGGCGCAAGCCAGTCGGCCTCGCCTGTGGCTCCCTCTCCTTTCCCCCGCCGCCGTGCTACCGGCCTACAGTCCCTTCTTTGACGAGCCTCCTTCATCCTACGAATTGGGTATTTTGCAAAAGCCCTTTGTTACATTTGTGAATGAGATGAATTATGGACTGTGAATTAAAGGGAGATTGGTTGTATGGGTAATTGTATGATGTTAAGTAAACCATAGCTTAGTTTAATTTTGAGAATGGTGAATGATTGTAGTAATTTCGGAGCCCCATAAATAGGGGAAATTTTGCCGAAATTTCATGAGAATGGTACCGGGCTGTCCCGTTTGGGGATGGATTCGGCCCACGATACTTTCCCCGATCGGGGAGAGTTAGAGATCATTACGAAGATCATCAAGAGATCTTCGTAATGAAAGCTTGTTCGACACGATCGGGCTTCCGGATCGGAAGTTATGAGCTGTCCAAGTTGACTACTTTAAACTAACGATTTCGGGTTACGATTTAGAGTTAAGATGTTTGATGCTAGAATACGGAACTCAAACCGTATTTCGTATTCTTACCCAAATACTATTATGATGCTAGGAAGAGGCAAGGGTCCCGCGGGAGACGAAGCAGGACCGAGCGATTCCTAGGAATTTGCGAAGGACTCAGGTGAGGAAACTTCTCCGTATATTAGTTTTGGTTCTTGTATTCATCGTGTTTCGTATTCTCGTACTCGCGTGAGTTTTATATCGGTTTGTGGATGCCGAAGATTTTACCGCTATGCATGCATAATAGTTTTTATGCTTGTGGAATACTATGAAATGGTAATGGTAAGATTAGATATGAAGTGGAATCTGCAATGATGGAAAAATTTATGCATGATCGTGCCGTGGACTGAACCCTATATAGATATAGATGTTGGACCAAATGGGCTCCATGATGGGGCCGAAGCTCCAGCGCTGATGATTCCTGGTGAGGGAGGGAATTTGTTTTGATCCTGTGTTCCAAAAATAAAATATTTTCTTGAAATGGTTTTCCATCAAACCCCCTCCCCGACTCCTCGTGAGGGTGCCCCTTGCCGGATACGAAGTAAGACTTTTCGCCGCTCTTTCCGGGTTCTGTTGAATTAGGGTTCGGGGACGTCCATGACACGGCATAGGTCCCCTCTTGGCACAGGATGCAACTTAGGTGGATGCATCTCCTTTACACAGGATGTAATTGAGATGTGGGTAGGTAGCACCGCCTCCTTCGCACAGGATGTGATTGAGGTAGGTACATCTCCTGTACACATGGATGTACTTGAAGATGGGGTGTTTGTTAGAACTGATATTGATGTGTGAACTGCATCTGTTGTTTATACGAGTTTTCCGATTGTATTGTCATTAATATCTTGATTGAAGATGATCATGATGATCCCCTGGTTTCTGTTAGTTTTCAATTTGTACGAATATTTAGTACCAGGTTTATGAGGGACAGGTATGTATAATACCTGGCGGAGTTGTCAGCACTCACTGAGCTTGTGTAGCTCAGTCCCTCGGTTTATGTTGTCATTTCAGGGTATAGACAGGGACTGTTGGCTCGTGGCGCCGAAAGGTGGAGCGAAGATTAGATGGCTCTGGCATACCGGATCTTGATGTTGATAGATTGCCTTGTACTAGATTGAGAATTACTTTGTATTCCGCTGTATTTTGGGCCGTGGTGCCCGGTCTTATATGTATTATTTTTATGACTCTAATGGTAAGTTACTACCAGTGTGTAACTGGTTCGGTCTTTGTTACAATATTCATTGTTGAAATTCTTTATTTCTGGTTTATGAATAACAAATGTACCTCATCGGTCTGGGCACTCCTACCAAATTGGGTGTGACACTTGGTCCTTTGTAAAAAGGGGGTGTTATACTAACTGTGTATCATATATGTATGTAGGCAGTGTGAAAGCATTGGCTATATAGGAGTGTGTGGAACTAGGGTCAATCAGCACACATGCATCAGTGTCATTGATTTGCATCATACCTGAGATGACGTCAGGGGTGTTCACAGCCTCCTGCTATGTCATGGACTGAACTCCTCGGCCTCCTCAGCCTCCTCGAGTTCCCCTCTAGAAGATCCTCCCGGTGGCCTCCAATACTGCCAATAACAGATGCCCCCTGGCCAACTGCAGCACTAGCCTGTAGGGTTGTCCCACTCCCCTGTGATAGTAAGGGACACTCGTTCCTATAGTGTCCAGGCTGTTGGCAATAATAGCAAACACCCACTCCAATGCCTGCTCTGCACTCACCATAATGATACTTGAAACAAGTCTGACACTGAGGCTTGTTCTGCCTCTGTCCTCTAAAAGAAGAGCCTCCACTACTGCTGCTGTGGCTCTTTTTACTCGCCCTCAAACTGTCACCCATTTGAAAATTGGGCGCGTTTCTCTTCTTAATAGAGGTGCTGCTTCTGTTTTCCAAAGCTCATTTCCACTCGGAGAGCATCTTCAACCAATTCCGTGAAGCCGTCAAACACAGATACAGTAATGATGTTGTGGATCCCATCCCGAAGTCCATCTTCGAACCTTCTACACTTCTCGGCCTCATCGTCCATATAGGAGGCTGCATACCTCCCCAGATCAGTGAACTGGGCCTCATACTCGGCCATAGCTAGGTTCCCTGGTACCAGACGCATGAATTCCTTTCGCTTTGCGTTTTTGTACACTCGGGACATGAACTTCTGGTCAAATGCTCTCCGGAAGTCGACCCAAGTAATAACTGCCTGAGTTGTCTAGCGTCGCCTAAATGGCCAACCATCAGTGTAGAGCTTCCTGTCCCATCAGCAGTGTAACTGTAGTCATCTTCTCATCATCTAGGCACCTCAATGCCTCAGTTTGGTCATGAGTTCCAGTGAACTAGGTAACTTATGGTCTCTGGTAACATAGTCTTGTCCCCTGGGCCCTGTCTGCTAATAGTTCGGGAAGCACCGAAGTGTTTGCATCTGTTCCTCCAAAGTCTCCTGCATACTAGGGTTCCGTCTTTGTCCATAATGGGATTTTGATGCTTCACCATACTCTTCTTCTTGCTCAGGAGCCTCCACATCAGGCTCCTCCACGGGTTCCTCACAAGGCACCCGGTGTGGTCTACCGCGTCTGTTGGTGCCATTCTGAAAAAGGAAAAGTGTCAGTATAAGTTCTTGATACTTCTAGAAATTATTAACTTTTAGTCTACTCACATGTAATCCCACCCTAAGGTTCTGACCATTTCTAGGTTATCTAGAACTAAACCGTCTCTGATACCACTAAATGTAATACCAATCTCCAAATAAGGGACACGTGTCACACCAACCAGGTCAGGGGTGAAACCTGAGCCTAGGGCTGTATAACCTGATAAATTAATCATAAAAAACACTAATATCATAGATAACATAGTGTCAGAATACATTAACCGTACAAACCATAATGTCATACAAAACAAATCTAGCATAAGAGTTCATAACTCTTCTAGAATTCAAATACAATACTCCAAATAAGATAATAACTGGACAGTCAGAGCCAACTAAAGGTTAACAGGACTCTCTCCTCCACTCTAGATATGATCTAGTACCTGTCTACTTCTTGCAAATACATACAATAGAAGGATGAGCTACTCGAGCTCAGTGAGGAAAACAATACTGTCAGGTAATACTATACTTGTGTAAAATCCATAAAAGTATTATGAAACAGATTCTTAAAATGTACAAGATATATAGAAATATGAAGATACAATGCATTTCAAAATAATATGTTAATCAATGCATTAGCTTCAATCTGTTATAGTCATATGCCAATATGCATAAAAATCTCAAGTAAAATCACATGCATGTTTAACTTATTCATTTAATCATCTGTACCGTGTATGATTATGAAATTTCCCTTGGTTGATGAATATCGACACCAATAACCACCACGGCTCGACTATGCGCTCCCGTGAGGTGGGATACACAGGAACATATCATAATCTCACTAGTATCGATTACACCTACAACTTTACTTCCATAATGCGGAACCAGAGTATAATCAGGATGAACCCTCACGGTTCGACTATGCGCCCCTAAAGGTGGATAATATATACGTGTACCAAGCACTCTACGAGTATAGAAAGAGGGTTTTATTTCTTGAAAATGGAAGTTTTAAAATCAGCTAGTTTAGACTTTAAGAAAATCAGAGTTTTACAAATCACCTCTTTCCTACCAAGTACCATACTCTCTGGCTCTATCAGGGAGCCACCACTAGTGTAGGCAAGAATAACAATACGGTGTAGAGAATCAATACTTCTAAATATTTCTCTTGTTTATTTCATGTATCTTTTATTTATCTCATAGCATGAATACTTCGAAATTCATTTTCCAAAGGGGAAACTATAAATAAACTAAATACGGTTTTCAAGACTTAGGAAATCTCATGAAGATTTTATTTCATGCTTTTGCAAAGTGAAACAATAGACTACGTAGATAATACGGTAAAAATACGGAATGTACAGTTTCGTTCCCTCACCTGAATCTAGTAGGTTCTACGGTTGGCTCGATCCTTCGGCAGTGTTTGCCTTGCCCTTGCCTTTTCCTTTACCCCTTGTTTGGTTGGAGGTTTTTGGAGGAGTAAAGAGGGATTTGAGGTTTTTCTTGTGTTTGGTTGGGAGTGTGAGGAGGGGTGACAAATCCCTCCTCACCCCTCATTTTCCACTCCCCCAAATCGGGGTTTTTTGGAGGGGTGGAAAATATATTTTTTTTTAAACTAAAAAAACCACTTGAAAATACCATCTTGCCCTCCACTTATTTTCAAAATTTCATTTATGTCCTATTTTTTATATAATTAATATTAATTAGTTTAAGTTTAGTTTTATACTAATATAATTAATAATAATTAGATTAATACTAGCTATTATACTAATATAATTAATTGTAATAAAATTTGTATTGATTTAATAATTAATATTAATTAAAATTAAATTAATATAATTAATATTAATTAGTTTAATATTAGCTTTTATACTAATATAATTAATAGTAATAAAATTTATATTAATTATACTTAAATTAATATAATTAATAACTTTATTATAATTAATTTTAATTAGGTTAATACTAGCTTTTATACTAATATAATTAATAGTAATAAAATTTATATTTGTTTAATAATTAATATTAATTATACTTAAATTAATATAATTAATAGTTTTAATATAATTAATATTAATTAGTATTAAATTAATAGTAATAATACACATTACACTTTCCTCACTCTCAATCCTCATAACCAAATATTGTCATTATCTATTTTAAACTAAAGGGCAAATTGGTCAAATACACATTAAACTCTTTCTCACTCATGGTCACCACCAAACAAAAAAAAAGATTCACTCTCTTCAATCATCCATTGAACCAAACATAAAATTTTTCAAAACCCTCCAAACTCCTACCCTCCAAATTTCTCCTCACCCTCCCCTCCAAATTCCTCCTTTGAACCAAACAAGGGCTTAACCTTTCCATATATTTGAATTAGAGATCATTAAATACTATGATCGTATTTCAAAGCTTTAGTTCTATCGCTTAAGAATACGATAAAAATATGATGAACTACAACATGCTCGTATTTCTCCATACTCTTAGTTATTCTTTACACATACTTTATCACCACCTTCATAACTTGTTATCTAGCATATTAAGCATGGAAGAGATAACTAATTAAAACATGAAGGTATGTAAACTAGAGATTAATCGAACATTAACTCCGATAGTTTTCCATGAAAATTCGACAGCACCTCATATATTTTAAAGGCCCCGAAATTATACAAACATTCACATAATTAACATCCTTAATTAAATCAATCAACTTAGCCGACCCCATCTAGTATGGGATTAAGGCTTAGTTGTTGTTGTTGTAGTTGTTGTAATTAAATCAATCAATTACATATCTCCATATATGTTTATCCCTTAATCCCCAAGGCGCATGTTGTTCGCCGGAGTTGAGGCCTCATCGAGCCGAAGGAGAGAAGGGCTACAGGCCAGCGGAGTCAGCGCCCAAAGGGGATAGCTGAGCGGAGCTACACGCATAGGCGGGCGGAGCTGCAGGCGCAGCCGGGCAGCGCGACAGGGATAGGGTACGACGTGCGCATTGTGCTGCAGCTGGGACGCGACAAGTCTAGCACGGAGGCGTAGGCGGCGCAAGGGCGCAGCGCTGGCCGGGCGCAGCTTGCCGCTGTGGACATAAACGAGGGAAGGGAAAGCGGCGCTCGAGCGGCAAGCATGAGCAGGGCCTGCTGGCAGCTTGTCGGCGCACGCGTGAGGAGCTCGGGCTGAGTTGCGGTGGGGTAGGGTTTGCTTGCTAGCGCGGGTAAGGCTCGCCGATGAGGTTTAGGGCACGGGTGAGGGAGCTCATGAGGGAGAGGGGAAGAGATGAAGTTTTTATTTGATTTCCCTTCTCTCAAACCTTAAGTCCCCTTTTTATTTTATCATGGCAACCTAAGTAAAATAATCTATTTAATATTTATTTAAGCTTATCATTACACTATAGCGTCACAGATGGATTTAATAGTTTGTGCCTACTATAGAAGCTCAATAATTCCAAAGCATTATCAGCCCCGACCAGATCCGTTTTCTCCGAATCAACAGTTATTTATTTTATTTTTATTTAATATTTAACTTATCCCATGCTCCTAACTATTGTGTCACAGGTTTGTCAATTAAAGCCGATCGAGATCTGAAATCTCGGCTTCTACCCGACCCAGATCCAGGAAATTCGGATCTGGATAATGAATAAAACTATTATTTTATTCTATTTGCAATAATTGGTATTCCTTTTTCTTCAACTGAACCATTAAGGCTTAAATAAGGATTAACTTAATTAAATCTTGTTAATAAGCAATGAGAGAAATTCTATTATGGCCTGGTCCATTTCCAAGGCCTTATTCCTCTCCAATGTTGGCCCTTTTTTATTTCCTTAAATTTTCCCACTTAAGATTATCAATTAATCCTTCTAGGATTTAGGGTTATGAATTAGCAAAGTGACCTGACCCATTAAGGGCCTTCTTATAACTTAATGCTCTTGGACCAAATTCAACGCTCGTTTTGTCCTGATTTTTTTAAATAGAAAATTAAAAGTGTTTAATTTCTTTTATTGTTTCATTAACCTCGATAATTATTTCCACTAATTTCATCATTTATTTGTAAAAATTCCGGGTGTTACAAATTTAGGTTTTCATGTCTAAATTGTCATATAACCCTAGAATGTAGTTATAACTTAAAATCATGAGTTTATAACATAAAGTTCAAATCATTCATACAAGTAAACATCCATGTTCACAATATAAAGACAAAGATCAAATAAAATGAGATAGGATGCGGATCTTTGTCCCTGTAGAAGCCTCCCCTTTTAGAATGTGTCCACGAAACTCTCCGGATCATCGGTAATGCTCTTGAGAAGCTCTCGTCGCACCCTGATTGCCGCTCCAACAAGGACCGTTGCCTCAAGGCCGAGATTGGAAGGAAGTTTGTGTAATATCGAGTTGAGGAGAACCCTAGCCGCTGTGTTTCTTTTTATAGTAGTGATCTGTAATGAGTCGCCCGAGGGTAGGCGACGCGTCACAAAAGCTATCTTCTGGAGTTTGTGCACATTGATGACGTGTCACTGTTCTTGAGGGACACATCACAAAAGCTATCTTCTGGAGTTGGTGCACATTGATGACATGTCACTGCTCTTGAGGGACACATCACGAAATCTCAAGCTTTGTCAGTCTCCTGCAGCATGATAGGTGACGTATCGCTCCTGATGAGAGACCCGCGTCACACCATGTCGAAATTGCTCGTTGAAGACTCATTTCTATTGCAACTCATTCAATATTGCTTCTAGATCTTCTCTTCCTTGTATAGCTCTTATTTCGGGCTAAAAATCGGTCTTTCCGGAGACAACTATAAAAAGCTCATATTAATTCCTATAATTCTCACAATTCTACAAAACATGGGTAATTTGATTGAGCAACACAAGTTTTCCAATCTATAATAACTAGAGCTAAACATGCATACATCTTATCTATTCATGCACACATTTAACTCCAAACATTAAGCACATGGTATATAAATCAACTTTAATTGGAGAGCTAACACAAGGAAGCTCTCCATTGTCAAGTTACAGAATGGGCAGATATTCAACTGAAGAAGGTCTCACTATATAGGGGAGCAAGATGAAGAGAATGAGGAAGCTTACTAGGCAAGCAAAGAGAATGAACGAGGATAGCAACACGACTAAGAAGATATCCCGCCAAAACACTTTGGTAAAAGTTTAATTGTTTAACAATTCTTGACAACTATTTTACGGGATGGTTTGTTGGAAAGAATTTTAGAAAAAAGTTGGACTGACAATGAATATAAAAAATCAGAGGGATTCTTTCGTCAAATGTAAATATGTCAGATATCAAAAAATAATTTTGCCTTCTTTTAAACATTCTTATGGGGCAATAATCGTGGCATACGGCTAATTTAGTGCTGGTTTTATTAGTTGTGTTTCCTTTTCAATAGCGTGACTGTGACGCAATACAGGAAAAGGCTTCAATGTTTTATTAAAAAAGTCTCATTTCAAATTAAGCTTTGAGTGTAATCCAAGTTTTATCAGTTCACTCATTTTCTAATTTTGAACTCACTTTTTGGTTATAAAAATTTTAATTTTAATCAATATAGCATTGTTTAATATTTTAAATATATGTAATGGAATAAATTTAATTTACTTCACTCTTTAGCAATGTTTTTAAAACCGGACCGAGAAGTGAACCGGTCTCACAACTGGGTCACGGGTCAGTCGGTCTGACCGGATGACCCATTTCGGTCGAACCGGATGATGTCATAAATATATATATATATATATATATATATAATTAAATAATATTTAATCAATTAAATTTTTAATTAATTTCTCCAAAATTTCTAAATTATTCACTGATTTTCATTTTTTTATAAATTATGAAAATAATAATATACGTATAAATATAGGATGTATTTTAAATTACAACATCTCTCTCGTTTCTTTATAATATCAATCCGTTCCCCCTTTTCAGATGAATTTTGAACCCTAAAAAGTGAGACGATGGCGATGGCGGCGGCGGCTTGAAGAGATAGCGAGAGATGAAGGAGATGAGATAAGGAGGGAGCAGAGGATGGTGGTGGTGGGCGGCGGCGAGCTCGGCCCAGCCAGCGGCAGGGATCATGCTGTACCGACGGGGAAGTAGTGACTGTGGCGTCGCGGCCACCGTGATGCCTTTCAAGGCCTTCTCCACCACCACTCTCTAAGTCGGCCACCGTGCTAGCTGCACGCTCCAAGCCACCGGCATCGACTCGATATAGGCTCCCGTGAACGACTACCGGATCGGGGCTGGGTCGGCTGGGTTTGACCGGATTAACTCCCAGTCAACTTTTGGCATAAACCCTGACCGGCTTGCTGGCCGGTTCCTGGTTCTGTCGGTCTGACCGGCCGATCCGGTCTGGATTAAAAAACATTGCTCTTTAGGATTTACTATAAAATGAGACTTTTCAGTAAGATGTGACATTTAGGGTACGTAGTAGCCCCCTAACCTCAACTCTAATCTACTACGTTCCATCAAAAGTTGGTTGCCGACAAGCGAACAATCAAAGATCATGGATTTCAAGCTTCGACCATACAAGTATCCATTTCCCCTCATAATACTATACACTTTTCTCAATCTAACCATTAATACTCAACGAGTGAAGGACATCCTCAGCACATGATCCGCAATAATATGAATCGCACATGGATGTGATTGAAATTAAGTGTGATAAATTGAAATATGAATTAGTATTTAAATTTTTCATCAAAGGGAAAAGTTTTATACCAATTTTTGCTTTTAATTTTCATGGTCTTTAATTTTATTAATACTAATTAATAGTTATATTAAACTATTTAATTATCTTGTCATACAACAGTTATTTTAATTTGATCCCAAATCCAATTTGTTTAAAGTATGTCAGAGGAGAAATAGACTAGTCAATTTTGTTTATAAAATTTATTTTATATCAAACCAAACTAGTAGATAAAACAACTACTGTTAGTTTTTGTACTTTTAATTTCAGAGGCATGAAAGAAGAGTACAACAAAAGTACCATTAGTCTAGCGGTATCTCGGATCTTGTATGTTGGGTAATTCTTTTAATTGCACAACATAAATGGGGGGAATAGTTTAGATAATTCACTTAATGAGCATAAAGCTCTGAGGTTTTTGAGTCCACATATCTGTATGCGTACGGTGAAAGATCAAGGGTGCTCGTCGTCTAAGACAACGTCCCTTGACACGTCATTTAGGGAGGTCTTTATGGTTTATGTAAAAAAAAAAAAAGAGAAAGAAAAAAAGGAGAGGACAAGTTGATTCTTGTATCATGTTAGAAAGTTTAAGAGATAAATACTTTAGATTTTCTTCTCTTAAATGAACACATGAATTGTTACCATCACTCAAGGAAAACAAAAATGACAAAGAGCACCGTATATATATGCAATTTCATTTTTTATTATTTATATTTTGTATTTTTCACATCTGCTTATATAAAAATGCACTTCCAATCAATATTTTCTAAGTATTATATAAACAAACATAACAGACAACGTACAACAATATAATATTGGATTGTCCATTTTTTTTATAAAAGATAGATAAATAATGTAATACTGAAACTAATGCTGACATTCACACCCATGTTAGTGGGGGAAAAAAGACAAAAGAAACCAGTTTGATGAGTAAAATGTAAAAAAAAAAAATATAAATAGAATTATAATGTATGGCTAAGGTTCTACTAAGAATATCTACAAACATGGTGTTTGGTTGGGTCTGGGATAAATGAGTTTAAAAAGGATATTTTAAAACATTGATCAATCCAAAAGTCCATCCTTCGCCCCTGAAACCTTCTATAAATTATATGTTAATCTCTCAAAATTTATACATTAACTATATTTATTATTCACAAAGTTTTGTACTGTAGGAAAAATTCAGTCAAAACAACATGAAAAATTAATGAAAATTCAGCAAACACAAGAATTATTGAATAAGAAAGATCCTCATTAAAACTTCCAACTGATAGGAATAGTAGTGAACTAGATCTTGAACTTCAATCTTTTGAATTAGAATTCTATTTCAATGAGAACCTTATATGATATCTGAACAAAACAGGGTTGGTGCATAATTGGATATGAGCTCGATACTATTTCATGGAGATTACTAGAGAATTCGCCCTAATACTCTCATAGCTGCGGCCTGACAGATATCTCCACATAGGTGCTCCAGAGATTTTTATGTATAATATCTCGCTAAATTCAACCGTTGATCTCATTAAGAGCTATGCTTAACCTCAAATCGCTAAATGAGAGCACGCGCCATAGGAATGAGGTAATAATAATAAATGTATCTCTAATACATGTAGGGTGCTCTCCCAATCAACCAATGAATAGCTTCCCTTTGAACTTCTATGCTTGGATCTCTATTCAAAGAAGTAGGGTCACTACTGTTATTTACCTTTATTGGCTAAGCCCCATTCCCCTCGACGCTTCGGCTATCATTTGTCTCGATAGCCTTTTAGTCAGGCAATCCGCAAGATTTAGCTCTGACTTCACATAATTAATGCTCACAACGTTGCGCTTTGGTAAGTGTTTAATTGAGCATATTTCATATCATATTGATGTATGTTTCATATGCTATTTTGGTGAAAACATAGCTCGCAGGTACTTAAAAAGTGTTATTCTTGGTAAACAGAGCATAATGACGATACACCGGAAGCAAGGAAACCTTTGAAGACAATATGAGACCATAATAAAGTGATTTTAAAGCAAGCATAGACTCATACGGAGTCCTATACGACACGTATGAACCTGGGTAGCGAAACGGCCTCCGCTTTAAGTCTCCCGAGAACGTATACAACCTATATAAATCAAACTGGAAGATATACAGGGCATCATACGGATTCCCATACGGCTTTATGGATAGACCTAGAAGCCATACGAGATATCATAGTATGGATGATCGTATAGCGTAACGCTCCCTTACATTGTGCATCTAGACAGGGGTAGAATCGGGAATGGTCACCCAAAAACATTAGTGGATGATATAAATACGATTGAATGGTTTGTCTTTTTTTCTTTTTTTCTTTTTTTTTTTTGGGGGACCGATCTTCCACTCGGGGTGGCATATCAATGATCTCTAGGGGGATTCATCAGCCCCTGCCCGTCGAAGTCTTCTTTCACTGACAGCGGGAGGGGGGAGAACCATCTTGAAGAAAGGGGTATCATTGGGATTAGGGATTGGGAGTTCCATCTACCAATCTTTGGAGAAAGTGGGAGAAGCTATATTGAGAGCAGGTCACAAGAAGCAACCAACAGTGTACGTAACAATGTCTCCCATTATGGCTTGTATGGTTTGTAATCTCTTTGTAATGGATTGTTGTTCTCCTTTAATGGGGAACTAATTTTATAGATACTTGGGTATGATGAACCCTTGGATTATGGATTAAGTTGATGTAGATATCTATATTTGTTTGATTGATTGTGGCCTTGTGAGTCTATTGGATGTTTAATATTGTTTTAGCCTCTCTACGTTGAAACAACTCGGAGAGGTTATCGTAGTTGATAAGTGTTTTATTGAGCATAATTTTCTATTATATTCATGTATATTTCACATGCTATTTTGATGAAATTATAGCTCGTCGGTACTTAAAAAGTTTTATTTTTGATAAATAGGGCACAATGACGATGCACCGGGAGAAATAAAGCTTTTGAGGAAAAATTAAGGCCAAAATGAAGCAATCTTGAAGCAAACACAGCTTCATACGGGCTTCATACGACCCATATGAATCTAGGCAGTGAAACGGTCTTTGCATCAAGTCTCCCGGAACTGTATACAGCCCTTGTGGCCCAAACAAGGATCCATACGGGGTATCATAAGGTCTGATATACGGCCGTACGAATGGACCCACATTTCATACTGGATCGCGTACGACCTGTATGAAAGGCCCGTATGGCGTAACCCTCCCTTACATTACGGACCAAAGCAGGGGCAGAACCATAAATAACACTCCAAAAAACCTAAGTGGAGGTATAAATACGAAAGATTAGAGCTTGGGAAAGGGGATGACCAGCTTGGAGGGAAGTTAATCCTTGGATTAGGGATTGGGAGCTCCATCTCCCAATCTTGAGAGAGAGAAGGACATCGCATTGAAGAACAAGTCAATAAAGCCGCCAACAATGTATGTAACAGTGTTTCACATTATGATTCTTTTGGTTTGTAATCTCTTTGTTTTGGATTGTTGTTCTCCATTTATGGGGAACTTATTTTGTAGATACTTCGGTATGATGAACCCTTGGATTATGCATTAATGTGATGTTGGTTTCTATGTTTGTTTGATTGGTTTAGATTTGTGAGTCTATTAGATGTTTTCATTGTTATGTTAATCCCTCTATGTTGCGAGAGCCCAGAGAGATTATCGTATTCTATACAGGAGAAGAAGCGAATGTCTCTCGTTTGTAAACCTTCTCTAATTGAGAAGATTGTGAGTATGCCGAGAGATTGTGTACTAAGGAGAGCTAGCCCTTAATATGACTTATTCCCACAATCTTTCCAAGACATAGGTTACCTAGACTGTAATATAATTGACAGAATTAGGTATTGGTCGCCTTGAGAGAGGGATTTAATACACTTAAGGAACCCTTGGCCCAAACCCTACCAATTATCAACATAGAAATCTCCATCTTATAGAGTAAAATCCAAGGGAAAGTCATTACCTAACTATCCCCTTTCCATGATTGATTGTCATCAAGGTTAATTCTCGTCTTCCATAGCTTTGGTTGCTAGTTTCTTCAATTATAGGTTTTGTTCACGATCACCCATCTTTGGATCGACTAGATAATAGATGAATAGTTGCTTCTAGTGTTTTCTTATCTCCGAGGATTGATACTCGACTTTTCAAGAGTCCCTCTATTACTTGATACAACCTGTACACACGAAGATTTCACGCATCAGTAGTCCACCGGGGGAAGAAGCGAATGTCTTCCCTTGTGTAGACCAACTCCAATAGAGAGGATTGTGAGTATGCAGAGAGATTGGGTACTAAGGAGAGTGAGTCCATAATATGAATTATTCCTACAATCCTTCCAAGATATAGGTTCCGTAGAGAGAAATGCAATTGACAGAATTAGGCATTGGTCTCCTCGACATAGGGATTTAGTACACCTTTGGAACCCTTGTCCTAAGCCTTATCAATCAACCACGATTGAGGATCCCCATGCCCACTTAGCAAAAATTTTCTAGATTTACAATATGTTCAAGATCAATGGGGCCTCTAATGATGCTATTAGATTGCGGCTTTTCACATCTAGTTTGAGAGAAGGAGCCTAATGATGGCTCTTTTGACTCCCATTGGGATCTATTTGCACTTGGGCCCAGATGCTTGACAAATTCCTTGGATGTTACTTCCCACTGAGCAAAGCCACAAAGCTCAATTGGATATCTCCGCCTTCAAATAAGCTGAATCCGAACCATTCTTTGAAGCCTATGGGAGATACAAAGACTTGCTTCGGTATTGCCCTAAATATGGTCTTGATCCATGGGCCAAGGTCCACACTTTTTATAATTGGCTAAACAACCCCTCAAGGCAACTTGTTGATGCAGCCTTAGGTGGAACATTGGGAAACAAGTATCCTTAAGATAGTAAACAAATATTTGAGGATATGGTAAGCAATAAGACTCATTGGTCTACAAGAGGGAAACAACCCAAAACCGTTGGGCTATTTGAAGCGGTCACTATCACAGATTCTGCTCTTGCTAAGAGATTAGATGTGTTGACAAAGAAATTTGACCTACTTAAATCCGATAGTAGCTCACACCCCACTACAGTCATGTTTTGCACCACTTGTGAAGGAGGACATGAGGTAGCACAATGCTCTATTTCAAGTCCCGAAATCGCTCCCATAGAGCAAATACAATACATGGGCAGTGCACAATGGCCACAGGAGGGGCAATATAGTCCATATATCCCGAAGTGGAACAACTCTGCACTTTCTTACGGGAATCTACGAGCGAGATAATACCCTCCTGGTTTTCAACCCCCTCCAAAGGCACAAAAAACAAAATCCACCATGGAGGAGCTCATAATGAAAAACATGCAAAACAATGAAACAACAATTAGGAATTTGCAAGCTACGGTTCAAAGCTTGGAAAATTAGGTGGGACAAATGGCTAAAACTCTATTGAAGAGGCCTCAAGGAAGCTTACCAGGCAACATAGAAGAAACCCCCCCGAGAGCAGCTCAAGGCCATCACACTGAGAAGTAGGAAAGAGGTTGAGTTGCCTATTTTGACACCCCAAGATGAGGAAACCATTGAGATGGAAGAAACTGGACTGGTTATTACTTTTGAAGGGAAGCAGAAGGCAAAAGACAGGGAGGTGGAGTAGCTACCCATTTCCGTATCATCAACCAAAAGTTCTATACCCCACAAGGTTGGAAAAAGACAAGGAAGATGCACCATTCGAAAAATTTCTATACATGCTAAAGCAACTACACATTAGCCTACCCCTGATAGAAGTTCTATCCCAAATACTGAAGTACGCAAAATTTATGAAGGAGCTTCTACAGAACAAAAGGAAGTTGGAAGATGCGGTTGCCGTCACATTAAATGCACAATGTTCAGTAATGCAACAAAAACTGCCCAAGAAATTGAAAGATCTGAGCAGTTTCAACATTCCTTGCGTACTTGGTAAAGGGATAGCTGAGAAAGCACTAGCAGACTCAGTGCAAGCATCAATGTAATGCCTTATAAGCTCTATATGAAGTTAGGTCTTGATGAACGAAAGCCCACAGAGATAACTCTGCAGCTCGTGGATAGGTCGGTGAGATGGCTTAGGGGAAAAGTTGAGGACATGCTTTTCCAAGTAGACAAGTTCATCTTCCCCGCGAACATTGTACTCTAGACGTGGAAGAGGACATTGATGTCCCGATCATATTTGGCCGACCCTTTCTAGCTACTATGCAGGCCTTGGAGGATTACGTAGAAGGAAGATTAGTACTAAGGGTTGGAGATCAAGAAGCGTTGTTCAAGATGCCCGAGGCTATGAGGCACACAATGGATTATGATGATACCTCGTACATCGTTGATGATATTGATCTATTATATCCGATTGTGTGGAGGAATTGGTGGATATAGATCCATTGACACAATACATGGGGGAGCTTGATAACAACCCTAGAATGAGTCAAGAAAACGCTGCCACAGTGAACGCTGATCCAGGAGCTGAGAAGAAGATGGCAAATAACAGGCAGAAGCTACTACTTGGAATGAATTTTCGGAGGAATGTAAACAAGGAGGAGGTTAACGATATTGCTTCAGCTCAAACTATAGTAGAGGAAAGCCCAGGTATGGATCAAAGTAAATGTTCTATTTACTCTAACTTGGGTTATTTGTTGTTTGGCAAATGTTTCAAAGGTGAAACTGGTGAGGATTTCCATGTTTTTGACCCGCCTTAAGCTAATACAAGGTACGCCAAGCTAGTGAAGTTAAACAAGCGCTTCTTGGAAGGCAACCCAAGTTCTTGGTAAACTCCTTCCATTTTATGTTTTTTTCTTACTTAGTTACAATGTTTTGGAATAAATTGATGGTAATCCTTTGCTCTCGCATCAGCATCATTAGATTCATCTTGTCAGGTGCAAATCCTTTAGCCTAATTTGATATGTGTGTTAGGTTGCAATGTAACATTAAGAGAGGCCATATGGGGATCCGTAGACCCATATAAGGATTGTATGGGATGGCCTTGGGATTAAATGGGGTAGCATAGGATCCGTATGGACCAGTATGTATCACGAGGTTCAACTTGTCTGTGGGCGCTTGGTTCGTACGGGGCTCATATGATCCCGTACGTACGGCCGTATGAATGCCAAGTATAGCTATACACAGTTATATGCGGTCGTTTGAAGGACCGTATGATTTCCCCTTCACCATGAGTACGCGATACCCAGATTAATTCCGCCCTATATAAATTCCATACGGGCCCGTACGTTGGCATTAGAAAACCAAACGCCCTTTCAATATGGCATGCTCTAGGTCCATATGGTGCCCCCTGTGGAGCGAACGGTCCTCCATACGGCCTGTATGGGAACCCGTATGGAGTTCATCAGTTATAAAAGGGAGGGCGCTTCACAGTGCACTATTCATCATCTTCAAAACACCCTTTCCTTTCCTAACTCATCACCACCATCTTCGGTACTCCCAAACGCCATTTCTTACCCTCGTCGCACTACCAACCTTCATTTTAGCATGGGGCAAGCGTGCACACTAGGTATGCCCTCATTTCTTTTGATTTGTCGAAGGATTTCAATTTCCATATCTAGAAACCTAGGGTCTTCACTTGGACTATTCTTAGGGTGGAAGTATACAACCTTGTACTAAATCTAGGCAGTAATGCTGAGGTTTGAATCATGTATAGAAAAAGAATCGAGGGAAGAGCATCATTCGACCCCAAACAAAGTCGTATGATGCCTCTACGCGTCCATATAACCCGACTCATATGGTCCGTATGGGACAATATATGAGGTCTCAAGCATAATTAGGGTACCAAATGGCCCATATAGGTGCCCGACAGGCTCCCAGTCAGGGTTATACGGTCTATCATATAGCCCGTATGGGGACCACATGGCAACCACAATGCATGAACATTATGTTTTTGAATCGTTGAACTACACTTACATGTTTTCTAGTTGCTTCCCAGACATACCTAGGACGAAGAATGTAGTAAGTGCACCCAAGAGGCGCAATAAAGGAGAGGGTTCCTCTTCGAGAGAACCCCAGTTTACTAAGGTGGGCTTCCGTTAGTGCTACGAGCGCCTCACCGTCGGAATTTCAGTAGCATCCACATTATCAATTTAGACGTCCTCTAGAAGCTTCGTATCAACGATCGAGTGCAAGAGCTCATTTCAGTAGATGGTTGGAAGCATGTCCTCTTGATCGATCACACAGTTTTCAGAGCGCACACATTGGAGGTACTTAGCACATTGTAGGTGAACCATACTGCATTGGCCTGCGAGCAGCTTAATGCCATTACATTCAAACTATATGGGGAGATGAGGCAGATGAGCAATACAAAGTTTGTTGTATATATCAGTTTCTACGACCGCCAGTTTATTACCTCCCCCAGTACAACAAGCTCCTTACTACCTCCCCAGAGGATGTTATATCGTCCGACTGATACTACTCCAGCTCGGCGGGCGGTATGATAATTATAAGGCATCATTGATGATCGATCCTGTTCATCGCTACATTCATGCACTTATCAGCAGGACGATCGTTGGAAGAGATGACAGCATGGGCGTTGTTACTCATACCAATCGGTTTCTCCTCTATAGTATTCTTGAGGGTGCACCCGTCCACCTCGGTTATGTGTTAGCGGATTACTTGGTGCTAGGGGAAGCACCTCCGCATAAAGAACATCAATGCAGGAACCTATATCACTAGACTGATCATAGGGATGGAGGTGGAGCAGATGATAGAGGGTGTGCATACATTGGTCATTATCGCACCCCTTGGGATGAGCATACTGGTGCAGATAGGACTGGTTCATCGCTCCAGTAGCCATTATACGCTTATCTAGCATACTGACCATGCTGCATCCGTCAGTGATGACTCTGAGATGTCCGACATAGCAGGATTATAATCAGAGGGCTCTCTATCATCACCTGCTACAACCCCACTTCCTTTATCATCCAGGAGTAAGTTTGCAACACTCGAGGAGCAGATTACCGAGGTACGAGCTATGCAGGACACCATATTTGAGGAGCAACGACATATTAGAGCTCAGCTTTCAGAGCTATTTGCACACCTTAGAGAGCCATCACCATCTACACCTGCACCACCGCCGTAGCCCACAACACCATCATCATCTTTCCCATCTTCTATACCCATCGCACCTCCAGATGAGTAGCCACATCTTGAGGACTGAGGATTCACCATCACGTTACTTTATTTTGTTGGGTTATATTTTCGGTATTTAGACTTTTGTGTATCAGTTGGCAAGGGTTTCATCCCTGTCGAACTTATCTTTCTTTCCCTTTTCTGTGGCCTCTAGTGTTGTGTTGTTTGGAACTATGATGATCCTTCTTGTATCACAAATTTGAGAGCTAGATATGCACTCCCCAGTATATGCTCAAGCAATCACATCTTGGAACTTCAGATTCTCATCATATAACCAGGGAAGACTCAGTTAACCTTCCTCAATTATTGCTCTAACTATGCATATTATTATCATGCTTTATTGATTACATTGAGGGCAATGTACATTCTTATATGTGGAGATGAGTAGCTACCTATCTAATTGTAGATTCATTGCAAATTTTTAAGTGTGGAGATAGGTAGCTCATAGATGACGGCTTTGTTGGGAAATATTTAGATTTACTTTATTCAAAATGCACCATTTTAGCACAAAATTTTTTGTTTTCAAATTCTATTATGAAATACCATGGGCACTCAAAGAACATCTTTGTAGCACTCATAATCTCTAGTGAAAATAGATAACCCATTGCCATGTTCTTTTGACTTTAATTGTTAAGTATGACTTTCAATAGCTCCAAGAGACTTCGTGACACTAGTTTGAGCTTCTAACCGTTTATAATCTTACTTAGTGGACAAGTAAGAGAAGAATAAATTAGTGATGTATATAGTAGTTATGAAATTTATAAAGACTGTGTTTCACTACTTGTTGTGACGAAGTAGTTTGGGGTTCCGGCTCCTAATCAGAGTGTCCCCAAATTCAAAAAGTCATTCTTTAGCATGTACACATCTAGGTAGAGTTGTAACCCTCTGAGTAACTAGGTGCGTTGGTGCCTAATCAACATGCACATTCTGCAAAAAGGAGGATTTGCACTCTACAATGATCTTTAATACTGGAAAGTCGGATCCATTAGGGAGCCCTACCGAAATAAATAAATAAATAACTATATATATATATATATATATATATATATATATATATATATATATATATATATTGTGATAGAGTACCTCGAACTTGTCAACCACTTTGTCCCAATAAAGGGTTAGTCGCCTTGTCCTTAGGGTCCCGAGGATCCTCTAGAGCCTATTGAGGGTATGCTTGTCTTACTAAAACTATAGAACATGTGGCATGTGGAGTAAGGATATTCATCTAGAGAGAAAAAGAAATATATCACAAGATTAATCTAAGCCCTGGTGTGGAAATAGGAGAATGCACAGATTGATGGTGAACTTAGAATAGAGTAGTAGCACCAAGACTACGGCTTGTGGTTGAACACTTATCATGTTTTGTTAATTTTATTTCTTTGCTTTAGGATAATAAAACCTTTAAGTGTGGAGATGTTTGATAAGCGTTTAATTGAGCATAATTTCATATCATATTCATGTATGTTTTACATGCTATTTTGGGGGAAATATAGCCAATCGGTACTTAAAAAGTATTATTCTTGGTAAACAGGGCATAATGATCAGGAGCAAGGAAGCTTTTGAAGACAATATGAGCCCAAAACAAAGTGATTTTGAAGCAAGCACAACCTCATATGGAGTCCTATATGGTCCGTATGAACCTGTGCAGGGAAACTGCCTCCGTTATAACTCTCTTGAGAACGTATACAACCCGTATGAGTATAACTGGAAGACATACAAGGCATCATACAGATTCCAATATGGCCGTATGGATAGACCAGTAAGCCATATGAGATACCATACGACCCGTATTGATGACCATATGACGTAACACTCCCTTGACATTGAGGACCCAGACAGGGGCCGAATCGGGAATGGATACCCCAAAACCCTAGTGGATGATATAAATACAACTAAATGGGTTTTTTTTTTCTTTTTTTTTAGGGGTTGGTTGGGGGGGGGGGGGGGGAACCATCTTAGTGAAATGGGTGTCACATGGATTAGGGATTGGGAGTTCCATCTACCAATCTTTGGAGAGAAAGGGAAGCTAAAATGAAGAGCAAGTCACAAGAAGCTACCAACAGTATACGTAACAATGTCTCCCATTATGGCTTGTGTGGTTTGTAATCTCTTTATAATAGATTGTTATTCTCCTTTAATGGGGTACTAATTTTGTAGATACTTGGGTTTGATGAACCTTTGGATTATGTATTAATGTTGATGTAGATTTCTTTGTTTGTTTGATTGATTGTGGCCTTGTAAGTCTATAGGATGTTTAATATTGTTTTAGCCTCTCTACATTGCGACAACCCGGAGAGGTTATCATAGTCCACCGATGGGAAGAAGTCAACGCCTACCCGTGTGTAGACCTACTCTAATAGAGATAATTGTGAGTATGCGAGAGACCAAGTACTAAGGAGAGCGAGCCTTTAATATGACTTTTTCCTATAACCCTTCCAAGATATAGGTTCCCTGGAGCGCAATGTAATTAACAGAATTAGGTATTGGTCTCCTAGATAGAGGGATTTAGTACTTATATATTATGGTAAGATAGACCACATAGGTATTGGTCGCCTTAGGAGCCTTAGGAACCCTTGGCCTAAGCCTTATCAATCAACCACATAGAGGTCTGCATCTATATATTATTGTAAAATCCAAGGGGATTCATTTCCCAAGTATCTCCTTTTCATGATTGATTGTCATCAACCCTAATTATTATTCTCCATAATGTTCATTGCTAGTTTTCATTGATTTTAGGTCTAATTCACAACTACCAACTTTCGGATCGACTAGATTATAGAGGAATAGTTGGCACTAGTATTTTTTGGTCTTCATGGGATCGACATCCGACATTCAAGTCTACTTTATTACTTAATATGCCCCGTGCACTTGCGAAAATAACGTATCATGCTTAAATTGTCTCCATACTGACTTGTGTCGAATCCGCATATGCATGTTCATTTTATTATTTGTTCTTTCACACCTGCACAACTTAATAGTAGATTTAAACTCATAGAGTATAGCAATAGGAGGCATAGGATAAGGTATAACAGGAATTTCAGATAATAAATATCTAATCCATTCTGCTTCCGTACAAGTAAAATAAAAAGCAATCTGTTCAGCTTCCATGGTGCTCCTTGTATTGACCTTCTGCTTAGCAGATTTCCATTGGATAGCTCCTCCACCAGTAAGAATACTTGGCTTGAGGTTGCTTTCAGATCAATTGAGTAATATATCCAGTTGGCATCTGTATATGCCTCTACTACACAGGAAACCGAATATACCTTAGTCCAAAAGACATGGTACCTTTTAGAAATTTAAGAACCCTCTCAAGAGCAGTCTAGTGTTTTTGATTAGGGTTACTGGTATATCTACTCATTTTGGATACTACATAAGCAATATAAGGTCTAGTTCTGTTAACCAAGTATATCAAAGATCCTATCATTGAGCATAGAGATCCTCACCAACAGATTCACCTTCACTTTTTATACGCTGTATACTGGGTCATAAGGTATAGCAACAGGCTTGCAATCAAGATATCCATATTTCTCTAACACTTAGTGTAGAGAGACTGGGATAAGGCGATGCAACAATAGACCTAGTAAGTTTGATACCTAAGATCATATTAGTTTCTCCCAGGTCTTTCATGTCAAACTTATTGCTTAGAAAACTTTTGACATCATTCACAAGGTACAAATTAGTGGCAAATATCAGCAAATCATCAACATACAAGTACACTATCACACATCTGCTATCTATCACTTTGCTGTCAACAATCCTATTATAGTTGTTTACAACAAAACCATATGAGATGATTGTAGAGTCAAACTTGGGATTCCACTTTTTAGAAGTTTTCTTCAGTCCATACATAGATTTTACAAGCTTGCAAACCTTATGCTCTTGTCCAAGGACACCAATGCCTTCAGGTTTCTTCATGAAAATTTCTTCCTCTAAATCACCATTCAAGAAGGTGGTCTTTACATCTACTTGATGAATTTCAAGACTGAAGGCAGATGCAATCGCAATAAGAGTTCTAATGGTCGTGGTGCGAGCTACAGGAGAGTAGGTGTCAAAGTAATCTAATCCTTCCTATTGCTTGAACCATTTTGCAGCTAAACTAGTCTTGAACTTCTCAATAGATCCATTAGGCCTGAATTTCTTCCTAAGGACCCATTTACAGCCTAATCGTTTATTCGCAGGAGATAGAAGATAAAATCCAAGTATCGTTGCTCATGATTGACTGATACTCATCATATATAGCTTCTTTCTAGAAAACTAAGTCAGTAGAAGCCATAGCATCTTGGAAAGTACTGGGAATATCCTCTATCATAAAAGTAACAAAATTGTTACCCAGGTTATTTTTAATTATACCCTTCTTACTACTTCTAGGTTTCTCTATAGGACCTAGAACTGATCTTGAAAGTTAGTGAGAGGTTTGAGGTACATACAGAGTAGGACAAAATAATGATTTCAGAGAAAACATGTTCTTAAAGTAGACAACATCTCTAGCTGTAATTATTGTTATCTTGGCTATTTCACTCATATTTGAGTTAATAACTAGGAATCTTCTAGCATTGCTATCTAGAGTATACCCTATAAACACTGCATCAATAGTTTTGGGGGTATCTTCCCGCTTTTTAAGTCAGGAATCTATACCTTGGCCAAACACCCCTACACTTTGAAGTAGTTGAGATGAGGGGTTCTTCATTTCCAAAGTTCATAGGGTGTTGTGCTATGATCCTTAAAAGGTATTTTATTGTGAATGAAACAGACTGTGAGAAACTCTTTCCCCCACAAGTTCTTGGGTATACCAAAACTTAATAGCTTGGCATTTACCGTGTCCATTACGGTCCTGTTTTTCCTTTCAGCAACCCCATTTGACTCGGGTGTATAAGGAACAATGAATTCATGTACACCGCTATTTTGTTCACAAAACAAACAAATTATGATCGTCACCAATGCTACCGCAAGTGCACGGGTCGGATAAATAATAAAGTGGACTCTAAGAAGTTAGATATCGAACCTTATGGACTTTGAGAAGTACTAGTACTAGTTGCTTGTCTATTATCTAACCTAACCTAAGATTGGGCGCTTTGATCTAATCTAAGTATTAAATCTGAAAGGGAGAAGTGAGAATAGATCTAAAAGGAGGATGGGAGGAGAGGTACTCGATTATAAATCTCTCTTGGCTTCATACTAGAGTGTTGATGCCAAAAATTGGTTCACCTCACACTTTAGTTGTTGTTGCCTCGTGATCTGTTCTCAACCTTTGACAAACGGTTAAAATTTATAATTGATGTGGACGCTTACGGATTGATGAGGATGCTCGGAATTGTCGTCTTTTGATTTCTGGTTACTTGGGTGAATCTGTAAAAAGGAGAGGGAAGTGATCGGAATTGGGCCTTTCTGCCCGGATTTAACTCCGATGGTTAAGTCAGAAATCCTGTGAGAAAGAAGAGGGCTTGGTAAACTTTTAGACTTCTTGGGCATAGGTTAGTTAATTGTTCAAGTTCTGGATCCTGTTCTTATTGTCATTGTTCTTCTTTTATAGAAAATGTGAAGGCGGTTTAAGAAATATCTGGAAAGGCGATTGAGGAAATTTATCTTAAGGCGGTGAGAAAATATCTCTTGAGGCGGTGAGAAAATATCTGCCTATTGTGTAGGTAAGTAGAAAATATCTGCCCACTGTGGAGGCAAGTGGATAAGATCTACCTACTGTAGAGGCATTAGATATTTTCTTCCTTAGGCCGTGAGCACCTCATCAGACGGGTTTCGGATAAGAAGGTTGCTATAATTCCGATTGGATTTGTTGGTAGGGTTGAAACCTAGCTTCCAATTACCGATCGGAATCGTGGTAGAAACAGTAGCAGAATGTTTAATATTAGGTGGTACTGCCACGTCGCCAGAGGGGTATGGCTCCTCGTGTTATACGTGGCCATTTGGGTAGGTGACACATGTTTTACCAAATATTTCCGTAACACTAGTCCCCCCCAAAGTATACTTGTTCGAAACATCTAAGTGAAGAGTGAGCTAATCGCACTTTTCGCTTAGTTCGAGAACAAGTATCTTCCCTAGTTGAATCGAGGTAGATCTTTCTCCGGAGTTTTCGCCTATAGTGTCAATAGGTTTTCTATTTAAGGAGCTTGTATGGATAGTGTTCTTTATCTATTCCGTTCTTAACGTTATACAATGGCTCTTCCTCAGCGTTTATCTTTTTTAAAGTTTTTCACTTTCACTCAATCTTATCGTCATTTGTGAATTCTAGTTTCTTTTTATGAACATCTAGAGGGCTTGAGGACTGGAGTCGTTCATTTGGTATGTCCGAACGGCTGCGTATGACAGTCTCTTCTGGCTGTTGACGAGGATACATGTGAGATCTGTTTTGAGGAAGGGTGGGAAATCTTTCACGTTGATCACGATGTTGAGGCGAGGGATCTTCTAGTTATTACTTATGCAGGGGGTATGCGCTTCGAAGTTGAAATATTCGGAAGCGATTCCTGCTGCAAAGAAGTGGACCCAATCTTCGCCCACGTGCTTTGCCGGGGTTTCCTAGCGATGATGAGGACAGCGACGATTGTGGAAGTTTGTGTATCTCTTCAGAATCTTATCCGAGCGAGTCATCAGATGGATCTATCGACTAGGAGAATTCCGACTGGTACTAGCGTTTGTTATGGTTCGGGTCTAATGTAACTGTTTTTGTCATAAATATTATGAATAAATAAAGCATCGTTTTGTTCATAAAGTCTTTGATTTCTTCAATAAATAATCGCTGGTGATCCTATGTTGGGATGTGTGTTTTGTATTTCATGGTATTGGCTCTATTTTTATATTTGTACAGTACCTATTATTCCCTAGGGAGACACGTGTTTCTCACACTATTTCGCATTAAAGGGAGAAGGTGTCGCGACGTGCGCGGCGTGCGCTTTGTCAACATCATGATGGGCGCGGCTTCCCATGTGTGTCAGGCGGCGTTTGGTATGCTGACGTGTAGAGTGGGATTTTGAATTGTTTAAGGAGAAATAATGATGGTTATCTGAACGGTCCGGATTTGGAGACATTTGGTTCAACGGTCCGATCGGGATATAGTGTTGGAATCTAACGGCCAGGGGTTTATCTTTCTTTCATATAACCAGGCGGAGAAGGTTTATTTCGAGATAGCGTTTTCTTTTAAGACTTCTTCTTCTCCGGTGAGCTCTGTTCCTAAAGTTTCTGCAGTCTTTCACCCCTTTTTCTTCTAAGGAAATGGCTAGTGATTCTAGTGCATCTTTTTCCGCTAGTTCTTCTCATGAAACTTCTCATGAAATTGCTACTTTCCAACCACTTTTGATTCCTTCTCCGTCTGAACCAGGCGAGTCTAGGGATGTTCCGGTCCAGGGTTTGCGGATTCATCCTGCTTCTAGAGCGATGGGTAGGGGGTCTGATACCTTCATAAGCCTTCTTGAGCAGAAGGATGTTGATAGCTTGGTAGAGAAGTATGAAATAGATCTTTCTTTGTTTGAGGTTAGGGCTCCATGTTCTGGAGAAAGGGCAAGTTCTCCTAGGGAGGGGGAGATAGCCATCTACCAAGATGCGCTGTTAGGTAGTCTTAGGATTCCTTTTTCTAACTTTGCTAAGGCTATTCTGGAAGAATATCGTTTGTGTCCTTCACAATTAACTCCGAACTCTTGGAGATTGCTCAATGGCTTTGTCATTGTGTTTAACAATTATGGGGTAAATCCGACTGTTCGTTGGTTCCGCATGTTATTTAGTTTACACCTAGAGTCTAATGCCGACTGGTATTACTTCTCGGCTCGTTCTGGGAGGAAGTTTCTAGGTAAAGTCCCCACTTCCATTAAACGATGGAAAAGTAAGTTTTTCTTTGTCAAAAGTAAATCCGAGTGGGATGTCCGAACCAAGTGGGAGGTTCCCCGAATGGATATCGCTTGTGAGGAGATGACAAAAGAAGAGGAAGTTCTCTTTAAGTCAATGGCGGGGATTTCTAGGGTTTACATGGATACTTTCTTGACCGAGGAAAATCTCCTCAAATGTCGTTTAATAGTAGCTACTGGTAGGATTTATTTATGTGTCTAACTTAGTTTAGTAGTGAGTCGCGATACTTAACATGCTTCGGAATTTATCCTTGTAGGAAATCTGATGGAGGATGATGATTTGGATCTTGCTAGGAGCATCTTGGCCTCTTTCGAAGGTGAAGTTCATCTGCCCTTGCCTCGTGGGTGAAAGAAGAAAGAAGTGACATTCAACAAAGGTGCTGAAACTTCCAAGGAAGAAAAGAAGAAGAGGAAAAGAAAAGACGTCACTTCTCCGAAGGAGAGGGTCAAAAGAGACCCCGCTGCAAGGTCCTCCCAGGAGAGGAGGACGAAGAGGAAGAATTCCGAGGACGCGTCGGGTCCAGGAATTACGGGAGAACAGGCGAATTCGCCTCAGCAAGAGGTTCTCCCGGCTTTAGCGCCAATTCCAGAGGGCCCTTTCTCTAGTCGGCCAGAGGATATTCTCCTTAGGGAGGTGAGAGTGTACTTCTTCTTAAAGTTATCTATTGTTCCACTAAGAATTTTTGACTTAGGTTTATTTTATAGGTGGAGGCAGGAGAAGCGGTTCTCCTAGACAAGCTAAGGGAGGTAGACTTAGTTCTGAAAGGACCGGCACCTCAAAGAAAGGAAGTGCCTTCAGAGGATATCCCTTTTCGGGACGCTGCGTCTGTGAAGAACGTTTTGATGGCCATGAGGCCCGAACCACTCTCTACCAAACTTCGAGAGGCTGGAAGGGAAGAGGCTACTCGCCAACTTTTCTGTTCGGCTATGATGGTAAAAGCTATACTTGTACTTCTTTTATTCTCTCGTTCAGTATTATCGCTTATACTTCATTTTTTATCCTGTAGACCGCTCAATGGGCGGATCGAGTTAGCAATCTTTGTCAAGAAGACTTGACAAAGATGGAAGTGAGTAGGGCAGATATTGCCCAGCTAAGCTCTAGGGTGACAACCTTAGAGGAAAAAGAATAGAATTATCTTGCCATTATTCGCGCCCATGAGCAAGATAAGGCTGAGTGGCTTCAACAGTTGGCCGCTATGGAGAAAGAGAAGAATGATCTAGCGGCCAAACTTGTTAATTCTGAGGGTTCTCTTCGTACTACTAGGGAGAACATCAAGAAACTACAAGATGAATCCAGCAGTTTAAAAGAGGAACTTAAATTCGCTCAAGCCGAAGCGAAATGTTCATGGGAGCTAAAGTTGAAGATTGCTGAGCTTACTGCCATGCAGACTGAGCTGGAGGAAATTAAGGGGGAGCGTGACATGCTAAAGGAAGACCTAGCTTCCAGGCAAAAGGCTCCTAAATCCGACTCGCAAGAAATGAAAGATTTAGAAGAACGAGCGGATAACTTGGAGAGGGAGGTTACTCGGCTTAGGGCACGAGCGAAAGAGGGGGCCACACGCATATACTCATTAATACAGCAGGTTGGTCATCATGTTCCTCTTGCGGAAGTTTTAGCGATGGGGCTTGCTGGAGTCTTAAAGAAGTTTACGGAACTGAAAGAGCAGCAGATTATAAAGACTCCAGAGGCCCCTGCTCCAGTCTCATCTGAACCTCCGATTCAGACTTCCCAAGAAGCAGCTAAACGCCAGGAGGGCCCTAGCTCTTAGGAATTTTTATGAAATGTTCTTGTGAAGATTTGAGTACTTTGAATGTAACTTCTACTTATATGAATGAAATACAAACCTTTATTTGGTGAAGATTTATTTTCGAGTCATGGTTATTTTTAACCATTTAAGAAATCCTTCCCCAAGTCCTTCTTCTTTTTTCATTTGGCTTGTGTGAGTTCTTCTCTTCTTAGTCCAATCGTGGGACTTTGCTTTGCTGAATAAGATCCTTGTCTTTTATGAATGAGATTGTTGCCTCATATTTCGATCGGGATTTTTGCCCCATACTCTGGATGAGAATTGTCTCTTATCCTTGTAGGATAATTTGTTTTTGCCTCATCTTATAAGGACGAGAGATTTTTTGTCTCATCTTTTAGGGATGGGATTTTGACCTCATCTTCATTTGGGAATTTCTGAACATAAATTTAAGTTTTATTTCATGAATCATTTGCTACAGAGTTCACTAATAGTAGCGTCGCAGGTATTCAGCATGAAATGGACGTTTGAGCGTTTTTCCCTCTATATTTACCAGATAAAAAGTGCCCGCTCGGACAATTTTTTGTATGACGTAAGGGCCTTCCCAGTTAGGAGTTAGCTTCCCCGTTCTGCTTTTGTTTCTCTGGAATTCATTTTCTCTTAAGACCAGATCACCGATTTGGAAGAAGACTCTTTTTACCCTTGTGTCGTAGAACCTTTTTACTCTTTGGCGATAGATTGCTCCTTTTGTTTCTGCAGCTTCTCTTCGCGCTTCAAGTAGATCAAGTTATGCTCGGAGATTCTTCTCATTTTCTTCTGATGAGAAAGTTTGTTGTGTCCGTAAGGTAGGCATTCCTATTTCTGTAGGGATGACTGCTTCTGCCCCATAAGTAAGAGAGAATGGAGTTTCCCCTGTGGGGGTTCTTGTAGTTGTTCGGTAAGCCCAAATAGCGCTCGGAATTTCTTCAACCCAATTAGTTCCATTTTTGGATACCCGGGTTTTAAGAGCTTGGAGTAAGGTGCGATTCGTTACTTCTACTTGGCCGTTGGCTTGAGGATGCCTTACAGAAGTTAGTCTGGATTCAATTCCGAGCTCAGAATAAAACCTTTTGAAAGCCTTGTTATCAAATTGTAGCCCATTATCAGAAATTAAGGTGACCGAAATTCTGAATTGACAGATAACCGTTCGCCATAAGAATCCTTGACAAGCCTTCTCCGTGATCCTGGCCAAGGGCTCAACTTCTACCCATTTAGTGAAATAATCGATAGCAACTATCAAAAATTTCATTAGTCGAGTCGAAGTAGGAAATGGCCCTAGAAGATCAATTCCCCAAATTGCAAACGGTCAAGGACTGATAATTGGCGTAAGCAGTGTTGGCGGTCGTCTTTGGATCTTGGAATGCCATTGGCAAGCATCACATTTTCGAGCGAATGCCACCGCATCTTGAGTTAATGTTGGCCAATAGTAGCCTTGCCGCAGGACTTTGTAACTCAAGGCCTTGCCTCCTATATGATCTCCTCCGATGCCTTCATGAATTTCTTGAAGGATGTAGTTGGCTTCTGTGGGACGTAAGTATCGCAAAAAGGGTTGTTTATAAGACCTCTTGTATAGATGTTCGCCAATCATAGTGTACTGAGCGGCTTTATAAGAAATCCGTTTGGCTTCTGTCTTGTTGGATGGTGCAGGTCCACCTTGCAGGTAGTTTCTGATGGGATCAATTGAGCATGACTCTTCTTCTGCACTTTGTACCTCTCCTACTAGCCCCTCAATAGTTTTTGCTGGAAGGTACTGTAGGTTGAAAGAGGGTTCTGTATCTCCTTTAGGTGCGGTGGCTTTCTTAGATAAAGCGTCCGCCTCTTCATTCTGTGCTCGACAGATTTTTTCAATCTGGAAATGAGTGAAGCATGGAATTATTTTCTTCACTACTACTTGGTACTTGACCATATTTTCCTTCTTTGTTTCAAAGCTGCCCAGCATATGGCCAACGATTAGCTGTGAGTCGGAATATACATGTAGACGCTGAATTCCGAGCCCCCGGGCAAAATGTAATCCTGCGATGAGGGCTTCACATTCGGCCTCGTTGTTAGTTGCTCGGAATTGGAACTTGAGAACTGTTGAAATTTTCCACTTAGAGGGAGAATAAAGGACGAAACCTGTCCCTGATTTTTCTTTTGTTGCTGATCCTTCGACATATAGAGACCATGGAGTAATAGAGCTCTCTTCTGGATCTTGTGATGAGATTACATCTTCGCTCATGGGAATGGTTAACTCCGCGATGAAACTGCTAATACCTGGACCTTAATCGCTGTTCGCGGCTTGTAAGTCAGATCAAACTCACCCAATTCTATTACCCACTTGGCTAGGCGTCCGGAATTTTCAGGTTTGTGAAGAACTTGTTTTAGGGGCTGGTCAGTCAATACACTAATTTTGTGAGCTTGAAAATAAGGCCTCAATCTCCGTGCGGATGTGATAAGGGCGAAAGCTAGCTTTTCAAGTGGCAGATACCTTGACTCAGCGTCGTTAAGGATCTTGCTTGTATAATAAACAGGCTTCTGAATTCCCTTATCTTCTCTTAACAGGACTGCACTGACCGCTCGAGGAGCAGCGGCTAAATAGATATAGAGCTCTTCTCCTACTTGCGGCTTGGCTAGCAACTGAGGCGATCGGAGATAATCTTTATGTCCCTGGAAGGCTTTTTCACACGCTTCTGTCCACTCCATTTTTGGTGCTTTACACAAAGCTTGGAAGAGGGAGATTTTTCTCTCCGGCTTTAGAGATAAATCTTCCGAGAGCTGCTAGGCGTCCATTAAGCCGTTGTACTTCTTTAAGGCTTTTGGGTGATTCCATGTCAAGAATGGCTTTGATATTTGCTGGATTTGCTTCTATTGTTCTTTGAGTCAGTATAAATCCTAGAAATTTTCCTGATCGGACACCAAATGCACACTTGTTCGGATTTAGGCACATGTTGTAAGTTCGAAGCGACTGAAAGGCTTCCTATAGATCCAATAGATGATCTTCGGTTTTTCGACTCTTTACCAGGATGTCATCTACATAGGCTTCGACATTTCTGCCAATTTGCTCCTTGAACACCGTACTTATGAGTCTTTGGAAAGTGGCTCCGGCATTCTTTAAACCAAACGACATCACCTTATAGCAGTAAGTTCCCTTGCTAGTAATAAAGGACGTTTTTTCTTCGTCGCCTTTGGCCATTCGGATTTGATTGTAGCCTGAGAAGGCATCTAAAAAACTGAGCATTTCATGCCCTGCCGTAGAGTCAACCAAGTCATCAATTGAAGGTAGTGGAAACGAATCTTTCGGACAAGCTTTATTTAGGTCCGTAAAATCCACACACATTCTCCATTTTTCGGACGGCTTTTTGACCAGAACCACATTAGCTAACCAGTCTGGATAGTTCACCTCTCGGATAAATCCTGCCTTCAAAAGGGTTGATACTTCTTCTTCTGCAGCTTTCTACCTTTCTGGGGCGGAATTTCTCCTTTTCTGTTTAACAGGTTTGAACGACTGATCTATGCTAAGGTGGTGTTCAATGACATCACGTTTTACGTCTGGCATGTCCTCTGAGGACCAGGCAAAAGATCGTAATTCGTCCTTAGTATTGCCATGAGATTCTTTTCTTTGTCTTTGTTGTCAAATCCGCCAATCCGCCAGTGCGCTCCAATCTAGTTGTATCCAAAGGAATGATAAGCAACTCCTCAAGCGGGGTTGGTGGAGTTCTTTATCTTCTTGTTACGCTATCCTGTTAACCAACATGGCCTCTGAAGCTCTTGTTTTGCCTTTATTTTGAGTTGTTCTTTTTGAGAGTTGGTAACATTGTCGTGTGCCAAGGGTTGATCCCTCTTACTTCTCCAGCTTTGCCACTCTCGGTCGAAAATTTTAGGAGAAGATGATAAGTAGAAATTACGGCTTTTAAGGCGTTGAGGGTTGGCCTACCAAGAATCACATTGTAACTTGATGCACAGCGTACGACCAGAAAATTTGTTGTCACTGTTGATGATCTTGACGAATTTCCTACCGTAACTAGTAAAGAAATCATTCCTTTTGGTTGTACTACTCCTCCGGAAAATCCCACTAAAGATGATTTTACGGGGAGTAAATTGTTCGCATCATACCTCATTCTTTCGAAGGCACTCCAAAAGAGTATGTCTACTAAACTTCCACTGTCTATCAGGACTCTTTTCATTTGGAAGCTGGAGACCATGATAGCAATGACTAAGGCGTCGTCATGAGGATGGCGAACCTTGCTGACATCGTTATTATAAAAGATGATAGGAGCCATAGGCCGAAACCTTCTCTGTGAGACTCCTGTCTCTTGTGCGACTCCTACCATTCAGGCATAGCTTTTCGGAGAGGTGGAACTTTCACCACCATAACCAGGACCACCACTAATAAATCCGACCATCTCTCCTTTTTCTTCTTCAGGATGTGAAGTTTCAGGTCTCTCTTGAATATCCAGGTTAATGTATTGCTCCAGTTGTCCCCTTCTAACGACATCTTCTATACTTTTCATTAAATGAGTGCACTTTTCTGTGTCATGTCCTCTACCTTGATGAAACCTAGCTTCCAATTGTCCCCTTCTAACGACATCTTCTATACTTTTCTGTGTATTTTGATCTCCTGGTTGAAACCTAGCTTCCAATTACCGATCGGAATCGTAGTAGAAACAGTAGCAGAATGTTTAATATTAGGTGGTACTGCTACGTGGCCAGAGGGGTGTGGCTCCGCATGTTATACGTGGCCATTTGGGTAGGTGACACGTGTTTTACCAAGTATTTCCGTAACATAGAGGATATAGACAAAATCTCCTATGTTGATAATTGCATTGGACTGGACCAAGGATTCCTGAGATAAACTATATCCCCCTCTCAAGGTGACCAATATCTAACCCCTTCGTTGCATTAGGTTTTGGGGATCTGTTACTTGGGAGAATCGTGAGAATAATATATATTAAGGAGTCAGTTTTAATACGAGGAGGAGCTAGCTCTATCCCTTGTATAAACCTATTGAATGCTCTGGCTGTCGCAACATAGGCATTCAATGCAATGAATATACTAAACAAATCCTAACCCAACAACAATCAACTAAACAACATAAAGGTAGTAAAACAAAACCCAAGAGTCATTCATACCCATATACATAAAAAGTTAGTTTCCCATTAGAGGGGAACTCAAAAGAAAATACAAAGATAAGTGTGAAATAAATCATAGGAATGTATTGCGTCGTTCCCTCCACCGTTGGCTTGTAACCCCTCTACCCTCTCCCCCCCCCCCCTCCCCCCTCCTCCCCTCCGATGCTTCGCCGCTAAGAGACGCCGCTTGCTCCACTGGTGTGCCCTAGGTTATGGATGGATGAAGATGGGGTGATGAGAGCGTCCAGGATGGTGAGTGGAATTAGAAGCTGCTCTCAAAACCCTAAACTTCGATATTTATAGTCCTAAATACTACCAGGAGATCAAAATACAATTTCTTGGGTATTTAGGCATAATAAGATTGACATTACTTAATTCGGACCTGTGACAAACGGAACTGTCTGGAGGCAGACGGGTCCCTCTAATCCTTTGAACTTATTTCTCTCGAGATAGACGGCCTTGTCTAGACGTCAGACGGCTGTGTTGCATGCTCCAACCTTTTTTCCATCAAGATGGACAACCTTGTCTATGAGACAAAAGGGGTCATTTGTGCTTTAGTCTAGTTCTCTTCAAAGTGGACAACCTCGTCTTGGAACTAGACACGGCCATCCAGCTTCATTGGCTTGCCGCTTGCAAATTCAGATGGGGTCAAAAAAGGGCTCGAAGTGTCCTACGGATTAGACGCGACCGCCTAATTCTAGGCGGAATCGTCTGGTTCTTCATTTCAGGGTTCTCCTAAATTCTTCTCCGAATTGTCTCAAAACTTTAACTTTTCATTAAGTTGCCCCCGGTATGTCCTGTTTCACAAAATTAACACATTTTAAGTATCGGTGGGCCACATCTTATCTAAACCACATGCTAAGTTTATGCAAATATAATATAAAAATATGGTAAAGTGAACACTTATCAAATATCTCCACACTTTTGCTTGTCCTCAAGCAAATAAAAAATAAAAATAAAGAAATGATAAATGTTCAACCTCTGCCTCATGAAGAATCAGTTCAGCTTTACTCAAAGTTCACCATCAACAAGTGCATTCTCCTATTTCCACTTAGGACTTAGATCAATCTCGTGCAGACTTGTTCAATATGTCTCTAGTTACAAGTATTCACTCCACGTACCATGTTTCTAAGTCTTAAGAGTGACAAGCATACCCTCAATGAACTCTAGAGGTTCCTTGCGACCCTAAGTACAAAACAACTAACCAATTATAAAAAAAATAAACTCTTAATTTACTATTTTTTTTTACACTTTTTGATGTTTTTCTCTTTTCTTTTCTTTTTCACTCCGGTAGCCATCCCTAATGGATCCGACTTTCCGGGTAACCATAGATTAACGTAGAGTGTAGATCTACCTTTTTGAGGGAGGCATATGCTAGCTAGGCACCAAAACACCCAACTACTCAAAAGATTAAAGCTCTACATACACGCGCTGGTGCTTACAAGTGATTTTTGGTTCAAGGGATACTCTGATTAGGAGCCTAGACCTCGAACTTACTTAAGTACGAAGAGTAGAAGAGCACTATCTTGGTTCTTATTTTCATAGTCTCTATATACAGAATCTGTTTCTATGTACAACACTGATTTATTTTCTACCATTCTACTTCGTATAGGCTAGAAATTTGCACTAGTATCATGAAACCGCTTAAAGCCATTAAAAATAATACTTAGCAATCCAAGTCAGGAGAAACATGGCAATGTGTTATTTTCCTACCTCTAAACAACATAGTTGTCACAGTGATTTCCTCTAACCCATGATGTTTCATAGGAGAATCTAAAAAAAAATTCGCTATATGGTGTAACTAGGTGTAGAGCAAAGCTGAATTTTTTTTCGTATATACGCCATCACTGGTTTACACTAAGCATATGTTTTCACACAGGATTTGCAATGAATTCTAAGAAAGAGTGTGCAATGAATTTCTTGACTAACCATCCTTCTCCACACTTAAGATTTTGCAATAAATTCAAAAGTTAGCATCATGGTTACCCATCTCCATACTTAAAATTTTGAATTGTCCTCAATGCAAATAAGAGAGAATGTAAATGATGAAACAATAAGATATAGGGAGAATAGTGAACTAAGACTTCCTGATTCCAACTAGTTACGTTCCAAGAATTCACGTAAGCATGTGGAGAAGTCCAGTTCGGGCAAAAATTTGGGCGTTTGCTCAACCCTCATATTATGGGGGATCAATAAAGCTCAAGAAAGATAAAAATAGCATAAAGTCTGAGAATGCTGAAATACAATAAAAAGAGACATATATACTTAAGGGAGCAAGGATAGGCCCTTGGTCACTGAGACAAAACATAACATGTCCTGATCCATAACAACAGAAAACTACTTCTCATCAGAAGAGGCTACTAGGGTAGTATCATCTGAGTCCTCTAGTTCTGGTGCTGCTGAAAATGCGGGGGCAAATTGCGGAGCGGAGGCTCGGATGCGTAGCATGTCCAGGATTTGACGGATTTCTTTGATCATCTGCTGCTGCGCTGCTCGAGTCGCTACTGCCCGACGCAGAGCTTCTCTAACTGTTGCTCTACTCGTGAAGAACTGGGAGGAGGTGGCAATGCATGTGAGGAAGAGCTATCTGATCTTGTCGAGTCATTATCTGCATCCTCCTTCTGCTGTGGCTCCTCTGCCGGGGTCGGGGCCAGTGCCGTGTGAGTGCTCGATGGACGAGAAGGTACCTATCGCCCGCGCGTCTAACTGGCCCCATCAAAACTAGGGTATTGAACCCCAGGGATTGCACTGTAATGATCTTGGTCATGTCTCGTGTCCTGCAGAGAAAGCCCAATCCTGCGATGAGTCTGGTAATGTAAGGTCTACTGGAGATCCATTGAAGATGGGGGTACTCGCCTTGCCTGGTATTGTAGTCGGGGAACAGGTGCCCGAGGGGGATAGAATATCGGTGGATAATACTATAGAGCACAAAAAGATCCGCGTGCATAATCACTCCAATACTACCCACTCATTCGCTGTATCTCTCCATCTAACTGGAAGCGAACAGAATGACTTCTATCCACAGTAAAATATTTATCGTTAGTCTCAAAGCTGCTCATGACCTATAATGCCAGTCTCTTATAGACTGGGGAGTTCGATGCGGTGGCACTTTTTCGTTCTCGAAGCTATTTGCATGATAGTAATGAGATCAAAGGTATATAAGATAATTAACACTCTATTTTCAACTTTTTTGAACTAGCAGACGGTTCCGTCTGGACTCCAGGTTGGACCATCTGGTAGTTTTGGGCTTCAAGTTGCGTGAGGCAGGATCTTTTAAGAGCAAATAACCGTCTCAAAGCCGATACATTCAAATCAAAGCAGGAAAAATTAGTAATCATGAATATCTATGATGATTCATCATTAAGTTCAACTTGTCGCCGTCTAATCCATATATATTCAATTCAATTTGACAGTTGATCCTGCCGATTCCGAGACGACATATTAGGGGGGCATACCTTTGGATTCCTTGATGAAGAATGATGAAATTGAGGCCTAGATGGTGAAGGATGACGAGATAAGGGGTAACAAATGTGGGAATAGAAGGGGAATGGGTGCGGTTTTTATAAGTTGTTTAAATAGAGGAGTGGAGGAGTGCTTTGAACAGCCACGCCTCTTCAAAAATTGCAACTGTTGACTCAGACGGGTCTGTCCGGATTGTTGAAGGGTCCGTTTCTCTTCCAAATTTAACTAGGAGAGTTAGGTGGGATCATCAAGGTATCGTACGGGTCCGCCCGGCTTCACAGATTTACTTGCGTAGTCCAGACGGGGTCGTCTGAATGTGGGACAGTTAAGGCTGTCTCCACATAGCTAACCCCTTGGTCCAGACGGGATCGTCCATCTTTGGGATGGTTCTGCCTGACACATTTAATTAGTAGAATATGTTAAGCACCTGCATTCTAGGGGTTCCATGTTAGCTTTATGCAATCTAAACATCAGTGTCCTGGATTGGGCATTAAACTTCACCCCTAGAAATAAAAATTTGAGGGATTTCACAAGTGGTTGAAGATCAAGCATATTATAAATTTTATTGACTTCCCTAAGCTACTTGACTAACAATAAATCAAGAGAAACAATCTAAGGGAATATTTTCTTGCCTTAGGTTGCCTCCCAAGCAGTGCTTGTCTATCATCACTAGCTTGACGTAACTTTGCTTACCTTACGGTGGGCCGAATGAGTGAATTCTATCTTTAGTCTGGCCTCTAAAGCAATTACCAAATAATGAGAAACCCAAACTAGAGTAAATTAGTGACTCACCTTGTGGTGGGCATTAGAGATTTTCACTACCTCCACCTCTTTATCAACAGAATCTTTGTTTTTTTTTTCTTATCTTTCATCCTCATGGCAAAAGTTTTAAGTAGGAGTTCCCTTCTTTATGGCATATTTCCTCTCTTCTCTATCTGTTCTGTAGCATAAGATCTCTTGAGAGCTTCCCTTGTCCTATCATCTAACTCACCAAGATAGTCTTTCATTGGGTCTATGACCAACACCTCCTGCACGCAATCAGCAGATATTAAGTCAATATCATCTGCACAGTAGGAAGTGTCATCATGATCCAGAGTTTGACTCATGGCTTTGAGCAATTCAAGAACCACTTCACTGTCCCTAACTCTAAGGGAGATCTTCCCTTCCTCATGATCATGCAAGGCTCTTTCACTATCTAGGAACGGCCTGCCCAAAAAGATTGGTACTTCAACATCATCGTCTACAACCAAGAGTACAAAATCTACAGGAAAGACAAATTTGTCTACTCCAACTAGCACATCTTTAGCTACTCCTTTTGGTTGTTTCACAGATTGATCTGTAAGCTGTAATGTTATCCTAGTGGGCTTTGGATCTCCCAGCCCCAATTTCATATAGAGTTTATTGTATGACATTAATGTTGGCTCCAGAATCTGCTAGTGCACTTTGATCCACTCCATCCCCAATCGTACAGGGAATGATCATGCTGCCATGATCCCTTAGTTTCTCTGGTATTTGGACTTTGCTATTGTCGAACACTGTTCGTTCAGAGTAACAGTTGCCATCTTTTCCAATTTTTACTTGTTGGAAAGCACCTCCTTCATATATTTAGCATATTTAGGTATGTTGGAGAGCACATTAACCAATAGTAGATTTACATGCAACAGTTTGATCGTGTCAAAGAATTTTTTGAAGTGGGCATCATCCTTGTCTTTTCTTAGCCTCTGTGGGTAGGGAACTTTGGGATGGTACTATAGGACAGGTGGCTGTTCCACCTCCTTCCTATTCTCACAAATTCCTTCATCTTCAGCAGGGGTACCCTTAGCTCCAGAACTTTCACCATTTGCCACATGAGGTAGTTTAGTAGGAGGAGTTTTCACTAATAATTCCATTTCCTTCCCGCTCCTAAATGTGATAGATTTTAACTGCTCCCAGGGGTTGGTTTTAGTATTGGGGGAAGACTGCCTTGGGGACTTTCTGAAGAATTTCTTGCCAATTGCCCTACTTAGTTTTCAATGTTTTGAATGCTCACTTGAACGTTCCTCAGGGTTGTATTAACGACCTCGATTTTAGTATTCGTGGTAACCATGTACCTAGACAAAATTTCTTCAATAGGGAATTTTTGCCGTAGAGACTTAAATGGTTGCTGGTTACATCCCGAGGGTGTGGTTGTTCCCTGGGGGTTTCCATAAGAGAGGCTCAGATGATTCCAATTAGGGGTTAAGGGTTTAGATTACGATCCTTGATTCCTTTGAGTGTTACCCATATACTGGTCCTGTTCTGGGGGTGTCTTCTAGATGACAACAATGGGGCACTAGGATGCATAGTTCCCTCTCGCACAATTTCCTTGACAGCTCTGCGACTTGTGCTGCAAGATCCGGGTCAGAGCTGACTATGCATGCCTTTGCACTACTCGGCTATCTCCCCAATAATGACCATAGCGACTCATTGCTAGCCAGGTCTTTAAACAACTTTTCTACCTCATCAATATAGTTGTTACATATAGAGCCGCCAGCTGAGAAATTTAACAGTTGCCTAGTTTGGACGGTGAGCCTGTTATAAAATGTGTGTATTTTGTTCCCTGGATCAAGACTATGGTGTGGACAATGGCAAATTACATTCTTGAACTGTTGATGCGCTTCAAACAATGTTTCATCTAGCCCTTGTTATAATGCCAAGATTTCTAGTCTGATCTGTGCAGCTTTGCTCGGGGGGAAACACCACTCAAGAAATTTATCTACCATCTCTTTTCAAGTCCTAATACTTCTCGCCGGGAGTTAGGTCAACCAATCATATGCTGCGTTCCGTAGGCTAAATGTGAATAGTCTTAATCTGATGGCCTCATCTGATATACCATTGATCTTGAACATGTTGCAGATTTGAATAAAACGAGCCAGATGTGTGGGTGGATCTTTATTCGGTCGGTCATTAAGCTGTGCTTGAATTTGGACTGTGGACAAGTTACTTCCTTGGATCTTGAAATTGTTCATGTTTACAGCGGGAGGGTGAATACTGAATTCCTCCCCGATGTAATCAGGCCTCTCATATTCTGATAGTTTCTCAGCCTTTCTTCCATGACTGGAGGGTTCTCAACTTCAACATTGATCTCAAATGGAACTAAGTTTTTAGCCTAGGACCTCACTTCAATATGCTCCTCTTTCTCCACAATACATGTTGGCCTTGCTTAGGTCATACGCAATTCCTTGTAATGATAATAGAGAAATTGTTCAGCAGTGAGAAACATATGGATCAAGCAGCAACAAAAGAATATTACAAGAAAGAAAAAGAAGAAACAAAAAGAATAAAAATAAAATAAAATTTATACAAAAACTTGAACTAATAGCAAAAGTAATAAACTCGTAGTTTTCCTAAAAGACTAAAGTCCCCGGAAATGGTGACAAAAACTTGATTGTCACCAATACTACCGCAAGTACACGGGTTGGATAAGTAATAAAGTGGACTCTAAGAAGTCGGGTATCGAAGCTCAGGGACTTTGATAATTACTAGTACTAGCTGTTTGTCTATTGTCTAACCTAACCTAAGATTGGGGGCTTTGACCTAATCTAAGTACTAAATCTGAAAGGCAGAAGAGAGAATAGATCTAAAGGATGGACAAGATGAAATTGCATGCAAATAAGTCAGGAGAAGAGGTACTTGGGTATGAATCCCTCCTTGGTCATTACTAGAGGATACAAAAAAAAATCTCCTATTTTGATAATTGAATGGGATTGGACCAAGGATTCCTGAGATAAACTGGATCCCCCTCTCTAGGTGACCAATATCTAACCTTTTCGTTGCATTAGGTTTTGGTGAATTTGTTACTTAGGAGAATCGTGTGAATAATATATATATTAAGGAGTCACTCTCCTAAACACATGATCTCTTGGTATGCTCACGAAATTAATTTATTGAGGCAGTTCTAATACGAGGAGGTGCTAGCTCTAGCCCTTGTATAAACCTATTGACTGCTCAGGCTATCGCGATGCAAGCATTTAATGCAATGAATACACTCAATAGATCTCAACCCAATAACAATCAATTAAACAACATAAAGGTAGTGTCATACATTAAAACCTAACCCAAGAATAAATCATACCCAAGTACCTAAAGAGTTAGTTCGCCGTTAGTGGGGAACTCAAAGCAAATACAAAGATCAGTGCGAAAAAAAACATAGGAAAGTATTGCGCCATTCCCTCCACCGTTGGTGTGAACCATTGGCTTGTACACCCCCCTCCCTCTGATTCTCTACTGCTAAGAGATGCCCCTTGCTCCACTTGTGTGCCATGGGTTATGGATCGATGAATATAGTGTGATGAGAGCCTCCATGATGGTAAATGGAATTAGAAGCTGCTCTCAAAACCCTAAACTTCGATATTTATTGTCGTAAACGCTATCAGAAGATCAAAATACAATTTCCAAGGTGTTTAGGCTTAGTCAGATCGACATTACTGAATTCGGATCCAAGACAGAAGGAATAGAGTAGATGGGTCCGTCTGATGCTTTGAGCTCATTTCTCCCGAGATGGATAGCCTCGTCCAGATGTTAGACGGCTCCGTCGCGTGCTTCAACCTATTTTCCTTCAAGATGGACAGCCTTATCTATGAGCCAGATGGGGTCGTTTGTGCTTTATGTGGTTCTCTTAAAAGTGTACGGCCTCATCTATGAACCAGACAGGGGCGTCTTGCTTTATTAGCTTGCCTCTTTCAAATTAAGACTAGTCAGAGAGGGCTCGAATTGTCCTGCGGATCAGACAGGACCGCCTAATTCCAAGTGGAACCATTTGGTTCTTCACTTCAAGGTTCTTCTTCTTAATTCTGCTCCGAATTGTCTCAAAACTTGAACTTTTCATTAAGTTGGCCCTGGTATGTCCTATTTCACAAATTTAACACATTTTAAGTACCGGTCGGTCACATCACATCTTAACCACATGCTAAGTGTATGAAAATATAATATAAAAATATGGTAAAGTGAATACTTATTGTATTGCATTAAAGGTATACTCTCTATCTCTATCAGATCTAAGGATCTTAATGGTTTTTCCTAATTGATTCTCAGATTCGGCTTTGAAAATCATGAACTTGCTAAGGACTTCATCTTTGAATTTTATCAGATAGGTATAACAGAATTTGGAGTAGTCATCAATAAAAGTAATAAAGTAACGATTACAAGCTCTAGTAGTAGTCCTACAGGAATCACAAATATCACTATTGAGCAAATAAAGTAAATCAGTGTTTTTGTTGATGTGTTGCAAAGGTTTCTTAGGCATTTTGGCTTGGACACAGATCTACCACTTAGAACCTTGATCAATCATGGATTTTGAATCATGTCAAGGTTCATTAACCTTCAAACGGTTCCAAAATTTACATAACCTAATCTTCCATGCCAAACATTAGAGGATTTAACGCTTAACACAATTGAAAATGAAGAAGAATAAGAATCATAATTTTCATTGAAAGACAAATCAGAAGGTTCACAAATATTGAGTCGAAACAAACCACAAGATAAAAGCCTTTAACAACAAAAATTTTTCCATTGGAAATTACAAGATGATTTGATTCTAGTAATACTTTATAACCGCACTGGATAAGAAAGGAACCACTAACAAGATTCTTCCTAATGTTGGGTATATGTTGAACATCCAATAGTGTGAGAACTTTTTCCAAATGTCATATTCAAGTCAATTCATCCTCTCCCTAGCACGTGCGCAATTGTTCCATTTCCTAAAGTCACACTTCCTCCACTTGAGACCTGATAAGTGGAGAACAGGAAACGTTCAGCACATACGTGGATGTTAGCACCAGAATCAAGAAACCATTCTAAGTTTTGGTAGGTTAGATGAACAAAAAAAAATGAAGGAAACTGACCTAAAGTAGGTCTCAGAGGAAGGTGCGCTAATCTTAAGTACATTCAATTTGCAGTTTGGGTTGACTGAAATTCTTCTGGACAGGTTCAATCTTTAGAAAGAAATAATCGCAAGCAATGTGGTTTGCCTTGTCACAAATAATACAATTTTTATGGTTTTTTCCAGAATATTTAAAAGAAGACGGTTTAGGTTGGTGTGATTTTTAGGGACAATTCTAGGAAGTTTTATTCTTAGCCTTAAAGGATTTTCCTTTAGGGGTAAATGGATGAGATTTCTTAGAACTCTTAAAACTCCTAGGGCTATCACTATGTTCTGTCAGATAAACTTTGCCTCCTTAATCCTAATGGTGTTGTACACACCCATAATGTCCAGAGTGTCTATTCTATGTCTAAGGTTGTTTGTAAGACCAAACCAAGGTGGAGACAGCTTGTTTAATAGAATATATATGATATGGCTCTTGTTATAAATGGTGCCACATTTTCCTATTGCACTTAATTAGGCTTAGGATGTATGGATTTGCTCACCTATATTTATTCTGTCTACCATCTTGGAGGTTTTAAATTCTATGCTTAGGTGACTAATCCTAATGGCATTATTCGATCCATATTCTTTCACGAGGGCAAGCCATATATCCTTAGCACTCATGAAATCATAATATTTGTCATAAAGACGGTTAGAAAGAATGTTAAGGATTCTAAGGCAGCAATGGAAGCCTATCTCCCCAAAGCTCTTAATAGGAGGCTCGGTTGGGTCATGAGAGATTGATAGTCTACAAAGGGCATCGGATCCATAATCAGAGGATTCAGAATCAAGGGCTGGTTACAAAGCGGTTTGAAATCCTAAGGTGAAATGAAAGAATTTGGATTTTGTTTTCCACCTCCTAAACTTTATCTTTCTATCAAACATTTCAGGTCAGTAGGAGGTATCAGATTGTGTACAAGACATTATATATAGGGGTGTGAAAATCAAAGTTATGGGGCAACTAATGTGTCCGCACAAACTAAAACAATACACATATAAACAAAGCAAAAATGCATGTAAGATTTTAGGAAAATATAAATGTTGTATGAATTTTAGCGAAAAGTTATTGGTGGTTTTGTGTTTAGGGGTTAGGTGTCAGAATTCAAGGTTTGGGGTTCGAATCTAGCTACCTGCAAAATAAATGCTGTTTTAAATAGTAAATCAGCAGGATTATTTATTTATTTATTATTATTCATTTTTGCATAATTTCAGTAGGATTTCTTTTTAATATTAAATGGTATACAATTTCAGAAATTTCAGGATTAAAAACTAGCAAGAATATATGAAGGCAATACTTGGCAAATTTTGCAGGTATAATAATAGTAAATTAAAGAGCATTCAAGCACAATGTAGCATGCTATTTGACATCTATAAAACCGTGTTTAATTTTTGGAAAAATTCAGTCAAAAAGCATGCAAAATTAATGAAAATTCAGTAAACACAAGAATGATTGAGTAAGAATGATTTGGGCTAGGGATTGGGGTGCAATGCACAACCTTAACACAATTTTAGCCTTCCTCGTGCGAGACTTCCGGTGTTACACCTTGTGCTAAGATACACAAACCCACGTACTAATGATGAATGCCTGAACAAGCACGACGAGCTCATAAGAAATCAACAGCCGCCATTACAGAACCTTGAATACCAGGTGGTCCAAATTGCTAAGTCTCTGGCCGAACGACCACTTGGCTCCCTCCCCAGCAATAGTGAGGTTAATCCAAGAGAAAATGAAAACCATTACCCTCGGAAGTGGAACTGAGTTGCCCCCACCAGCAACCAAGGATCAGGAAAATACTGTAGAAGAGAAAGATGAAGGAGAAAAACCAAAGGAGTCAAGGGATTCAAGCAAGGGTAAGGACAATCAAGCTCCAAAAGTGCGTGAGTACCAATCAAAATTACCTTACCCTACAAAGGAAAAGAAGGACCAATAGGAGAAGAAGCTCAGAAAAATTTCTAGAGATATTTTAAGGCATTGCACATCAACGTCCCATTCGCAGAAGCTCTCTCACAGATGTCGAGGTATGCAAAATTTTTAAAGGAGCTGTTCACCAACAAAAGATAAGTGGAGGATGTGTCCAATGCAACCCTCAGTGAACAATGTTCGGCAGTCCTGACCAACAAACTCCCAAAGAAGGAGAAAGACCCAAGAGGTTACATAATCCCCTACACTATTGGAGGATTGGCATATGAGAAGGCACTAGCAGACCTTGGAGCAAGTGTCAACCTCATGCCATACAAGACTTTACAGAGGCTAGGACTTAGAGAGCCAAAACAAGGGTGATACTACTGATGGTCGAACGATCAATCCGCCATCCCTAAGGAGCCATTGAAGACGTATTGGTTAAAATAAATAAGTTCACCTTCCCGGTGGACTTTATTATATTAGACTTGGATGATTAGGTAGAAGTACCTCTCATCCTTGAGAGACCGTTACTGAAGATGGCACAAGTAATGTTTGATTTAAAGGATGGATGAATGACATAATGAGTTTGAGATGAGCAATTCGAGTTCAATCTTCAAGCAGCCACGTGTCATTCTCTGGACTTCGATTACTCAAGCTATTTTGTTGATCAAATTGATGTTGTGGTTTCTGACTTTGTACAGGATAAGCTATTGAAGGATCAACTGAGGATCTCTTTTCGGATGAACCTCCACTTTGGGAGAAGAAGGAAAAAAAAGACCCTGTACAAGAATAGTTGTATCTTCCCGTGAATGGGAAAAACCCGTGGTGGATAAAGTGGAGAATAAGCAAGAGAAGCAAATCCCCATTACCTGCAACAATCTCATCATATCCATTACCAGACTCACTTGAGAGCCAATCCTGTGACTTTGAATTTATTTCCTATTTAAGAATGCCTGCTTTGAGAAATATCACTCCCGAAGGGGAAAAAACTGAGAGTTACTACTTGTTCAAACCCCCATGAGTGTAGAGGTATGTCAAGCTAGTGACGTAAAACAAACACTTCTTGGGAGGCAACCCAAGCCTAGTATTTCTAGGTACTCTTCAAGTTAGGCTTCATAATTAGGTTTATGTTAGCTTTAGATTTAGGTATACATTAGTGGTGAAACTATTTCTTTGATGATGTTTGGTAGTGATATGATTTCCAAGGTGCTTAATGACTAACTTTTTTCTTTGCAGTCAATAACACTTTGGTGCACACTAAAACAGGGCGAAGAATGAGTACTCGGGAGATTACAAAGAGATGCACGCCATACACGAGCATGTGTCAGATAGCGTGGCTCTCAGATTTAAAGGAGAGACGAGTGGGAAAATACAGAGAGCTACACATCCACAGACACGGGCGTGTGCTTGACCGTGTAGTGCTCGGGAAATCAATGAGAAAGCGGAGAAAATATAGAGAGCTACATGCCCATGGACACGGGTGTGTGAAGGTGTGTTATAATCGACATGTTCCAAATGCCCTTTATATGGCCGTGTGAGACATACAAGCCCTTGAACACGGCCGTGTATGACTCGCGCGAAGCAAAGGCATCAAACTTAGGGTTTTATAAATCAAAGTTTACTGGCCAACGCTCTCCAACATCGCGACCCCTCCCTACAATCTACACTCCTGCAATCCCCTCCACGAGATCTCTAGCCTGACTCAGCCACGCCTTGGCAACAAATGGCAACCACAAACTTCGTTCATCACTCTTCTCCACCCATATCATCGTGTTTGCACCCACACGCCAATGTCCATCTTCTTCTCCGGTGATGTCATGGATTTGAATAAGTAATACCCCAGGAAGCCACCAAAGAGCAAGAGAGGAGGGAGCTCCCAAGAACCTGTCTTTGGGGCCCAATTTCATAGTGAAAGGTATGCCTTATTGTGACATAAGAGATTCGGGGAGACCCGAACAATAGATTTTGGGGTACTAGAGGATGTGGGCCTCACCGATTACGTCAACCGATTACTAGCAGTAGGAGGATGGAGGCAATTACTCACCATCCAAGAGATGGCATTTTGGGAGCTTGCCTTGGAGGTCCTCGCCATCTTCACGACCATCAAAGGAGTGACCTCCTGACACAGGCACGATCAGATCCAGTTTTAGTTAGGAGGTGCGATACACATGTTGAGTTATACTGAGTTTAACCTCCACCTGGGACTATACGACAAGATGTTCACCCGGATGCCTGAGTACAACGACCTCAACACCCACGGACCTCACGGGAGGTCACTGAGCAATTACTCGAGTGAGCTTAGCACCGAGGAAATGTATGACCTGACAAGGTCAAAGGCCAACACACTTAGATACTCAGATCCCCTGCCCTCGAGTACATTCACTATGTTCTTAGTCATTCTATCATAAGGCGGGGCAATAGTGCTAAAGTTGTCAGCACCAGAGACTTCCTTTTCTTATCGAGGATGGCCGAGGGATTCCCGACCCACTTGGGTTGGGTCGTTACGGAGCTTCTACTCCACCAGACCACCTACTCACAGATCTAGTTCATCTATGCTAGCTCATACATCACGAGACTCATCCGAGGGATGGGTCTACTAGCAGGAGGAACCACAATGAGGTTGACGGTCGTAGCAGGATCCCTAGAGATTATAGTGGAGACCCTTCCAACGATGGGACTTATACGACTGATCCACACCTCAGGAGGGATCATAGATCGAGTCGTAATCCCCAGAGAGAGCCCAACAGTAGCAGGACAGAGCACTGCACCATTGCCACCACCATTACCACGAGAGGCTACTACACCAGCTCTAGGGTTGACTCCAGCCGAGCGAGGAGCATTACTAGACTAGCTAGTAGAAGCAGTTTATCTTATCATCCAGAGTAATGGGTTCCAGTTCCCATCTCCACCACTAGCTCCTACGCATACCACAAGAGATTTGGGGGTGGATGCCAGCGATGACTTCAAGACCATTGGGGGGGAGGAGGAGGAGCTCGCGACTGACCATCGTGAGATTTCTTTTCTTTATCACCACTTTGTATTTTTCTTTTATTTTCAAAAATGGATAGGAATATAGTGTATCCATCTCTATATATCTTACTTTTGAGCATCACTTATGTACCTTCTATGTCACAGGGTATTTGGGAAATCATGGCTGTGGAACTTGACATGAAACTTCACACAAGCATCACCACACCACACATTTATGTCGAGTAATCCCTTTCCCCTTTTAATCTTTCATGTCATATTCTTTTTCAATGCATACATTGAGTACATTGGGGACAATGTACAGTTTAAGTGTTAGGGAGGGATTAGCTATGCTTATATTGTTTATCATGAGTATATATTTAAGATGATCTATGATAGCTAATAATTGGGAGTCCTCTTTGAGTCTAGGTTGAGACATTAGCGTTAGTTGTCAAATTTTTATCAAAAATATATATATTGAACATAAACCCTGACTTTGCTGTCACTTGGTTGCTTAGGTTCAGACTCTAGTTATTTTTTTTAGCCATCATAGAATCGTCGATATCCTTTTGATTATATATATATATATATAAAGCGTAAAAATAAAAAGAGAAAAAGCAAGAAAAAAAATATATATTTTATATAATAGTTGGAATAAACCGGAAAGTTGGATCCATTACGGATGTCCTATAGGCCGACAAGTCGGATCCATTAGGGATGTCCTAGTATAGAATAGATGGTGAAAAGAGCTATCACCTTTGAGAAGTGAAAAGCGGTCCTTGAGTAGTCAAATAATGCGCATCATAAATGTTCACTTGATGACCTACCAAGGGAAAGGGCTACCTCATAGGATGTATGCAGTTACTACCCCAAGCTATATAACTTAGGAAAAATTGCTAGGAAAATAAGGCTTAGACTAGCTTGGCCGAGCTTAAGTCATTGGGGAGTTCTAGTGGAAGATGAGACCTATTTTCCATAAAAACTGTTATGACACCGAGTACTTTGTTTTTCCAGACGCCACAGAGACTCCCAACTATTTATGAGGTCGGAGATCAAGCACTCGCCATCCTTTCTTGTATACCGTATTTTTCTTTGCTTGAGGATAAGCAAACATTTAAGTGTGGCGGTATTTATGATGAGTGCAAAATATACATATTTTTAGATCACATTTGCATGAACTTTGCATATATTTTGGCATGGTTTCTCCCACTTTTGTGTGTTGTTCGGTATTTTGTGTGATTCGACAGATAATCAGGCACTATGGAGAAAAGAAGCAAATTCTAGGGCGATTCGGAACAAAAAGGTCCAAAACAGAAATTGACAGGGTCATCCACACGGGCGTGCCCATGGATATGTAGATGCAAACAAAGAACAATTCAAGATCACGCTCAATCTTTTGGCGATACGACCATGTGTCAGATGGAACGGCCATGCATCAGATGACGCGGGTGTGTAGATATCCATATTCATTAAGAAACCGCATTTTCAGAAGGATCCAGAGAAGAGCACATCCATGCACACACTCTGAGACATAGGCATGTGGTGTAAAATCTAAAGTCTATAAAAGGTCGTTGGTTCAATTTCTCAGGGACTTTTTGCATACCTTTGGATCGAGGGCTTTGGTTTGGGGAGAAGCTAAAGGGAAAGGAGACAATGTGTTAGGGAGGTAATGATTTTCATTATATCTTCCTTTATGATTTGTATGATGTTTATTATTAGCATGAGAGGCTAAAACTTTTGTGGTGCCTCAGGCTCTTGAATCTTAGGATGAACTTTTGATTTTTTTTTTCCTTTTAATAATAGTTTCCTTTTGATTATTTTTGTGAATTATCTATGCATGCTGAACTCTTGTGGTTTTCTAGTATAAAAGCATCAACCACATCATTAGAATTGCTTGATGCATGATGAGAACACTTAAGCTAGGTCTAAACATAGAAAATTAGGGGGGGGGGGGGGGGGGTATGCCGAGAGATCGGGTGGTCGCTTGGGTTGCTATGCAACCGCAACTCACTCTCTAGATTGGGGTAAAACCTAATAGCGGAAACCATAGAATGCTAGATAATAATGCAGTCATGTAGCGAAGTCATTGTATGCGATTAGGGTTTTGTTGCCGAGAGATCGGGACCAAACTAATTTACGGTTCTCCACAGCCCAAGAATATATTAATTAGGTTGCTAGTATTAAAAAATTAAACAAAATAGATTCCTAGGAGGATAGTGATCCCGGGTACCATGTTCTCTTGACTGATAACCAGAGATTGCCAAATGTTGCGTTAGTTTAGTTTGCTTTAGATTTTTAGTTAGGATCATTTCACCATCTATATTTTCTAGGGTAGGGAATAGAGTTCTAGTGATTACTAGTGTCGGTCCTTGCGGATTCTACTACCATACCTTCAAGGTACTTTACTACTACTTGAGCGACCCCATGCACTTGTGGGCTAGCAGTACATCAGCTGTTAATACGTCAAGCATCTTGGATAAGTCTACCACTTGTACTATGAGACCAGAATCTGTGCTGACTGTGCAAGCTCCAACACCACTAGGCTGTCTACCCCTCGAGGACCAAAGTGACTCAGTGCTAGCCATATCCTCAATAGCTACTGTGCCTCGTCTAGGTATTTGTTACTCAATAAACCGCCAGCTGTGGCGTTCACCAGCAACCTAGTGTGGTTGTTAAGGCCATTATAGAATGTATGAATTTTCTTCCATAGCTCTAAACAATGGTGGGGGCAATGATCCTTAAACCACTCTTGTGCTTCAAAAAGTGACTCCGTTTCCCCTTACTTGAACGATGAGATTTCTTGCATTATCTACTGATAAGTGCATAATTATACATATTTTCATATCATATTTCCATACACTTTGCATCCATTTTGGCATAGTTTCTCCTACTTTTGTGTGTTGTTGGGTGTTTTGTATTAATTAGCAGATAATTCAGCACTTAGGAGAAAAGTAGCAAATTCTAGAGAAATTCAGAGCAATAAGTGCCAAAAGAGAGCACGATATGGTCACTCACACAGGTATATCCATGGGCATGTGAATTCAAATCAAAATCAATTAAAGAAGAGTACTCAGCTTTGAAGACATGGACGTGTGACAAATGACACGACAGTGTGACAAATGACAGGGTCGTCTAACAGATGACATGGGCGTGTGGCGTAAAGTCTAAAACTTAAAAAAGGCCATCGGTTCAACTTTTCCAGGGAACTTAATTTTGGTGTATCAAGGAATCGATGGCTAGGGTTTCGGATAGAAGTTGAAGGTGGAGGAAGCATCGTGCAAGGGTACTTCTCATTAGTATGAGAGGCTAAACCCTTTGTGCTGCCTCGGGTCCTTGAACTCTTAGATGAACTTGTGAATCTTTATTCTTCTTAATATTATTTTCCCTTTTTATTTATTTCTGCGATTGTCTATGTTTGCTTATTCATTTGTTTTGTTAGTACGAAAGCGGCGGCCATACTATTAGAATTGCGTAATGCATGAGGAGAGATCAGGGTCAAGCTAGGTCTTAGCATAGACAATAAGGGGGGCACGCCGAGAGATCGAGTGATCGTTTGGGTTGCTTTGTAACTACAACTCACTTTCCGGATTAGGGTAAAACATAATATTAAGAACCATAGAACACCAATAACAATGCAGTTGTACATTGAGAAGCCTCCATACGAGTATGGTTTGGTTGCCGAGAGATCGGGACTAAACTAATTTAGGGTTCTTCACGGTCCAGGAATAGTAGCTGATGTTATAATATCTACTATATTTTTAAATAGCGGCAGATTATAGTATCCGCTGCTAATATCCACGGCAACAACCACAAAAGTATTTTTTGATAAGAGGATGTTCAAATAATGTTAATACTATGGCTCATTCTTAGGAATCATTATGCTTTAAGATAATTACCACTGCCAAATAAGAAGAAATAGAATACTAAAAAACTTAAGACAATGAACTCTTTCTAGCAAGGATAAACTAAATAGTGATAATAATACATTGACATAGTCGTAGTTTATCAATAATAGCCCTATAGGGCATAAACAACCATATAGACACATACAATGACCACAACGACTCCAATCACTTGAACAACAATAGTGAGAAGGCACCGGCCACCTTATTTTTCATGAAAATAACAGGAATTCCAAGGCAACACAATGCAACATATAGCACAGATTTAAACTACATATATTTTTTAGGAACCTCTACTAATAGGTATGTGGCTTGTTGGACATGTATTTTATGAATGTAAGACATCATCTGGAAGTTGAGCTCCTCCACAATGGTGTATATTCATTTATACTCATTTTGCATAATATACTTTATCATAATCATGGATAGATCAAAGAACCACAGCTTAAATATCTTTACAGGCACCAGATCTCATCATTTGACAATAAAGATGTTGAGGAGCCTCTCCCTTGAACCTTTTGATTGTGACAATGGATTGTATTTCAATGGATGGAGATTTTGCCTTCTTTGTTTTCTGCAAGAGAGAAGCATGGTGGTCTTTGGTCGTGGGAGAGGAGGAAATCATTTTTGGTCTTTGCTTGCTCGTAAAGAGATAAAGGAAATGAAAGGATATGAGGATCATTCAGATAATTATTAATCCATATAACAATTTTTTATGTGATAAATATAGACGGGCATTAGAAGCATGTCGCAGGTGTGGTTCGAATCCTCAACCTCTACTTATGAGAGGGAATGGATTAAACCAACTTTCCTTGTGAAAGTTGGTTTAATCCACATGACATTTAAAAAGGGAAAATTCCCACTCTCTAAACAGGGTTAACATCATCAAGGAAAAGGCTAAATTTGTTCCAATGCCAGATTTGGGCTAAGCTATAAGCAAACATAAAAATAGGGACCTACTCCTAGGTTGATAAGTTAGAGACATGATTGTAATTGTTAGACAGACTCTCAAAGGGATATTCAAGCACACACACAACCACACAATAAAAATACTAAGAGAGGAGACACACAATATTGGTAACCCAGTTCGGCTTCCAAGTCTACGTATGGAGGCCAAGTGCGGAGAAAATTAATTCACTAAAAGATGAAGAAAAGCATGAGTACAACTCCCTTGTCACTCATATATCAACACATATGAGCACCCACTTAAGAGTGACCGATGACCACTATCACCCTACACACAAGGGGACTCTCCGGTGGCTCATCATGAATCTTTAGAGCTGGGTCTTATGTAGCCTCCTCCCGAGCCTAAGAATATTATCTTCCTCTTTTAGATCTCTGAAATCACCACGACAGCTAATTTAGACACCTTCCAAATCAGTTGTTTCAAATCCTATCATAACTGATATTGCAATGTAACCCTAACTACTGAATTGGCTAAGGCTGCAGCTTGCGTTGCACTACGACTTTAAGAACCTCCAACCCTCCCAGTTCTGTCTGAGTTGAACTCCGTCGGATCCTCTTGATCATGACCATGGCAATTGGCTAGACTCGTCTTTAAGGCTGTACCACACTATGGTGCACAAACTATCTTCAAGGATTCATGATCAAATCAGATCTACATTATCCTTTATTTAATTCTTTAGTATCATACTTGAAGTGATCTCAATCAAATCAACTCTTCAATCACGCTCTTCAATCATAGCTTCAATCAGATTCCTTCTATGTGTGGTTGATTCCTCAATCAACTCTTCTCCTCTACATCAATATGAGTTGTAGTCACCACTTTCCATATAGCACAGCTTGCCATCATTTCTTTCTGAGAGTAGCATCTTTCCAATCACGCTTCCTCATCAATCAAATATTTATTCATAAGGACTGTGCCAAAGAGATCTTCACTGCTATGATCTTGAGGTTTTAACTTCATGCCACCTTGTCAAATATCTTCTCCACATCATCACATGAGTTTGTGTCAAATAGTGCTAAACAAGGTGCATTAGCACTAACAGTCTTCCCCTTTGGCATTATTTGACACAACTATTTCCTACCAGACCGAGCATTGGTTGTAACACTTATTTACACCGCCTATAATGTACTACTCTAGACTCGACGTGAACTAACTGGAGTACTCTGCCTTGTTACAATTACAATACATATTGCTGCTAGTGATAATACTATCAATAGGCCATAGTACGACTAGCATTTGTTCTCCACCTAAATATAACAACTTAAAAAAAAACACTGAATGAAAGTTTGATACAAAACCAACAACACCATAGTTATTTCACAAGACAAACACAAGAGTCAAAATAAACAGAACTGGCAGGAACCTAATTTCTCCCCCTTTGTGGCTAATGAGGTCAAAGCTTTCAACCGATGCAAAAGATGTTCATTGTTTAGTCTCCTTGCGCCTCCGCCCGTCTCCTTCTGATGTCTTCGAGCAAATGGTTGATCCGCTGCTTTTCGTTGTTGAGCAAAAAGAGTTCCTAAGCATGGACATGTTGACAGCACTCCAACCCTACAATGTGGTTAGTAAGATAAGTCTCAAACTCATCTTCTGTTTGCAAGTTGAAGTGAGATTCAACAATTAGAGGTGGTGATTGTCTCCAGACTGGAAGATCAATATTCTTCCCCGGCTTAAATAGTTTGCGAGGTATTTTAATCTCCTTCACCACTGGAATCAACTCCACTGGGTCCTATTGTATTCCATGTTGCAACAAAAAATGAGTGATCAGTGCTGGGTATCCAAGATTGACATTTGTGCTTGTAATGGCAGCAACCTGAACAATGTTCTCAAAGATGAATTTCCCAAGATTAAACTTCATTCCTGTTGCTAGTGCATAGAGAAACACGGTCATATCCTTCAGTATGCTTGAGTTATAGGCTATGGGAAACCAGTTGAAGATTCTAACACGAAACAAAACATTGTACTTGACTGTAAGTTGAGAGGCTAGCAGTCTGAATTCTTCTCCCCATTCTTGACATCTATCTCCCTCCAGTAATTTCTTGCAGCACTTCATCAGAATACTCCAATCCTTCTTCGTAAGTACCATGACATTCAGCAGAGAATTCCCGGGATCTATTTTTCCCTTTCACAAACACCTGAGGTGAGTCCTTAGTAAACAAAACCTTGATGGTTGTATTGAAGTTGTTGTAGAATTCTTGAACCAGAGAGGTGTTGTAATGCCTGGAAAAAGTAACTGATTTCAGTAGACCAAATTTCCTAAAGGCATTCTCAGCAACCTTCCTCTCAATGACAAGGCCTTGAGCATAAACAATGTCGAATCTCCTTTTACATTCTTTGTTGAGAAACTTCTCTCCTTTTCCTTTCCTCGCAAATTTCTTTTGTATATGAGATACTCTTAGAGCAAATGAAGTTGAGTCCACCTTAGTTCTGGATCCAGCCTGTCTTTGGAGTGGTGCCGGAGACTTGTTCATTTTCTTTATATCAAGATCAAAGAAGGCCCCTCTTCCCGTCTTCTTCTTCTTTTCTTGCGGTTGTTTCAGGGTTGTCTCAAACTTTCTTTCATGGACAATTTTGCAAATTTCTTGTTGAGATTGATTTCATCATCCTAAGAACTGTTTGAATTTTCAGAAGGTGGAACTGGGGTTGCAACAGAGGAAGCACTTATCTCTGTATTTCTCTTTCACTAACTTCTCTCAAGCCATGCTTAAGTATTGTTGCTACTTCCTTCTCCTTAATAGATGGTCTATTATATTTTGATTCAGCATCAACCACAGCTTTTTCTTTCCCTTGGGTCTTAGATTCACTTTCCTAAGAGTTTGATTTCCCTTCCTCCATCTCAGTAGTACCACTTTCTTGGATTTCAGAGATCACAACTCCCTTTTTCTTTCCTTGGCGGGATGTGAAGGCTGTCAAGAACATGTCGACCATCGATACAAATGGATCATCCACTTCTTCTTCTGGGTCTCCCCTGTTTGGTTTGACTTTCGGGGACCAAAACTTACTGTAGGACCTTTATTCGTTTCAACCGTTTTAAAAACTTCTGGTACTCTTTGGAACAACCACTCGTATGGAGCTGTGTGCGCCTCGAAGGTTGCAACAGAAGTTGGAACACAAAGAACCAGAGCAAGAGATTAAATACCTTTATCGTTGGTTGAAGCTGACTTCATTGAGGAAACGAATTGCTTCGGCTCAGCCATCGATGTGGCCGCCAACCTTCTGAGCCTGGAGCGCTTCCTCTGTACTAGGTGCTTTGGTCTCATCTTTTTGAAGTTTGCTATCTCGTTCGTATATTGGAAAAAACCTTTACCCCTCCAACTTCCCGCTACTTGCTCTTGGGAACAGAGAGAGATTCAACCTAGGGTTTTCAAATCACACTTTTTGAAACAAAACAACTTATTAGGCATTATAAAACAGTTTCAGAAACTAATTTTCCCTTCAAAACTATATCATCCCCCCTTTATGTATTTTATTTATTTTTTTTTTATTTTTACCTCCTTTTTTTTTCAAAACACAAAAAAACTTGGGTCCATTACCCAACTGAGTTTTTTTCCTTTTCCACTTGTCTATTGCCCTTTGTTTATGTATCTCTAGTTGTAATTGAAGACTGCAACATCCTTCACCTTTTCTTCAATAGTTGTTTTCTTTGTATCTTCCTTTGTGATCCATATTTTTCTGATCACCATAGGCTTCACTCTGAGTTATATTATGCCAGTTGCTTGCACATGCCCAACTATCTCTCAAGATTTCAGGTCTTCCTTCCACTTGGTGCACCTCGGTCTTATGTGACCTTCTTCTCCACAGTGGAAACATATAGGAGCTTCACCTTTCTGTCTTCTCCCTCTGGGCTTATCTTGCTTTGTACTCTGATTCTGTTGAGCTTGAGCCTTGACAAAGACAATTTCCGTATGCTTCTCCTTTCCACCTGAAGATTCAAACTTTATATCCAAGTCCTTGTCGATTACTAGCAAGTCTTCCAACTGCCAATATTTTATCTAACTTGGCCTTTCCTTTGTTGATGGAACCCATAGTCTTCGCAGCTTGTTTTAGCTTTCGTTGGCAGTCTTCCAACATCCTCAATACATTTTCTTTCTCCTTCAAGATGATTTCTTTTTCTTCTTCTAGTTGTTTGTTTTGCATGATAACCTTATCAAATTTTTTTAATATTATTTCATAGGCTTGAAGAAGATTGTGATCAGGGACTTCTTCACAGTCACTACCACTTTCTTTAGAGGTTGCAATTGACGTCGCGACATAGTTTGCATCTCCCTTCAGCTTGCTTGTTTTACCTGTGTTTATTAGCATAAATGGAAACACAACATGGTAACTAATCATACCTTCGTCTCCATCTTCCTCGAGACTTTCCACAGACTCTTCATCACTCCAGGTTGCATTGAGGGACTTGTTTTGTTTTTTGAGGGTGTTTGCACACTCAACTTGTTTGGATTTCCGTCTTTCTTCTAGTTTGGTCTACTTCTTCTTTCTTTTCTTTATTCTTAAATTCCTCCTTCTGAAACCTTTTCTTTCCTGCTTTGTGTTGCTTAAACATCTTGTGGAGCTTTCAGGACGGGAATGCCAAATAAGTATCATCTTCATGTCATAACTCTTTCTACTTCTTATTTTCTGCTTTCAATGCTAGATTCTCTTCCCATTTGTCAAACTTTTGGTTCATCCGGAGCTTCTTTTATTGCAGTCACTTTAGCTTTGAATCTCTTTGGTAGAGATCTCAAGATCTTCTGAACCAGCTTCTCCTTTGAGTACCTTTTACCGAGTTGATAAGCTTGATTTGCTATGTCCATCAACTAGGCATTGAACATAGCAATGGTCTCCTCTTCCTCTATCCTGAGATTTTCAAATTTTGTTGTTAGTATCTGGACTTTAGATGAACGTACCAAATTTGTGCCCTCATGAGTTTTATGGAGAATATCCCATGCATCCTTGGCTGACTTACATGTTGCAACATACTTGAACTGATTCTCGTCTACTCATTCAAAGATAGCGCTGAGAGCCTTCCCTTTTGCATTTGCTTTACTTATTTCTTCTTGACTCAAGCTACTCTTCTTCTTTTTGACTTCATTGTTCTCATCATCAAGATATATAGGAGGTATCCAGCCTTCTTCAATAACCGTCCATGCATTTTCATCTATCGACTTGATAAATGCTCTCATGCACGTTTTCGAGTAGCGGTCGACGGCTGATGGATACTCCTTCTCTTCAAGCCATTGTTAGAACAATTTCTAGAGCTCAACGACTTTGAAACCAATGTAAAACACTGGTGAACCGGCTCTGATCCCATTTGTTAGTTCCGACGAGATGTTATTGTGTAGTTTTAAGATAGACAGACTCCCAAAGGAATATGCAAGCACACCCACAACCACACAATGAAAATAACAAGAGAGGAGACACACTAGATTGGTAACCCATTTCAGCTTCCAAGCCTACGTATGGGGGCCAAGCCTGGAGAAGAACAGTTCACTAAAGAGGAAGAAAAGCATGAGTACAACTTCCTTGTCACTCATCTCAGAACACATACGAGCACCCACTCAAGATTGACTGATGACCACTATGACCCTACACACAAGGGTACTCTCCGGTGGCTCATTATGAATCTTAAGAGCTAGGTCTTATGTAGACTCCTCCCATGCCTAAGAATATTACCTTCATCTTTTAGATCTCCGAAATCTCCGTGGAAGCTAATTTAGGTATCTTCCAAATCAGTCATTGCAAATACTGTCGTAACTGATCTTGCAACGTGGCCCTAACTACTAAATTGACTAAGGTTGTGGCTTGCATTGCACTATGACCTCAAGACCCTCCAACCCTCACGGTTTTGTCAGAGCCAAACTCCGTCGGATATTCCAGATAACGACCACAACAACAAGCTGGACCAATCTCCGTCAAGTTCATAGTCCTTCTTCAAGGTTGCACCACACCATGGTGCACAAACCATCTTCAAGGCTTCATGATCAAATCAAATCTGAATTCATCTTGATTTAATTCTTCAGTATCATCCTTGATTTGATCTCAATCAAATCAACTCGTCAAGCACGCTCTTCAGTCATGGCTTCAATAAGCTTCTTTGCATGTGTGGTTGATTCCTCAATCAACTCTTCTCCTCTTCATTCAACGTGAGTTGTAGTCACCACTTTCCATATAGAACAACCTACCATCATGTCTTTCAAAGAGTACCATCTTGCCAATTACCCTTTCTTATAAATCAAATATTTCTTCACAAGGATTGCACCAAAGAGATCTTCACTGCTGTGATCTTGAGGTTTTGACTTCATGCCGCCTAGTCAAACATCTTTGCCACATCATCACATGAGTTTGTGTCAAATACTTCCTAACAAGGTGCATTAGCACTAACAGTAATAAATAAAAATCTCATGAAGCACCCCATAATTTCCCCTAAAAACTAAGAAATAATATAACCAAAAAATCCTTAAACATGAATTAACATCCAATGATTTAATTTATTTTTTATTAAGTGAGTGTAGTGCTAATGAATCAATTCATACCGTATAGGAGTTTAATTGAAGCAATGTATAGCCCTTATATGTTCAGGATATCCAATAATATGGTTTACGTTTGATCAAGATTCTTGTGTTTCGAAAAATTACTCAAACATAGTTCAAGAATCATGTCAAATTCAATCTCATCCTTCTCTTGGTCGCCCACTAAATAACAAAATCATTATTTTTGTAGATTGAATCCTGATGGTTTTATCAGGGATTCAACCTTCTCGTGATTTACTAGGGCGTTTTCTTGGCTAATGGCATCCTATTATTGGTCACCAATCCACTATTCAAGCCCTTCAATGCACACCTAAAATCATCACATCAAACATATTGCCATCTTCCAAGTCTCACTTTTGCTTTAAATAATGATAGCAACCATGTTCCTAATTATGTACTATATTAGAGTGATGCATGGCCTCGCTATTCATTGAACAATGACTTCATCTTCATCCATGGCTTCAGCTCCATTGTTCCTTGCTGTGCTTCTGCTTCCCCTAGGAACCTCCTTGGCGCAGCTTTCCACCGACTTCTACTCCTCATCTTGCCCCAATGTCTTTGACATTATAAAGCCAGTGGTAAAGTCAGCCATCTCTGCCGAAAGGCGAATTGGAGCCTCTATTCTTCGTCTCTTCTTCCATGATTGCTTTGTCAATGTGAGTGACTCTCTTGAAATGAATCAGTCTTAGCTCACATATATATATATATATAACTAACTTGCATGAATGTTAATCCATTCATTGATTCTAGGGTTGTGATGGATCTATACTTCTTGATGACACCCCAAACTTTAGAGGAGAAAAGACAGCAGCACCGAATAACAATTCAGTAAGAGGTTTTAATATCATAGACAAGATCAAGACACAAGTTGAGAAAGCATGCCCTGGTGTGGTGTCCTGTGCTGATATCTTGGCAATAGCTGCAAGAGATTCAGTAGTCATAGTAAGAACCTTATAACTTAGTGAAAAATGCTACATCATTATCAATAATCACCTGATGTATATATATGTCGGTTAACTTTTAATTGATAAGATGAATAAGATACGGATATATAAAATAAAAAATTCACTCATGGATCGATGTTTTATCAAGCAACAAAGAAAAAGAAAAAGTTACATGATGTGGCCGGACATAAAGACTGGTAAAGATCGACCTCATCATCATTATTATATGGGTTAGTTAGTTTGGGCCAGTTAGTCATTTATTAACAGTATGCATGTATATACGTACATGCAGCTTGGAGGGCCTGATTGGAATGTAAAACTTGGAAGGAGGGACTCGAGGACAGCAAACTTCTCAGCGGCTAACACTGACATCCCTCCACCGACATCTAACCTGAGTCGTCTCATTGCTAATTTCTCATCCCAAGGTCTCTCGGTCAAAGACATGGTTGCCCTCTCAGGTTTGATATCTACTTCAAATTAATTGCATGTATATCTCAGAGTTGCATCTTGCATATATTGTCAACATATATATATATATATATATATATATATATATTTTAGAAACAAATAAAACATGCAAATGTTTATATGATTAAAGACTCAGATGACAATTTTTCTTTTTTCTTTGCATGTCGTAGGTTTTTCTTATGCCTTGGTTGATTAACAACCTACGAACCATCAATGAAATCAAGAGTTTTCCCTATTGTGATTAATTAGCTGATACCATTATTTCATCAGTAAATACATTAATCCAATCAAGATAGAGGTCAGTTAACCGTAGCAATAATTGGGCAAATTAAGAAGAACATAAATAAAGCATGATTGGGAGATCGATAATTAGGAGGCTTAATAATTATCAATGTAGTAATACAATTTTCACCAGATATAGATGATCATTAACTCATATACTAAGAAATAACTTTGAAAATTACACATGCAATAGAGTAATTATGATAGATTAATGCACTAATTAATCCACATTTATACACTATATCTTCGAATTTAGGTGGTCATACGATTGGCAAAGCAAGGTGCACGTCATTCAGAGGTCACATATACAATGACACGAACATCAACTTCCGCTTCGCAAAAACAAGGCAAGCCAATTGCCCAAGAAGGGTGGGCTCTCAAGATAGAAATCTAGCACCACTTGATCAGAGATCTGAGAGAGTGTTCAACAATGACTACTTCAAGAACCTGGTGGAGCACAAGGGCCTCCTACACTCTGACCAAGAGTTGTTCAACAATGTTCCCACTGACTCCCGGGTCCAAAAGTATGCAACCAGCACCACTGCATTCTTCGCCGACTTTGTCACAGGCATGATCAAGATGGGAGACATCAAGCCCCTCACTGCTTCCAATGGAGAGATTAGAAACAACTGCAGGAAGGTTAATTGATGTGAAGCCTAGCTAATTGATATATATATTCCTCGTAATTAATTAATGTGTGTGCTACTTTATATATATATATATATATATATATATATATATACATATGCATTTATGGATGTTACAAGAGTATATTTGACAAATTACAAGAACTGTTATGAGAAGTAATGGTCACTGGTTTATCTTATATATTATGAGGTGTATATGGAGATTATTCAGTGTTTACTATAGCCATTGACTTTAAGTTATGGAGATTAAACTGTTTAATATTAGCATTTAAGTGGTTAAATTTCCTTGTTCATCTTCAAATATATCAATTCAATTTATAAACAAAGTTATGGAGATTAAACTGTTTAAAATGATAAAAATTGAAGTCACTACAGCAAAATTAGTTTTTTGAAATAGATTGCTTCTAATAGAATATCTTTTTTTTTTCTTTTTTTGACATATACCATAAAAACCTCCTAAGAGGGTTTTGTCAAGGGCGTGGCCTTAGGTGACTAGCACCCTTAACCCCTCATCTTATGCATACAGAGATGGAGACTCAAACTTTAGAGTCTTGTGCTCACCAAGTGAATTGTCCAAATTGATCCCTCCGTTACGGAGGCGAGGACTCGAACCTGGGAGTTATGCTCACCAAGCAAATTACCCAACGGACGGGATCCAAGATACCGCTAGACTAATGATCCTTTGGTGCTTGGAATAGAATATCATAAACATGGATTATAGAAATCCACTCTAATTGTTAATGTTGTCTCTTTAATTATAAAAACAATAACTAATTATTAATTTTGGGGATAATTTATGTGTTTTGTCCATAATGTTATGTTTTGGGTACCTTTCATTTATCAACAATCTCTAATTAGACTTTTTGAAGCGCAATTTAAGTTGATTAATCTAATCCTAAGTAATCGGTCCTTTTTATTTGCAGGTTTTATTTTTCCAATTCATCTAACAATCTATTTTTGATTTTACAGTAAACCTAAATATTTTGAATATTCCAAATAACAAATTAAAACAAATGGAACACAGGAATATTAAATTTGTATCCTGGACTTCATATGGCATAAAGAAATGCAACTTAGGAAAGTTTTTTTTTTTTTGTCACTAAAAATTATGAAAACCGACACCTAAAACAATTGGTGTAGTTTCAAATCCGTCGCAGTAACGTCTCTAATATTGCTGTCTCCAAAAGTTTTAAGGGCAGTATGAGACTCATGAACTCTAAGGTGGCGTTTGGTTAGATGTAACTGGAAATGCAGTAGATTTACAGTTACATTGTAACTTGAAATACATGTATTTCGAAATACAATGCAGTTAAATATGATGTTTGGTTAGGTGTAACTGAAATCTTGTATTCAGAATTTGTGGTTGGTTGGAGGGATTTGTAAATCTGGAATTTGAAAACATGTTTTTGGCTTTCAAGTTAATAATAATAATAATAATAATAATAATAATAATAATAATAATAATAATAATAATAAAAATAAAACAATAATAATAATAATAATAATAATAATAATACAATAATAATAATAATAATAATAATAATAATAATAATAAACAATAATAATAATAATAGTAATAATAATAATAATAACAATAATAATAATAATAATAATAATAATAATAACAATCATGCTAATATAATAAAAACCATACTTAAAAATATGATAAACAGGGACTGGAAAATACTTCCGTTGTTAAAAGTATGATGAAACATAGGGACAGAATAAAAATTGTTAAGCCATTTTCTAGTATATCTTTTCTAATTACTCACGATGCTAACTAGGATAAAAATAATAATAAATGTTTTTTAAGGGCCTAATGAAAAAAAATTTTTACAATTAACCCCTAAGACCAAACCCGATTTTAAAAGACCGTTTTGGTATAGGGTTACATCGATATAGGTATGTATGGGGATCTTCACTAGGATAAAAAAATAATAATAAATTTTTTTAAGGACCTTAATGAAAAAGAAAAACTTTTTACGATTAACACCAAAGACAAAAACCACGTTTAAAAGACCATTTTGGTATGGGATTACATTGAAATAGTTATGTGTAGTGATGCAGGAGGCTCGAGTCAAATGTTGGTGCCGAGTTGGCGGGTCAACGTAAAGACGGGAAGTTATCGAGTCAATTCCAAGATTTGGTCGATTTTGGGTGTGGTTCGGTATTTTGGCCATAACTTTGGCTACCGATATCAGAATCGGGCGTTCGACGCCAATTCGGAAAGCTCTTTACGGCGCGCACGACATGGGGACATCATATTAGAGAGAATTTTAGTTTTTTTTCTTTCTATTTTTAGAAATATTTAATCCGCCAAATTAGGGTTTCGGTTTTTTTTCTATTTTTGGTAATATTTCATATGCCAAATTAGGATATGATTTGAATCCGATTTGATCTCAGATTTTTAGGAGTTATATTATTTGATTAGAGTTTTAAATTTAGATAAGTTTAGTTTTAAATAATAATTTGTTAATTTTAGCAAATTTAGATTAGATGATAAGGTTTCTAGGTTAATTTTTTGAGGCTATTTAACCCGGCTTGTGGGTTAGTTTTTCATTATTGAATTTTGAGTAATAATATTTTCCTGAATTTTAGAGTATTTTCTCTGGTTCTTTGGTTCTTGGTTTGTTCTTCCTTGCTGTCCTTGGATCCGGCTAGCTCGCGGGATAATCGCTACCCCGCAAGGCGTCAGTTGGTACCAGAGCTCATCATCTTCCTGGGAAGCGTCATCATCGACATCAATGACTGGTGGTCGTGGTCGTCGGAATGGACAAGTTCCGGCTGAGGAAGTTCAGTGCCGTAATCTGAGCGCCCTGGAGGTTATGAACAAGGATCTACAAAGGCAAGTCGCGGAGTTAACCCAACGCTTGATGATCAAGGATTTGCAGAGGCAAGTCAAGAAATTATCAAGGCGTCTAGAGGCAATCGATTTTGATCGTGGTTGTCGTGGGCAATTTCCGGCTGAGGATGTCCAGCACCATAATCATAGCGATCAGAGGTTTGGCCAACCCATCTACCAACCCATCTACGATGATGATGTGGAGGAGGAGATCTCGCCCATCTTCAACAATGATGCGGAGGAGGAGATTTTGCCCATCTTCAACGATGATATGGAGGAGGAGATCTCACCCATCTACGACGACTACGAGGAGGAAATTGGCGAGCTCGAGGAGGAGATTGGTGAGCCCATCTATGATCATGATGGGACTAGCGTTGCGTTAGTATCTCGATGGGAGGAAAACCCTCCTGGTCTGGTAACCAACACTACTAACCTACTTTCTGTCTCTAGGGTTTTGATTGAGATCAAGCATGGAGATCAAGACCTACCAACAGAGGTGCAGTCGAACTCGGGGTCGAGCTCTTTCCAACCCGGGGTGACTGATGCAGGAGGCTCGAGTCAAATGTTGGTGTCGGGTTGGCGGGTCAACGTAAAGACGGGAAGTTATCGAGTCAATTCCAAGATTGGGTCGGTTTTGGGTGTGGTTCGGTATTTTGGCCATAACTTTGGCTACCGATATCAGAATCGGGCGCTCGACCCCTATTCAGAAGCTCTTTGCGGCGCACACGACATGAGGACGTCATATTAGAGAGAATTTTAGTTTTTTTTCTATTTTTAGAAATATTTAATCTGCCAAATTAGGGTTTTTGGTCTTTTTCCTATTTTTGGTAATATTTCATATGCCAAATTAGGATATGATTTGAATCCGATTTGATCTCGGATTTTTAGGAGTTATATTATTTGATTAGAGTTTTAAATTTAGATAAGTTTAGTTTTAAATAATAATTTGTCAATTTTAGCAAATTTAGATTAGATGATAGGTTTCTAAGTTAATCTTTTGAGGCTATTTAACCTGGCTTGTGGGTTAGTTTTTCATTATTGAATTTTGAGTAATAATATTTTCCTGAATTTCAGAGTATTTTCTCTGGTTCTTTGGTTCTTCGTTTGTTCTTCCTTGCTGTCCTTGGATCCAGCTAGCCCGTGGGATAATCGCTACCCCGCCCGGCGTCATGTAGTCTACAAAATCTAGTTTATGGACGACAATTTTGCTCCTTTATGCACTTTTTCATGTGTTTATGGACCAAAACGACATTTCCTTATTGTAGTTGCATGTATTTGTGAAGCAATATGGTTGTTTTGCACCAAAATCTGGCAAATTGGCCTTGTGAAGACTCTTTTGCTCTAGAGAAGTGTTTTTGGATTCTAGAGTAAAACGACCTTTCAAAGGCCGTTTTTGTTCCATAAACCAAATTTTGGAAAGGTCGTTTTACTCTGGAAACATCTGAAAAAGTTAATAAAGGAGGAAAACAATATTTCAAAAAAAGTTTTGTTCTATAAATATCCAATATCAGTGCAACCATAAACCAAAACTATCTTTGAAATGTTGTTTAGGTCCTAGGGAGTTAATTATAAAAAATTATGTTGTTTTTATCCTTTATGCCCTTAACAAAATAATTGAATTTTTATCCTAGTATATCAACCTTAGGGACATCTTAACAAAAAATTAATTATGAGCTAAAAAATAATAAACTTTAACAAAATTTAAATACTAGAAAATCACCCAATATTATCTCTAAAGTGTTTCTAAAAACCATCCACAAAACTATGATAAATAGGAGGAAAAAGATCCAAGAAAGTATTATAAATTAGAGATAATGAAGGTGATCCCTGTTAATTGTAAAAGGAGGCTGTGAGGGTGTTAGGTTTGGTTAATTATGGTTTTGTAAAATAATTAATTTTTAGTTTTAATATTTGTTATGTTGTTTAGATATAATTATTATAATTATGTTATTTGTTAAAAAATTAACCTTCAGTTGTATGTTATTTGATTGTAATTATAGTATTAATTAGGTTGTTAATTATTTAATTCTGTTATTATTTTAAAAAAATAATAATATAGTGGGTTGGATCAGTGTAATGACAACTTTATTTATACAGCAGTTTGTGGTTTTGATGAGATAATCAATTACAGTTTAGCTCATCATGTTCACAAAGTGCAGGAAAGAAGCTCTTAAATTAAATAAATAAGTTATTTTGCCCCATGGCATGCTTGAGGTGACATATTGTGAACCATGTGTCATGCCACGTCAGCCGGTGGTGTTACTATGGGTGACCCAATTGAACATAATTCTAAAATTGGGTAACCCAATTAAAATTTTTTATAATTTGGTGGCTCAAATAGGAATGCTCAAATAGTTGGGTGACTATTCAAGGAGTTTACCCACCTAACTAAATACTGTTACAATCCAATTAATTAATCCCTCGCTTGCCACCGCCCTTGTACGCAAGCCTTCTCATTCTACTTCTTTGAACAAAGACACATTCTGAGTCGATCCAGAGGCACGATAAAGGATTCTGAGTAGAAGGCGGTCAAGGTGAGAACAATTTTAGTTTTCTAATTAATTTGTCTATTCTAGCAAGTTCAAACACCTTGATTTGGAGGGTGATCTATTCGTCTCTTTGGATCGGCTGGGGAAAAGAGCCAACGTTAATTATGTCCTGGGTTTTCTATCTTCATTTTCTTAGAATATGGAATTTGGAAAAATTTATGTAGGTTTGTCTCATGTGGCATACTTTAGTTTTTACACAATTTCAGGTGTTATGTTTGGTCTTCTTTGAACTAAAATTCTACACCCTTGCACCTAGATTCAAACTTCATGCTTTAGGGCTTGGAAACATAGTGATTTTTACTGCATTTTTGTCACGCTTTAAGATGTTGGATCGAATGGTTTCTGGCCTTCAATTTTTCAGTGCCCTGATCTCCTAGTTAATTTATAGTAAGTTAGGGGACTACTATTTAATTTTATGGGTTTCCAGAGTATAAATTGATTCCCTTGAAGTCCTAATTGATGTGTATGCCTTATTGTCTATGCATACATATATATATGAAAGTTTGAAGAATTTTTATCTCCATTTAATTACATAAGTAAATTGTAAAGCATGACTATGAAGTCTTAGGCAGGTCCATTCCAAGATGATTATATGTTGGCTTACTTTTAGTCTGTTAAAGATGACCTTGCCATTTGAAACTGGGGTTATGATTGCAGTAGCATTTAGTGGAATCATAAAATACCTTTATTACTTATTACTATGCTAAATTATCTATCAATTCAATCAGGAATTGCACTGCTTTGGTACAATACCTGGATTAGTCCCTCTATTATAACCTTTTGCCCTTTTACTCCCTCTATTATAAAATGTGCGGATTGAGTCCCTCTGGTGTTTCGATTTGGCAAATCAAGTCCCTCCGTTGGGTGCCCGTCAGTTGCACCGTCCCATTTTGTTGACGTATATTAAAATATTAATAAAAAATCTTTAAACAACATAAAAAAACATAATTAAGTCCACGTTATTACAAGCTTCTCCCGCGCACCACTCTTTTTCCCCGCGCCCCTCTTGCTTCTCCAGTGGCAGCGGCTCCACCATCTCGTCGGAACCCTACGGAAGGAAGCTAACCTCGGCCACACCTTCACCTACGTTCACCTCAGTGACACCACCATCTTCCGAACCATCTCCGGCATGACGCTCGGCGCCAACGCCTCCACGCCCCCATCAACGCAACCGGAGTTGTTCTTGTGAGGTGGCGCGGTTGAATTCCATTCCCATCATCCATGCCTATGCTCCATCACCATCCTGACCGACCTCCTTCCCTTCCCATGGTCCATCCTAACCAAGCTCCAACCACTCACCTCCCACCTTACCTAGTCGGCGACGGCCGTCACCTTCAAGAGCTCGACATCATTCTCTCCGCTCCTCTCCAGCTCGTCCTCTACTTCTCCTCCGGCCCCCTCTCCACCTCTCTCACCGACCAAAAATCAGCTTAAAGAACACAAGTTCAAAACTAAAAACATAATATCCTGGTGCTTCACCAGGTTCGATATGATCCAAATCAGTGAGTTCGCAGTAGAGTGAGTTTGAGCAGGCGCTAATGAAGAGGTTCACCAGATGGGGAGAAAGGGTAAGAAACGAAGGTTGGCAATGCATGAAAGGAAGCTCCTTTGTTTTATTTCGATGGCTTTAATGGTCTTCTCATCGAGCTCCTCATCAAACTCCTAGCTGAAGAACATGAATACAAGCAAGCTGAACAAGGAGAATGTGGTCTTCTCCTTAACATCGATGACGACGCCATTGTTAGCCTTGGCGATAGCATGGAGCTTGGAAGACAGCATGTTGAGAGTCCTCTGGCGAGCAGGGAAGAAGAGCTTGATGCAAGAGGGGTGGAGGATCTTAGAGGTGAGACTCCGGCGGAGGAGCCGCCAGAGAGGGCCATAGGTCGCGGAGTTGATGTTGAGCTGAGTGCCGGTCAGGAAACGGGTTGCGTGGCGGGGCTTGGGATGGTCGACAAAGTTGGCGCCGAGCGTCAACTTCGAGATGATGATGGGCCTTGTAGGTGAGCTAGTGGATGATGATGGAGTTGCACCGAAAGCCTACATTGAGAATAATGATGGGCCTGTAGCGCGTGATGAATTCCTTGATGGGTTGGTTCTTTGTTAGGAGGGACTATGGGAAGGGGAGGAGGTTGGTTAGGATGGTGATGGAGCATGGGCATGGATGATGGGAATGGAATCAACTTGCACCGCTGCAAAAGAACAACTCCGGCGGCGTTGATAGGGGTGTGGAGGCGTTTTTGTCACATAGTGATTTTTACTTCACGCTTGGAAACATAATGATTTTTACTGCATTTTTGTCACACTTTAAGATGTTGGATCGAATGGTTTCTGGCCTTCAATTTTTTAGTGGCCCGATCTCCTAGTTAATTTACAGTAATTTAAGGGAACTATTATTTAAATTTATGGGTTTCCAAAGTATAAATTGATTCCCTTGAAGTCCTAATTGATGTGTATGCCTCATTGTCTATGCATACATATATATCTGAAAGTTTGAAGAATTTTTATCTCCATTTAATTACATAAGTAAAATGTAAAGCATGAGTATAAGGTCTTAGGCAGGTCCATTGCAAGATGATTACATGTTGGCTTACTTTTAGTCTGTTAAAAATGGCCTTGCCATTTGAAACTGGGGTTATGATTGCAGTAGCATTTAGTGGAATCATAAAATACCTTTATTACTTATTACTATGCTAAATTATCTATCAATTCAACACATCACCTTTGTCAGGAATTGCGCAGCATTTCCTTTCGGTTCAATGGCAAAATATGTGACTTGTAAATAAATATAGTAATGGGTAGCATTCGCATCTACGCGTCTTAGTGACTCGATCCTATTAACAGAGTTAATAAAAAATGTGTAGTCCTCAATGAAAATTATAGAAAATTTATTAAGTATTTATAAATATATATAGAAGTTGATATCTTAGTTACTAAAACACTTTTTTTTGTCTTTTAGATCTTGTTATGGATACAACGGTCTGAGTTACGGTTAGATTGAGCTTGGAGACTTGGAAGTAAGTATTCCAACTAGAAATTTAACCAAGTTTTCTTATAAATTTATAGAAATTATTTTCAATATAATTTAATTATTTATTGATTTTATTTCATATTTCAAGAAATTTTTAAGCAATTTATTTTTGTACAAACAGAACCATGCATGTATATTAAATTTAGAACTATTGACATCTGTTGTTGAAACACTTTCAGATATAGTCATTCTGTTTAGTATGATTTATTATTCCACGAGGTTTATTCTGCTTTTGGTATACATCTCCAAACTGTTTATGTTCTGACCTTTGTCAATGGGGGTTAAACATTGACCTTGTCAACACGTATCTGTTATGAACCAGTTCAACCCGTGTTGTCGGTTATAATAGTAGCCTTCTGTTTTGCCGTGCTGTCGGTTAGAATAATAGCTTTTTGTTTCTAACCCGTACCACCAAGGTTATGTAATAACCCACCCAGAACCTATACAAAAATAGTTACTAGAATGAAAGTGTGAAGTGATTATTTGTAATTAGCTATTAGTTCAAGGACCTAATTAAAATTTCATAATGGTGATTCAATGTGATTAAACCAACATGGTCCAATTTATCATGCAACCTGGCTTGGATTAACCTTGTAGGGATTAACATGAGATAAAATAGAGAATTATAAAATAATTATGATTTAATGTTTGAGTTTGAATTGGATTAAGATTTATCTCATTGAGATAATTATAGATTGTTTATGATTATGAATTACAACTGGATTATGATTCAATGTTTGAGTTTGAGTTGGATAAGGATTTATCTCGTAGAGACAATTATAGATTGTTTATGATTGATCTCTATCTTAAATTTAAGTTTTATTTTGATTAGGTTCGAAGGTTGAATTTGAATTGAATGAAAACTTATCGAATAGAGATAATTATTAGATATTTGTGATTTATCTCTATCTAGTTAGAGTGAGACTAGGACACTCCCCTCTATATAAGGAGAGACATAATAAGGGAATTCATATACAATTTGGTGAGAGAAGTTAAGGGATCTCTTGTTCTCTCTTTAGTGAGAAGCAATCCAAATAATAGGAGAAGGAAGATCCAACAAGGATTAAGCACTAGGGAGATTGCCAGGTGAGTTGACTGCTGATGAACTCCAGTATTTTAATTTGATTGCTTGATGTTTTATCGTGTTTTTATCGATGGATTCTGAAATCATTACTTTCAGTATATACGTGTATTTGCTCATAGTAGAGCTAACTTTGCATATTTCGTATATCGATCTACATCTATGTTACGTGTGCACCGGTTAAGATATGCCTATTTTTTGTGTGCAGCCTGCGGGCTAAGTTCAGTGATTTTGATATGAGAGTAAGATTAGTGCTGTTGAGATTGGGTGCATACGGACTAGGTGTAATTGATATAGTTGTTTTGATATGCCAGTCATGTTTCTAATATTATGATTCACTCGTGTTTGTGAATGAAAGTGTTGAGATCCGGTAGCATCCCATCTTGATTATCTTTGACTGGCATGAGACCTTTTGATGTGATTAATATGCGCATAGACCAGCATGTATATTGTCTTCGTTTTGTTATATATATGTATACATATGCTATTTTCTATATTTAACCCTGGTGTGATGTATGTCTCTCACTGGGCTAGTTTTAGCTCACAACTCCCACTATTTCAGTGTATAGGAACAGGTCAGTAGTCAACATAGTGGACTTGGAGGGGTACGGACCTGATGATCGAAGTGATAGTTTTATTGTTTAGCCGACACTGAGTCTAATATGAGTCATTGTATCAAACTAAGATCTTAATTTGTATCTAAGTTGAATAGTTGATATGTCAGAATTTTATTTCGTTTTATGAATTATATTATGTCTTTAGCATGTTATTCTGATTTCCTGCCTTGCGTATTTATGGGGGCAACCCTATAAGTACGTGGCGTTTGTCTCGTCCTCGGGCCCGGGCCGGGTTCGTGGCGTGACAGGTTATCGGTGGTCATAGCACGTTTGGGAGACTAGTATTTTTTCTATAAAATAAACCTTCTGATAGTATGCTTTACGATAACTTCAGAAATTATAATTCTTACTATTTATTGACTAATTTCTGAAATGTTTCTTTGCATTACTTATGATATAAAAACACTACATGGTTCATAATTTTAGTGGATACTTACCGAGTTCCCAAGCTCATTAATCTCTAAACATTTTTATTTTTTTTCAGGTCACGAGGAGTAGCTAGTTGGTGGGTAGATGGGGTGTTTAGAGTATGATCCTATCATTACTGTCCTATGGATTTTCTCTTGTGTTCTAAATAAATTAAATTGTCATGATTTACTTTTATTGACATTTCCCATTTGTTAGGTAATTTTGGATGTTGGTTGAACATTTGGGTGTAAGTAAAAAATAATTACATTATTCAGGTATTTGTAGTAAATGTATACAGGTCCTAAGGCCTTGCATACATAGTGGGGCCCATCCCCACATCTTTGCTCCTGGTCTGCTAGCATCCCAGCTAGGTTCGGGGCTGATAGATTTAGGTGGTATCAGAACAATTAGATCCTTTTAGTAACCTTAGTGGCCTTATAACCCTTTTTGTACCACTGAGTTAGTAGACTTTAGCAATAACTATTATTGGGGGTTTTGTATCTATAGTGAATGTTTGTCTTTTTGAATTGGGTTAAAGCCATTTTTAGTCCCTATATTTTGACCCAATGTTCATTTTCGTCCTTGTATTCGAAAAATCTTCGTTACAGTCCTTATATTTTGATGTATTTGTTCAAATTGGTCCTCGTGTGACGCGGGCACCTTTATACGCTTTGAATACGATATATTTTATCGATGTGGCGGTGGCGGACGTCTTGGCGTGGTTCAGAAATCAAAATGTTATGATATGCAAATAAATTAATGCTGACGTGGCGTGCCATGTCAGCATGCTGGCGTGGCATGCTGACGTGGCATGCCACGTGGAAGGGAAAAAAAAAATTAAAAAAATTGCAAAAAAATCCGAAAAATTAGAAAAAAAATATAAAAATATTAAAAAAAAAATCAGAAAATTAGGGAAAATAGGGAAAAAAACAAGGAAAAAAATAAAAATAATATGGAGAAATTCAGAAAAATTAAGGAAATAGGCATATAAAAAAATATGACAAAAATCAGAAAAAATTTAAAAAAAATAAAAAATTCAGAAAAAATTTGAAAAAAAATAAAAAATTAAGTAGAAATTAAGAAAAAATCCGAAAATTTCAAAAAAATATGAAAAATGAAAAATTTCAGAAAAATTCAGGAAAATTCAGAAAAATCGGGGGAAAGCCTTGACACACATTTACTCTATTAATCATTTAACAAAAATTTACTATATTAATTATATAACAAAACTTTATTTTATTAATCTATTAACCAAGAAACTTTATTAATTATATAAAAATATTAAAAAAAAACCAGGGAAAAATAAAAAAATAAGAAAAAATTCAGAAAAATTAAAAAAATCAGGGAAAAATTTAATCGGAAATTTTCTGAATTTTTTTTTCATATTTTTATATCATTTTTTATAATTTTTTTTTTGATTTGTCTTTTTATCCTATGTTTTATTTATTTTTTTTCATATTTTTATATAATTAATAAAGTTTCCTGGTTAATAGATTAATAAAGTAAAGTTTTGTTATATAATTTGTTGATGCCAAAAACTTGTCCACGTCACGTTTCGGTTACTGTTACCTCGTGATCTGGTCTCAGCTCTCGACCAACGGTTAGAATTTATAGTTGACGTGGACGCTAACATCACTATGAACAGGAGTGCGAAGAGCATCATAAAAACTCCTCGGAATTACGGAATTACTCATCAACGAGCCCTGTAAAAGAAGAGGACGGTGATCTAATTGGGCCTTTCCCGCCATTCTCAGGATGCTTAAGTCGAAAACTTGAATAGAATCTTAGTTTTAGTGCTTTTGTGTGATGAGTTTTTTTCGGGGGTCCCCTTTTCTTCTATTAGCACTCTTCTTTTATAGTACCTTAGAGGCGGTTCAGGAAAGGCGGTGAAGTAAGGCGGTGAGTTAGGTAAAATATCTCTTAAGGCGGTAGGAAGGTGGTGGGAAGGTGGTAGGAAAATATCTGCCCAGTGTAGCAAGTGGATAAGGCCCACTCACTGTAGAGGCGTTAGATTTTCTCTATCTCTTTCTTTCTACCCTATGCCCCTACGCCCTTCATGAGAGGGTTGTTATAATTCCGACGGACTTGTCAATCACGCTATTTGCCGAGCTTAATTTGTGCAAAGATGGTGATACTACCATATAGCCAGATGAACAAGTGGTCCTTTAGCTTAACGACACCTGTCTTCACCAAATATATCCGTAACATAATTAATATAGTAAATTTTTGTTAAATGATTAATAGAGTAAATGTGTGTAAAAAGGCAAGGCTTTTCCTTGAATTTTCTGAATTTTTCTGAATTTTTTTTTTCATTTTTTATATTTTTTTCAAAATTTTTTGGATTTTTCCTTTTTCTGATTTTTTTTGAATTTTTTTTATTTTTTCAAATTTTTTCTATTTTTGTCATATTTTTTTATATGCCTGTTTCCTTATTTTTTCTGAATTTCTCCATATTATTTTAATTTTTTCTGAATTTTTTGTATATTTTTCCCTATTTTCCCTATTTTTCTGATTTTTTTAATATTTTTATATTTTTTTGCTAATTTTTCTGATTTTTTTGCAATTTTTTTATTTTTTTCCTTCCACGTGGCATGCCACGTCAGCATGCCACGTCAGCATGCTGACATGGCACGCCACATCAGAATTAATTTATTTGCATATCATAACATTTTGATTTCTGAGCCATGTACCGCCACGCTAAGCATAAAATATATCTCAGATTCAAAGCGTATACTGCGGCCACGCCGAGGACCAATTTGAACAAATACATCAAAATACAGGGTCCGTAACGAAGATTTTTTGAATACAAGGACGAAAATGAACATTGGGTCAAAATATAGGGACTAAAAATGACTTTAATCCTTTTGAATTTAACTTCAGTACTATCTATTGATCATTAACAAATTTTTTATTGATCTAGAATGGCGCCTCGTTTTCCCCATACACATAACATGAATGAGCAAATGGGTTAGTCAGTTCTGTCTCTTGGAGCAAACCAGTCAAAAAATAACAACCAGGACAGGATTATTGAGCTTATGCAAGAAGTGGTGGGGTTAGTTAAGGAGCAACGCCAATCCTAACAATAATAACCACCACCTCCTCCTACACCAAAGTCACACCAAAAGACCATTACTAAGTTCAAAAGGATAGGACCTCCACCGTTTGAGGGTACTATTGACCCGGATGTAGTTGAGAAGTGGATTGATTAAATGGAAAAGGTATTCGACATATAATAAGCCTAAAGGGAATAGTATAGCACCGACTGCATCTCATATTGTTAGTAGATCTCCTCATTATCAGCCTCAGGAGTCATCAACTAGTGTTGCTCATTCTAGTCAGCGCAAATGTTGTGTTTGTGGTGGGGCAATTTAGAGACTATGTGTCCGCGTGTTACAAGAGAATGCTTCCGGTGTGGGAGTAAGGAGCATAAGATTGGTTAGTATCCACAGTCATCCCTAGGGTCACATTTGTCTTCCATTAGGCAAAGCACTCGAGACAAGGCCTCATGCGGAGCCCAAACAGGCCAGGGATCCCAAGGATCGAAGACCACGCTAAACGATCGACCGTATGCATCAGCGCCACCAAGAATAGAGAGACCACAAACCCAGGGTTGAGTGTTTGCCCTTACTCAAGAGGTTGCAGGTATCATATATGTTATGAGGGAAATAAGTAGGACACATGGTATTACCTAGTTAGAGCAAGGGCGTGGGACCACACCAACTGCTCGGCCTTCTCCTAGAAGCCACGTATAGATTCTCCCATCATCCCTTGGCAGAGGAACGCTCGCCTGCAAAGATTTCGGGAGCGACATCCTCTTATGCAGAGATGAGCACCTGTATAAGGTAGACCTCGGCGCTCGACAGGTAGAGGAATCTCCAAGTGAAGGCCTCGCTCCGATGTCAGGAGGAGGACATCCCCAGGCTAACAACCCACAGGCTTGTTGTCTAGGTATAAAATGTGGAGCTAAGGAGAGGGGAAAAACAACTCTTTCCTCTTTTACAAGAGAACAGTCTCAGAAGACTCTTTCTCTATCTTCTCCTCTTCCTCCCCTCTTCCTCCTTTCCTTTATTCCTTTCACTCCACTCAACTAACTTGAGCGTGGAGGGTCTGGGAGGAGGAGACCCTGATTTCTTTTATAGGAAATGAGGAGTTCCTGTTGTTAATCACCTCTCAGACTTGACTCCCAGCGACCATCTTGAGCCGAGAAAGAGCTCATAGTTCGTGATTCACACTACCACAACACATCTCTCTTAGTTAATCTCTAGGTAGAAGACGGATCCTGAGGTCTAGTCCAGTTAGAGCGTTAATAGTTTGGCACTGTCTGTGGGATGAGTTGAGCTAAGAAACCTTGAAGCATCACTTGTAGCGAGAGAAAAGAAGGTTCCAACAATGGAACCCCCGTTGGGAGACGCTGTGGAACCCCTGCGGTCTCGGAAGCTGTGACCACTCCCCAGGACCCTCCATTAACCCCTAGGGAGGACTTGAGGGAATCTCACATCCAACAACTCCATATGTAGATTGACATACTCACCAAAGCACTAGAAGTGCGTGACTAGGTTCGTCCAACCACAAAGCAGTGTAAAGACTACCTCCTAGAGTCGATCGCAACAAAGAGGAGGTCAACGACATACAACCAGGGCCACAGGCCCCCTTTGTTGACCATCAGCTACAAGTGCAAGGACTCTAGCCTACGCACGCAAGCGTACCTGGTCGTAAGTAATAAAAATCTGCAAGAGCCGGATCAAATCCTCAAGGAACAGAAACTAGGACTACTTGAGCACTAACTTACTTAGTTGCCAATTTAGTTAGTCAATCCAAATGGTAATGTTGAACAAACTCTAGTCAACCCAATAAACAACAATAAGCTCATGTGGGGTTTCTCTTTAGGTGAATTAATCTAGGGTTGTATGCTTCATATAATTTGTAGAGATGATCTCTTATGTTTTGTAGAGGTTGTGTTACTTATGATGTAAGAAAATTAATGGCTAGTAGGGGACTTCAAGTGTTGAGGGCACTAATGCTAATTCCTTATACTAACGAGGAATGGCCTACAATCCCTCCTGCATATTCCTATGGGTTGGGTGAGTCAATACTACTCCTTACACTAAGCCTCAACCGAGAAACACACGGATATTTGCCTATGCCATGATACTCCGGCATATCACACCGGTATTCCTCTCTATGTTCTCAATACCACTACACACACACATGTCTATGCATGAATAGCAATAGATATATCATCGTCTTTTGGCAAATGATTCAACACACATGAAAATATAGGTACATCCATTCGTAACACAACATGCAAAACATAAGATAGATTGATATTAAATCATAATACTCATACAACCCTAGATAAAGTTTTTAAGCTACCATCATCAATGGAAAATCAAAGTACTATTCCTTTCTAGAATAACATCCATCAATGATACAAAGGAGAGAATAACGATCAAGCATAAAGGTAAACGTAATCCCCCTTTTTCCATTGGAGCCATTAAATCGCATTCATATGCTTGCTGCCGTGCCCATGGTCCATAGATACCAACCTTAATACTCAGGCTTCCTTTATATACTCATAGAATAATGTCACGCGGTCCAAAAGGTGCGTTGCAACGTTCGTGATGAGTAGAGAGTTTCGTAATCACATCCACCGACTTCGCCGTGATGTCATAAAGAGTGCCACGATGAATGAGAAAGAAAATACCAAATCCACTCTGCTTGATTTCATCACGCGTCTATCAGAGTGTCACTATGCTCAAAATCATCATAGAATTGAGATGGTTTTTCTGATTTATTACGTCGTGATGTCTATAAGAGCGTCGTGACGCACATTCTCTTGGAAATTCTGGTGCTGTTTGTGTGTATTCATCAAGATTATATTGATCCATATCATAACTTTAACCTCCTAGTTGCTTTTATGTGGTGACTTGATCTCCTGTTCTTGATATGTCTAATACGTGCTCCGCAAGTGCACGAGTCAGACAAATAATATAGTGAACTCAACTAGTCAGTTTTAGATCCTTGGGAACTAGAAACTAATAATAACCAATCTTCTATGAACTAATTAAACAATGGTTGGTGTTGGTGGATACTATTCTAAATCCTAACCTAGATAACAAGAATGATATGGAGTGTGGTGAGTCGCAAGACAATCAATCAAGAGAGGGGTATCCGGGTGATGTGTTCCCCTTGGACTCCACATAAGATAGATGGAGAATATTAATGCCAGTAGTTGCAACTAATCGGACTAAGGATTCCGAAATTGCTTTCATTCTCTCTCTCGAGGCGAATTACTAACCCAGTACCCTCACCGCACTATGGTCTAGGGAACCGATAACTTGGAAAGATTGTGGGAACAAAAACCATTACTGTTTTATGCTCCTAAATGCCCAATCTCTCTGCGCATACACAATCCTCTCTATTGAGGTATGTTTGCACACGGGGAAGCGTTAGCTTCTTTCCCCAGTATGTCGAATATAATGATCCTGGTTGTCGCAATGTACATCAATAATGCAATAAATGACTCCCAATAAATCTCAATAAAAGACACAACTAGTTAAACATTAATACCCAACATCAAACATTAAACATTAGTTCAAAGGGTCCACATGCCCGAATACCTAGGGAAGTTAGTTCTCCATTCGAGAAGAAGACAAATACAAAGCAGTAAGGGAACTAGAAGTATTCATAATGAATTTAAATGTTACCTTCAGTATCAATGATGTGAGATGACCGTTGACTTAGCCCCTTCCAAGCCTCGCCGTAAGGAAGATGGAAGGATATATTCGTGCTCTCCACCCAAGCTCTCGGATGATACCCTCAAAAGTGGACGATGATGGCGGATCAATGGGAGAGCCCCCCAGGGGTGTCTCTAGAACCAAAGATGCTTTTGTAAACCATAAACCCTTGTATTTATGTGCCTCCCCAAGAATGAGGTGATTTGTGCTCGTGTTGGTTGAATCAGCTAAGTAAATTGGGCTCAGGCTCGAACTAGATGATCTTGTCTGGTTATATATACAGTTCCTTCTGGGTACTCTAGCAGTTCTCTCCAGAGAAGATTGTTCTGTCTGCTCAATAGACGGTTCCTTGTGCTGAGTCAAACTAGGCAATTTGAGGTTGATGGGTCTCTACACGTACGTCTCTGGTTCCATTAGGTTTTCTGGCGATTTGAAGGTTTAAGTTCAAGAATTCCTCTAATCAGATGGTATTATCTTTTTCCAGACTGAATCGGCTGATAGTATGTTTTAGCCTGTTCTTCCTCGGACTTGCTCGAAATCGCTTCAAATTTTGTACGTGCTCTCAAATCATCTTCATTATACCCTAGTAAAGAAAACATACATTAAGTTCCGGAAGGCTGCAATTCATCCAAATCCCATGCTATATGCGCGCCAAAGTAATACAAGAATATAGTAATTAAAACACTTATCAAATATCTCCACACTTAAACATTTGCTTGTCTTCAAGCAGAAACATAAAATAAAGCAGAAAGATGATAAGTGTTTGAACCTTCGGTCAACAGTTAAATAGTTACACTTTACTCGAGGTTCAGTATAAACATGTGTATTCTTCAAGTTCAACACAAGACTTAGATTAATCTGATGACATCTTTCAATATACATCTGGACAAACTTTTTCACTCCACACGCCATATTTCAAAGTCTTAAAGAGGCAAGCATACCCTCTATGGACAAACAACTGAACCTTAGTGCAATAGTGGTGGACAAGCTCGAGAACTACAAATCAAACAAACTAGACACTCGACCTTTTTTTTTTATTTTCGGTAGAGCACCCTTAATGGATCCGACCTTCCGAGACTAATATTGAGTATAGATTTGCCTTTTGGAAGGATGCACATGCTGATTAGGCACCGAAACAACGAACTTACTCAGAAAATTACAAGTCCACATGATTGTGTTCATGCACCACAAGAAATTTTTGACTTGATGAACACCCTGATTAGGGGCCCGAACCACAAGCTACGTTATCATCAAGAGCAGTGGAATACTATCAATTTATTTTTATGACTCTTATGTGCACTTATCATTTTAATTGCGCTCTTAGTTGTCCATTGAATTATATAATGAATGTCAAAGGTCCGAACTAGTGTCATGAAACCTCTTCAAGGCATTAAAGTTGATACTTAGCACTTTATGTTGGAGAAACATGGCATGGGTTATATCTATTATCACTAGAAAATATTTATGTCACAAGGATGTTCTCTAAATGTCCATAGTGTCTTCTAGGAGAATTAGAAAATAGTTTGTGCTAATATGGTGCCACCAAGAGTAAAGGAAAACTGAGCAAAATTTTACGCATGCCATTATCGGTCTACGTTAGAATGGATTCATTCAAAGATATGCAATGAATTCTTCAATATTATCTCCAGATTTAAAATTTTGCAATAAACTTGAAAAAGATTTGAGCTTAGAAGCTACTACCCTCTCCCCCCACATGAGTGTGTAATGTCCTCGATGCACATATGGACCAATGCAATTGATAATAATGAATAACGTAGGGAGTAGGGCAAACTGAGACTTCCCCGATTCCAATACATGTAGTTCCTTGATCGTGTGAGCCCGGGGACGGATTCGGTTTGAAGTACAAAATCACAACCTTTCAAAATTCGCGAAGCAAGGAAGTGTAATTATACCATCCAGACATAAAAGAAAGAGCATCAAGTCTAAAAAAACTAATAAGTAAAAAAGATAACAAGTGAGCAGGGATAAGCCCTTGCATACTAGCATGAAATAATAGAAGATATCTTTATCACAAGATAAACTCCTCCTCCTCAAGGGAGACAACCGGGTTAGTGCGTGCTGGATCAACAGGTGTTGCAGGAGCTGCAATGGAGGATGATGAAGGTGTTGGGGCTACTGGTGGATTAGGTGCAGGATCTGGAGCGGCGGTGTGATCAGTGCAACGCGCGAAGAACTACTGCATGTTTGCTTGTATCCTCGCCGGTGTTGCGCTCAAAGTCTGTACCATCTCAAGTAAATGTTATTGGCTGGTGAGTAGCTCCTCTATTCGTGGATCAGATGGCTAGGAACTTGGAGGTAGTGAAGCTGCAGGGGAAGAATCATTGGAATCCGATGATGTAGAATCGGTACTCTCCTCTGCGGCCTGAACACGCGCATCCCTTGACTCTCACTGGACGAGACGGAAGCCCTCAGCAGTGCAGCGAATCATCCCCATAAGGACCGTGCTAGGTCCCAGGGGGTAACAGTAGGTGTAAAGGTTATGTTCCGCGTCCCGCGGAGCATGCCCATGCCAGCTACTAGCTGAGTGATATAAGGGCCCACTGAGATCGCCTGCAGTCGTGAATACTGGCCTTGGTTTGCTAGATAGGCTTCCAAGAGATGTCCAAGGTGCACATGATAGTGATGGATCATGCTGTAGAGTATAAACTTGCTGGCCTGAGTGATTAACCTTGTGTTATCCTTGCGACCTGTAATGGATCGACTAATCACTGCCCGGATATATCTATGGGCCGGATTAATGATGAAAGAGGTTTTCTTAAAATCTGTACTGCCCCCAAAGGTAATGGACCGCCAGAAATAAGTGCGGCTCATATCCCAAGGGAACTCTACTGCTAGGGCTGCATACTCGGGTGTGGCACTGAAGGAATGGTCATACAGGCCTATGGGACACTCATGCGCTACATCTCTCCACTGAGTTGAAATTTAATTGCATCTGTCTTGCCGATATTGAAGTGGGAGTTGTTGATGAGGGTTAATTTACGCATAATTCCATACCATATTCTTGTATGCTTTTCATGGAATTGTGAGAAGTTTTGGCCCACCGATACTTAAAATAAGTTTATTTTGATAAACAAGGCAAGATATCGAAACCCTAGGAGAAAGGAATTCTTTCAAGGGAAATTGAGGCCGAAATGAAGCATTTATGGAAAAAGAACCCAGGCATAAGGGCTTCCATACCGCCCATATAGACTTGGAGAATCAAAGCCCATATAGTCAATCCCTCTAGGGTCGTACAACACCCCATATGTTCATACGGGCCCCTATACGGTCTATCATATAGCCGTATGGTTACACCTGGGAGTTATACGAGCCCGTATGGCGTAAGTCTTCTGTAGATTTGCGAACCTAAGCAAGGGTAAAAATATAAATGACGTTCTAAAACCCTAAGAGGAAGGCATATAATGCGAGATTTAGGGGTTTTGGAGAGGAGGCTAGCTTAGGAAAGAGCTTTGGGGGAGAAAAGGAAGCTTGATTAGGGTGTGTAGATCTTTATCATCAACCTTAGAAAGAGAAGAAGAGAGGGCAAGAGCTTGAAGAGGAGTCAAGGAATCCACCAACGGTATATGTAATGTCCTTGTTTGTTATGAACTTCTTGATTTCTTGCATCTTTGTGTTTGATTGTTGCTTTCCTTTCATGGAGAGATAATTTTGTAGATACTGGGGTGTTGATGACCTTGTATATGTTTTAATTGATCTTTAATATCTATGTATGAATGCTTGGATGAATCTATGTATCTATTGGACGTTATAATGTAAGTAAATCCTTCTATGCTGTGAGAGCCCGGAGGGATTTTCGTAGTTCATATGGGGGAAGAAGCGAGCACCTCCCCATGTGTATACCATCTCCAATACATCGAGGGGATTGTGAGTATACCGGGAGCCCGGGTATAAAGGAGAGCGAATCCTTTAGATGTATTATTTCCATAATCCCTCCAAGAGTTAGCTTCCCTACAACATCATCAGTAAGGCACTAGGATTAGTAATTCACCTCGAGAGAGGGAGTGAAAGCACTTTAGGAACCCTTGGCCAAGAATTCACCAAGAATCATCATAGAGAGTTCCATCCATCCTTTAGAAATCCAAGGGGGAATCAATCACCCAAGTATCCCCTTTTGCTTGATTGTTTAATCTCAAGAGTAATTTAACCCCTTGCTTGTGTTTTGCAATCTCTTAGTTTATACTTAGGTTAATCACTCACTTTTGGATCGACTAGATAGTAGATGAGTAGTGGGTGCTAGTATTTCCATCTCCTTGAGGATTGATAACCCGACTTTTCAAGAGTCCACTTTATTACTTGATACGATCCGTACACTTGCGGTTTGCATCGCATCAATTGTCAACTTCAAAATTGCTTAGAACTTCTAGTGTGATTTCCTTGTACACGGGCTGATCAATCGCCAAAATACGATCCCACCCTAAAAAAGAAACCAGCTCTCTGACTCGACCCTCAATCCCAATTTCTTACAGAAGGTCCCAATCTATGGTGCATGTCTTCGTGAAGCTCTTTGTGGACATCCATTCATATCTATCTCTAAATCGCTTTTTAAGGAATTGTGGGGCGGAGGAGGAGCCTCCATCATCTCTCTTGCGCTTCCCAGCGAGGATCTTAGTTCGTGGGGGCATCTGTAAACACAAAATTAGGGATAGCAAGGATTGGTTTGCATTAGAAAAGATATAGGAAACTCCCAGTTTCTCAGGAATTTTCCACTGCTAGACGGGCATCTGGTTAAAATGGTGGTCCTGTCTGGTAGTGTAAATCCTAGCAAGTGTCCTACTTTATACTACTATACAGTCTAGTGTGGCATATCAGGTGGTTCCATCTGGCATGCAAGCGCAAGCCAAACGATGTTCTTGTTGCTGGGAGCCCCATGTGCAAGCTAGAATTCCATAAACTAGCCATGGCACTCCTAATCCATGTATAAAGATATAATGTGAATGAGTAGTCCAACTCTTTATGGACTCAATTATATCCAACTATGCAAGAATAAGAGTTGTGCCCTAGAAACTCCATACACGTGAAAATCACAAATTGGAACAATACTGTGGAGATGACAGGGACTGACCTTCAGATTTCCTTCGGACGAATGGTTAAGAAGCTCTCCTAGAACATAGAGGAGGACTGGGAAATTACGTATAAACGGGGTGTGGCTCGGCAGAGGAAATGAAACGAATACATAACTACTTCCCATTATCTTATTTCAAACTGAGAATCGTCAGGCAGACGGTTTCATCCAAATGTCGGGCGGGACCTTCTAGCTTCATAAAATGACCCTCCCCCTTTAGAAATCGCACTCAGACGGACTCGTTCGATTTTTTTTGCGTGATTCCATATGAGTTCGTATTTTAGTCTTCCCTCGCGATTTTCTCATTCAGATGGGACCCTCGAACTCAATTACAAGATCCAATTACCTCGGGAATTGGGTACTACAACCTACCTCAACTAACCACAAGTAGAGGAATAAAGCACAGATGTATAATCAAGCATCTAATCTAATTATTAAATTCTAAAGCTACTCTACTGATGGAAAACAGAATTGAAACAAAAATTATTTTAAACCTTGGGTTGCCTCCCAAGAAGCGCTTGTTTTACGTCACGAGCTTGACGTACCTATGTACTAACTCACGGTTGTTCGAATACATGAAGCCCCTCTCCAATTTGGCCTGTAGAGCTGCTTCCAAACAAAGAAAAGCCTAAACTGGAATAAACTAAATGCTCACCATGCTAAATATTAGAGCAATGCCCTACCTCCTTTTGTGATAAGTCACCCTTGGTGCTCTTAATCCTACTCTTCTTCTTCCAATATTTTGTTGAGAATGGACTCTTTTCTTTCTTGTTGTTTCTTCCCCTTGATTTCTCACCCTGTCAAATTCATCGGTGTCAGTGTTAGATCCTCCTGACTTGTCATCGTATTCAGTCAAATTTTCCTCTAGAAGATCAATAGCTAGGGCCTTTTGCATGCAGTCTTCTGCTATCAGATCAATATCATTGACACAGTATGATATGCCATCGTGGTCCAAAGTGGCGTGACGCAATAGCGTCCGACAGTCTGAATACTACCTCACTGTCTCCTACCCTCAATGACAGCTTTCCTTCATGATAGTCTTAAAGAGCTCTAGCAGTAGCCAGAAATGGACGGCCCAGGATAATTGGTACCTCTACATCATCATTGACAAGTGTTAAATTGTTCACATTTTTATATATAATTCATGTATATTTTGCATGCCATTTGGTTCTAATATAGCCTACCGATGCTTAATAATCGTTAGTTTTTTTAAACAAGGTACATTGAGGGTGTTTCAAGAGAAAGGGGACTTTTGAAGCGAATTCAAGGGCCAAAACGTCAAAGTTAGGAGCAATAAAGGACCTACAAATGTTCTCATACATTAAGGACAAGTTCCCCGAAATTTTGATCTAAAAACATGGCTATTTGAGAGGCATACGGGCAAGTATAAGGGCCCGTACGGAAAACTGCTGCAGTAAGTTCAGCTTCTTTTATTTTTCCCCACGACTCCTATACGCCATACAGGGTAGCATATGGTCTGATATACGGCCATACGAATGGACCTGTATTTAATACGGGATCTCATACGGTCCATGTGACTCGAGGAGCCAATTAGCAGGAATATAAGGATCTGTATACTCCCGTATGGATGCCCCTATGGGCTATTTTCTGGGCCTGATTTGCACTCGATTTTCACATGATTTGACTCCATACGGACCCTAAAGATATGAGATACTTTACAAAGACCTTAACCCTATAAATACCAACTTTCTAGGGTTAGGAAGGTATCGCTTGGCCTTTGGCCCACTTTTGGGCCGACTTGGAGATCTTCGAGTTCATTGATGGCTAGGGTTTGAAGGGATCCTCTTGGGAACGAGCTAGGGCTTGAAGAGAGATCATCATCAATGAAACAATGTGCACACTAATATCGGAGGGAACATCAGAGGGAGGTTTATTTGTGTTTATTTTGATGTTTTCTCGTTTTCTTTTATTGGGATTGTGTTCCCCTTTCATGGGGAACTAATATTCTAGGTATTTGGGTATGTTAAACCCTTGGGCTATGTATGAACTCTGATTTTGATTGTTAATGATTATCTAGTTATTTTCCATGATTGAGATCTATTGGATGGTTTTATTGCTGTGTTAATCTCTCTACGTTGCTAGAGCCCGGAGTAATTTTCGTAGTCCATATGGGGGAAGAAGTGAACGCCTCCCCATTTGTAGACCATCTCCAATAGAGAGGATTGTGGGTATACATGTAACCCGGGTACTAAGGAGAACGAGTCTTTAAGATGTCTTATTCTCATAATCTTTCCAAGAATTAGGTTACCTAGAACATCATTGGTATGGGCACTAGGATTAGTAATTCGCCTCGAGAGAGGGAGTGAAAGTACCTTAGGAATCCTTGGTCCAATCCATTACAATTAGTGATCTTCACATTAATTATCTATCTATATGAGAACCCAAGGGGATTCATTGCCCGAATCCCCCCTTCTTATTATTGATTTTCCCCCTAAGATTCAATCCCATCATTAGTGATATCCAATTTGTAAGTTTTCTTAGTTTAGATTAGTTCAAAGCACCACCAAGCTTTGTTTAGACTAGATAATAGATGACAAGTTAGTACTAGTACTTCTCGGTCCCTAAGGTTTGATACCCGACTTTTCAAGAGTCCACTCTATTACTTGATACGACCCATACACTTGCGAATTTTGCGCATCAATCATCGACGTCTAACAAAATGAAGTCTGCAGTGAATAAGAACTTATCAACCCCAACCGAGACATCTTCAGCAACGCCTAGGGGTCTTTTCACAGATCGATTTATCAGTTATAAAGTCATTCTTGTGGCCTTCGACTCCCCAATCCGAGTTTGATATACAGTTTGTATGGCATAACATTTATACTAGCTCCTGAATCAACAAGGGCATGCTCAAGAATCCCGTCACCAACCACACAGGGAATCACCATACCACCAGAATCTTTAACTTCTTTAGCAGTTTGGATTGTATAATTGCCCAGCACTATACATTCAGTGTGACGGCTGCGATCTCTTCTAACTTCCTTTTGTTGGAGAGTAGCTCCTTCATATATTTATCATATTTGGGCATGTGAGAGAGTACCTCAACTAAGGGTAAATTAATGTGCAGCTGTTTGATAGTATCCAAAATTTTCTTGAATGTGCGTCCTCTTTATCCTTCTTTAACCTTCCCTAATATGGCAATTTAGGTTGATATTCTTGAATAGGTGGTTGTTCCACCTCCTTTCCCTTGTTCTTCACCACAACTTTAGGCTTGTCTCTTCCTTAAATTTTTGCTCTACTTGCCTTGAGGATTTCCACTTAGAGGAGTTTTTACCAATTCTACCTCTTTCCCACTTCTCAAGGTTATTGCCTTCAATTGCTTGGGGGGATTTGGTTCTGAATTGCTAGGGAGGCTACCCTGAGGTCTTGCGGAAGTGTTTTTAGCGAGCTGGCCCATTTGATTCTCTAGTTTCTGGATGCTTGCTTGCATATTCCTCATGGTGGTAGTGATGATTTGAAACTTTGAATCTATGGTGAGCATGAATTTAGTTAGGACATCCTCCATGTTAAATTTGGGTACTTGAGATCTTTGAAGTTCATTGAACCCAGGAGGGGTTGGTGATGCCTGTAGATTTCTTTAAGCTAAAACTGGATGAGGCCAGTTTGGTATGTATGACCTACGTGGTGCTCTTGAAGGTCGGGCTGCATTGCCCATGTATTGCACATGTTTCATTGGGGCTACTTTCGAACCGAAAATAGGACACTGAGAGATCTCGTGTCCTCCCTCACAAGTGGTACCATAAATAGCTTAAATTGATGCCACATTCGAGCTGCTAGTGGTAAGAAGATCAATTTTACGAGATAATGCTTCCACTTGCGCTTCAAGGGTTGACTTAGAACTCACCGTACATGCTCCGACACTACTGAACTGCACTCTTCTTGTTGACCAAGAGGTATAAGTATTTGTCATATCCTCAAATATCTTCTCTGCCTCTTTAGGGTACTTATTGCCAATTGAGCCGCCAGCTGCGGCATTTATAAGCTACCTAGTGTGATGTTTCAGGCCATTCTATAATGCATGAATTTTGGCATATGGTATAAGACCATGATGGAGACACTGCTGATCCGCAAAATCCACAAATCTATGGGTCATATCAAGTATTAAAATAGACTATGAAGTCGGGTATCGATCGTCAGGAAGAAAGGAGTACTTGTACCCACTACTCATCCATTATCAAGTCGATCCAAAGGTGAGTGATTGTAATCTAAATCTAAAACTAAGAATTTGAAAACACAAGCAATGGGATCAAATCAACCTTGATGGAATTCAATCATGAAAAGGGGATACTTGGGTAATGAATCCCCCTTGGATTTATATTCTAAAGCTGAATGAAGCTCTCTCCATGTTGATACTTAGTAGAATCTTGGCCAAGGGTTCCTAAGGTGCTTTCACTCCCTCTCTCGAGGTGAATTACTAATCCTAGCGTCCTTACCGATGATGTTCTAGGGATCTTGATTCTTGGAAGGATTGTGGGAATAAGACATCTTAAAGACTCGCTCTCTATAGTACCCAGGCTCCCGGTGTACTCAAAATCCTCTCTATTGGAGATGGCCTACACATGGGGAGGTACTCGCTTCTTCCCCATGTAGACTAAGAAAATCTCTCCAGGCTCTCGCAATGTAGAAGGATTAACATACATTAAAACTACCTATAAAATCAATAGATTCAACCAAGCATTCAAAAATAGAAAAAGAAGATCAATTAAACCATAATCCAAGGGTTCATCATACCCACGTATCTACAAAATTAACAATCTATGAAAGGAAAGCAACAATCCATCTCAAAGATAAAAAAAAAAAATTAAAAGATTCACGAATAGAAAGGCTATTACATACACCGTTGGTAAATCACTTGATTCCTCCCCTAAGCTTCCGCCCTTCTTTTTTTCCAAGGATTGGGGATGGAAATCCCCAAAAACCTAATCAAGGTTTTTCCTCTCCCAAGCTAGCTCTCCCCTCTAAAGCCCTAATTAGTCAGATTATATACCCCCCTTTAGGGTTTTAGATTGTCATTTACCATTTTTCCCCTGCTTGGGTCCGTCGATTGCTGGAAACTTATGACATATGGGGTTCATACGGGCCACATACGGGCCCGTATAGATTTTAGGTCGACTTGTACGATCGTATATCAAACTGTATAAGAGCCGGTATAGCCTTATACGGGGTGGTGTATAGCCTTAGGAGATAGACTGCAGAGACCTCCAATTCTCCAAGTTCACACGGGCCATATGAAGTCCCGTATACCTTGGTACTTTCTCCAAAACTGCTTTATTTTGGTCTCAATTTCTCCTGGGGCCTCTATATTTTGCCTTGTTTATCAAAATAAACACTTCTTAAGTACCGGCGGGCTATAATACCCCAAAATCACATGAAAAACATACATGAATGTGATATAAAATTATGCTCAAATGAACACTTATCACATATCTCCACACTCAAAGGTTTGCTCGTCCTCAAGCAAAGAAAAAAATTAGCAAAAGATGATAAGTGTTCATCCTCGGGCCATAGAATTCATGACTCAACTCTAGTTTAAGTTCACCATCGAAGTGGGTATTCTCCTATTTTCCGACTTGGGCTTAGATAGATCTCATGAAATTTATCAATATAGCTCTAGACAAAGCTTGTTCACTCCACAAGCCATGTTCTAAAATCCTTGCAAGACAAACATACCCTCAATGGACTCTAGAGAGTCCTTGAGGCCCTAAGATCAAAGAGACTCCTCTATTAGATAAATGGTGGACAAGCTTGAAGAACTCTAAGTTAGTTTTATTATTATTATTATTATTATTATTATTATTATTATTATTATTATTATTATTATTATTATTCGCGTAGGGCATCTCTAATGGATCCAACTTTCCTGCACTGAAGATCAGTGTAAAGTGTAGTTCCTCCTTTCTGCAAGGTGCTCATGCTAATTAGGCAGCCAATCCCTTAGCTACTAAGATGGTTACAACCTTACATGGTTGTGCTCGTGCTAAGTAGTGATTTTTCAAATTGAGGGACGCTTTGATTAGGTGCTAGAATCCAAAACTACTTCATCATAACAAGTAGCGGAACACTGCTATTATTTTTCTACAACTACTATGTAAAAACTATTTTATTCAACTCTTACTTGACCATTAGATTTTATTATGAGGGGTTAAATGTTTGAACTAGTGCCACGAAGTCTCTTAGAGCCATTGAAAATGATGCTTAGCTATTAAAGTCAAGAGAACATGGCAATGGGTTATCTATTGTCTCTAAAGATTATGAGTGTCACAAAGATGGAATCTAAGCGCCCATGGTTTTTCATACGATAATTTGACAAAATTATGTACCAAGATGGTGCCCTATGAATAGAGTGTGTCGAAGTTTTTCCTCAGGGCCTTTATCGATGTATGCTATACATGAATAAAGATTTGCAATGAATTTCACTAATGGCTACCTATCTCCACACTTAAGAGTATGCAATAGGTTCATAAATGGATAGGTAGCCACCCATATCCACACTTAAAGACATACATTGTCCTCAATGTACTTAAGAAATCTAAAATAAAATGAGTATGGAGAAAGATGAACTAAAACTTCCCTGGTTAATTTGTTGTGCCACTTGAATTCTATGAATTGATCGCATGGCAAATACTGGGGAATGTGATTTGTGTTCCATATCTACAAGAGAGGGCAGATCATCATAACTCCACAAAATAAAGAATCAAGAGAAACTTTAGAAAGTTAAAATAAAGATAAGTTCAGTAAGGCGATGCCCTCGCTAACTAGTACAATAGTGCACAATTTAAAGAGATAAGTTCCATGACACTGAAAACAAGTAAAAATAACTCATGAAAACAAGTAAATAGATATGTCTCAGTCCTCCATGAGGGTAAATTATACTGGTGCCTCGGGGGATGCAGTGACGGGTCCCTGAGATGGAGGAGGTGGAGGTGCAAAGGGTGCCTGTCCTCTAATGAAGAGGGAGAGCTCGGTGAACTAGTACCTCAGTTGACACTGCTCCTTGAGGATCTGGGTCCGCATCTGGCGCTTCTCATCAAGGATGGTATCCTGGACTACGTGGACCTCTTAAATCTGCTCTTTCAAACTCGCAAGGCTACTCTGGATAGGCACTCGCTCAAAGATACTTTATAGAACAAACTTGTCGGTGAGAGTGACCACCCCGGTGCTATCCTCGTGACCCATAATCGTGCGACTGAACAGAGCGTGGATATAACAGCGCACGGGGTCAGCCATCAAGAACACCTTATTGTTGCCGCGGCGCCCGCCAAGCTGTATCCAATAGCTTATCGAGGAGATGGTGTTCTCTAGGAATGCAATAAGGAGCTTGTTGTACTCGCGACTAAAGATAAACTTGCGATCGTAGAATCCCATAAAGATAGTGAACTGCATGTAGCTTATGGTTCACTGCTCCCTGTAGAGCTAGAATGATATGGCAGTGAGGCTCTACTCCGACATGGCGCTCCGATCGGCCTCGAAGGTACTCAGCACCTCCAATGTAGGCTCCCTAAACACCTCATGGTTTAGGGGGAGCACCCTGTCCCAGCCACCAAAAGGGATCACCTCCAAGATGCAATGAGCGATCCCAAGCTGAGTGAGGACGCTCTATTAAATAATATATGTGTGTCCGAAAGTTCGGGTGGCAAGGCGTGTGTATCGGTAGAAAAAACTCTCCTCCATGAACTAGGGGCCATCGGAGGATGAACTCTTTCCTATTCAACTCCTTTTGGGAGCAGAGGTGGTCTTCTTCTGAGGCATGTCTACAAAATAATTGGAAAGAATGTCAATGCATTTGAAAATATTAGGAAATGTAAAGAAAAGACGCATTGTGGCTCATGAGTGGGTTTATAAGGGCCCTCATACGGGCTGTCTATCTGGCTGTATTACCCCATATGTGAGCCATACTAGATTTCATATGGGCCGTATGATTCTGGCCGTGCGGGCGCTGATAGGCACGGCTTTTCCTTGGCCGAATACCCCCCCAAATACATCCTTTTCACATCCTAAACTCTATACATGCCTCTAATCAAAGTATTGCGGCGATCATCGGCACAAAATGCATACATTCATCATAAAAATCATCCAAACAAAAACGTAGGTTTCTAAACATGAAAAAGATGGATTTCATTCACAAATCAAGCAAATATGCACATACTTAGGGATGAAGGAAGCCCAAATCCAAAGAGAGAGGTTGCTTTGGTTTGGGAAATGCTCACTTTGAATTGGGGGAGAGGTGGGGTCGGTGTTTGGGTCTTAAAGACATGAAAGGGTGCGATGTGTAACGCCCCAATTTTTGTAACCGTTCGACCCATATGGGCCCATATGGGCCGTATGAAAGACCGTAAGTAGCATATTGAGGGTGAATGAGCATGTAAGGTCTAACATATGGCCGTATGAAATGCCGTATGATGGTACCTACGACCATACTACTTAATATGTGTGTTGTAAAGACCTGGAGATTTCAAAACGATGCATTTATGACCCATATTATATATGAAATTCATGCATATTATCTTATGTTTTGGAGGAATGTTGGCCCGTCGGTGCTTAAAAAGGCTTTGTTTTTGTAAACGTGGCAGAAAATAGCCATCTCGAGAGAAAGGAAGCGTTTTCGAGAGAATGCGGGCCAAAGTAAGCGAAACGGAGCTGGAAGAAAGTCCATACGGAGTCACATACGGACCCGTATGGACCTGGGGATTCATACGGACTCACCTAACGGACCGACAAGACCCCGCATACACGAGGACTGAGAGATATACGACCCCGCATTTATAGTCCGTATAGGTGTCCGTGATAAGGTATGTACGGGTCGTATGAAACACATACCGGGTCGTATATCGTGAAATCGCAATTTGCGATTTCTAATCGAGGGTAAAGTCGGAAAATGCACCCAAAACCCTAGAGGGGGGTATAAATAGAGATGTAAAAGAGGGTTTTGGGGCATCTTGGAGGAGATTGAAGAAGAGAAGGCTCAAGAGGGCTAAAGAGAAGAAGAAGGGGCTAGAGAGAAAGAGGAAATCTACAAACGGTCATCATCAAGGGTTTGTTTCATGAATCTTGTGTTTGATTTCTCCTTTGACTTTGATTGTAACTCTCCATTGATGGAGAGCTAAACTTTTGATACTTGGGTGTTGATGAACCTTTGGATTATGGTTATTTGATATTGTCTCTTCTATGTTGATTGCTTGGTTGAATGCATTATGGTCTATTGAATGTATTGTATGGTGAAAGTATTAACCTCTCTACGCTATGTAGAGCCCGAGAGGTTTCTCTAGTCCATGTGGTGGAAGAAGCTGGCGCACTCCCGCTGTAGACAAACTTCAATAGAGAGGGTTAGGAGTACACCGGGAGCCCGGTACTAAGGCGAAGCAACTCCTTTAGATGTCTTATTCCCTTAGTCCTTCCAAGAGATAGGTTCCCTAGAACTTAACTAGTGAGGGTACTAGGTTGAGTAATCACCCTCGGTTTAGGATGAAATCGTATTAGGAACCTTTGGCCAATGATTCACCAAGATTCAACATAGAGAGCATTATCCACATCTAAGGAAATCCAAAGGGGATTCAATCACCCAAGTATCCCCTTCATCGCATTGACATCTTCAAGATCAATTGCACTTGTTAATTTTCTTCATTAGCTTTAGAATTAGACTTAGTATCATCAACCCAAATTGATTGACTAGATAATAGACAATTAATTAGTACTAGTATTTTCTTTCTCCCGAGGATTCGAGCACCACTTTTCAATAGTCCACTTTACTACTTGATCCGACCCGCATAATTATGTGTTAGAATGCATCAAGTTTTTGGCGCCGTTGCCGGAGATATTTAGGACTACTAGGAAAACTAGGAGTTTATTAATCTAGTCGTTTACTTTAAGTTTGTACTTTGTTTTAATAATTGTTTGGTCGCACAGTGTCTTTTATCATCTTGGTTGTTATTTCTAACTCATTTCACAATTCTTGGTGCGAGGGATCACATGGCGAATCCTAAGAGCATAATGTTGTGCCAATTGGACCTTCTTGAGCAGTGGATTGAGGACAAGCTAGCAGATCAATTGAGATCTTCACAACAAGAATCGTTCTTCGGGGAGGAAGAGTATACTCACTTGTCATGGGAAGCATCTCTACAAAATGCTTGCAATGAAGAGCAATGCCACTATCCCGACGACCAAGTTGAAGTTGACTTTGCTCAATTTGACACCAATGTGTATAAGGAAGAAACTACTTTATCAAGTCTGGGGGCACTTACTGAAGGTCAACAGTGGGACGGATATCAAGTCTTTCAGGCAAGGGAGGAAGATGAGGAATCAGCTGAGAGCATGAGTAAACTAAGACCTCCACCAGAAGAGTTACCGAAGCTTGAACTAAAAGCACTCCCCGATCACTTGGAATACGCATTCCTGGATGAGAGCTCACAGTTACCGGCCATTATCGCTTCAGGATTAACAAGTTCACAAAATAGGAAACTGTTACAGGTGCTCAAGAGACATAAGAAAGCTATTGCATGGAAAGTTTCCGACATCAAGGGCATTAACCCTTCCTTTTGCACCCACAAGATCTTGATGGAAGAAAATCACCGACCATCAGTGCAGCACCAAAGGAGGCTGAATCCGAACATGCAAGAGGTTGTAAAAGCAGAGGTCTTCAAACTTTTGGATACGGGGATCATCTACCCCATCTCAGACAGTGCATGGGTCAGTCCAGTATAGGTGGTCCCAAAGAAAGGAGGGATGACCGTAGTGACGAATGAAAAGAATGAATTGATTCCCACAAGGACCGTCACCGGATGGAGGGTATGCATCGACATAAGAAATTGAATGACGCTACAAGGAAGGATCACTTCCACGCCATTCATAGATCAAATGTTGGAAAGGTACGCCTGACACTCACACTATTGCTTTCTGGATGGTTTCTCGGGGTATTTTCAAATTCCAATCGCCCCGGAGGATCAAGAAAAGACCACATTCACTTGCCCATATGGTACATTCGCCTATAGGCGAATGCCGTTTGGGCTTTGCAATGCCCCAGCCACGTTCCAAAGGTGCATGTTAGCCATTTTCGAAGATTTTGTAGAAGACATCATGGAGGTATTTATGGATGATTTTTCAGTTTTTGGAGACTCATTTGATCAATGCCTCGAGAACCTAGACAAAGTATTGGGAAGATGTGAAGAAACCAATTTAGTCCTGAGTTGGGAGAAATGTCACTTCATGGTTCAAGATGGAATTGTACTGGGACATAAAGTCTCAACCAAGGGAATTGAGGTAGACAAAGCAAAAGTTGATACCATTGGGAAACTACCACCACCAAATTCGGTGAAAGCAATCCGGAGTTTCTTGGGGCACGCCGAGTTCTATAGACGATTCATTAAGGATTTCTCCAAAATAGCTAAACCTCTCACCAAGCTGTTGGAAAAAGAAGGCCTTGTTTGAGTTTGACAAAGATTACTTAGAGGCTTTTAATACTTTGAAGGATAGACTTGTTCAAGCGCCGATCATGACAGTTCCGGATTGGGGGCTACCTTTCGAACTCATGTGTGATGCAAGTGATCATGTCAGAGGGTGCCGCTTTGGGGCAGCTGAAGAACAAACACTTTCAACCAATTCATTATGCCAAGAAGACTCGGGCAGTGCTCAAGCAAACTACACCACCACCGAGAAAGAGCTACTTGCCATAGTATTCGCCTTTGACAAATTCTACGCCTTACTTGATACTATCTAAAGTAGTGGTCTACACCGATCATTCTAAGACTACGATACCTATTTGCTAAGCCGGATGCCAAGCCGAGGCTAATTCGATGGGTACTCCTCCTTCAAGAGTTCGACCTAGAGATTAAAGACAAGAAGGGTGCCGAGAACTTAGCAAATGACCATCATCCGCCACGCTTGGAAAACCTTGAAAGAGAGAGTTTGGACGAGGAGGAAATCAATGACAACTTCCCCGACGCAGCACCTATGCGTCTCCAAGTAAGCAAGGGGAGTTGAAAGCAATGCCGATGAAGAAAAGGGGGCCCTTGGTTTGCCGACATTGCCAATTACCTCGTGGTCGAGTCCTCCCTCTTCTTACGCATTATTCAAGGTAAAAGAAGTTCTTCGCTGAGTCAAGTATTATGCATGGGATGATCCACACCGCTCCGAAGTTTGTGCGTACTCAAGTGGTAAGGAGATGCGCCTCAAGGGAAGAGGGGTTGCAAATTCGGAGCATTGTCACGCAGACCCACGGGGGCACTACGGAGCCAATAAATCAGCTCTAAGGTCCTCGACGCGTGTTTTCTTCGCCGACGCTCTTCCAAGACGCTACCAAGTACTCCCAATCCCGCGGATGTGTCACGATCCCGAATATATCACACCGAGATGAGATGCCACAAAGTTCAATGCAAATATGTGAAGTATTTGATGTATGGGGAATAGATTTCATGGGGCCATTCCCAAATTCTCGGGGCAATAGATTCATTCTGGTGGCTGTCGACTACGTTTCTAAGTGGGTAGAAGCAGATGCCAGGGGGGTGGTGAAATTCCTAAAAAAATTATTTTCCCGGTTTGGGACACCCAGAGCCATTATAAGCGACCGGGGAACACACTTCTGCAACACTCAGTTCGCTAAGATACTTAAGAGGTATGGCGTTGTACATTGCACATCTACACCATATCATCCTCAAACGAGTGGCCAAGTGGAAGTGTCAAACCGCGAGTTGAAGAAGATACTTGAGCGCGATGGGGCCAGCATGTACCAAAGGATCGGGCCGATAAACTGATGAAGCATTATGGGCCTACCTCACCGCTTACAAGGCCAATAGGCAATACCCCCTACCGACATTAGTATACGGTAAATCGTGCCACCGCCGTTGAGCCGAACATAAAGCCTATTGGGCGATGAAATTTCTTAATTTTGACACAACTCGATCACAGAAAAGGAAATCTTAGTTAAATGAGCTCAAGAGTGGCGCCTATCAAAGATAATGAGAATTCAAGGCTATACAAGGAGCAAGTCAGGAGGCGACATGATCAAAAATTGAGGCACCAGAAACAGTTCGCCAAAGGAGATAAAGTATTACTATTCAATTCGAGACTCAAATTATTCCCGGGGAAGCTGCGATCAAGGTGGTCTGGGCCTTTTGAAGTGCTAGACGTGTTCCCTCAAGGGGCAGTGGAGATCCTTCATCCGGATAGGGGACCATTTAAGGTAAACGGCCATCGCCTAAAGCCATACCATGATGAATGCTTCAAGGGAAAGGCGGAGGGGAGCTTCAAGGTATTTGAGCCCCCATAAGGTAAATTGGAGGTACGTCAAGCTAGTGACGTTAGACAAGCGCTTCTTGGGAGGCAACCCAAGTTTTAGAACTTTTTTTCTTGGTTTTCGGCAATTTTTGTTTCTTTTGATTAGCTAGTGATGCTTGAAATAAGTTGAAGTAGTGCTTTTGTCCAATTCTCTCCATTTTTATGCTGGATGTGTCAACTAGAGGTAATATCTTGCTTATAATCAGGCCGCGCGAAGAGAACAGTGTGAATGAACCCTGGGAGGGCTTTATAAGCCTTTGCCTCAAAGCATTATACTGGGTCTCATACGGACCGAGAGCGTCCATATGCCTAGACAGGTTATATACGACTCGTATGGACTCCGTGATAGGAGTCCGTGATAGGGTCGTGAAGAGGCACGAGTGAGGGTGCTTTATAAAGCCCCTTTCACCCCTCTCTTCCTCACTTTCTCCCTCTCGTGCCCCAGTGACCCCACACCTTCTCTTTGTGACGCTGCTGCCTATTCTTCCTCAAATTGAGGGCTTGATCATCCCTAGGTATGTGCTAAGCGCCCATAATCTACATTATATGCTTTGGCGACATGATTTAGAAACCTAGGGTTGTTTGAAATTGACTTTTCATTTGGATGACATGAATGTGTGATATTCTTGTGCCATTGTGTGATAAAACTTGTATTGGATGAATGTTGAATGTTTTAGAAGTGTTTGGATGCGAGATAATGTAGAAATGGGGCCAAGATTCGTCGCTGCCGCCGGCAAGCTCGTGGCCGAGTCCATACGGACTCCCATACGGAGTACCATACGGACTCGTATAGGGGGCTGTCCCCGTATACGGACTAAGGTCAGTCCGTATGGAACCCCGTATAGGTGCAATTTAGGGTTTTTATTTGAAAATTTTGGCATAAATTTTTTGCTTCATCGGCACTGACGTTCCTTGTTTAGTCCCAGGTATGCCGAGGAAGATTACAACATCGAAGAAGCGCCGGACGGGGGCCGGGTCGTTATCCACCGAGACACACTTCACAGATGAGGTCCACAGCCTTCGACATGTCCGCCTCTCCTCTCGCCGCTTCGGTCGGACCCGCGTTATCGATTGGGACACCCTCATCCAAATTTCAACATCACGACCAAGTCCGAGATGACATCCTTTGGCGGCCGGACAAGATTTTCTCTCTTAACCATGAAGTGTTCCGCCCACATTAGAGGTACCGAAGTTCTATTGAGGCGGATGAGTGCGGTGGGGAGCGTAACCGCACCGCCATTACCTTTCGCCTTTTGGACGACGGAGGGCGATGAGCTACACCTGGGCCATACTGCATGGGGCTCTATGACCGTGACTACACCTTCACACGAGAGTACGCCGAGCTACTCACGGCCTTCCCCGAGCGCACCATCCCCTCAACGAAGTTTCGATTCGCTAGGCGGGCGCCATGATGTACACAAGGCGCCTTTCATGACGGACCCAGCGCACCGCTACCTACATGCCCTCATCACCGCACTATCGCAGCCCGTAGTGATAATCATGGGTCGCCATAGTCACCGACCGCCTATTTTCTACAAATTTCATTGAGAGTTCCGATCCACTTGGGGTAATGTGCTCGCAGATTATTTGGCGATCGTAACACGACTCACCGATATCCACGCCGCCCCTACATCACACCTGCCATCATGGGCATGGGTCTCGAGGCCGAAGTTGGAGGGGAGCAGACTGCAGCTAGTATCCCCATCGGACATGACGCCCTCGCATGTATTGGATCGGGTGCGGCGAGTCGACGCTACACTTTGGTTGGTCGGGCTTCAAATAGTTCGAGGAGGAGGGATTTGACTCCATGATTCAGACGCCGACCCTCGGGCCATAGCCTACCCCAAAGACTGGTGGACCTTCTGGCCAGAGCCGCTATACATGAGGTTAGAGGAGCAGATGACCGAGATGAGAGCCGCCCAGACACGATTTTAGCGGAGCAACGACGCTCGGGAGTAGCTTTTCCGAAGCTCGCTCTTTATCCATGGACACGCCGTGATTTGCACCTCCTCCATCTCCAAAGACTAGCCTAATTTGTGCCAAAGACGGACACCCGGACGCATTACTTTTCTATTTCATTTATCTTCATCCGAACTTTATTACTTGCACTTGTTGTTATTTACCTTAGCGCATCATGACATCGAAAGCAAGGGCATCGCCTCGCTACCCTATGTATTACTTTCATTATGTGGATTTTCCTGCTTTGCATGCTATTGGGTTTGATTCTTCTCTCTATGTTCAAGCAGAGTCAACATGGGATCCACGGCCCTCGATAATCAAGCAGCCCTCCTCCCCCACAAACAACACTCTAAGCAGCCTATTTAGGGAGTCTCTGCTCATCGCTTTTTCCCACTAATTCCTTATACTGAATTTAATTTTCGTGCATTGAGGACAATGCAAACATCTAGGGTGTGGGTGGGTGGCTACCTAGCTCCTTTTAGGGTTATTGCAAACTTTTAAGTGTGGAGATAGGTAGCCATCATGATCATTTATTGTCGATATTTTTGTGATAATTATGCCGGATATGCATGACAACCTGGGCGATAGATAAATGTGACATGAATCTCTTCTCTAAGCACACCATCATATGCTAAATTTTGAAATTTTCCCGTTGAAACACCATGGGCATGTAGAGACCATCCTTGTGACAATTATGACTGTGAAAGACAATAGATAACCCATTGCCATGTTCTTTCGACTTTAATAGTTAAGTATTGTTTTCAATGGCTCCAAGAAATTTCGTGGCATTAGTTCAAATTTATTAACCCCTCATAATATACATAGTGGACAAGTACAATGAAAATAAAATAGTTTTGCACAATAGTTGTCAATTAATAAAGACAATGTTCCGCTGCTTGTCGAGACAAAGTAGGTTGGGGTCCCGGCTCCTAATCAGAGTGTTCCTCAATTCGAAAAGTCACTACTTAGCATGAACACCCATGGGTAGAGTTGTAACCACCCAAGTAGCTAAGGGTTCTGGTGCCTGATAAGCATGGATCCTCTGAAAAAGGGATGATCTACACTCTACCTTGATCTTTAGTACGGGAAAGTCGGATCTAATAGGGATGCCCTACCCGAACAAAAAAAAAATCCTAGTCTCTTGCAAACTTGGCCATCATTCATCTAATAGGGGGATAATTCTTTTGATCTTAGGGCCTCAAGGACTTTCTAGAGTCCATTGAGAGCATGCTTGTCTTGTTAAGACTTTAGAACATGGCATGTGGAGTGAATAAGCTTTGTCTAGAGCTATATCGAAATATCACGGGATCAATCTAAGCCTTGGTGTGGAAACAGGAGAACATATTGTGATGGTGAACTTGGAATAGAAATCATGTATAATTTTTATAGACCAAGGTTGAACACTTATCTTCTTTTGTTGATTTCTTTTCTTTGCTTGGGGACAAGCAAACCTTTAAGTGTGGAGATATGTGATAAGTGTTCAAATGAGCATCATTTATATATGAAATTCATGCATATTATCTTATGTTTTGGAGGAATGTTGGCCCGCCGGTGCTTAAAAAGGCTTTGTTTTGTAAACATGGCAGAAAACAGCCATCTCGAGAGAAAGGAAGCGCTGAGAGAATGCGGGCCAAAGTAAGCGAAACGGAGCTGGAAGAAAGTCCATACGGAGTCACATACGGACCCGTATGGACCTGGGGATTCATACGGACTCACGAACGGACTGACAAGACCCCGTACACGAGGACCTAAGAGATATACGACCCCGTAGGATAGTCCGTATAGGTGTCCGTATAAGGTATGTACGGGGTCGTATGAAACACATACTGGGTCGTATATCGTAAAACTGCAGCTGCGATTTCGGGCGAATCGAGGGTAAAGTCGGGAAATACACCCAAAACCCTAGAGGGGGGGGGGTATAAATAGAGATGTAAAAGAGGGTTTTAGGGCATCTTGGAGGAGATTGAAGAAGAGAAGGCTCAAGAGGGCTAAAGAGAAGAAGAAGGGGCTAGAGAGAAAGAGGAAATCTACAAACGGTCATCATCAAGGGTTTGTTTCATGAATCTTGTGTTTGATTTCTCCTTTGACTTTGATTATAACTCTCCATTGATGGAGAGCTAAACTTTTGATACTTGGGTGTTGATGAACCTTTGGATTATGGTTATTTGATATTGTCTCTTCTATGTTGATTGCTTGGTTGAATGCATTATGGTCTATTGAATGTATTGTATGGTGAAAGTATTAACCTCTCTACGCTAAGTAGAGCCCGGAGAGGTTTCTCTAGTCCATGTGGGGAAGAAGCGGCGACTCCCCGCAGTAGACAAACTTCTATAGAGACGGCTAGGAGTACACCGGGAGCCCGGGTACTAAGGCGAGCAACTCCTTTAGATGTCTTATTCCCTTAGTCCTTTCAAGAGATAGGTTCCCTAGAACTTAACTAGAGAGGGTACTAGGTTGAGTAATCACCCTCGAGATAGGGGATGAAATTGTATTAGGAACCTTTGGCCAATGATTCACCAAGATTCAACATAGAGAGCATTATCCACATCTAAGGAAATCCAAAGGGGATTCAATCACCCAAGTATCCCCCTTCATCGATTGACATCTTCAAGATCAATTGCACTTGTTAATTTGCTTCATTAGCTTTAGAATTAGATTTAGTATCATCAACCCGAATTGATTGACTAGATAATAGACAATTAATTAGTACTAGTATTTTCTTTCTCCCTGAGGATTCGATACCCGACTTTTCAATAGTCCACTTTACTACTTGATCCGACCCGTACACTTGCGGTTAGAACGCATCAGTAAGGTCTAACATATGGCCGTATGAAATGCCGTATGATGGTACCTACAACCATACTACTTAATATGTGTGTTGTAAAGACCTGGAGATTTCAAAACGATGCATTTATGACCCATATGGGCACCTATACGGGCCTTATACTACCTTGTCTATGTTTCTGGCGGGACCATAAGGTCGTATATCAGCGTTTATGGTCCCCCGTACAAACCTTAATTTGGCTTATGCATCCAATCCCGGAGGCCATTCATGACCTCCTTACGCGACCTAAGAAAAATTATCAATCTAGGGCTACAAATTGAAAATATCCAACATGATAAGACAAGATGATGTGAATATAAACATGAGACATATCATCAATTTATTAAAAACACACAATCTAACTAGTCAAAAGAAAATTGCACAAAGAAAAAGAAATTTTTCAAGAACTTGGGTTGCCTCCCAAGAAGCGCTTGTTTAACGTCACTAGCTTAGCGTACCTTCAACTTATCTCATGGGGGTTCAAATACCTTGAAATTCTCATCGGCTCTTCCCATGAAACACTGTCCAAACAATAACATGCCCAAGTTAGTGTAGATAGAACATTATTCTCTTTCATACCTGGGCCTTCCTCCAAAAGAGTGTAAGCTAAAGAAATAGTGTTTACCCCCTTCTCCTTTAACTTATTCCAGCTTTTTGTGGGGAAGATAAATCTCTGCTTCTTCTTCATTTTCTCTATCTCGGCCCCAGGGTCGATCATTGGTGAAACAGAATCCTTCTATACCTCTTTTGAATCCTCCTTCTTATCTCCAAAATAAAGGTATAGTGGATCTACTATCAACAATTCTTCTATGCATTCGGAGGTGATCAATGTCAACATCATCAAAACTATATGAAGTGTTATCTTGAGCTATAGTATGTTGCATTGCATTGGGTAGCTTGAATACCACCTCTTGGTCTCCCACTCTCAAGGCTAGTTTGCCTTGTACATGATCTTCAAAGGCTTGAGCAGTGGATAAGAAGGACGTCCAAGGATGATTGGAACATCAATATCATCATCTACATATAGAAGTACAAAATCAGCTTGAAAGATGAATTGATTTATTTGGCCGAGCACATCTTCCGCTAGCCCTTTAGGCAGTCTCATAGATTGATCGACGAGTTGCAATGTCATTCCAGTGGGCTTTTGGTTCCTCAAGACCTAGCTTCATGTACAACTTATACGACATTACATTGATGCTTACCTCGGATTTTGCCAATGTTTTCTTTGTAATCCATTCACCAAGTACACAAGGGACAACAAAACTACCTGGATCTTTCAATTTCTTAGGCATAGTTTGTAGCAAAACGACTGAGCATTGGGCATTTAATTTGATAGAAACTGCATCTTCCAATTTCCTTTTATTAGATAGAAGTTCCTTCATAAATTTTGCATAATTGGGTAGTTGAGACAAAACTTCTACCAATGGCAAATTTATGTGCAATTGCTTCAACATGCTTGTAAACTTTGTAAATCAAGCATCTTCCTTATCTTTCTTCAACCTTGCCGGATATGGTACTTTAGGTTGGTGTGGGGGAATTGATGGTGCCTCCACCACTTTTTCCTGTTCCTTATCTTTCTCCTCGGAGATAGCAACGGGTTTCGAGTCTTCAACTTCAATGGTGCTCTTATGTTGAGGTTTCTCCACGGGCAAGTCTACCTCTTTCCTACTTATCAATGTGATGGCCTTGAGATGTTCCAAGGGGTTTTCTTCCGTGTTACCCGCCAAGCTTTCTTGAGGCCTCTCTAATAGTGTCTTAGCAATTTGCCCCACTTGATTCTCCATGTTCTGAACTGTAGCTTGCAAATTCTTGATTCTAATATTATTGTTTTGCATATACTTCAATATGAGTTCCTCCATGTTGGGCTTTCTCTATTGTGGCATTTGAGGGTCATGGAAACCTGGAGGATATTGCCCAGCTTGTGGATTCCCATAAGATAATGCCGGATGGCTCCATTTAGTGGTATAAGCTCTATATTGACCATCTGGTTTTCTTTGTGCATTGCCCATGTATTGCACTTGCTCTACGGGAACCATTTTAGTGCTTGCAATGGGGAAATTAGATACCTCATGTCCTCCTCCACATGTATTGCAAAACATGGCTATAGTCGGTCTTGGGCTTTTGTTGGATGTAAGTAACTCAATTTTTCTTGTCAACAAAGCTAGATTTTCACTAAGAGCGGCATCTGTAATTGTGAGTTCATCCAATGACCCAACCACTTTAACTTGTTTCCCCATTGTAGACCAACGAGCTTCATTTCTGGCCATATCTTCAAAAATTTGCTCGGCATCCTCTAGGTACTTATTTCTTAATGATCCGCCGGTAACAACATCAACTAGTTGTCTTGTGGTGTTATCTAGTCCATTTTAGAAGATTCAAATCTTTGCACAAGGATCTAGACCATGTTAAGGACAATGCGGAAGCAAGTCTTTGTATCTCTCATAAGCTTCGAAGAATGTTTCGATTTCATCTTGCTTGAATGCGGAGTTATCCAATCTAAGCTTGGCGGCTTTGCTTTGTGGGAAATATCTGCCAAGGAACTTATCAAGTATCTCGGTCCAAGTACAAATAGAACTAGAGGGAAGTGAAGTGAGCCACCTATAGGCTCCTTTTCTCAAACTGAATGGGAAAAGTCTCAATCTAATAGCATCATCAGAAGCCCCATTGATCTTGAACATGTTGCAAATTTGAACAAACTTTGCTATATAAGCATGAGGGTCTTCATCCGGCCACCCATCAAATTGAGCCAAATTCTGTATCATATTTATTGTGCTAGCCTTGATCTCAAAGTTGTTCATATTGGCATTTGGAGGATGGATACTAAATTCGTCCCCGATATGATGAGATCGTTCATAATCATATAATGCTTATCTTCTTTATGCCATGATGTGTGCTTCTCTAATCTCAGCACTGCCTTCAGTAGGTGTGGAATTTTCTGTTCCTGAAGAGGATCCTGGAATTGATCCTTCTGCTTCTCTCAACCTTCAATGTAAAGTCCTTTCTATCTCACTATCCACTTCAATAAAGCCCTTTGTGTTTTTGGGGGTCATGCATCAATACCTCTTTATGAAGTATAGTAAGAAAAATTAGTATCCAAGAAATCAATTGAACAAAAAGTAAAGCAAAGAAAGAAAATAAAATGACTAAATTAATAAACTCCTCGCTTTACTAGTAGTCCCAATCTCCCAAGCAATGATGACAAAAACTTGATGCGCAAAATCCACAACTGCACGTGCTGTATCAAGTAATAAAGTGGACTATGAAATCTGGTATCGATCCTCAGGGAGAAGTAAGTACTAGTATCCACTACTCATCTATTATCTAAATGATCCAAAGGTGAATGTTTCACACCCCGAACCCAGGTCGGGCCACGTCGACAGACCGGCCGCACCCCAACAGGGATGAGTTCCCGTCTATGTGCGAGGCTTCAGATTTCCTAAACAGATAATATGCAGAGACAACACGGCGAAAATAATATTAAAAAGGAGTTTACACAACTCCACACAAATACATAATAAGTAGTATTGGTCTACACGACCCATATAAACACTCAATCACCACTAGTGTCATACAACATAAGAATACATAATAGAGAGTCTACACAAGTCTCTTACAAGATAGAATGAGGCTCACAGATCTCGAACAAAAGAAATAAACCCTCAAGCTGCTACTTAGAAGAAACCCCGCCAACACGCAATCCTCCTCTTGGTCGTCACTTGGGAAAAATAGTCAACCAAGTGTATGAGCCTAAAGAATAGGCCCAGTGTGATCGCATGAAAACAATAAGTCATATGGCCAGCTCAAATAGCATAATAAAAACATAAGTAAAGCATAGATGAAGTAGTAGCAAGTAAAGTCAAGCAACAAGGCTCAAATCAAAGAAACAAATAAATAAACAAAGATCTGAGAACATCTAGAAATATGTCTCCTACCAAGCACCTCGGAATATAAATTACATCGGTCTAGCCCGATATCATCAGTGGTAACGACAGCGGTCCAACCTAGTGTCGTCCCATTGACTGCATCGATAGTGTCGGCATCGGTCCAGCCAGGCATCGCTCCAGTCTGATGACAGCATCGACTCAGCGTCGGCATCAGTCCAGCCCAACATCGAGAGCAAGCGCGGGAGACGTTCACAAAGCAAGGTGCCAACTGAAACACACAATAACAAGTATATATATATGTCCAAGGAACAAGCAACTCTAATATATAATCAAACAACAATCTCGAAGAGATATAAAAAACCAATCCAAACACATATCCAAGGAAAAGCCAATTAATTCAAATATATGTAAGAAGTCTCAAAGAGATATAGAAAGAAGCCATAAGCAAGGTAGAGGTAAGAATACTCACAGAGCACGGAGTGCGAGAACCTATCTTTTTAGTAGCTATATAGATCCTAGGTCGCCACAAGTCACGACTCACATGCCCGTGTCAGGATCTATATATACGTAACATAGAAAATTTATCTCATTAATTATACTCAAGCTCCTTAACCATGCAGAATAAAAATGTTTCAAGAGAACAAAACAATGCCTTGGTTTGCATATTATCAGAGAGAATTGGCCATATCTCTCAATCCGGAAGTCGGATTTCTCTGATCTAGTACTTATTTGAAAGCTCTTTTCCTCCCCTTTCTAATGGTATATTATACTCCCCGATCAGGAGGGTATAAAAAAGTAAACTGCCCCATGAAATGGACAACCTAGAAACTACAGTTTCAGCATAACTCTCTCTCTTCATACTTTGACTAATATTAATTGTTCAAGAGGAGCCCAAGTTGGCTAACATTTTGCATTCTTTAATTAACATGAATTGTAGTTTTAGAGAATCCATAAAATATGGGTTCCACTGTAGGTTTTAAGGCCCAAAGATGCCTTAGTTTCCAGTCATAGCTGTATATTTTTAAGTACTAGAAGGGCAGGTTTCAAATGCCCAAAAAAAGTGCAGATTTTCTAGCAACTTTTCACTGAAATTTCAATGGCCAGAAATTTCAAAATTCTAGAGTATCGATCCAGATTTTCTAGGCCAAGCATACAAGTATAGGCCCAACAGTTCATTAATAAGAATTGTCCAGATTTTCTATGCCAAGCATATAAGTATAGGCCCAACAGTTCATTAAGACAAGTATACATGTATATGTTTAGAGATAACCTTAATTCTCTATTCATGTAAGCTTATTTCTGCGGTTTGATAAGGGTTCAATTGATCATGTTTTTATATCAATTCTTTATATATTATTCATGTTATTTAAAGTACTTTTATCCCATTGATACTTAATTTGTGTTAATTCTCATTTACAGGCCATTGGAGAGCCTCAAGCATCAAAAGGAATAAATTCGACATCATTTGAGGTGAAATAGGAATCGACTGCAGGAATCCTAAAAGAGCTGCAAAGATCATAATTTTATTACAAGAGCTACAGAGTTCTAAATCAAATATCCACTGTTTAGCTTGAAGATCAACAAGTCAAGAATACTCAGTTAAAATTTCAGGTCAATCCGAGGTAATTTGGTCATCCGATCGAGCGCTTGATGAAGATTGCGTAGAACTGAAGCTATAGTAAAAACAAGATTTACTGTTCATACGAGCAAGTATAGACCGGTATACGCCTGTACGCGCCCTTATGGGATCCGTTACACCTGTAAGACAGCCCATAAGGGCGTATTTGGGTCCGATATTCACTGTTTTTCAACCCTAAATCGACCAATACGGACCCAACACATGGCATACACTTCTCTATCATTGTAAACCCCATAAATACAAGATAAATTAGGGTTTTGGGGCATCTTTGGACCATCTCCTTTGGGGGCTACTCCTTGGGTCATCATCATCACCATCTCTCCCACACCATCAACTAGGGCATCAAGCTTCATCTTCAAGGCTTCTCGGCGGTAAGGTTTGGAGGAGGATTTGCCGCACCAATAGTAGAGGAAACATTAGGGGAAGCTTATTTGTTTTTACATCGATGTTTTCTCCTTTATTTGCATTAGATTTGTATTCCTCTTTGATGGGGAACTAATCTACTAGATATTTGGGCATCGTGGAACCCTAGGGTCTTTGTGTGAACTTTTATTTACTTGTTATGAATTTCTATATTTGAATGAATGTTTTTATGTTTGAGAACCTATTGAATATTTTTTATAGTATTGATGCTTTATGTTGCGATAGCTTAAGTGTCAATATTTTTTGAAAAAGCTTAAGTATCAATATAGATCTATAGAAAGTGTAAACAATAACGCTCTCTCTATATACCCTAGATCTACTTCAATAGGTGAGAGTTGTGAACATGCCGAGAGATCGGGTGTTTAGGAGAGAGACTCTTTCAAATGAATTCTTCCCACAACTCTTCTAAGATTATGTGTTCCTTAGAACTATTCACGAGCGTAGATTAATAACTCGTCTCGAAAGAGGGTGTGAAAGCATTGCAGGAATTTTTGGTCCATTAACTAACATTCTTCAAATAGGAATCCATACATATCATTTTCCACAAGAACCCGAGGAGGATACTGAAGGGAAATAACGAGTTCATGCATGTCTACTGTAGACGTGCGCAGCGGAAATTCAAAAACAAAACTCGATAAAACCCATTTCGGATCCAAGCAAGATAACACCACGATTAGGTTAGGTTACAAAAACATACCGTACCCAAAGCTCGTATATCGACGTACTTGATAATTTGAAGATGCTCCAATGATCCTTGTCACGATTTCAGCGATGATCAACGGATCCTCGCCTCTATCGATATCCACTCGGAAGAACTGAATCGCCTTGTTCGTCTCACGAACAAAACTGGAACCCTTTGATTCTTCAACCTTTTGTGCTATCTTAGAGACGAAGAACTGACTTGATGACCCTTATTTTTTAACACAACAATAACCCTCCTCAAAAAATCTTCCAACTATTGGAAAAGGCTCTACCATATCTCCATCCTCACCTTTTTTTAAGAAGAAGAAGAAGAGAAACGGTCCTCTCTCTTTCTCTTGAAGAAGAGGAAGAGAAACGGTCCTTTCTCTCTCTCTTTCACAAAGAAGAGGAAGAGAAAACAATCTTTTATCATGAGTTATTAACATAACTACTTCTTATGAAGATGAAGAAGTGTTTATGATGAGTTATTAACATAACTACTTCTTCAATGGTTGTACAAATATTGGAAACCATCCTCTTAAATAAAAGAAACCGTCCTCTTTCTCTCTAGAAGAAGAAGAAGAACCGGTCCTTTATGTTGAGGTTTAGAAGTAGTTACACAAGCCTACTTGATTGCTTCACTATATATCTTCATATATAGCATATCTATATGTGGTTGGGCCCAACTTCTTTCTTATTCTTTATGTCCAATACAATTAGAACATAGGATTAATTAGGATTCCATCAAATGGAGGCCCAACCCATATATCAACATACATATATGTGTTCTTATTTTGTGAACCATTTCAAAAGTAGGATTAGTGTTCAGACCATATACATGACCCTCTTGTATACTTATATTGTTCTGACTCTCAAAACATGACTCAGTTAATGAAGTTCCAAATCCAGATCAACCTTTGAGTGTGACCCAATAGGTTCTTGTGATGTTGGCAATGACATAAAACTCCTTTTAATGTCATAAGCAATGAGCGGTGTCTAGCAACACATCATTGCTACCCAAACCGCAAGAATGTCATGATAGACATAACTTTGCTCCGTGATTAATACCGTAGTATCCAAAGATCCCTTTGTCCTCGATATCTTTGATTGAATACAAGTCATGGATCAGTCATACTTGTATAATCCAATCAATATGTTTCTTGATCCCAAGTAGACTAATGAAAACAAATGACATCAATATCTCATACTGATTCATCTGGGTGTGGCCACACACTTCTTAGTCTCACTCATCAAGAGGCCCTGATATCACTCCTGTTATATAGGAGGGACAAATCCTATCTTGATCACTCACATTTTACTACATGGTTCATGACATACCCAATGATAACCTTAATAGTTCACACTGTTACGGGTGACGTTTGGTTATATCAAAGTATGATACTTGCCATGTAAGAATCCATGGTGACCTCAAGTCTAAGGATTATATACTTCTTTAACCACTTATGAGAATCGCTTATGACATTCATATAACGATCCATGTAGCAATTCTCATGATGGGTCTATCTAGCATAAGTTCTCCAACTTATACTCATGTGTTGACTCGACATCTCATGTCCATGATAACTCTTGTCATCAGTCACTACACATACTAGTCTCATGTGCATCAATTGTTGTCCCTGATTCCTTAATGATACTTGACTAGGGAGAATTTAAGAATAGTAAACTATTCTAGGGACATCATTATCTTTACTTATATTACGCAGATATCATGTAAAGCATAATAATGGGAAAAGCCTTTATAAATGAACACGAAAATGCATAAAAACAATCATATCATGATTGGTCCCTAGGGTATACACTAACAGATACCTTGCCCGGATACCCCTTCTCCTTAGTGATTGCCCTCACAACTTCATTACATCCCATTCTATCCTGTTTTCTAGAATTAGAATTTAGATCAGATTAAACCTTCACCAATCTTTGTTTTGACTAGATAATAGACAAAAAATTAGTACTAGTATCTTGGTCTCTGTGGGTTTGACATCCGACTTTTATAGTCCACTTTATTACTTGATACGACCCGTGCACTTGTGGTCTAGCATTTGTATCTGCAGACAGAGTAGATATCAAAAGATAGACTCCAACATCCATCTAGTTGGACAGAAACAAAAATCAACAGAGGACTATGAGTTAGAAATACTCACAACACACGTGCGAGAGCTTAGCTTTTCATTTGTCACGCCCTATCCCGGATTCCAGGCCCCGAGCACGTGCACAGACCGGTCGTACCCAAGTAGAGACAAGCTCAACTCGAATACAAGGCCTAAATATGAATCAGAAGATAACAACCATAACATAAATTAAACTCAAGTCCAAATGAACAAAGAGTTAAAAGGGTCCATAGGCCCTATACATAATCAGGTCCGTACATGGGTCCTACAAAAATAGCAACTCTCAAAATAAAAGACAACTTAAGGAGACACCCAGACCTCTGATCCCCTGGACATTCTCTCCTCAACACCAGCCCCTAGACCTCGGGATCTGTAAAAGAGAGAAAGAACAAATGCATGAGCTTTCAAATGGAAAGCCCAGTAAGTACCCCTGCGGGCTCACAAAGACATAATAACAGTATGTCAAATAAAAGAAAGGGATCACAACCCCAAGGAAAATACAACCTTAGGAGTCTACCACAAACAAATCCAACGGTACGACCCCTAACAACAGAAGCTCTCAGGCTCTGTGGTGAGTTTCAAAGAGAACTCAAGGTTTACTCCCGGTTAGTATACCCAGCTATGCGCTGAAAACACGACCCTTTGGTCATTCGACCCTCCAGTCGTAAGTCGACCGTACCACCTCTCATACGTGTTAACACGGTCAGCGTATCATCCCCACTGACGGTTAGCACCATCAGAGTATCGCCTCTCTGGCGCGGCAAGCAGAAATTCCAGGTTGTCCTATCCCTGAGCATTTCCCTATCGGAGCCCCCACGCTCCACCGAGTCCGGGCAGTAGACCACAACAAACAGGGATACCAACATCCCGAAACAAACATACATGCTCAACAGGAATCTAAGACAGATAAAGACAGCATGTATGATAACAATAAAACATATATCACAAAGCATAAGCAAATCCAAAGAAACTCCGAAGAGTGGGTACTAGGCAAGTGTACTTACCTCTTACTAGGACTGGAAACCCTTCTAGTCTCCTCTTGTAGCGTCTCTACAACTCCTCGAGGGTATCTGATAGTAGAGTTTCAATTAGTGTCAAAGTTCTAATAAAACCCTACATTTCTAGATGAAAATGTACAACTCTCGCTTTCGATGGGCCTAGGCCCATCAACGGGTCCTATAGGCCGGCCCTCCCTTGGTTACCGACCCATTTCCCTCATTGCGAAACCCTTAGTCGACTTGCAACCTACTCTTGGTCAACTTTAGTCGACTCTAGTCAACCTTACCCTCGCTTGCCGTGGTACAATCCCTAATTGGTCAAGTCTATTCTTCTTAGCTAAATTGGGCCCATCTCTATTTGAATAAAAGGCCACCAACCTTTATCACGTGGCTAGCCATGTCCAAGCGGTTAGGGTGTTACAGTGTTGGTTGGGAGGTTGTGGGTTCAATCCCCTCCTCTCCCAACCCTTCACCATTTTTTTAATAATCCCCTTAAATCAACCTAAGTTACCAAAATTAATATTCGAATTTAATCGATTTAAGTTACTCAAACGTTACATTGATTAATAAATCCCTAAGTTACTAATTTAATTAATCTAATTAAATTAATAACTTTTAATTTTTTTCCCATTTCTTTTTATTATTTATTTTCTTTATAACTCTGCTAAGCCCACTTAAATTGGACTAACCCAATTCAATGAACCCACCCAACTTGATTAGGCTAACCAAACCAGATTAATCTTTAATTAACTGTGTTAATTAAGTAATTAACCTAACTAAGTATTATTATATTTTTATTCTTTTCCTCTTCTTCTCCAGCTCTTCTCTTCCTTTGTAGCCCGACACCGAGACCTCGCCGGAATTCTGCTGGTAAGCGACCGGAGCTCCACTTGAGCCAGGACCCTCGACACTGAAGACCTTCGCGCACGACGAGCACCTCCAGAGGGCTGCTGATCTCTCTCCCAATCGCTAGAGCTCCTAGGCTCTCGGCCGAGCACTGCTCCATCACCGGCGAATCCCTCCCATTGCATACAAGACTCTAACTCTACAGAAAGAAGTAAGAGTGTTTACCGGAGAGCCGAGGATGACGTACAACACCACTAGAAGGCCTCTTGCCGTCACCGAGCTCGATTGTCTTCTCCGACGAGCTCAGCCGCGCGCTCTTAGTGTGCTGCTCCTTGAACTCCCACGTTGTCCTGACCTCCTCCTCTTCCTGGGGATGACCGCGATGACGGAAGCAAACCTGAGGATCAGAACGCTCCTTCCTCTCCTCGAACACAGCTCGCCGGAGTACCTCACCGTGATTCTCAAACTCCCAAGCTCAGTACACAATCCCGAGCCGAGACTTCCCCTTTTATAGGCCTCGACAAACAAGAGGGTGGTGCCAACCTGGTGAACGCAGCCGTTGGCGACGGCCGGGATCCACGCGCGTAACGCCCGGGGAAGGAGGCGAGACGCTCGGTGGTGGTCGCCGTCAGTTGAAGAAGAAGGCGGCTTGTCTCGTGATTAGTACTCACGAACGGGCGGTGAGGATTGCATCCTCACATCCAACGGTCTATAACCCAACCCTGTCTGCCTCAGATCTGACAACGCTCAGATCAAGAGTTGGGATTTAAAACAAATCAACGGCCAGATTTAATCGTCTGGTCTCGATCTTGAGACGATCATGAAATGAACGGTTCCTATTCACCCGCACCGTGAGGTCACCTCCACCCCACTTTTCCTCAGTGCCTCGGATCAAACTCTCACTCAGATGGATCTGTTCTTGGCTCGCCACGTGGCCACACGGATGATCGAATAATGCCCCGCGATCTGCACTTCTTCGAGATCTTTTAATCTCAGCCCTTCATCCTTTTTAAATAAGATTTTCTCTGCACTTTTGCACAAACCCCTCAAACCTTTTTAAATTACAATTAAGCCCCTCTCTGAGAGAGGAGACAATTTCCTCTCAGCCCCTTGACTTTCCAAAAATCACCAAAAAGTCCTTCATCAACCAAATTAACCCTAATTAGGGTTTATTATTATTATTTTTTAATTTAATTTTAAGAAATTTAAACACATTTCATTTCAAAAATCCTTGGATTTTACATCATTCTTGGGCCTACTCGAGCCCGATCCTTCCACTCTGGTCCTAGGCCCTAAATATGATAATTATATATTACTCAACAATTCACAACAATAAGAAAGCATACATGCATTTAAATACCCTAATAATAAATCTTCTGAAATGTCGGCTTTTTAATTTATAACCGACGAATCCAGACCCTTAGACACCTGACCGTACTATTTCCCTTAGTTTAAAAAAGCCCCCAACTATCGGGATGATTGGAATCGAATTCCGGGTCGTTTGGAAAGATGCCAAAATTAATATTTATATAATTATAGAATTGTGACAGTTTTGCGCAGTTAGAGAGAACTATCCATATCATTTAATCCACCAGTCGGATTTCATTGATCTAGGATTTTTTGGAAAGTTAGGTTCATAACCTTTCTAACTACATACTATTTGTTCCGATCAGCGTAATATAATTGACTAAATTGCCCCTTGAAAGTGGCAGCCCGGAACAATACAATTTCAGCATCACATTATGCACAGTCTGAAAGGACTATTCATATCTCTTAATCCGCAAGTCAGATTTTGCTGATATAGGATTCGTTGGAAATCTCTTTTCATAACCTTTCTAACAGTATATTATATACCTCGATTGGAGGCATATAAAGGACCAAAATATCCCCCGCAATATAACTATCAGATTTACATAATTTCAGCAAACATCTCATGTGTATAAATAAACATGGAACTTCAACTCAACCTGGGTATCATTACCCAAGCTATATCTATGCTCTCAAATATAGATTGCTGCAGATTTTACAAGGCCTCTATCCTGCTGCTCTATTGTGTTTCATTCACAAGACATCCTTCATCTACAACACACTTATTATGAACAAGTCGCATTCTTTTAGGTTCTTTGAAGCATCTAAACAAACACATAACATGCAACTCTTAAATCATCATTTCTACACCCCAGATCAATCCTTTAATTTCTCAGTTTTAAAATTCATACATTCGAGCAAATAAATCACAAGCTCTTAATCCAGAATAATCTCATACAATTCATTTGCTAAAAAGAAATGCATGGCAACAATGCAACAGAAATTATTCCTGAAAGACTACAACATTGCAAACCTTCACTTGTAATTTTTTTTTCAATAATAAATTGGCCAGGTTTTAATGTCCAAATTTGCATAATTCTACTGAAAGAAATGGACAGATTCCATTGCCAGAAATTCAGATTTTTAGAACATACCTGTTTAGATTTTCAAGGACTATAAGAGCTAGAATTTTAGGAATAAAAGTTGCAGATTTTCAGAGCCATGAAAATAGATTTTTAGCTATACAAATTGTAAGTTTTTAAATGACTAAACTGCAGATTTTCAACCACTAAAAGTGCAGGTTTCTTGATTATCAAACCATAGATTTTTTTTTTCAGCACTTCAAGACTACAAGTGTAGGTTCTTTCATAATGAATCAAGAATTCAGGTTCAACATTAATACAATCTTATCTTATGGAAATTACTTCAGGTTTTCAGATCTTAAAGATGTGGCTTCTAGATGTCTATATGCTCTTCAATTAAACTGCATTTCAATCTGAAGGTTCCTAGTTATATCATGACATATGATGCCTAGATAGCCAAACGTAAGTAGGAAAACTATGTCAAATTGATTGTTCAACAAGAAGTTGTGGTAACAGAAGGATATCAATTGCGTGGAAATAAAGGCCAAAAGCTGGAGATAAAGCTGACCAAATATGTACTATATTACAATTTGTACTTATAATTTAATATAAAGCTTCTTATCTATGAGATCTTATCAAATACAAGCTGAATTGTATGTCCAAAAATTCATTCATAAGAAAGATATCCCCATCTTATGAAATTAGTTGCAATGATCACAAAATGATAATCCCTAGCACTGTAAGGTTCGGGTTTGTATGCCATCTAGTGATTTTTGATGATTTACTGTTTCTTGAAACTTAAATGGATATCAGTCTGTCACGCCTTGAACCCGGGTCCGGGTATGTCGATAGACCAGCCGCTCAAACAGGGACGGGTCCCCATCTAGGCGCAAGGCCTCAGAGTTCCTATACAGATAATGTCTAGAGATAACACAACGGAAATGAAATTAAAGGGAGTTTACACAACTCCGTACAAAACCATAATACAATAAAAGTACTACAAAGGTACAACACCCAGGTTTACACAACCTATAATAGGTTCCAGATAAGTCACCCCTAGTAGTCCACAACAATACAATACATAGCAATCCTCACACACACACAAATATAATACGAGGTACACAGACCTCAAATTGATAAAGCAGGAAGGACCAGCTACTCTGAAGGATCCCCCGTCTAAGCCTGATCCTAATCCTCGTCGTCACTTAGGAAAAATATCAACCCAGTACATTAGCCTAAAGAATAGGCCCAGTAGGATCACATGAAACCATAAATGTGGCGAAAAGCCATAAACGAGAAATAGAGCAACTGAAAAAAAAAATCACAAATGTACTGTTTCTCAGGCATATAATGATACTACGGTATAACATGACGTGGGCATCACCAGGTCAAGGAAGAGTATACCTTCCAAGTATAACAGAATGTTTCAGTTTATGTTCCTACCTATTATCTGGATATACCAAGAGAGATGTGCAGTCTAATGAGGCTACTATGAAATATTTACTCATGGGTGGGGCAAGCTCTTCTATTCTGGTTCATGGTTTTTCTTGGCTATATGGTTCATCTGGGGGGGAGATCGAGCTTCAAGAAATAGTGAATGGTCTTATCAATACACAAATGTATAACTCCCCAGGAATTTCAATTGCGCTTATATCCATCACTGTAGGAATTGGGTTCAAGCTTTCCCCAGCCCCTTTTCATCAATGGACTCCTGACGTATACGAAGGAGTGCGGTTCGTTCGACAAATTCATGATACGACCGTCGCCTAGTCAAGGCAGAGTACACCATCTTCAGCCTAAGCTGGGGAGCGATAATAATCATATGCACATGGTCATAAAGTCTCACCCTCTGTCACATCCATCTCCTTTTCAGGGGACACGTGTCACACCAGCCAGGTCTAGGGAATGAACCCTAAACCTAAGGCTGTAAACTGCTAATAAACTATAAAATCAATAACTTGCGGAAACTAAGTAAAGCAAACTGAATATATATTATAACTCAAACTTCAACATGGTTTAATACAAGACAACATAAATATTGTCTTAAGCTTAAAGGTCTCAAATACACTCATAATCAAAATAACATGATATCTAGACATGGGAGTCAGAGCCAGCTACAGGACGTCTCTACTAGAATCGCGATCAGACAAACCCTGTATACGGTCTTCTGTCTATCGCCTACAATTGCAATGTCAAGAGAAAAAGGATTGAGCTACTGGAGCTCAGTGAGTTGGGAACATATCTGTGGGGTGTCAACTGTACCCGTATAATAAGTAAAACAGTAATCTGAAGTATAAAACATGTATGGGAAATAACTGAATTTAAATACTGAAATTTGAAATAGATACTGAGCAAATATATGCGGGTCAATGTATTCTCTTTAATATGGAAATCTGATTTGTTGTTTCTCTGTCTTATGAATTATTTATGAAACCGACATTCCCCCTAGGTAATTTGTACCTGTGCCTCCTCTCTCCGAGATAAAACTCAATCTCTTTAGGAGGTGAGGAATGCAGAATCATCTGATAATCACAAGACTAAAATCTCTGACTACACATCTACTTTAATACTGTAGAACCAGCGACCAAGGGGTAGATCTGATATGCGAGGTCATCTATATACGTACACTAGGCACCCGAAATGATGAAAATGGGGTTTTGATTTTATAAAATGGAAGTGTTTTAAAAACAGATAGTTCGGTATTAAAAACAGGGTTTTAAGGCACCCCTCTCCTAACGTAATGCCGTACTCTCTGGCTTTATACGAGCCACCATTGGTTCATACAAGCATATTAACAAAGTGTAATCTATCTGTTTCTCTATTTGTTTCTCATTTTTGTTACTGTTTACTATGCATGAAATGGTTTTATAAAACTCTAGAATTTTTCATAAAATTCTTTGTTCATGCTTTTCAAAACTGAAATCTATACTGTATAAAAATATGGTAAAATAGGCGAAACTGTACAGCTAGTTCCCGTCACCTGAATCTGGTCCGAGATTAAGTCTGGCTCGGTCCTTTGGCAGTGGCGGGCTTGCATTTGCCCTTCCCTTTTCCTGATAAGAGAAATACGAAATCTATAAATACAAAGACCATATTCTTGACTCGTACTCTAATTTAACTAAATAGAATACGGTAAAAGTACAGAAGGCTACAACATGCTCGTATTTCTCCAAACTTCTTATTATCCTTTGATTATACTTAATTATCACTTTCCTAAACTTAATAACTAACATATCTAGCAAGGAATGAGATAATTAATTACTAAGCCTGTAAGCATGAACTATATCTCAATAGGATACGATAAACTTATTAAACTTTCTAAGCATAATTTCTATTTAAGATCCAATACATACTTCTAAAACTCATAAGAATAAGGAAAAATACGAGATTTAAGTCTTCTTACTATCTACACTTATCTTCGTTAGTAATATAACTTGGAAACTTAAGCATGTATTTCATAAGAATTAAAGGGTCTCTAACATGCTTTCATTGAGGTAATTACTTGCTAACCAAGGCATGATTAATCTAAGTCAATCGGCAAAATTTTGGCAGCACCTCCTCTAATTGTTGGGCTCTGAAATTACTACAAACATTCACACATGACTACTCAATTAACAATGTAAAATCCATGATTTTTTTTTAGAAATATGTTTTAAATTTTTTTTATTTAATTATTAATTCCCTAGAGGATTAAACAAACAAAATAAGAAGGGAAATGGGGATCAAATGTTTTGAAAACCCTAATTGGGGTTTATTGGGAGACAGAAGGACTTCCTTGTAATTTAAAAAGTTTTTGAGGATTAAAGGGAAACTTTTCCCTCTCCCAGGAGTGGACCTAAGTGTAATCTAGGAGGATATGGGGACCTCTGGATAATTTCCGGCAGTCAACGGCTAGGATTAGAAGATCGTGGATTTGTGCTATCGCGAGGCATTATAATGGTTGTGGTGTAGCCACGTGGCGAGCTGAGAATAAATCTATCTGATCGTGGATCAGATACGAGGCAAAGGGTGACGATCGGGCCGTGGACTCATTTTAAATCCTAGCCCTTGATTTGAGCGAGGCAGTCAAGATTGGATGACGAACCGTTGGATATGAGGATGCAATCCTCACTGCCCGATCTAGAAAGCTGATCACGAGGAAGGCTGAGAAACGCCTGACTCTCAGCCAAACCGCCATCGCTCGAGCACCGCCGCCTATTCCGGCCTTTACGCGCGGGAAGGCCGGTCGCGTCGACGGCGATACCCTGCTAACGGACACGACGGCTCGTCTCCCTCAGTCTATAAATATTGGAGGCCCTGCACAGTGCAAAGACACAAGAAAGACAGCGAAGAACTTCAAAGAAGTCTTCCGGCGGCGACGACCGAGAAAGGGAATAGCAACCCGGTTCTTGGCTTCAGTGGAGCTCGCGAGCACCACCGCCATCCTCGACGAAGGAGGAGGTGTCAACAGTAGCAGAACCTCTTCTGAAAGCTCAGTGCTTTGGTTGGTGGCCGGACTCGCCGGAAAGACAGGGCTGTCCGTTTGGCGACGAGGGTCTTCGAGCGGCGCTGAGAACCGGTCCCCAGTTTCGGTAAATTCTCCTCTATTGTTTTTATCGTACTTAGAAGTGTAGATCGTACAATGCATATTGTTTTCGTTAGAGATCACCGGAAAAAAATAAAAATAAAATAAAACTCCGGCCGAATGTGAGAAGCTCCAAGGAGGGGGGAGCTAGAAACACTATAGGACCGCTGGGAAGCCCTCGGGCAGAGGAGTGTCTGATGCGACCAATTTCCGGTGATTATGATCCCCTGAGGATCGAGGTCGGGAACTCTGGCGAAGTTCAGTCATGGCCGGGTAGAAGATAGAGGTTGAAGAAGATGATAAAATAAAGAAAAACAATAAATTAATTAACAAGTGGAAATATCTCCTTGGAAACTTAGGAAATGTGACAAATATTAAGATGGTTAGTAGTTTTAAGTAAACCTTGGTAGTGTGACAATAAATGGATTAATTGATTTATATATAGTTAAAATAACTATATAAGCTAGGTGTGACAAAAATTAAGTTAATTGACTAGGCTGATTTAAAGATCTTGATAAGATTTTAAATCTTGGTAATGTGACAAATTAATAGAATAATTTTGGGAAGATATAGTTATTCTATGTGTGACAAATTTAGTTGATTAAAGTTGGAATAATTTGAGAGGTTATTAAGGTTATTAAATACTTTTAATAAACCTTATGGTGTGACGACGATTAATCAAATTAAATTGGTTAAATCAAAACAACGTGGTTGAAAGGTTGGAGATTGGGCTCAACCAAATCAGGACATGATATAAACTACTAACATGAGTGGGTTAGTTTTGTTAAATGATTCAAAGGTGAACCCAATCCAAATGACTAAAATGCCCTTCTTTGGTAAAAAAGGCTAAGGTCAACCTAAACTGTGAAATGGGCTTGAAATGGGCCCAATTAACCTAAAGTGATTTGAGATGTCTAAATAAGGTTTAGACTCGACAAGTAAACTACTAGAGTTGTCTAGGTTTGACCAAGTTGGGTCCAGAGTCGACTAAAGTACATAGAAACATAGGATAAGGACCCATAACCCGAGAGGTGGCCACAACGATAAACATGCATGTGCAACTAGAGACATAGGGATTTATTAGAGACTTGCCTCTAAAGGAACTCTGTATGCCAGATACTCTCGGGGAGTTGTAAGGCATTCGAGAGAAGACTAGAAGGGCTTCTAGTTCCAACAAGAGGTAAGTACACTTGCCTAGTTCCCTCCCGGTTTCGGGTTTTCTTGGACTTGCTTATGTTTTCTTGTTACATGCCTTACTGTTAGTATACATGCTATTTGTATCTGTTTAGATTCCTGTTGAGCATGTATGCTTGTTTCGGGATGTTGGTGTCCCTGTTTGTATGGTCTACTACACGGACTCAGTGGAGCGTGGGGGCTCCGATAGGGGAATGTTCAGGGACAGGACCCCCTGGCATTTCTACCTGCCTTGCCAGAGAGGCGAATCTCTGGTGGTCTTACCTTTCAGTGGGCTTGATTCACTGACCGTGTTAACACGTATGAGAGGTAGTTCTACCGAATTGCAACCGGAGGTTCGAACGACCAGAAGGTCGTGCTTACAGCAAGTAGCTGGACATACTGGCCGGGAGTGATCCTTGAGTTCTCTTTGAAACTCTTCACAGAGCCCGAGGCTTTCTGTATCAGGGGTCGTACCTTTGGATTGTTTCTGTTAGACTCCTAGGATTGTGTTACTTGGTATTGTGACCTCATTGTTTGACATATTTCCTATTTACGTCTTTGTGACCCCGCAGGGATACTTACTTGGCTTTCCATTCGAAAGCTCATGCGTTTTGCTCTTTCTCTTTTACAGATTTCGAGGTTTAAGGGGTGGAGCTTGAGGAGAGGTCACTAGGAGATCCGAGGTCTGGGAGTCTCCTCTATCTTGTGTTTTGTGAGCTTTACATTGTATAGGACCCGTATAGGGACCAGACTGTGTATAGGGCCTATGGACCCTTATGACTCTGTGTTCTTTTGAACTTGAGTTTATGTTATGGATTGTTATCTGCTTATCACATTTAGGCCTTGTATTTGAGTTGAGCTTGTCTCTGCTTGAGTACGGCCGGTCTGTTGACATTCCACGGTTGCGGTGCTCGTTCGTGGACTGAGATACGAGGTTGTTGCTCAGAGGCCAGTGGATAGGAGCCCGAGGGTTCCACTGGTACAGGAGATAGTGAGCCCGAGTATCCCTCCTCGGCGAGTATGTCGAGCTCGTGACTACCGCCGGAGATTGGGAGTTCAGCTTGGAGCTGTGGGTCCGTCTCCTACTGTTGTCAAGATTGCCAGGTGCCGACGGTGCGGTGGATATGGACACCGCATGGCAGAGTGTAGGCGCCCTGCTCTTTGGTGTCATAGTTGTGGCAGTATGGAGCACCTCGCCTTTTACTGCCCATTCGGTGCACCAGGACCTAGTAGGGGACCAAAGGGGTCAGGAGGACATCGACCCTTTGTTGACTACACTCCACTGTCTCCTGATGAGCATTACCTGGATTGAGTTTTAGATTCTGTTGTTAGAATAAAAGTAGCCTTACAAACATTTTTGTTGTATGAACTACTTATGTTATGTCTTTCGGTATGTTCTGTTATTAGCATATTGTCTTTAGTTGTTGCTTTTAAAATTCAATAAAGAGTATGTTTTAATCATTACTTGACTAGTTGGGAACGAAATAATCTTGAAATCTTTAACAGCTGAACCATGAATCAAACACGTGGAGGTCGAGGTGGTAGAGGTAGGGGTAGAGGTAGGCGAGGACGACCTCGTCGAGCAGATGTGCCACAGCCGCCTGTGGAAGAAGTACCCCAACCACGAGATGGGGAAGTACCTCCACCCCTAGACCAAATAGAAGTGGAGTAGGAGTTGCCTACTCAATCTAATGCCCAAGTGCCTCAGGGAGAGGGCCAGGGGCCAAGGGGGGAGGTACCTCCCATGAGCATGTTAGACCTCATGCGCGAAATGATAGGGCTAATCCAGGAGACTCGACAGCAGCGTGTACCACCTCCACCAGCCACCCCCACGTCGAGCAGAGGTTTACTAGGGAAGATCAAGAGACCTTCTCCCCGACCCTTTGAGGGATCCGCGGATCCCCACGCTGCGGAACAATGGATAAGGGAGATGGAGAAGACCTTCGAGGTCGTCTAGACTACTGAGGCGGAGAAGATCAGGACCGCCGTCTACATGCTCCAAGGACCCGCGGAGGACTGGTACTTTGGAGAAATTAGACTGAGGAAGGGTGAGGCCTTCCAGACTTGGGAAGAATTCAGAACTGTATTCTTTGCCAAGTACTTTTCTCGGGGACACCTAGTTCAGCTCGGGCAACAGTTCTCCCAGCTAGTTCAGGGCAGCTCTACAGTAGAGCAATACGAGACGGAATTCGATAGATTGGCCCGTTTTCTGCCTGACATGGTTCCGACAGAGAAAAGTCGGGTAATGAAGTTTGAGGCCGGATTGCGGCCATCACTTAAGAAGATAGTGACTAGCCACATGTGTAAGACTTACACTGAGGTAGTGGCTAGGGCAAAATATACTGAAGCCTCTTGCCAGGGGGACGCCTAAGGGTCGTCCAAGAAGGAGAAAAAGGATAAGGGGGCAAATAGCCATGGCCAATCATCGGGAAAGAGCTTTGGGAAACGTAGACCTGACAACAAGTATCGGCCTTATGGCAAGCCGACTAGGTCTACAGCCTCGTCTGGAGGCAAAGGGTCATCAGCTAGTGTGACTCAGACCCTGAGGTGTTATGAGTGCAAGGGACCGCATAAGAGGTCTCAGTGCCCAAGAATAATTGGAGGATGTATCTCTGTCTCGGTCTGGATCACCAGAAGGCCCAATGTCCTCAGCTCCAAGCGGGACAGAGTGTGGCGGGAGGGACCCAGGGATCACAACAAGCTTCCAGGCAATCGGTTGGACCACCACCGAGATCACAAGGGGGCGAAACGAAGGGGAAGGCACCAGCAGGACAGCCTTCCACATCCAATCAACCCCAGCAGCAGAGGCCGATAACGCATGGACGGGTCTATCATCTGATGACCGAGGAAGCACAGGCATCCGCCGATGTCGTGGCAGGTACCATTTCTATTAGTTCATTCTATGCCTGCACTCTATTTGACCCTGGAGCCACACACTCTTTCGTATCTGCACGATTTGCATGAAGACACACATTGCCTACTATAGATCTACCCCAGGAGTTGTGTGTACACCCCGGTAGGAGCTACCAAGTTGGTAAGGAAGATTGTTCCAGCATTCCCAGTAGTGATAGAGGGGCGGAAATTACCTGCAAACTTGCACGTAATGGACCTAAAGGATTACGATGTGATCCTCGGAATGGACTGGCTCTCTTTAGTCTACGCGGTGGTAGACTGTCGTGGAAAGAGAGTTGTGTTCAGGATGCCGGAAGATGAAGAGTTCACTTTTAGAGGCAGCCAAACCTGTTCCCTAGTACAGGAGATTTCAGCTCTCCAGGCTCGGAAGTTACTTAGGGGTGGATGCATAGGTTATTTGGCCTCTATTTCTGAGGCAAAGTAGGATAAGGAGATCGTAGTCTCAGATGTTCCGGTAGTGAGGGAGTACCCAGATGTATTCCCGGAGGACTTACCGGGATTGCCTCCAGAAAGAGAACTAGAATTCTCAATTGATCTGATTCCGGGAACAGCTCCTGTGTCTAAGGCTCCTTACAGGATGGCGCCTGTGGAGCTTAAGGAGCTGAAGACTCAATTAGAAGAGTTGTTGGATAAAGGTTTCATAAGACCTAGTATGTCACCTTGGGGAGCACCTTTTCTTTTTGTCAAAAAGAAAGACTGGTCGTTAAGGTTGTGCATCGATTATAGGGAGCTGAACAAGGTGACTGTGAAGAACAAGTATCCCTTACCAAGAATTGATGACCTGTTGGATCAGCTGCAGGGAGCTCAAGTATTTTCCAAGATTGACTTGAGATCTGGGTATCATCAAGTGAGGATTAAAGAGACGGATATTCCGAAGAGTGCTTTCCGTACTAGATACGGGCACTATGAGTTCTTGGTAATGCCGTTTGGGCTTACCAATGCCCCGACAGTCTTTATGGACATGATGAACAGGGTATTCCGCCAATACTTTGACCAGTTTGTGGTGGTTTTCATCGATGACATACTGGTTTATTCCAGTAGCCACCAGGCACACGAGGAACACTTATGAATTGTGTTAGAGACTTTGAGGGAGAATCAACTCTATGCCAAATTCTCCAAGTATGAGTTTTGGTTAGATAGGGTTGCCTTCTTGGGTCACGTGGTCAGTGGAGCTGGAGTTTCAGTTGATCCCAAGAAAATTGAGGCCATCGTTGATTGGAAAAGACCAACTACGGTACGAAAGATACGGAGTTTCCTGGGGTTAGCCTGCTATTACCGGAGATTCGTTGAGGGTTTCTCGGTTATAGCAGCACCATTAACTAAATTGACCAGGAAAGGTACCAAATTCGTTTGGACCGAGTCCTGTGAAAAGAGTTTCCATAAGTTGAAACAAAGATTAATTTCTGCACCAATGTTGGCGCTACCGCAAAAGAATCGTGGGTATACGGTCTATAGTGATGCATGCAAGACTGGCTTTGGATGTGTATTGATGCAAGATGGGCGCGTGATTGCTTATGCATCACGTCAATTAAAGCCTTTTGAAGAAAACTACCCTACACACTATCTTGAGTTGGCAGCAATCGTGTTTGCCCTAAAGATCTGGCGACACTTCCTCTACGGTGTACATTGCGAGATTTACACCGATCATAAGAGCCTCAAGTATATAATCACACAAAAGGAGTTGAATATGAGGCAGCGGCGCTGGTTGGAGCTAATTAAGGACTATGATCTCAGTGTACATTACCACCCGGGGAAAGCGAACGTGGTAGCCGATGCGCTGAGTAGGAAGTCTGGATATGGAGTTGCTGCTATGTTAACAACTCAGAGACCTCTATTGGAGGACATGAAAAGGCTCGATTTAGAGGTTGTTTTGCCTATGATGGATCTCTCATTGGCCAGCTTGCATATCCGACCCTCGTTGTTGGAAAGGATTCAGGTTGCTCAGGAACAAGACCCTGATCTGGAGGAAATCAGGAAACATATAGGCCAGGGTGAGCCGACACAGTTCAGAGTACATGAGGATGGTACTCTAAGGTTTGATGAACGAATTTGTGTGCCTAATCTCTCGGAGTTAAGAAAGGAGATTCTGGAAGAAGCTCACTATTCGAGCTATGCTATTCACCCTGGAGGTACCAAGATGTATAGAGGGTTGAAGGATCACTTTTGGTGGAAGGGTATGAAGCGAGAAGTCGCTGAGTTCGTGGCTAAATGCATCACCTGCCAGTTGGTAAAGGCGGAGCACCAGAAGCCGGCAGGAATGTTACAACCCTTACCCATTCCAGAGTGGAAGTGGGAACATATTAACATGGACTTTGTGACAGGGTTACCACGTACTCAAAGAGGTCACGAGTCAATCTGGGTCATTGTGGACCGACTAACTAAGTCGGCTCATTTTATACCGTTGAGGACGGGAGCATCCTTGGAGAAGTTGGCTCAGCTATACATCGACTAGATAGTCAGACTACATGGAGTACCGGTGTCGATCACTTCTGATCGAGACACTCGGTTTGTCTCCAGATTTTGGGAAAGCCTGCACACAGCTTTGGGCACCGGTTTGGCGTTCAGAACAGCTTTCCATCCACAAACTGATGGACAATCCGAAAGGACCATCCAGGTGTTAAAAGTCATGTTGAGAGCATGTATGTGCTTTAGACTTTACGGGGTCTTGGGATGAGCGCCTAAACTTGGTAGAATTTGCCTACAACAATAGCTATCAGGCAAGCATCAAGATGGCTCCGTATGAGGCGCTCTATGGGAGAAAGTGCCGAACACCTATTTGTTGGGGCGATGTGGGCGAGAGGAAGCTGGTGGCTGAGGCTTACACTCTGAGCAACCGATTTTGTCAAATGCATCGAGGAGCATGTTAGAACAATCAGAGAGAGACTCAAGGCTGCTCAGAGTAGACAGAAGAGCTATGCAGATCGTAAGAGATCTGACCAGGAATTTAAAGTAGGAGATCTTGTGTTCCTGAAGGTATCTCCTATGAAAGGGGTCGTGAGATTTGGGAGACGTGGAAAACTTGCCCCACGATATATCGGACCCTTTGAGATTTTGGAACGAATAGGAGTGGTGGCTTATAGATTAGCCTTACCGCAGGACCTTGCTCAGGTTCACAATGTCTTCCACATTTCTATGCTGAAGAAGTGTATTCGTGATCCAACACAAGTAATTCCCCAGGTCCCAGTAGAAGTCCAAGAGGATATGTCCTACGAGGAGCACCTAGTAGCTATCTTGGGCCGGAAGGACAAGCAACTGAGGAATATGACTATTCTCTTTGTTAAAGTAAGGTGGAACAACAACTCTGATCGAGAGGCGACTTGGGAACGCGAGGAAGATATGAGTGATAAGTGTTCAAATGAGTATATTTTCTTATCACTTATACACATTTTTTCATATCAAATGCATTGATTTATAGCCTACTGGTACTTAGAATGCTTCATATTTTGTAAACAGGGCATATATAAGCAACCCCGACGTAGAGGAAGCATTTATCAACAAAACGAAGGACAAACGAAGACATTTTGAAGAAAACAGGGGTTAAACGGCCTGGTGAACGGCCATTCACACCTGGGCATAGGAGCAGACACCCAAGGAGATGAACGGCCTTGTGAACGGCCGTCCAACTGCCCGTTCAGGGCAACCTGTGAGCTGAACCGACTGATGAACCGCCAGTCCAACTGCCCGTTCAGAGCAACCTGTGAGCTGAACGGCCTGATGAACCGGCCGTTCACGAGGCCGTTCACCGTAACCTTTGCAATTCCACGGGCCCAATCAAGGGCAATGTTGTAATTCCTTAAGTGAAACCCTAATACATGGGTATAAATAGTTAAGTAGGAGAGTTTAGAAGGGAGGTTGGCTTGGGAGAGAAGCGAAAAGAGAGAGATTAGGTTTTGGGGGTCATCTCCGCCAAATCTTGAGAATAGATAACCATTGGAGTTACAATCTTGGAGGTAATTGTGTTCTCTATTACCTTTTCATTACTTTGTAAACTTTTCTATTTTGGTTTGAGTTCCCCTTTGATGGGGAACTAATCTATTGGTACTTGGGTATGATAAACTTTTGGATTATGCATTAATTGGCAATGAATGTTTATGAGGATTTGTTGGTTTGTTCTTGAATGTCTAATGAATGTTTCGTATTGATTGTGATTTCATTATTAGAAATTACTTGAGTGCATACAAGGGTTAGAGCAGATGCCTCCTTGTATTAGAAACCTACTTCATTAGAAAGTATTATGAGTACACCGAGGAATCGGGTACTAGCAGGGCGAACAACTCTTCAAACTACTTCACCCCCATAATCCTTCCAAGATTTGAATTCCCTTGATCTTAAGACAATCCTAGGAGATTAGTTATCCAATCACCTTGGAAGAGGGATTGGATATAATTTAGGAATTCTTGGCACAAGAATCACCAACTTTGATCCATAAATATCCTTGTTTATCTAAAGAGTTGAAATCCAAAAGGGATTCATGCCCAAGTATCCTCTCTTGCTATTGATTTACCCCAATCAATTCTCGATTTTCAGTTCTTACTTTCAACCTTTTTAGTTCTTTAGGTTTGAAAACCAAAACCCCCCAATTTACTATTTAGACTAGGTTATTAAAGCTTGGTTTACACTTAGCAATCTCTATTCCCTGTGGTTCCACATCCGACTTCCCATAGTCCACTTTATTACTTGACCACGACCCGTATACTTGCGGAATCCACCTCATCAAGTTTTTGGCGCCGTTGCCGGGGAATTAGGATTGCTAGTTAGACTAGGATTTTATTAATTTAGTCTCTTATTTTCTTGTTTGCTTTTTCTTCTTCTATTTTATTTTATTTTGATCCTTTGGATACTCACTTTTCGTCTTATCTCTACGTGCGAGGAATCGTTGCATGACCCGAAGGAACCCCAAAGGTCTACTGGAAAGAGATAGTGAAATTGACAGAACCTTTCACCGACATTTGAGAGGATTAGAAGGTTCATCGCTGGATCCTTCTTCTGAAGCAGAAAACTCAGTCACAGTTGAGATTGACACTGAAACTGAAGTAGTACCCATTATGGCCGAAAGAAGGCGTACATTAGCAGAAAACTCAATATATCGGAGAAGAATTCAGCATCCACCCTCCGAATGTTAATATCAACACCTTTGAGATCAAGGGAAGCACAATGCATATCCTTCAAAATTCGGCTCAATTTGATGGAAGGCCAGATGAAGACCCTCATGCGCATATAGCAAAGTTCCTTCAAATCTGCAGCATTTCTAAGCCAGATGGAGTCACCGATGAAGCCATTCGATTGCGACTCTTTCCATGGAGTCTAGGAGGAGGGGCCTATAGTTGGCTCACATTGCTCTCTTCGGGTTCCATCCGTTCTTGGGCTGACATGCTAGACAAATTCCTGGGCCGCTACTTCCCACCAAGCAAGGCCGCAAAGCTCCGATCTGACATCAATGCCTTCAGGCAGTATGGGGGTGAAACATTTTCTGAAGCCTATGAAAGGTTCAGGGAACTACTTCGTCGTTGCCCTAAGTATGGTTTAGATGCTTGTAGCAAGGTCCGCACCTTCTATAATTGATTAGACAATGCCAATAGAGTCTTGGTGGATTGTGCTGCAGGAGGTTCATTAAGCAACAAGTACCCCGAAGAAGTAGAGAAGATCGTCGAAGACATGGCCGGGAATGAGGCCCATTGGTCCACAAGGGATAAGCAAGTCAAGCTCGTGGGATCGGTAGAAGGCCCTCCTTCTATAGACACTTCCCTTGCTGAAAAATTGGACACCCTGTCAAAACAAATTGACCGCCTTACCGCGGGTGGTGCCCCCCATGTTGGTAGTAGCTCAGTTCCGGTTGCCGTTATGTTTTGCACTACTTGTGGAGGAGGCCACGAGCTATCGAATTGTCCGATCTCTTGTGCTGAGACATCACCTATGGAGCAAGTCAAATACATGGGAAACCAACAGAGAATGCCAAACAATCAGTATCGACCACAAAACCCAATGTGGAACAACCCGGCGCTTTCATATGGGAACCCCCAAGCGGGACAATATCCACCCGATTTTCAGCCGATGCCAAGGCCACCGCAAGAAAAGAAATCCACCTTGGAAGAAACCATGTTGAAGTTCATGCAAGACACTAGTGCCTCAATCAGAAATCTTCAAGCAGCATTTCAGGGATTGGAAAACCAGGTGGGGCAATTGGCAAAGGATGTCTCAACAAGGCCACAAGGCACCCTTCCGGGAAACACGGAGGCAAACCCCCGGGAGCATTGCAAGGCCATTTCCTTGAGAAGTGGCAAAGAAGTGCAGTCATCCATTGCACCACCGCCGATTGAAAGTGCTGTGGAGGTTGAGGAAGTTGAGCCCCAACAAAACTCAACAGGGAAACCAGCAGAGAAAGAGAAAGGGGTAGATCAAACACCCCAAGCCACATATCAACCTCAACTTCCATATCCGGAGAGGCTCAGAAAGGACAAGGAAGATGCTCAGTTCACAAAATTTATGACCACGAATAAACTTGATGCCTACCGTTGGTGCAGTCCTTGCCCATATGCCAAAGTATGCTAAATTTATGAAGGAACTGGTCTCCAACAAACAAAAGCTGGAAGATGCAGACGCTGTCACATTGAATGCTCGATGTTCTGCAATATTACAACATGAGCTACCCAAAAAGCCGAAGGACCCAGGGAGCTTCATAGTCCCTTGCATGTTGGGTGAAGGAGTTGTGAAAAAGGTTCTAGCAGACTCCGGTGCAAGTATAAATGTGATGCCCTACAAGCTGTACATGCAGTTAGGTCTTTCAGCCCCAAAACCAACGGGGATGACACTTCAACTAGCCGATAGATCAGTGAGACGACCAAAGGGGCTAGCTGAAGATGTGCTGATTCAGATTAATCAATTTGTATTCCCAGCTGATTTTGTCCTTCTGGATATTGATGATAATGTAGATGTCCCGATCATACTCGGCAGCCCCTTTTTAGCCACGGCTCAAGCCTTGGAAGACCACGCACACGGAAGATTGGCACTTCGAGTAGGGGACCAAGAAGTGGTGTTCAAGCTGCCTGAAGCCATGCGACACACCATGGATCACGATGACACCTCCTTTAGTGTCGATGAAGTTGACAAGATCACAACCGATTGCTTGGAGGACTTCTTACATACTGATCCAACAGCCCAATTTGTGGGAGAACTTAATGAAGAACATGAAAAACTCATGAATGTTGGCACCACCTCAACTCAACCTCCAAAGTTGTCGCGAAAGACAAAGTGGAAGGAGCTGAAACTCATTGCCGGTGGATACATATGGAGACGAGTACAAAGAAAAAGGGTACTCTCTAATTCTTCAACTCATCCACTAGATGAGGGTGACCCTGGTATGAATTTCCAAACTTGCTCCATATATGATAACTTGGGAAAAATCTTGTTCGGCAAATGTTTTTCTGGAAATACTGATGGATGCCTCTTCACATATGACCCTCCATAGGTAAGATTGAGGTACGTCAAGCTCGTGACGATAAACAAGCGTTTCTTGGGAGGCAACCCAAGTCAAAAATTTCTTTTCAATCTTGTCTCTTTGTGTTATTTGTTTTATAGTGATAGAACTCATGAGATCTATTGACATTAAATTCATTTGTTCCCATTTGCAACATTAGACTCATCATGCTATGTATGCACTAATGTTTTGTTCAAAATCTGGACTTTATGGAACCAACAAGATTGATTTAAACCATACCGGTCTTTGTACTGGATGGATTACAAAATCCATGATTTTTTTTTAGAAATATGTTTTAAAAAAAATTATTTATTTATTAATTCCCTAGAGGATTAAACAAACAAAATAAGAAGGGAAATGGTGATCAAATGTTTTGAAAACCCTAATTGGGGTTTATTGGGAGACAGAAGGACTTCCTTGTAATTTAAAAAGTTTTTGAGGATTAAAGGGAAACTATTCCCTCTCCCAGGAGTGGACCTAAGTGTAATCTAGAAGGATATGGGGACCTCTGGATAATTTCCGGCAGTCAACGGCTAGGATTAGAAGATCATGGATTTATGCTATCGCGAGGCATTATAATGGTTGTGGTGTAGCCACATGGCGAGCTGAGAATAAATCTATCTGATTGTGGATCAGATACGAGGCAAAGGGTGACGATCGGGCTGTGGACTCATTTTAAATCCTAGCCCTTGATTTGAGCGAGGCAGTCAAGATTGGATGACGAACCGTTGGATATGAGGATGGAATCCTCACAGCCCAATCTAGAAAGCTGATCATGAGGAAGGCTGAGAAACGCCTGACTCTCAGCCAAACCGCCACCGCGCGAGTGCCGCCGCCTCTTCCGGCCGTTACGCGTGGGAAGGCCGGTCACGTCTGCGGCGATACCCTACTAACGGACCCGACGGCTCGTCTCCCTCAGTCTATAAATACTGGAGGCCCTGCACAGTGCAAAGACACAAGAAAGACAGCGAAGAACTTCAAAGAAGTCTTCCGGCGCCGGCGACCGAAAAAAGGAACAGCAACCCGGTTCTTGGCTTCAGTGGAGCTCGCGAGCACCACCGCCGTCCTCGACGAAGGAGGAGGTGTCAACAGTAGCAGAACCTCTTCTGAAAGCTCAGTGCTTTGGTTGGTGGCCGGACTCGCCGGAAAGACAAGGCTGTCCGTTTGGCGAAGAGGGTCTTCGAGCGGGGCTGAGAACCGGTCCCCAATTTCGGTAAATTCTCCTCTATTGTTTTTATCATACTTAGAAGTGTAGATCGTACAATGCATATTGTTTTCGTTAGAGATCACCGGAAAAAAAATAAAATAAAATAAAACTCCGGCCGAATGCGAGAAGCTCCAAGGAGGGGGGAGCTAGAAACACTATAGGACCGCTGGGAAGCCCTCGGCCGGAGGAGTGTCTGATGCGACCAATTCCCGGTGATTATGTTCCCTGGAGGATCGAGGTCGGGAACTCCGACGAAGTTCAGTCGTGGCCGGGTAGAAGATAGAGGTTGAAGAAGATGATAAAATAACGAAAAACAATAAATTAATTAACTAGTGGAAATATCTCCTAGGAAACTTAGGAAATGTGACAAATATTAAGATGGTTAGTAGTTTTAAGTAAACCTTGGTAGTGTGACAATAAATGGATTAATTGATTTATATATAGTTAAAATAACTATATAAGCTAGGTGTGACAAAAATTAAGTTAATTGACTAGGCTGATTTAAAGATCTTGATAAGATTTTAAATCTTGGTAATGTGACAAATTAATAGAATAATTTTGGGAAGATATAGTTATTCTATGTGTGACAAATTTAGTTGATTAAAGTTGGAATAATTTGAGAGGTTATTAAGGTTATTAAATACTTTTAATAAACCTTATGGTGTGACGACGATTAATCAAATTAAATTGGTTAAATCAAAACAACGTGGTTGAAAGGTTGGAGATTGGGCTCAACCAAATCAGGACATGATATAAACTACTAACATGAGTGGGTTAGTTTTGTTAAATGATTCAAAGGTGAACCCAATCCAAATGACTAAAATGCCCTTCTTTGGTAAAAAGGGCTAAGGTCAAGCTAAACTGTGAAATGGGCTTGAAATGGGCCCAATTCACCTTAAGTGATTTGAGATGTCTAAATAAGGTTTAGACTCGACAAGTAAACTAGAGTTGACTAGGTTTGACCAAGTTGGGTCCAGAGTCGACTAAAGTACATGGAAACATAGGATAAGGACCCATAACCCGAGAGGTGGCCACAACGATAAACATGCATATGCAACTAGAGACATAGGGATTTATTAGAGACTTGACTCTAAAGGAACTCTATATGCCAGATACTCTCGGGGAGTTGTAAGGCATTCGAGAGAAGACTAGAAGGGCTTCTAGTTCCAACAAGAGGTAAGTACACTTGCCTAGTTCCCTCCCGGTTTCGGGTTTTCTTGGACTTGCTTATGTTTTCTTGTTACATGCCTTACTGTTATCATACATGCTATTTGTATCTATTTAGATTCCTGTTGAGCATGTATGCTTGTTTCGGGATGTTGGTGTCCCTGTTTGTATGGTCTACTGCCCGGACTCAGTGGAGCGTGGGGCTCCGATAGGGGAATATTCAGGGATAAGACCCTCTGGCATTTCTGCCTGCCTTGCCAGAGAGGCGAATCTCTGGTGGTCTTACCTGTCAGTGGGCTTGATTCACTGACCGTGTTAACACGTATAAGAGGTAGTTCTACCGAATTTCGACCGGAGGGCCGAACGACTTGAAGGTCGTGCTTACAGCAAGTAGCTGGACATACTGGCCGGGAGTGATCCTTGAGTTCTCTTTGAAACTCTTCACAGAGCCCGAGGCTTTCTGTATCAGGGGTCGTACCTTTGGATTGTTTCTGGTAGACTCCTAGGATTGTGTTACTTGGTATTGTGACCTCATTGTTTGACATATTGCCTATTTACGTCTTTGTGACCCCGCAGGGATACTTACTGGGCTTTCCATTCGAAAGCTCATGCGTTTTGCTCTTTCTCTTTTACAGATTCCAAGGTTTAAGGGGTGGAGCTTGAGGAGAGGTCACTAGGAGATCCGAGGTCTGGGAGTCTTCTCTATCTTGTGTTTTGTGAGCTTTACTTTGTGTAGGACCCGTATAGGGACCAGACTGTGTATAGGGCCTATGGACCCTTATGACTCTGTGTTCTTTTGAACTTGAGTTTATGTTATGGATTGTTATCTGCTTATCACATTTAGGCCTTGTATTTGAGTTGAGCTTGTCTCTGCTGGAGTACGGCCGGTCTGTTGACGTGCCCGAGGTCCCGGGATCCGGGTCGGGGCGTGACAAACAATCTATAATACATGGCAACATCTAACAATTTCCTACCCTTATACATGAACATTTCATCATCCATCTCCTACCCTAGATTCATGAATTCAATTGGGGCTTTCCCAAGTTTAATCTTTCAATTAGCTAGTTAATTGTAGGGTTGTTCTTAAGAAGCTCATAATAGGGGACTCAAGTCTGATGGAGCTCGAGCTCGCTGTTGAGCTGAGGCGGAGCTGTAAGGGCAGCGGGACTGGGCACCACTCTGGCTAGATGAGAGGGATCTTGCAGGCGGCGGCCGGCGTGGAAGCAGCGGTGGCCGGTAACTATGCAACTAGCTGGCGCCGGGACTGGAGCCACGCGCGCGCACGGACGGGGGTAGCGCGGCGACGCAGGAGGACTAGTGGCGGCGCGGACCGGCATCCTCACCGGCGGCCTCACCTGCGGCAGGTGGTAGGCGGCAGGCGGCGGCGGTTCAGGTGTGCTGCGAGGGTGGGTAAGGGCGGAAAAAGGTGTTATGAGAATCGAGAGAGAGAGAGAGAGAGAGAAATCTCAAATCTCTCAAAAATCTCTCAAATCCCTCTCTCTCTCTCTCTCTCACTTTACAAATAAGAGCAAAAATATCAAATATTTTGTTTTATTATAATTTAATAATTAATTCAACTACTTTAACTTATCTATTGAATAATAATTTTGATTAATTTATAATATCTTCTAAAATATCTCCTACTAAAGGTCGAACAACTTTTCGTTGATCTTATCTTGTTAGTGTGCTGTTACGAGGGTGACCAATAATACTATCTGACTCGTCTCTATCTCTGACCAGATCAGGGAATCTCGGGTAAGACGACCCTAGTGACACGAGCTGACTGTAGCATCACGGGTTATCCCTGCTCCCGACCCAGATCCGTGTATCTCGGCTTTTGACTCGGCCAGATCTACTTTATCGGGACTCTAACTTTTGTCCAATATTCCTACTTAATTAATCTAAATTAATTAATATTTAATTAATCTTTGGTTTAATTAATCGAATCTGCCGACCATCCACCTCCAACTATTCTATGTATCTCTGGCCTGGCCCAATAAGGCCTTCTCTAGGCCCTATAGTTGCGAGGCTGGATTTCGGGTCCATTAAAATCCAATTTTCTTTAACTTGAGGTTAGTAATGATTTATGTGATTTTGAGCGAATTAACCTCATTTAAAATTTCAAAAATTTACTGAAACGGACTTAGAAAATTATGGGATGTTACACCCTCTTACTAGGCCTGGGTATAAATATCATGCTTGTCATGAAGAGACTGTCAGTATAGAATACGAAACAAACAGTTGTACATGCACATATCCATGACACCAATATCTTGAATATGTATGAACAATAGCGAACTCAAAGAGATAGGAAGCCAAACCAAGGCACATATTTAAGGAAAACATTAACTCAAATATGTATAAGCAACATATAAAGGAGATAAAAGCACAAGAATCACAAGCAAGGTAGGAAGAAGAAATACTCACAACATCCGTGCGAGAGCCAACCTGGCTTAAAGGAAAATTTTCCGATCATCATTGAGACTCACGCGCCCGAATCAAGGTCTAGTAGATATATTGTAAAATCTCAGTTTTTCTATACTTAAAAACTTTATATATATATATATATATATATATATATATATATATATATATGAATACAAGTGTTCATAAGTAAATTTACCAATTTACTACTTAAATAGCTACCATGAACTCCAATGTTCATGAGTTCTAAGAAAATTTCGGCAGCATCTCCTTTATTTATCGACCCTCGAAAATTGTACAACCATTCACCATTAAATTTAAGTTCATGTATACATTAATCCTACAGGTCCTCCAAGTTACAAAAGGCCTTAGATATTATGAAACCACTTAGTAGGATGCATACTAGCCAAATAGAAAAATTCCAGTAGTTCTAAGCAATGTTATACAATTATGTATACTAGTGATTAATTATTCAACATCCTCTCCATATAAGCACGCTTTTGGTAATTAAACTCCAAATTCATTCATTGTCAATACCCCACTTTTATTCTAACAGCTGCAGTTATACTCCATAACATCTCAAGCCACCCCAATTAAGGGTTTGGATAAGCTTCTATTATGTTCTCTTCTAATGCTTGCATGTGAATAGGGAAAGCTAGTCATTAATCATAGATAAGTTTTCTATTATGTTCTCTTCTAATGCTTGCATGAGAACATAATTATCACCCTGGACAAACTTACCATCAAACACTAACGGGGAAATCGCACCAACTGCTACTTATGCAACAAGCAGGAGGAAATGATGCACCACCTGTTGATTGCGTGCTCGGTCACTAGGCAAATATGCAAACATTATTGCTCATTATTTAACCTGGCATCTTGCCCCCAGTTGATACAAGACCTCTGGGACACAATAACATTGGGAAGCAGCTACACAAGGAGACACGAACGGGATGGCACCTTGCAGTCATGGCCATAACCTGGAGTATCTGGCTGAAAAGAAACTATAGATGCTTCAGAAACAAACAACGTGTTTGCTCCGGAATCATTTGTGGGATCGCGTTTCTACTCAAATTCTGGTACGACGCAACCAATGACGCCAAGAAGTCAATATTGGGTCCGATGGCATCCGTCGTCTGGAGATCCTTGGCCTCTAAACGGGCTATCCGGCCACAGGTGGAATAGAATGGGGATGACTTCAATGATGAGTCACAAGGACAACACACCCAGGAGTAGTCTCGGGAGTAGTAGCATGTAACACTGGAACCCCAGATGGGGAACTAGACGGGAGCTTAGATAGGAGCAACCCTCTATGCCAAACCTACCTAATCAATAAATGTAAAAAAAAAATTGTGTTTAATTTATCTTTTACTTTATATGTGTTTGTCATTCATTGGATTAACCGTTTGAGAAATGAAAAATGTCACGCCCCGACCCGGATCCCTGACCTCGAAAGGCCAAGATTATCAGACCGCACCCAAGTAGAGAGGCTTAACCCCACTCGGATACAAGGCCTAAGGAAATCATAGCAGATAACAAATACCTCAAAATTTAATAATCAGATAATATCAGAGTCACAACGAAAATCTAAATCAATAAGGGTTTACATACCCTACACATGGTCAAGGCCCTATAAGGGTCCTACAATAACACCACCTCAAGAACACCACCTCAAGAACAAGTGTGACCTGAGGTTCTCGAACCTCTACAAAATCAACCCAACCCCTCGCTCAACCTCCCGAGTCCGAGTCACCTACTCCTCGGGACCTGAAAAAGAAAGAAGGGAAGCAAGCGCATGAGCTTTCGAAAGGAAAGCCCAGTAAGTACCCCCGCGGGGTCACAAGACATAAATGAGCAATATGCCAAATAATAAGGTCACAACACCAAGAAACACAACTCTAGGAGTCTACCAGAAACAATCCAAAGGTACGACCCCTTGTAACAGAAGCCCTCGAGCCCCTGTGATGAGTTTCAAGAAAACTCAAGGATCACCCCTACCAAGATGTCCAAAATATTTGTCGTAAGCACGACCTTTTGGTCGCTCGACCCTCCTGGCCGCAATTCGGTAGAACTACCTCTCCCTACATGTTAACACGGCCGTACCATGCCCATCGATAGGTAAGACCACCAGAGAATTACCTCTCCGCAAGGCGCATGAAACGCCGGGTCCCGCCCCTCAACATTCCCCTATCGGAACTCCCTAGCTCCACCGAAGTCCGGCAAGAGAACAAACTCAACCTACACACACCCACCCGACCAACACAAGCACCGTGTGTCTCTATGGTCAAGTGCCGGACAATAGGAGGCTATGCTCAATGAGTAATGTATACTTCCTCGACGCATACCGCCTCGCCTCAAGCACACAAGCACCAATTTAACCTCCACAAAGATCGCCTCTGGTCATATGTTGGTATGCTCGGTGAGCATCAACGAAGAGATAGTGAAACCACGCACTCCTATCCGACAGAGCATGTGCTCACGTGTTTCCACGGCCACGCGCCGATCAACGGATCCTCGTGATCAGTTAACACTACCTCTAGCACACCAATCACACACATACCAGGAAAGACATCAAAAGAATATGTATGTGCATGCATCCAAGAATATCAGGTACCAAACAAAAGACATGCTAACAAATAGCATACATTAAATCAAGAAAACAACTAGCCAATAAATAAGGGAACTAGGCAAGAGCACTTACAACAACATACATAACAAAAGTCAAGAACGCTCCGTAGAGTGGGGTAGTAGGCAAAAGTACTTACCTCTAACAAGAGCTGGAAACTCCCCTAGTTTCCTCCTGACGTGTCTCTAAGCCTCCACGTCGATATCTGATAGCAAAGTCTCTATCAGTGTCAAAATAGCAACAACCCTACATCCTAGATGCACAAGCATAACTCTCTCGCTTTCGGTGGTCCTAAGCTCAATTAAACGGGTCCTTAAAACCATTTACGTGGTTACCGACCATTTTCCCTCATTTCCAAGTCCTTTAGTTGACTTTCAACTCTTGGTCAACTCTAGTCAACTTTGGTCAATCAGAATCGTCCTACCTTACTTTTATGGTACGCACCCTCATTGGCCGTTTCTAGTCTTCTTAGCTAAATTGGGCCCATCTACCAAGCCCAGTAGTTTAGCTTAACCTTGTCTTGTCTTTTATTCGACCCTCAACTTTTCACTTGGTTAACAAGTCCATTGTTCAACTTGACAATCTATTATTCATGAGCCTAACATATATCTCGATCATGCTTGGTAACTTTGACAATTTGGGCCCACTCGTCAAGCCCACTAAGTTCTCTAGCCTTCTTATCAAACAACACCTATGCTAATCCTTAAATCATTCCCATAAACAAGCAACCTCAAGTTACTCATGTCCATGCTTTCATGAACCTTCAATGATAGGGATGGATTGGTTTTACACTGCTCATGATCATGTATATACATTCAATTCATGAAACCACCCATGGAGGTCAAACTCCAACCCTTGGACCAATTCTTTACTCATTTAATTCCCCATCTATCCTTATAACCCATGCATCCATGCATATATGAATCCTCATATTTATCACCACACATAATTGAGATGCAGGAATTTAAAGAAACTCACCAAGTTAGATGTCTATAGACACTGAAGACAAACTGACCGTCCAAACAAGATCTCCACGGTTCAGATTGGGTCAGGATAAGTCTTTACTATGCTCACCAAAAATCAGCTCGATCAGACTAGAAATGATCATCCAATTGAAGTAGATGATGAAACTGGTCGGTGCAGGAAATCAGCAGTGATAGGTTCTGTTTCACACCCCAGAAACCTACTCTACCGGACACCAAAAACAATCTTAACCGTTCAAATTGAAGAATAAGGAGTCAAGAACAATCTCACCAAAACTCAGCACGATCCAACGGTGAACATGGTCGGAATGGCAATGAAAATAGAGCATGCTCAACACTCCTTTGAACAGAAGATCCTAGTCTCTCAAGCTTTCTTCTCTTTTCTTCCTTCCTCTCACCTCTCTTCTTGATTCCCAATTGCCCATAAACTTTCTCAAACTTGCTATTGCTCTATGCCAAGCTTCAAGATTATATGCTTTATATAGGCCTCACAAGTGTAACCTCTACAACTCTTCACATTCTAAACCTCCCCCATAAATCCCAAGATAACACCCAAATAATTCCAACCTTTCAAATTCATAACCCCATGGCACCCTTCCCATTCCAAACCTCCCTCATAAACCCCAAAGACAACACCCAAATATTTCCAACCTTTCAACTTCATAACTAAGTTAACTTGACCAAGTTTCATTTAACTAATTCACCAATTAATCCAATTAATGGATTAACCTAACCCATCTATTCAAATCCAATGTCAAGCTTAATCAAGCCATTGATTAACTTAAATTTGGATTAAACCACTTTGCTACTGGACCAACCCAAGTCATTCGATTCAATCAAATTAATTTAACTAGCTTGGATTCAACCCGATCCCTCTTTGTTACTTGACTAACCTTAGCCAATTAACTTGATTAGTTCAATTTTGTCACACCACCAAGGTTTTAAAAAAAATCTCATTAAAATATTTAGTAGTCTTACTAAATAATTTTAGTCATGCAAGATAACTAATCAACTTAATCTTGTCACATAGAATAATCATACCATATAATGAATTATTCTAATATTTTGTCACACTACCAAGATATAAAATCTTATCAAGATCCTTAAATCTTCTTTATTAATCAAATTATGTCACATTACCAAAGTCCCATATAGTTATTTAACTATGCAATACGATTAATTAATTATCTGTCACACTTATAAAGTCACATTATTTTAACTATACAAAATAATTAATCAAATAATTGTCACACTGTAGTTCCAATTATTATTTTAATCATACTAGATATTTAATCAATCTAATAAGTTGTCACACTACCAAAATTAAAATCAATTATTTTGCTTGATTAATTAACCATTAACCAAAAGATTAAACAACAAACTAATTAATTAATTTAATTAATTAATCATCTTCCCCCTTCTCTCACGGCCGAGCCCCACCGGAGAAGCTTCACGGAAGGACCCAAATTTTCTCGTCTGAGGACTCTCACCGCTGTGTCTCCTAAGGCCGAAGTTTCGCCTCTAGGCTACCTCTTAGCATACCCCGTGACCTCCCACACCCTCTCCCGCCCCACTCGTGTCAACGTTCATCCTCTCCGGCGAGTTCAAGACCCTAGCTAGGATGCGAGAAATACAAAATTGAAAGTGGGAATCGGTTCATACCTTACTCCCACTTCTCCTGGTGCTGAAAATGGCGACAAAGACCCCTTGTGGCCGAATCTCCCTTTTCCGGCCAACCCTCCCCGTCGACCTCCTTGGTTTCCTTCTTCTCGCTGCTTCAAGACGAGCTGAGGTGGGGTTTTTATAGGGGAAGGAAGGTGAACCGATCGCCAACGCCCTCGCCTTCATTCTCCGTTCGGCGAGGCGGTTCTTCCGCTTGTAACGTCCGGGGAAAGGGGCGGCGCGCGCGGCGGCTCTCGCCGGTGGAGAAATGGCAGCCCCTGCCTCGGGATGGGTATTCAGCAATTAAAGGCAAGGATCGCTTGATTAACATTAACGGTATCTAAACTGCCTCGGTTTCGACACTAGTTAGATCAACGTCCTAGATTGAATCCCGACCAACGATCGGATTCTAATCATTTGCCTAGGATCGAACAACCTTAAGATCAAGCGCTGAGATTTGAAACAAATCAACGGCTGGATCTTCATCTCCCCCCTCGCATCCAACACTCCAAAAGCCGGACGTCTCACAATGGGCCACGTGGCATCACGGATGCCCCTATAACTCCACTCGATCAGCACCAATCCCAGATCCTCCAATCTCAGCCACTCATTTGCTCGTATAAGGGTTTTTATCTGGCAAATTAACCAGAAGCCCCTGAAATTATTTAGGTTGCATCCAGGTCCCTCTGCTGTGAGAGAGGAAAATTTCCATCCAGTCCTCGAAACTTTTAATAATTACCAAAAAGGCCCTTCTGACCCCTAATTAGGGTTTTAACTTATTACTTGGTTTAATTACCAACTAATTAAAGGGAGTTAATACAATCCATGTATTCAAAGTTCGGGGTATCCTTTAACAAATCAAAAAAAAAAATTTAGAAATCTTGTTTCTCCAACTAAAATTTCATTTTGATTATAACTTGGGGGCTTACCTCATTTACCAATCAATTAGAAAGCAAAAACCCAAAATAAAATTTTAATCCCTAAAACCCCTGGGTTTTTACAAAAAATATATAGGTAATGCTCTTCTTTTCTTTCTTTACTATCTTTTTTTTTTAATTTCACATAAAAAAATATATATTTCTATTATAAAAACCCCTCAAATCATATTAAAATCTTTTTAAAAATAATACAAAAATTATTTAATAAAAATATATTTCATAACTTAAAAAAAAAATCATCCAACCAATCAAAGACTTCATTCTAAATTATTTATTTGTAAATTTATTTTTTAATACTTTCATACTTTAAATAATTAATTTTTTAATCATTGAAACTAATACTTAAAACCATTAATCAATTTAGAATTTTTGTGTAAAAATCAAATCTTATAGTATTTTCTTTTTTCATTTGAAATTATAATTATTAATACTTTAAAAACTTTATGTACTTAATATTTTATTTCATCAAAACTAAAACTGAAAATCATTAATCAGTTTAAAAATTTTGTTAAAAATCAAACGTTTTATTGTTTTCTCTCAAAATTTAATTTAAATTATAGAATTCTTTATAAAATTCAAATTAGTAAAAATGTGAAAATAATCCACATTTACAAATGTAGTTCTAATAGTTAAGTTTAGAGAAATTATTTCATATTATTTTTGAAAAAATTGAATTGATAAATTTTTTCTAATTAACCGAAACATAAAAATAATAAATATATTAATTAAAAATTTATAAAACACACTATAAAATATAGATTAGGAAGAGGCAATAAATATAATTTTTAATTTTATATGATTTCAGATTTAAGGAATGAAGAACTATAACAAATTTTTATGCATGTAATTTTAACTTTGTTTGTTTCACATGTACTTCACTGTACTGCACCTAATTTGTTTGCAAGTATGTGAATATTTTGAATTTTTTTTATCTAATTTACAACTTCTTTGAGTAAATTTTTTAAAAATATAATTTTTATAAATTGTATTGCTTAATAATGTAATTTAAAGAATTTCTAAACATATATAAAAAAAATTGGGACCCTTCTATATCAATATCAGAAAATTAATATCACATTTTAAAAAATTAATAATAATTAAATAATATTATTTAAAAAAATCCTGAGCATCGCGAGGGCCATTTGCTTGTTGACTTTCTATTGAGAATGGGTGCAATTATGTCATTGAAAGAAATTGTTACTTCTTTGTTGAATTTCTTCCAATAGATTCAAAAAATAAAAGACTGATAAAACAAGAATTGGGCCAAAAACTTTCACTAAAGAAGAAATCAGTAGAACTGTATGTGCCAAGTAAAGAAACATAAATGGAGATCAAACAAGTATGTTTCGGGCTTTTACCTCAAAAAATGAACAAATGGTGGTTGGTGGTACATAGTTGAGAGTATTTCTTGTTTAATCAGTCCAAAACACCAAACACAAGTTCTATCTTTCTTGAGATTTGTTGAATGCCCCAAACTTCTTCCGAGAAAAACAAGTGAGAAGATCTTAATTTAAAAATTCCAAGTGTATAGAGAAAATAAGACGACCAAAAATAAAGTGCTACAGATACAAAGAAAAAAAAGATCAAGAGACATAAATATTTCACTATGTCCCATATCACTGTAATTCCTCAATCATTACATGTTGTCAGGAACTTCAAGGAAATGATTTTTTTTTTGAAAAAATATGCAGAAAATGAGAGAACCATACCTGCACCAAGGAAAAACTGAGAATTTTGCTGATAACTCAAGTCTTCGGAGCTGATCAAAGCAATCAAAAATTGAAAACCCCAAACTAAACCAAGAACATTTTTCATTCGAAAGGAAGAAGAGAAGAGGAGAAGAAAAAAAAAATTTTCCAACAGGACAGAAATATCTACAAACAAAATATAGTGCTCATAGATTGAAAAGAAAAAAACAAACAAAATATAGTGCATCAATCCTTATTTGCAAAGGAAAGACAAGATAGTCAACTCCAATTAGATAATTTACAAAGGGTATTTATAATAAAAATTACAGATATAAACTCCTGAAAAATGCTATCATGAAATCCTGGGAGATGATCAAAGAAAAGCTGACCTTCTAATACAATATATTGTGTTGATGCCAAAAACTGGTCCACGTCACGTTTCGGTCACTGTTGCCTCGTGATCTGGTCTCAGCTCTCGACCAACGGTTAGAATTTATAGTTGATGTGGATGCTTACCTCTGCCTCTGGAGTAGGAGCATCATAAAAATTCGGAATTCACTGGAATTACTCATCGTGAGGCACAGAAAAGGAGAGAGGCGGTGATCTAATTGGGCCTTTACGCGGGATTCGGCTCGATGCTTAAGTCGAGAAAACTTGAATAGAGAATCTTAGTTTTAGGCGCTTTTTTGTGTGATGAGTTTTTTCGGATCCCTTTTCTATCTATTGGCGCTCTCCTTTTATAGCACCTTAGAAGGCTGGTTCGGGGAAAGGCGTGGAGTAAGCGCGAGTTGGTGAAATATCTCTTAAAGGCGGTAGGAAAGGTGGGAAAGGCGGTAGGAAAATATCTCGCCTACTTTAGCAAGTGGATAAGGCCCACTCACCGTAGAGGTGTTAGATGTTTCTCTATCTCTTTCTTTCTACCCTACGCCTACGCCTTTATGAGAGGTTGTTACAATTCCACGGACTTGTTCGAGGATTGAATCCTTTACGCTATTATTCACGAAAGCGGAATTTGTGCAAAGATGGTGATACCGCCATATAGCCAAAGGAACAAGTGGTCCTTTAGCTTAACGACACCCTGCCTTCACCAAATATATCCGTAGAACATAGTCCCTCCCCTAGTGTACTTGTTCGAAAAATCTAAGTGAGGGGTGAGCTAAACGTTGCGCCGCTTGGTTCGAGAACAAGTATCGTTCTTAGTTAGGCATGTCTATGTGTAGTAGGCTCGTGAGATACAAATGCTTGTACCTAAAGGTCACATGTTTTAATAGGCGACCGGCGTTTGCATGTTATCTTCTCACCAAGTATCGAGGTAGATTTTTGGTTCCGTAATTCCTATATAGTGTCGATGGGCTCTCCATTTAAGGGCTTGTATGGATAGGGTGTTTTGACTAGAAAACTTTTGCACCTCTTGTATTTTTGTATCATGGCTCAAATGCTTGTCTTTTACAAGTTTTTCACTTTTTCTCAATGCTCTACTGCTTTGAATTCCCAGTTCTTTTATGAGCACCATCGGAATTAAGGGATCGGGGTAATCCAATTTGGTAAGTCCAAATGGTCGTGTTTGGCCGCCTATTTTGCCGATTGGATGTGGGGTAGGTGAAATGAGCATAGACGGTGGGAAGCTTTTCATGTTGACTACGGTGTGGAGGCGGGGAGACCTCAGTTTTTCTTAGGGGTATGCGCTTCGAGGTTGAGATATTCGAGACTAATTTGCCGTAGAGAGGTGGGTCCCCACCTCCGCCCTCGTGCGAACCAAGCTCCCCAAGAATGCTTGAGGATAGCGGCAGTGCGGAAGCCCGTATCTCCTCCGAAGTCTTATCCGGAAGGCATTCTTCGGACGGGTCCGCTGGACGTTTAGTTAGGATAATCCGTTGTCGGAAATATAGTTAGGATAATCCGCTCGAAATATGTTTTAGAGTTTGTTATATCGCTTTATTTACATCCCATTATGTGTAATTTGAATAAATGACATTTTGTCATTTGTTTTAAATCCTTTTGGCCTTTTTATGGCCTTTTGTTGATGATCCTATGTTGGAGTGTCTTTGTCTTTGTCGCGGTACAAAGCTCTCCATGTGTACCGCTCTACCTTCCATGTAACGCTTCTTGTTTTTCTAAGGCGACGTGTCTCCTTTACTATTTAGCATTTAAAGGGGATAGTGGCGCGACATGCTTATGTGCGCTGTCAACGCTATGATAGCGTTATGGGGCTGATTTTCCATGTGTGCGGTGCGCTTGGTATTCTTGGCGATGGGCGAATTTTGGGAATTTTGAGGTGTATGATTGTTGTTTGAGCGGTTCGGGATTGTAGGCCTTTGATTCAAGGGTTCGGTCGAACACAACCCTAAGATCCTAACGCCAAGGATTCATTGCTTTTTGTATATAAGAGGGAACCGCGCAAAGAAAAGATTGCTTCGAAAATCAGTCCTCTTCTCATTTCCTCTTCTCAAATTGGTTTAGTGCTTTTTTCTTATCTTTTTCCTCCTCTAAGGTAATGGCTAGTGTTACTTCTTCTTCCTCTAGTTCTTCCTCATCCTCGATTCCTTTTTCGTCCAACCCTACGGTTTTACATTTGTGATTCCGGCGTCCGGGTGAACTTGGAGGCCCAGGTTCAAGGTTGGGTTCATCCTGCCTCTAGGCAACTTGGGGTCCGATACATTCATAAGTCTTCTTGGACAAATTGGAGGTAGATAGCACGGTAACTAAGTATGAGATAAATCTCTCACCTGCTTGAGGTTAGGGTTCCTTTGTTCGGGGAGAGGGCAAGTTTTCCTGTGTGGAAGGGGAGATAGCCATCTATCAAGATGCGCTATTAGGTGGCCTTAGACTCCCTTTTTTGATTTTGCTAAAGGCATTTACTAGAGGAGTATCATTTGTGTCCTTCATAGTTGGCCCCATTCTTGGGAACCATGAGCGGCTTTGTTATCGTTTTCAAGCATTACTTTAATAAATCCGACCGTCCGTTGGTTCCGTATGCTTTTTAGTCTATGTCTAGAGTCTAATGCCGATTGGTATTACTTCTCTGCTCGTCTTCCGGGAGGAAATTTTTAGGGAAGGTTCCTTCTTCCATTGCGATGGAAGAGCAAATTTTTCTTTGTCAAAAGTAAGTCCGAGTGGGATGTCCGAACAAAGTGGGAGGTTCCCCGAACGGACACGCCAGGAAAGCGAAGAAGAGGTGGGTCTTCTTAAGTAAGTCAATGATAGGGTTATCCAAAGTGTACATGGATGAGTTCTTGACAATGGAAAACCTTGTTAAATGTCGCTTAATAGTGTCGCGGTAGGAATTATTCAGGTACCTTACTAGCGATTTTTAACTTCACAAGATTATCTAATTTTTTGACATTTGTTTTGTAGAAAAAATCATGGAGGACCGTGGACCTCGAAGCTATGTTAAGGGTCTTTTGGCCTCTTTCGAGGGAGGATTCACCGTCTTTATTGCCTAAGAAGAAGAAGGTGGTACTTGACCAAGGGCCTACTTCCAAGGAGGAAAGAAAGAAGAGGAAGAGAAAAGAGACGGCTCTTCCAAAAGAGGGGATTAAGAATGACCCCAGTGCAGGGTCCTCACGGGAGAGGAGGACCAAGAGGAAGAATTCCGAGGACGTATCAGGTCCCGGAATTGTAGAAGAATTAGTGGGGGCGCCTCAGGAAGAGGTTTGTGCGGAAGAAATCCGGCCCGACGCGGTCCCCGATTTCCGAGGGTCCTTCTTCCAGCCGGCCGGAGGACATCCTTCTCGCAGAGGTGAGAATTTCTATTTTCTATAGGTATGTTTCACTTAGAACTTTTAACTTAGGTTTTATTTTGCAGGCGGAGCTAGGAGAAGCGGCCTTCGTGGATAAATTAAGAGTGGTGGATTCCGTTTAAAGGGATGCTGCCTAGCGTAAGGAGTTATCTTCGAGGATACTCCTTTTCGTGATGTCAAGTCCGTAAAGGATGTTTTAATGGCCATGCGCGCCCGAAAGCGGCTCTCTAAAACTCCGAGGGGGGAAGAGGCCACTTACCAATTATTCCGCTCGCCATGCCGGTAAGGGTTGTTCTCATATTTCCCTTTATTTCTAAATTTGGTATATTTTATGAGCTTTGTTATTTCGTAGGACCGCCTGATAGGCGGATCGGGTTAGTGCTCTTTGCCAAGAAGATTTGGCCAAGATGGAAATGAATAGGGTAGATATCGCCAGTTGAGCTCTAGGGTGGCGGCCTTGGAAGAGAAGGAGAAGAAACAAGACATGGCCATCCAAGCCCTTGAGTGAGACAAAAGCCTGAAGCGGCCGCAAATAAATCATACTGAGAAGGAGAAGAACGATCTAGCGGCTCGACTATCTATTTCCAAAGGTTCTCTTCTCGATCAGGAGGATATCAAAGGGTTACAGAGATGAATCGGTGGTGAAGAAGGAACTCCAATCTACTCGGGAGGAAGCGGAGCAGCTCTGGGATCTAAAGTCAGAGGTCACTGAAGCTTCTTGCCGTTCAAGCCGAGTTGGAAATAAGGGGGGAGCGTGATACACTTAAGAAGTATTTGGCTTCCCGCTTGAAAGCTCCTAAGTCCTACTCGCAAAGAAATTAAGGATTTAATGGAACGAGCGGACAATTTAGAGACGGAGGTTGCTTAGGGCTTAAAGTTAAAGATAGGGCCACTGTATATATTCAGTGGTGCAACAAGTGGCCATCATATTTCTCCTAAGGAGGTTTTGTCTATGAAATGGCCGGTTTGGAGTCTTGAAGAAATTCTACCAGCTCAAAGAGCAACAAGTCATCAAGACCCCGGGAGGCTCCTCTCTGCTCCTTCCAGTCTCTTGCTCCTTCCTCGAACCTTCTACCCAAGCTCCTTGAGAAGTGCGCCCGAGGGCCCTAGCTCTTAGGATGTTCTTCTTTTATGAATGTTCTTGTAAATATTACGCCACTTGGAATGTAATTTTTATTCATAGAATCTAAACGCATAAACCTTTATTTTGATGAAGGTTTATTTCCGTGATAGTTATGTAATAACCATATAAGGAATTCATTTGAGAAGTATTTTCGGAAGTCTTTTGTAAACTTCTTCTTTCTTCCTTCTTCCCTTGACTTTGTAAGATGCTCCGTCACGAGTCCTTAGTCCAATCGCGGGACTTTAAGTTGTTGAATGAGGTACTCGTCTTCATAAATGAGATTGTTGCCTCATATTTCGATTTGGATTTTTGTCCTTTGCTTTTTGGATAAGAGTTGTCGTTCATCCCTACAGGATAATTCCGACTCGTCTTCCAAGAATGGGAATTTCACCGCATTTTTGTAGGATGGGAATTTCACCGCATCTTAATAGGATGGGAATTTCACCGCATCTTAATAGGATGGGAATTTCACCGCATCTTAATAGAAAAAAAAGACTTAAGCTTTATTCCGTGAATTTTAAGAAACAACTACAGAATTTACTGATAGTAGCGTCGTAGATGTTGACATGGAATGGGCCGCTTGAGTGTCTTTTCCCATATTTACTAGATAATAGGTGCTTGCTCGGACGATTCTTTGTATGACGTAAGGGCGCTTCCGGATTAGAGTTAGCTTCCCGCTCGGCTTTTATTTCCAAGAAACTCATTTTCCCGTAGGACTAGATCGCCTATTTGGAAGAAGGCTCTTTTTACCCTTGTGTCATAGAACCTTTTTACTTTCTGGCGATAGATGGCTGCCCTTGTTTCCTGACTTCTCCGCTCTTCAAGTAGATCAAGTTCATTTCGGAGTTTTTCTCATTCTCTTACGAGGAGAAAGTTTGATGTGTCCATAAGGTAGGCATCCCTATTTCTGCGGGGATGGCACCGCCCCATAAGTGAGGGAGAATGGGGTCTCCAAAGAGGGAGTTCTTGTTGTTGTCTGTAGGCCCAAAGGGCGCCGGAATTTCTTCTACCCAGCTAGTCCCATTTTCAATACCCGTGTTTTCGGTGTTTGAAGCGAGTGCGGTTTTGTCACTTCTACTTGGCCGTTGGCTTGGGGATGTGTCACGGGACGTTAATACTGATTCAATTCCGGAAACTCGGAAAGCAAAAGCTTTTGAAGGCTTTGTTATCAAACTCGTCCCATTATCGGAAATGAAGGCGTTGGAATGCCAATCGACGGATAAACCGCTAGCAGATTTCGCAAGAATCCCCGACGAGCTTTCTCCGCGATTTTGGCCAAGGGTTCACTTCCACCCATTTGGTGAAGTAGTCAATGGCGACTATTAGAAACTTCATTTGCCTAATCAAGTGGGGAGAACGGCCCTAGGAGATCGACTCCCGGATGGCAAATGGTCGAGGGGCTAATGATGGGTGTAAGTACCGCGTACGATGGTCGCCTCTGAATCTTGGAATGCGGTGCATCGATTTCCGGTGTAACGCTATTGCGTCTTGAGTTAGCGCGTGGCGTAATAACCTTGTCGTAGGACTTTGTAACTTAAGGCTTTGCCTATGTGACCTCCTCCAATGCCTTCGTGAATTTCTTGAAGGATATAACTAGCTTCGTTGGACGCAAGCATCGCAAGAAGGGTTGCGTGATAGGATCTTCTATATAGGTTCTCATCGATGATGGTGTCTTGGCTGGATTTGTAAGAAATCCGTCCGCCTCTGGCTTTGTTGGGATGCGCAGTCCACCTTGTAGATAATTTCGATGGGGTCCATCCGGCTTGACTCTTCGGGTCGCACTTTGTACTTCCTCCTCTAATCCGGATGGTTTTGTGGGAAGATATTGTAGGTTAAAGGAAGGTTACGTATCTCCGTTGGTCTTTGTGGCCTTTTTGGACAGAAAGCGTCCGCTTCTTCGCGTTAAATGGCGACTTTTCAATTTGGAAGCGCAGCAAAGTGTGGAACTATTTTCTTTACCACCGCTTGGTACTTGACCATGTTTCTTCCCTTCGCTTCAAAGCTACCCAAGGTGTAGCTTACTATTAGTCGTGAGTCTAATATACGCGGTGCAGTCCGTGAATCTCGAGCCCCGGGCGGGTGTAATCCTGCGATAAGGAGCTCATATTCGGCCTCATTATTGGTTGCTCGAATTGGAACTTTAGTAATCCGCTGATTTTCCACTTGGAAGGAGAGTAGAGGATCTAACCACCGCCTCGCCTTTTCTTAGCTAAGATCACAACATATAAGGTCCATGGGATGTTAGGGCTTTCTTCTGACTTTGTGACGGGGTTCGCCGCTTTCTTTGGAAAGTTAATTCGCACGAATCTGCCAAAGACTTGAGCCTTTATTGCTGCTCGGGTTTTGTAGGTGAGATCGAACTCACCATTCTATCACCCACTTGGCTAGGCCCGGAGTTTTCGGGTTTATGGAGAATTCGCTTTGGTGGCCGACTCAATACTATGATCTTGTGGGCTTGAAAGTACGGCCTCAACCTCCGTGCAGATGTGATAAGAGCAAAGGCCAACTTTTCAAATGGTAGATATCTCGATTTTGCATCGTTAAGGATTTTACTTGTGTAGTAGATGTGTTTTTTGGACTCCAGTTATCTTCTCTTAGAAGAACTTAGCGACAGCGTGTCGGGGCGCACCGCTAAACGTAGAGTTCTTCCTCCCACTGTGGCTTAGCTAGTATTTGAGGCGTCGGAGATAGTCCTTAAGCCCCCGAAAGGCTTTTTTCGTGATTCTTCCGACTCCATTTTGGGTGCTTTTCTTAGGCTTGGAAGAGGGAGATTTTTCTCTCCGGCTTTGGAGATAATCTGCCAAGCCGAGGGCGGTGACGCCTGCTGAATTTCTTGAAGACTTTTGGCGATCCTAGTCAAGAATAGCTCGATTTTGTCCGGATTCGCTTCTATCCTCTTTGTGTTAAAAATAAATCCTAGAATTTTCCGATCAACGAAAAGAATATTTGTTCTGGGTTTAACCGTGATAGTATAAACCAAGAGGTAAAAAGCCTCTTGTAAGTCCTGATGTGTTCATGGGCCTTTCGCTCTTTACTAAGATATCGTCCACATAGGCTTCAACATTTTCGCCAATTTGCTCTCAAGATCAGATTTATAAGCCTTTGGAAGGTGGCTCCGCATTTTAGGCCGACGGCATCACCTTATAGCGCATGCCCCGTGGCTCATAATGAAAGACGTTTTTCTTTAGAACGTCCTTTGGCCATTCGAGTTTGGTTGTAAACCTTTGAGAAGGCATACAGGAAAGCTCAACATCTCATGCCCCATTGTCGAATCCACCAAACTATCAATTGGACGGTAGTGGAAACGAATCTTTCGGCGAGGCTTTTGTTTAAGTCCGTGAAGTCAGCGCCGCATTATCCTTCATTTTCCGGACGGCTTTTTCACCGTGACCACATTGGCTAACCGATGCAGGGTAGTATATACCTCTGGATAAACTTAGCTTTTAGGAGATTAGATGCTATCCTCCGCTGACTTACGCCTACGGTGCGTGAATTTCTCCTTTTACCTTTGTGGGTTTTAAACGATTGATCGATGTTGAGGCGATGCTCGATGATATTACGCTTTCGCCTCGGCATATCCTCACGAAGACCAAGCCAAGAGATCGAATTTGCTCTCAATATTCTCATGAGATCCCTCCCATTTATTCTGTCATCAAATCCCTAATCCGCACTGCAAGGTCCGGCTCTGGCGGGTTGTGTCTAGGGAATCATAGCAATTCTTCGACAGGTGTAGGTCAAGCACCTCATTTTCCGCTCGCCATTCTCACACTAACATGGCTTCTCAAACCTTTGTCTTGCTTCTTTGTTGAGAGTTTTCCCTTTGAGGGTTGAGACATAGCATTGCCGCGCTGGGTTGATCTCCTCTTATCTCTCCACCGCCACTCTCGGTTGGGAATTTGAGGAGAAGGTGATAAGTGGAGATTATAGCTTTCAAGGTGGAGGTTGGTCTGCTTAAGGATTACGCTGTAACTTGAAGCACAACGACAACCAAGAAGTTCTTTGTCATCATGGATGACTCGGCGAAGTTCCCCGCTGTAACTGGCAAGGAGATCATTCCTTCCGTACTACTTACCTCCTCGAGAACCCTACCAAGGATGATTTCACCGAAGCAAGTCATCTAAGCGCCATATCTCATTCTTTCAAAGCACTCCAAAAGAGGATATCAACTGAACTTCCACTGTCTATCAAAACTCTTTTCATCCGAAACTAGACACTTTGATAGCTTGACAACCAACGCTGGGCCATCATGTGGGTGGCTTAACTCAGCGACGCCATTGTCATAGAAGATGATTGGGCCGTAGGTCGAGATCATCTTCGCGGGCGCTTCTATTTCTGCGTGGTTCCCACCATTCGGGCGTAACTTTTCGAGAGGCTGGGAACTTTCACCACCGCGTGACCGGGACCACCGATAAATCCCACCATTTCTCCTTTTCTTCTTCGGGTTGTGAAATTTCAGGTTCCCTTGAATCTCAAGGTTGATGTATTGTTCCAATTGTCCTTTTCGAACGACATCTTCTATTGCGTTCATCAGGTTGGTACACTTTTCTGTGTTATGTCCTCTGGATTGATGAAACTGGCAATACTTCTTACTGTTCTTTTGCCGTTCGGCGTTTCTTGCGCTCACGCCGAAGCTTTTGTTCTTTGATTTGCATAAGAATGTGGCTTCAGTTTGATTCAAGGTATGGTGATCATATCTCATAATTTTTCCTTCCTTAGAAGGCTCTCTGAAATTTTAGCGTATGTCGCTGGGGGCCGGATGAGGTTTCAGTGCCTCTGTTTATGCCTTTGCCCTCCCGTATGCATCCTTTTTCCTTTCGTATCCGGGGCCTTGGCGCTATGGTGGTGGGTTTTTTCCTTCTAGGTGTCCCAGTCCACGCCTAGCCTCTTCTTCCCAACCCATATAAATTTCCTCGGAATTGATATACTTTTGAAGTGGATCATAAGAGGCGGAATGGTTTTGAGTGGATCTAGTGTCGTGGAAAATCGGAAGGGGGAGTCTAATAACCCTTCCATTAGAAAAGTCACGCGACCGTATCGCGGGCGGAGGTCCGCTAACATTAGCCGCCTTGCCTATGTAACGCTTAAATAGGCCACGGAGCATTTCTTTCCCTCACGCTTAATGCGCAGGATGGGCCGACGGGTTTTCTTTTGCTTTGAGTAATTGGCAAAATAGGCTAGGAAGCGATCTGCTAAAATCAAAAAAAGTAATTGTACTAGATGGGAGATCGATTAAATTAGCCTTGCGCTTTTCCTCTAAGGTGGCGGGAAAAGCTCGCATCTGGCGTCTGTGATTCCAGTGAGGAGCATCTTCAATCAAAAGATTTGCAGGTGTTGGGATGGATCGGTTTGCCTTCATACTAGCTGTCATAACCGGCGGTCCGGGTTATCCGGAACTTGCTCTCCCAATATTTCTTGGATAAAGGGTGAACACATCGAGAACGTGTCGCTTGGACTTTCCGCTTTCTCGAGAGGTTCGCTATGGTGAGTCTTCTATCAATCAGCTGTTTGAGCAGATGGACTATTCGCCCGTCCTTGTCCGTTCGGCTTTGTGGTGGCCTGTACTGCGTCGCGAGCGGAGGAGGTTCTCAACTAGCGGAAAAGGCGGTCCTTCTTTTCTCTTTATGGAGTGCGAGTTCTCGCTCTCCCTACTCGCTGAAATTATCCAAAGGGGCTTCAGAGCAGGCGTTTGGCGTTGGAACTTGTGTAGGAGGCGGAGGATGAGTCAAAGCGTGAACAACCCGAGTCAACCGCTCCAATTGTTGTTGTAGGTTAAGGTAAAATTCGGGGATGCATTCTTGAGGTTGGACTAAGGGATTTTTCCTGATGGCGTAAGATGGTGCGACTATCCGACCGATTTCTTCATGCCTTCGGACCTCGCCAGTCCTTCGGGATTATTTAGGGGCTCCCCGCTCTTGAATTCGCTTTGATCTTCCCGTAGTGGTCATTTGGCTTTTCGTAAGGTCCCTACCGACGGGCCAAACCGCTGATGCCAAAAGCTGGTCCGCCACGCGTTTGATCGCTGTTTCCGTGATCCGTCTCAATCTCGACCAACGGTTAGAATTTATAGTTGATGTGGACGCTTACTGGCCACGAAGTGTGGAGTTAAGAGCATCATAAAACTCCGCCGGAATTACCTAATTACCGGAATTACTCATCACAGCCTCAGTAAAAAGGAGGACGGTGATCGAATTGGGCCTTTCCGCCTTGGGATTGACTCGATGCTTAAGTCGAAAACTTGAATAGAGAATCTTAGTTTTAGCGCTTTTGTGTGATGAGTTTTTTTCGGATCCTTTTCTTCTATTAGCGCTCTCCTTTATAGCACCTTAGAGGCGGTTGGAAAGGTGGTGGAGTAAGGCGAGTTGTGTAAATATCTCTTAAAGTAGGAAGGAAGTGGGAAGCGGTAGGAAAATATCGCTTCACCGGTAGCAAGTGGATAAGGCCCACTCAGCTGTAGAGGCGTTAGATGTTTCTCTCTATCTCTTTCTTTCTACCCCTCGCCTCTAATGCCTTTATGAGAGGGTTGTTACAATTAAATGACTTGTTCGCGAGTTGAATCTTTTACGCTTATTTCTTGCCGAAATGGAATTTGTGCAAAGATGGTGATACTGCCATGTAGCCAAAGGAACAAACGGTCCTTTAGCTTAACGACACCTATCTTCACCAAATATATCCGTAACATATTGTAAAATAATGTTATCATTTTTAGGCAAATAAAAAGGGAAATGTCAAATTATTTAGGCCTGGCATACAAGGAATTGAACTAAAATGGATAAGAGAATATCCAATCTAGCACATGGTAACAAATTATGACACATAGCATAATGATGAGACTATACTTTATATGAGCAGATATTTGGCAAATTGCTAATCTCATTCCCACATTGTGACACAAGGTCAGTTTTACAGAACATGGCTTGATCATTGGTGTGCTAGTTATCATAGGTTGACAGGCCTCTTTGCAACTGGATACAAGGTTATGTACCATCATGTGCTATAGTCCTCAAAACTCAGTTCACAAATATGAGCAACCAAAATGACCACCTTCTTCTTTATATTGAAATACTTATTTCGGAAGTTTATGTGGAAGCATGTTGATCCTAAATTAAGAAAATAAGGATTTATACCAAGGACATAAACATAATGTCCCAGTGAAAAGTCATGATACATACCATGCAAAAGGAAAGGGCAATAGACGACAATATATACCAAAGATTAAGTAAATGAAATATCTATAAAAAGAATATAGTACTCATTAATTTAACCCATGTTAAAAAAAACCCAATGGAAAAGGATATCATCGTTATTGTTGTATCACCTTCTATACACAACCTTGTACCCTCTCCAATCAACAAACTTACAAAGCTTAGGGGCCTCGTGAGAGAATTACTCCAGTAAGTTCTCGGATAACCTACAAACAATAAAACATTGCAATCAGGATGCGCATCAAGCTCTTTATTAAAGTAGACATGCCAATGAAAAAAAACATAAATAAGTAGATAATTCAGAAACCTTGAACTAAAATCTGACTCCAAAACCTCTGTCACATAAATCACATATAAGAAAACCATATCTACATGAATGAGTATATGAAACATAATGTAGGTAAAAACTTGTAATGGATTAATTATGAGGGAATACTAGACAAAGAAAAGAAATGGGAAATACTCCTGATATAATCTAAGTCTATGAAAAAAAACATCCAACACATCTTTTAGAAAGATCACATCAATCATAAAAATAACTTAAGTTTCTTCATAAAACTAAACAATATTGAGTATCTTCATATAATTTGCGACTCGTGAGTTATATTTTTTAGAATTAAGAAAAAACTTTATGAACTAATTACCTCTGACCTATTTTTTATTATATAAAATCTTTTTCATAATAATCTAAGATACAACAATATAAGCACTTCAGTGGATTAAGTGTATGGCAAACTTAGATTATGAAAGTCATTTGCTAATTGCTAGTAATTTCTATTTGTTTCATTAATAGTAAAAACTATTGCATTTAATTCGGAAGTATATACATATATTGAAACTTTTGAGCAAGTCTTGTTTGTTGTTGCCTTACATAGTGAACTATTTAATTATTCACAAGCTTTAGGCTTGCAAATCAAGTCTATCATTAAGATATTTTGCTTATATGAATGGTTGGGAGGGATTGCCCCTTTGGAAGGGCTAGCTATTAAATTTTTGGGACAAACATTAAATTATATTAGTTTGACTAATTTTCTACAAGTATGATCAATCTTTGTATATGTTTCTTCAAAGTCATTGGAGGAGAGAACTTCTTCATCAATTAGCCTCTTTGGCTATGGTTTTTAACTTTGGTTTCTTGTCAACATGGATTAATGTCTTTTTAATCTTTAGATTAATAAAAGAAAAAGAATCTTAATCAATATGGTCTAATGTATAAGTAAACATGAGATGAGCCATGAATTGAATGGATGTATTATATAAACTAAAGATTTATTTTCTCATTCAATTATGTTCAACCTAAATCTAAGTTTGTTATGTTAATAAAAATATTAACAAAAATGTTAATAAAAATATTAACAAAACAAGCAACCCAGGGCACAGAATGCATAATCTAAGTTTCTTCATAAAACTAAACAAACAGTATATATATAATATATAAAATCCTTCAGAAAGAATACATCTATAATTATTACACAGTTCTTCCCTTCAACCTTCAATAAATCCTCTACCCTAATAAGATATAAGCATCATAAAGAAAATCAGTCTGACTATAAACAGAACTCTATAAAAATAAAAGACATTTAGACTCTAATAAATCTAAACAAAAGAGGCATAACAATGCAAATGAGTACCTCAGTGGATAACAAATAGGAGATTCCCGGGGGAACAACCAATACGTGATGTCAATTAGGATTTCCAAAGTTCGAGCACGATCTACAGCTTCTGATGCACACTATAAACCCTAGCAAGAGAGATACTTTAGATGTAACGCCCCGACCCGAATCCCGGGACCTCGGGCACGTCCACAGACCGGCCGTATTCAAGTGGAGACGTGCCCCACTCGGATACAAGGCCTAAATGATAAAGAACAGATAACATTGTTTCCATTGATAATAAGAATTACACAGCGGAAATTTGAAATTTAAAAGTATACTATGGGCCCTACAAGGGTCCTAAAAATTTCATTGTCTCTCTCTAAAAGGTTTGAGATCTTCGAACCTCAACGCGCAGCTCCTGAGTCTGAATTCACTATTCCTTTAATCCTGAAAAGAAAAGGAAATCAAGAAGAATGAGCTTTCGAAAGGAAAGCTCAGTAAGTTCCCCGCAGGGATCTCAACAAAGCCAGTCAATAAGTAATATAAGCAATAAGTATAAATACAAGCAACCGGGACTACGCCCGCACAAACAAGAACCTAGGAGTCTAAAAATATTCAAAGCAAGAACTCCTAGTCAAACACTGGCCCTCGGGCCCGAAACGGAATTCCAAGAATCGATGACACCAAAACTTTCCGTCAGCCCCCAGCCTCTGCTGGAATTCGACCCTCCAGCCATACCTCGGTAGCGCCACCTCTCTCTTACGTGTTAACACGGTCAGTGTATCGTCCCACTGACAGGTTGGACCGCCAGAGTATCCTCCCCCTGGCATGGAACCATCAGAGACGCCAGGGTGTCCTCAGCCCTGAACGCTCCACTCTCACTTGAGCATTCGCTCCACTGAACCGGAAAATGAACCCGTCCGGAGCACGCTTACCCGGCCAGCACACGAGACCATGTTTCCACGGTCAAGTGTCGGCCCACGGGCCAGCGTGTCCAACGAGCATAACAAGCAATAAAAGCACTCTACTCTAGCTCTCAACCATGCACGTACAAAGGAAGGAAAACAAGCAAACATAGGTACGCGCATGCATCCAATAACAGAAGTTCAATAGCACATGCTAAAAGAGATAGCATTAACAAATACAAAGAAAACCCAAAGATGGGCGGGAATCGAGGCGAAGGTAACTTACCTCTAATCGCAATCCAATAACTGCACCGTATCTGTCCTGACGAAGCTCCACCCTCCTCGTCGATATCTGGTAATCATGAATCCACACTCAACACACGCAAGAGTGCTAAAATAATACCTTCTATGCAGTTAAATGGGCCCGGCCCACTACATAATCTCATCTCAGTCCTTTAATTACCTAATCACTCAACTAAATAAGATACCCCCTTTTAATTGAGCCCACAAGCCCGGCCCAAAGCCCAACTCATTCAAAATCGTTTATCCATGCTCATATTAATCACAGAACTCAAACCTCAAGCCTGCACACACCTGAACTTCAGATATCCAAACCTCACTTGCTATCATTTCCAGAGATCCACAAGCACCAACCAAACTAGGAACCCAATCCCATTCAAACACCACTAACAAGCATTAGATTATATGAGTCCATCTCCATAAAACCCACGCCATGAACAAACCTTATAAACCAGTCCTACAGACTACTTCAAATCACACAACCTCTTATATCCATGCACCAACAGAACTTATACCTCATCGATCACACAACCTCTTTCTTTCCCTCTTTTTTTCTAAGCCATACAACAACCAGCCAACACACAACCTCACACAAGCCTTAACCAAACCGAGACCTCAATGGCATCCCCTCTAAACACATTCATTCAAACACTCACAGCAACCTCTCAGAGTTTAAAACCTCTTCACAACCATCAAACACTTACTAAAATTCATTCACACTCCATTAGTCCCTCTTCCAAACAATAGAGACCAAGCCTCACATATGATATCAAAAAAGGAAAAAAAAAACTCTCATCAAACTATTCCCTGAAGAAGCTCAAATACTAACTACCATGCAAACTCTACTCATGCTTATATCCTATCATGTCCTCATTATGCAAGCCAGTGGATGGGTCCTCATTAATCCTTGCCTCCAACGATAATCATAAAACACCTCACTATCTACACTTATCAACAGGTATAAGATTGTAAAGAAGAACAAGACATAGCTCCCTCACACAAACTGACTGCTTCATCATGCTACCATCAGAGAACCATTAACACTCTTTTCAATTGACCATCCAAACCCCAAACAAAACTCATAGAAACCACTCTCTCCCTATCTTATTATTATCCTAGCATTGTTAACTAACAGGAATTTAGAGACCATACTCTCTACTCACTTATGCACCCTCTCTCTTCCTTCACCCAAGCAGGTATGCCAAGGTGGAGAGATCCCGCCATTCCCCTTGCATGCATCACATGTTCTTTAAGTTATCCCATTCTCTAATCACTTTATGACATGAACTATCATCCAAACCCATGCAACTCATAGATAACCCAGTCCCTCACTACCCCATGCCTGCATGTCTAACAGGTTCTCTATTTAAAAACTCAGGGACCAGGAGACTCACCATGCATGCTTGCGCTCACAAAAGTCAGAAACTAACGCACGGGTCAGAGGTTCTCCGTTGCGCTCCAGCGGTTGCCCGGCGAGGCCTGCTTTACACGTCATGTTTCCCCATGGTTCCCTCTCTCTGATCTGAGGAGGTCCACACCACCTCTCCTTTTCTCAGTTCTCCCGCGTAGAAAAAGACGCCGCCGCTCGGAGAAGACGATTGCATCTAGGGTTTGATGGTTCTTCTCTACTTATAGATGCTCGTGGAAGGATCGAAAACGTGGATTCGCGACTGAAGATGAGGTTTATCAAAGATTTTGGATGCTTTGCTCGGCTGGCCGAGATAAACCTGAAAAGATAAACTTGGACTTTTCTTTCTCTCTCTAGATATTTCTCTTTCTCTCTATATCTCTTTCTCTCTATTTATAAATTAAATAAATTTTGAAATGTTTAGAGCCAGCCATGCACGTCCCACTACATGTATATATATATTAGTGTTTATTTCTATCATTACTTATTTTCGTTTGTTTTTTTGAATTCCACAACTAGCATCTATCCCATCACTCAACTCATCCTCTTATCTTTAAAAGATAAATCTTTTATCATATTTCCACAGCCTCATATATATATATATATGATTGTACCCACTCATCACTTTCAAGCATATGACTTATCATTAAACCACTTCCATCACATCATTCCATTTAATATTTAAATTCATATATAATATGTTATCCGAATCCATGTCTATATATATATATATATATATATATTTGAATATAAATATATATACTTATAATATCTTTTCTCTTTTTAAAAAAAAATCAAATTTCACTCTTATTGTATTGTAACTCATAATACAAATATTTATTTATTTTTATTATATATATATATATATATATATATATATATATATATCTTTAAGTATATCTTATCAATCAAAATTACTTGACTTTTGAATTCACATGGCATCTTTTGAATTCTAAACTAACATCCCATCTTTCAAATATATGGATATATATTTATCAAATCACTTTATCTATTCACCATTAAACTAACTATTTATCTATCATGCATACTTTTATATTATCAACATATATTTATATTCTAACCAATATTCTTTTCTAAAATCTCAAATACACCCCTGCTTGTGTTAAACTTGAGAGAGGATACAAATTTTGTTTAAGTCCCCAACTTTTCTGAAATTACAAAAATATCCTTGATGACTCTTCTTAACCCTAATTAAGGCATTATCCAATTTCATCTCTCATTTCAAATTCAAGGGACCTTTCTAATTATGTTATTGTTTAAATAATTAGAACTTCTATTCCACTAAACTCGATTCGATCGAACCTCGGGACTTTTTTTTTAATCATAAATTTTTAGAAAAAATTAATAACCTAAAATCTTCGGGTTTCACATTAGATGCATAGATATCTATGATAAAAGGAGGGAATAAAGGAATTTATCAAAAAAAGCACAAATTTTATCGATTCGGATGAGCGGGGTATTGCCGACTTTTGCTTGCAAAATGAGCCCTTCAAGGAAACTTCAAGCTGTTCTGAGGAGAATAAAGATCAGACCGAAAGACCAGGACGGGCAATACCAACTCACTAGAAAGATCAAACCAAGCAATTGGAACCGGACAGAGGCTTCTTCTCAAGAGACTAGGAGATCGAGAGAGTAAAAAAACTAATTTAGGGTTGCGAAATTTTGGAAAGGAAGAGACATCACGCCAATGGGAAAAGTGGTGCCAATATCATGGCGGTTATAAGCAAACCACCGCTAAAAGAATTCCCTCGTTTCAACCCGCCAATATCGCGGCGGTTTAGTAAAACAGCCTTTAAATGAATGCATTTAGAACCGATTTTAACAAAAACCACAACTAATTACACTCATTTTGTAGCGGTTTAAAAAAATCGCCGCAAAATGACTATATTTAGTGGCGGTTTTGACAAAAACTGCTGCTAAATGTATTCATTTAGCGGCCCTTTACTAAACTGCCTCCATAACCCCTTTAATGTCAGCATTAGCGGCGGTTTTACAAAAACGCCGCTAAATGTCTGCTGTGAAACGCCTCATTTCTTGTAGTGAAGCCATCACTCTTCGAAGTGGTAAAGGGGTAGAATTGTTAGTCAAGAAGCCAACGAGGGTAGAAACTCGGGTGGAAATAGGCAAACCAAAAGAGTCAAAAAGAATAAAGAGAAAGAGAAAGAGGTGAAGCAACCACCGATCTCTGAGTATCAGCCCAAAATTCCCTACCCGGAAAGACTAAAGAAATACAAGGAGGATACTCATTTCAAGAAGTTTTTGGAAACGATCAAGCAGTTATATGTGAGTATACCATTGATTGATGTGCTGATATAGGCGGCTCGGGTAAGTTGGTGTCGAGTTGGCAGATCAACGTAAAGATTGGAAGTGATTAAGCCAATTCCATGATTGGAGCAGTTTCGGGGGTGGTTCTATATTTTGGCCATAACTTTGGCTATAGATGTTGGAATCAAGCATTTGAAATCAATCCGGAAATCTCGTTTCGGCGTGGACTACGTGGTCCCCCAGATCAACTTGGTGGGCGTCTTCTTTGAACTCAAATTCTGTTGGTTTCCCGTCATATCACTATTTAGATATTTTTGCTATTTTTAGTATTAAATTATTTACCAAATTAGGATAGGATTTGAATCCAATTTGATCTCAGATTTTTATTAGCTATATAATTTGTTTAGACTTTTAAATTTAGATAAGGTTTAGTTTTGAATAATAATTTCCCAATTTAGATAAGATGATAGGGTTTCTAGGTAATTCTTTTGAAGCTATTAACCCGACTTGCTGGTTGGTCTTAGATTATTTAATTTTGAGTAATAATATTTTCCTGAATTTTAGAGTATTTTCTCTATTTCTTTTGGTTCTTCATTTGTTCTTCCTTGCGGTTCTTGGATCCTGCTAGCTCGCGGGATAATCGCTACTTTGCCCGGCGTCAGTTGGTATCAAAGAGCTCATCTTCTTCATGTGGCATCGACATCAATGGTTGGAGGTTGTGGTAACCGTGGTCGACGTGGTAGATAGGTTCCGACTAAGAAAGTCCAGTACCATGACCAAAGCGCCCTTGATGAGATGAACGAGGATCTAAAGAGGCAATTCGCGGAGTTAACCCAACGCTTGATGATTAAGGATTTGCAGAAGCAAGTCACAAAGTTATTAAGGCGTCTGGCGACGATTGATTTTGATCGTGGTTGTCGTGGGCAGGTTCCAGCTGAGGAAGTCCACGACCATGATCATAGCGATCAGACGTATAGCCAACCTATCTACGACGATAATGATGAGGCGGAGATCTCGCCCACCTACGACGATGATGAGGAAGAGGTTATCTCGCCCCTCTATGACGAATATGAGGAGGAGACCTCTCCCTTCTACGACGACTTTGAGGAGGAAATTGGTGAACCCATCTATGACGATTACGAGCAGATGATTTGACCAAGCTTGAAGACTTCGGATCATTCTAAAGACATTGTTTTGAACTCGAGGACGAGTTCTTTCCAACCCGGGGTGACTGATATAGGAGGCTCGGGTAAGTTTGTGCCAAGTTGGAAGATCAACATAAAGACTGGAAGTGATCAAGTCAATTCCCTGATTGGAACAGTTTTGGGGTTAGTTCTATATCTGTCATGCCCCTACCCGGATTCCGGGACACCGAGCACGTGAGCAGACCGGCCGTAACCAAGTAAGGCGTACCTTACTTGGCTACAAGGCCTCACTATGTAACAGCAGATAATATAAATTCAAAATAAATATCTCAAATAACTTAATTAAAAAGTTACAGCGGAAACAAAATAAAATAAGTGGGTCGCAAATGTCCTACAAAAGCCAGGCCCTAAATGGGTCCTATAAATAAAGTCTCTCACACAAAAAAATAGAAAGAGATCCTCGGACCTCAGCAAAATACCCCGACCCTCGATCGGCTACCGAGCTCAAGACTCCTACTCCTTAGGATCTGAAAAAGAAAGAACAAGTGCGTGAGCTTTCGAATGGAAAGCTCAGTAAGTACCCCTTGCGGGGTTCAAAAATAGTGATATCAACAGACTGATAAATCAAGTCAAAACAACGGGGGCACGCCCCTCAAAACAATTCCTATGAGTCTGCTACAAACAAACACAAAGGTACGACCCCTATCTACAGCAACTCTCAAGCTCTGCAACGAGTTCCAAAGGAAAGCTTATCAAAACATCTCCCCCGGCCAGCATCATCAGCAACTTGCTGGATCTCGACCCTCCGGTCGTGCGGTCCTTAGATTGCATGTCGTTAACGCCACCTCTCGTATGTGTCGACACAGCCAGTGAATCACCCCCACTGACGGGCAGGATAACCAGAGTATCATCCCTCTAGCATGGCAACCCGAAACACCAGGGTGTCCCATCCCTGATCGTTTCCCAAATGGAGCCCCCACGCTCCACTGAATCCGGGCGGAAGACCAACAACAAAACAGGGATACCAACATCCCGAAACAACCAGGCATGCTCAAAAGAATTCCAAACAAATAACGGAAGCATGTATGGTCTCAAAAAGGCAATAATATCAATAAGATGATATAAGCAAAGCCAAAGAATACTCCGAAGAGTGGGTACGAGGTAAGTGTACTTACCTAAATAAAGTCGACCGGGATTACTCAACAAAATCCCGCCTGTCACAACTCTATCTCACAACCTAATAATAGGACATTAAATCAGTGTCGGTAAATCTTAAAATTTTCTGGTTGCATATGCATGATGCACTAACTAAGCCCTTGGGCCCAACCTGGTTTAGTTTTATTTATTTTAAAAATACCTGAAATTATCACAATGGTTTCCCATGTGCCAATGGGTAAGGTAGTATGGTATATTTGATAGGTTATGTGTTCCAATCCCCCTTCCTTCCATTTTTGGTCTTTTATTCATATGTCTGGTCAGACAGCCTTAATTAAATAATCCAGATTCATTCTATCACAAAAGAAACAAGGTCTTGGTGGTTAAGGCCCACCAAGCCAATATGTGAGGTTCCTGGTTCAAACCTCCTCTCACATATCCCTTTTTATTTTATTCTTTTTATTTTGCACTAGACCCAAACTTTTAATAACTTGATTTGATCAAACCTTTATAACTTAGATCCGGAACTGAACCCAAAGCCATAAAATCAACTCAACCCATTTCACTTGGTCGAACCCGACCAAGTTAATTGATTTCAAACCAGGCCCCAAACCCCTTTTATTTGATTTGACTAAATCAAATTAATCAACATCTTAACTTAAACTATGAATTAGATCAATAGACCTGACCGTCATTAGCTAATTAATTAAAATAATTAACTTTTAATTATCTTCTAATACTATCGTCTCTCTCCCAAAGCTGAGCCTCGACGGAAAAAAGGAGCAGTCTGGAAGTAAGGCTCCTGTCGTCTGCAGTGGCCTCCGGCCATCCGTGACCGGTCAGCGAGCTCCTGCCACCGGACCTCCGCCACCTAGTGAAGTTCCTGCACACTATAGCCATCGCCTGGAGTGGAGCACCGCAGGTCACCTCCTCCCACGCCGGAGTCTGGCCGTCCGTAGCCTGTCTCCTTCCTTCTCCCGTCGTCGAGTCCATCAACAGAAATCAAACGGGGGTCTGCTAGCCCCTCTGGTGTCTACCCTCCTATCGTAAGTGCTAGTATGCAACCAAGAAAGACGGAGGAGAAGAATACTACTCACGGTGAGCTCCAGCGTGGCACAGTGCGTCAGAACTTCCTTGTTGAAGCCTCGCACCTCTACGTGGACTCCCCACGGCTCCTCTACAAGTTCAGAACCTGTGTACCAACCCGGTTAGACAACAAGAAAGCTAAGGTCTGGAGTTTGAAGCTCTGGCGAGGCATCATCGTCCCCGTGATTTCACAGGAATAGAGGACTTACCAGGTGCTCGAACTCTGGCTCCCTCGTCTTTCCCGCTCTTCCCCTTTCTCTGGCACGGACCACTTCTCTTTACTCTCAGTCTCTCACGTTGGCGACGCTCTGATGTGGTGGGACTGTGCTGGCGGCTTCTAGGGCTCTGGTCTCTGGTCCCTTATATAGGACTAGCGATCATGATCTCGATCCCTTCAATTTGGAATTGTGATCCTCTTATTTCCATATTGGTTCGTCACTGAATAATTTCCAAACTGGCTGCCGATGCTCGCGACGAGCGGTGGCGCGCGCGTGGAGAAGAGGCACTGCTCGTGTCTCGTGATGAGATACGTTCTCATCGGACGGTCTTGATCAATGATCTATCATCCAACGACCTCTGTTAATCATTCTGTCTCGGATCTATCCACCGATTAGATGAGTGGTCTAGATGGCGCGACGGCAGACGGTTAGATTAGATTGTTTTGTCTCGAACTCAAACTATCGTTCTTGATGGGTGACCACGATCATCCCATCCATCTGATATTGGATGGAGGACTGAGATCATGTTTTCCGCCTCGAACTTAAGCGCTTGACAGCGATCGACGGTGGAGATTAAATTATCAAAACAATGGAACGGGAGGCCCAGATTGACTTCCATGCCTCGAGCTTATTCGCTTCCTGCGATAAGTAGCCACGATCAGTTCCTTCCAACAAAAAGGATGAGGGGCCAGGATCATTCCATGTGCCTCAAACTTACGCCTCATCTCACTATCATATAATCTCGACCGTTGATTCATTATAACTACTCTTTCTCTCACGTGAGATTTTGCAAAAGACCCCCTGCTTTTTCCAAGGTTACATTCAGGTCCCAGGCCTGTGAGAAGATAAATTCTAAGTCCTCAGACATTTTTGAAAGTACAACTAGGTCCCTATCAGCACCAATAACCTAAATTAGGAGTTTTTAACTAATTATTCCTTATTTTCTAATTAAATCTGAGTCATCCCAAACTTGAAGAACTCCTTTAATTAGATCCATCAATCACCAAGCAATTAAGGTTTATTTATTCCATAAAATTTCTTTATTCCTTTCAAGTTTCAAATTTCTCTTAATTACCAAAGTACCATTGGTAATCACCGTTAAAATTAATTATTCACTTTTCTTTAATCAAATCCAAGAAATTCCAAACTTGGACATTTCCTTTAATTAAACTAATAAATTAATTAAATAAACAAATGTTTATTTACTTATTCCCTTCATGTTCTCCAAACATGCTAAATTTACCCAAATGGCCTTGGTTTTAATAATTCAACCAAACTAGTTTTTTTTTTTTAATTATTAAACCTTCCTTTTTCAAATTATTTATATTTTTGGGGAAAATTAATTAAGGAACCAAAATATTAAAAATCCATTTATTCTAATTAAAAAAAATCTTGGATTTCACAATATTTTTTCCATAACTTTGGCTACAGATGTTGGAATCACGCGTTTGAACTCAATCCGGAAAGCTCCTTTATGCGTGCACCACGTGGTCCCCCAGATCAACTTTGTGGGCATCTTCTTGAAACTCAAATTCTGTTGTTTTCCCATCATATCACTATTTAGATATTTTTTTACTATTTTTAGTATTAAATTATTTTTCAAATTAGGATAGGATTTGAATCTGATTTGATCTCGGATTTTTATGAGTTATCTAATTTGTTTAGAGTTTTAAATTTAGATAAGGTTTAGTTTTGAATAATAATTTTCCAATTTAGATTAGATGATAGGGTTTCTAGGTTATTCTTTTGAAGCTATTTAACCCGACTTGTGGGTTGGTCTTAGATTATTAAATTTTGAGTAATAATATTTTCCTGAATTTCAGTGTCATTTCTCTTGTTCTTTTGGTTCTTCGTTTGTTCTTCCTTGCAGTCCTTCGATCCTGCTAGTCCGCGTGATAATCGCTACCCCGCCTGGCGTTAGTTGGTATCAAAGAGCTCATCTTCTTCCTGTGGCATCAACATAAATGGTTGGAGGTCATGGTAACCATGGTCGACGTGGTGGACAGGTTTCAACTAAGAAAGTCCAGTACCGGACTAGAGTGCCCTTAATGCGATGAACGAGGATCTAAAGAGGCAAGTCGCGAAGTTAACCCAATGCTTGATGATTAAGGATTTGCAGAAGAAAGTCATGAAGTTATTAAGGCGTCTGGCGACGATGGATTTTGATCATGGTTGTCGTGGGCAGGTTCCAGCTGGGGAAGTTCAAGACCATGATCATAGCGATCAAACGTTTAGCCAACCTATCTATGATGATAATGATGAGGCGGAGATCTCGCCCACCTACAATGAAGATGAGGAGACCTCACCCATCTACGATGACTACGAGGAGGAAATTGGTGAACCCATCCATGACGATTACGAGCAGAAGATTGGACCAATCTTGAAGACTTCGGACGATTCTAAAGACATTGTTTTGAACTCGAGGACGAGTTCTTTCCAACCCCGGGTGACTGATGCAGAAGGCTCGGGTAAATTTGTGTCGAGATGGAAGATCAATGTAAAGACTGGAAATGATGAAGCCAATTCCTTGATTCGAACAGTTTTTAGGTTGGTTCTATATTTTTGCCATAACTTTGGCTACAGATGTCGGAATCACGCATTTGAACTCAATCCGGAAAGCTTCTTTCTACGTGCACCACGTGGTCCCTCAGATCAACTTGGTGGGCGTCTTCTTGGAACTCAAGTTCTGTTATTTCCCCATCATATCACTATTTAGATATTTTTTTTGCTATTTTTAGTATTAAATTATTTTTCAAATTAGGATTGGATTTGAATCTGATTTGATCTCGGACTTTTAAGAGTTATCTAATTTGTTTAGAGTTTTAAATTTAGATAAGGTTTAGTTTTGAATAATAATTTGCCAATTTAGATAAGATGATAGGGTTTCTAGGTTATTCTTTTGAAGCTATTTAACCCGACTTGTGGGTTGGTCTTAGATTATTGAATTTTGAGTAATAATATTTTCCTGAATTTTAGAGTATTTTCTCTGGTTCTTTTTGTTCTTTATTTGTTCTTCCTTACGGTCCTTGAATCCTGCTAGCCCGTCAGATAATTGGTACCCTTCCCTGGCGTCATATGCTCTCTCAAATACCAAAGTATGCTAAGTATATGAAGGAGTTGCTCACCAACAAAAGAAAATTGGAAGAACTTACCCCAGTAACCTTGAACGCTTAATGCTCTATAGTATTGCAATCTAATCTACTAAGGAAGCTAAGGGAATATGGTGGTATTCTCATCCCCTGCGTCATTGGGGATGGTGTAGAAGAAAGTGCGTTAGAAGATTCACATGCCAGCATCAATGTCATGCCTTACAAGCTATTTCTGAAGCTTAGACTAGGAGACCCTGAGGCCAGAAGAATGACCATTCAACTCGCAGATCGTTCTATCATGTGGCCCCTTGGAATTGCAGAGGATGTGCTATTGAGTGCGGACAAGCTTGTATTCCCCGTAGATTTTGTATTGTTTAACATTGACGATGATGTTTAAGTACCCATCATCCTAGGAAGACCATTGCTGGCTATTGCAAAAGCCTTACAAGATCAAGTTGAAAGTAAGATATCGTTAAGAGTGGGGGATAGCACAGTCGAGTTAAAGCCCCCATCGGTAATGCGGCATGCACTTGATCATGATGACATACCTTATTGTATTGATGATCTTAAGCTAATTTCCGATGGTTGCATATAGGACGTGTTCGCCATCGATCCACTCAAGGAATACCTGGGGGAGCTAGATGAGGACTTGGAAAGGTTAGAAGGAAACAACCCTAAGGTCGGGAGTGGAAGAACTCAATTAGAAGTCAAGAGGAAAACTAAAAGAATGCCTCCGCAACTGAAATTTTGGAAGAAGAAGAACAACCAGGAGGACGTCTTCCATACTAAGGTAGGGTACTCGGCAAGTGCCCGCTGTGGTGAGTCCCCCATATACTCAAGCTTATTGTTTTCATTATTTGGCAACTGCTTCAAGGGAAACACTAGAGAAGGACTTCATGCATTCGAACCACCATGATGCAAGAACGGGAATGTCAAGCTAGTGACATTAAACAAGCGCTTCTTGGGAGGCAACCCAAGGTTCTAGGAATTTCCCCTTCTTAATCTTCGTTAGGATTAGTTAGGTCTTACTTTGCAATAAAGTGGTACAACCCCTCATCCCTTCATGAATTTAGAGAAACATCGATCTCATGTCGATAGGGTGAGCATGAGAGCTTAAAAAGATAAGTTAGTGACAGATCTCAAAAAAGAGCTATTTAGTAGGCATATTATGCTAGTTTGAGACCAAAGATGAGTAATTAATGATGTATTCAAGATCCAATTTGGCTTATTTTGTATAAATCCTACCTCAACTAGCAAGCACACTTGTTTTAGTGAACTTCTATACTAAATGGATTAATTTATGCGCTAATGCAAGTGTTGTCAATATTAACTGATTGTGAGATCATCATAGAGCTATAAGCATGATCTTGGAGAAAATGGAAATAGATGTTCTATGATAAAGGAGTATAAGGAGTGAAAGGAGAGAGGGTTGTGAGCAACCTGAAAGAGAAGCTGAGATCATGAATTTATTGGAAGAGCTACAGGACTAAAAATCTAATCTCCACCGTTTACATTGAAGATCAACAAGTCGGGAACATTCAGTTAAAGTTTTAGCTCAATTTGAGTTGCAATGGTGATTGGATCGTGGAGTTGATGAAGACATCGCAATGCTAACTGCATACATCGCGATGTTAATTAGAGGCCAGACACTCTCAATTTGAAATAAATTGACATCGCGATTTGTAAAAGAGACATTGCGAGGTTAACATCAGGAAGAAATTCAGGATCCCATATTTTCATCGACATCGCTATGTATAACTACGACATTGCGATGTAACTTCCTGGGGATATAAAAATGACCTGACTTCTTGGTTTTCATCATCTCTAGTTCGGGGGCGATGCCTAGGGCTCCAATAAGGCGATTCAGAGGATTTCAAGACCAAATCTAGAGGGGAGAAACTCAAAACAAAGGGGGAATCGATTTCTTATTGTTTTACATATGATTGGTCTCTTCATTATACCGAATCATCGATGTTTACTTTCCTATTTGCATCATTATGGATCTTTCATTTGTCATGGTAGCTTAAGCATCTATGCTAGGATTGTATGAACTCTTTGATTTGATATTTCAATCATCCTAAGTTTTTAATTGATGGTTTTGTTATGGATATGCCTATGATTTAGTATTACTTGTAATTGTGTACCGACAGGTAACGATTGATCTTAATTCTTGTGGCATAGACATGTATATATGAGAATTGAACTAGAATCATAGGATGGAATAGAGTGACGGCTGTGGTTCCATTAGCTTAGAAATAAGCATTGGTACCCCCATAGTGATGATAGTTGAATCTAGGTCCTATAATCCTTCTCCTTCTCCTTCTCCATAGACATAGGGGTAGGTTTAGAAGTATGCTCCTTAGACATAAGGGCTTGTAGTTGCACCTGAAGTGCACATAAGTTCTGGATTCACTATCAATTTACCCATATCCATAACTACATATATATATCATTGCAAGCATAGGAGAAAATCTTCACAAGTCATTACATCCATACAACCCTAGAAGCATATCATAGAGAGAATTCCCCTGCATCCTTCATTATCTCTTACCACTTCCTAGGAGTAGTTTAGTTTAGTAACCTCTTCCACTTATTGTTCGACTGACTTTACCAAGCAATTTAGTAGGTTAGTGTTCATCTAAACCTAGTAAGCCTTCCTTGTGGATTTGACCCGGTACTCGCCAAAATTTATTACTTGCGACTACATACACTTATGTGCAGAGGCTTGAGTGCTTGCATTCATAGCCGATGGTCAACAAGTTTTTGGCGCCGTTGTCGGGCAAGGCATAGACCATAGGTGATATTAGTTGAATAGGAGCTAGTTTAGCTTAGTCATTTATTTTCTTTTACACTCTTTTGTATTATATTCATCTTCTTCTTATTTTCCTCTTTCTTCACTCTTTTTTTTTATTGTTTTCATTTTATCTAGACTTCATCTGTTCTTTCTTGGGCTTTCAGTGAAGCTCACACCTATTAGGGGACAACTGTGTAGTGATTATGGAAGAAGAAATTCCACCTTGGTTACAATAGGCACTAGCAAGGATCAACACCCCTACAACGCCATCCAATGAAACAGAAGTTCAAAGAGTTTCAAGGGTCTTTGGGTGAGAAGTTGGAGTCATTTATAGAAGAAATGAAAGCCATGTATCAAGAGTTTACTAACAAATCTAGTAGGAAACCATCTCTAATAGGGAAAGTAAATGATAAGCCCCAAAATCAAAAGCAAAATAGAAGACTAAAGGAGATGGAAGAAAAAGAGGAGGAAGAATCTCCATTAGAAGAGCTAATGATGCAATATATGGAATACAATGAAGCATTAGCTCAGGACTTGGATAATGAAATGCAAATAGAGGGGATTACTAAAGGAGAACTTGATGATATCTACCCCCCTCTACTTTCTTCTCAAGGATTGCTACAACAAGAGATTAATGCCAACCTCCAAGACTGTGATAAAAAAATTACAAAATATAACACGTCAAGTGGAGGAGAGGACACAGGAATATGAAGACAGTCTTGTGCACCTCCAGCAATTATACAAGAAAATCAAAACTCAAAGAACCTTGCAGCAACCACGGCCAGCACACATGGATGATGCCGAACCCTGCTACCCTCTTAAAAAAGAATGCTCTAACAAGCCAGGCTTATACAAAATTGTGCTCTATGAACCCTCGGAGCAACATTATATACTTGAGGAAGTTGATAGATGGCAAAGCAATTTAGCTACAACAAGGAGTGCCGAATGAAGATATCATATGGTCTTGTTGCAATAGCTATTGGGGGTGACAAAATTAACACGGGGCAAATCTTCCATGTTCACTAGTCAGCTGTCTCCATAAGGTGTTGAGCGATTTGCTGACCAAATCAAGACTTCAAGGAAGCCACGAAGGCAATACGAAGGAGAAGGCCTTGAGATGGATATGGGTCCTCTCTTTTCATTAAAGAGCCAAAATAACATAAAGGGGGTCAATCTAGAGACCTTAAATGTAGCTCTTCTTGGGAGGCAACCCAAGCTTAAAAAGATTAGGATTGATTTGTTAATGTAGTTGGTTTTACTCTTGTTTTATTTTGTTAGTTTTAAGTTTTTGTTTTCCTCTTGTTTGAAATAACCTACACTTGTTTTGTAGGGAAGAGCTTGAGTTTGGGGGAGAACAATTGAAGCAAAGCACCATTATTCTCTAAGGATGCAAAGGTTTGGGTAAAGCATAATTTTTAATTCGGCAAGGCCTGGTAATGTGTCTCCTCTCTTCCCAAGGCCCACAAACATTGTTTTTAGCATTCTTATTCATGCACACTTTGATGGTAAGCATTCATACCCAATTATTTTTATTTTTCACCAATAAATTTCATGAATGAAGCACAATGAGGGTTTGAATGTTTCATGCAAGTCAATGTTGAATGTGTGTTTAATTGTGAATGGAATTGAGCATTTTGGAATGATTGTATAGATTTTGAACCTCCATTTTACAAGGGGAAATTATGCTAAAATTTTTACCTTTTCATAGACTTAGAAAATAAAAGGCTACTCCCAATGGATAAATTTTTATATCTTAATTAACTAAGTCTACACCTTTGCCGATATATGTACCAACCTTTGCACCATGCTAAAATCATTGGTGGACTTGAATTTTAATTTCTTCCAAGCTCTTGTATCTTCTCCTCTTGTAGGACACCATGCTTCGGAAGCCCAACACAACAAGAATTGGTCCTCCGTAGTCCTTCGATGTGGGAAACTGTTTCACATCTTCTACAGCCGCGTTCCAACCAGCACCCCATGAACTAGCTATACTGAGAGAGAAGCCCAAGGTGAAGCATTAGGACTATGAGGACACCGATCATTAGAGGAGTGTTCTTCTGACTTATGCTCAGTTTTTTGTTCCCCTTTCTTATGTTGTTTTTGCAATTTATTTTAGTTTGGGGGTGGGGTTTCTATACTGAAACTTGTTTCTTTTTGATATATACATTGGTAGTTTCAGTTAGTTTTTAACCCCCTTGTATAAAAATTAAGTGGTTAATCTCCTATGTTATAGTGTATATGACATCAGTAGCTCAGGAGGCCTGAATTTTTCAAACTTTAGGAAGATCACATCTTTATATACACTTGTGTATCTAAAACTTCTTTTAGCACTTCATGAATGACTTTAGTCTAGCTCTCATACTGTATAGAGAACATATATGCATTGGAGAATCGAGGTAAGTTATAAACGTCTTGGCAGTCGAGTTGGACTTGATACATAGGGAAGTGCATAGAAACTGGGAGTACAGGTAAGCTCACAATAAACGTGAATAAATAAATAAATAAAAAAAGGAAATAAATGAAAATAACAAAACAAAGCAATAAACGATGCATCAAAAGAATAAAAGTAGCACCCATAAGATAAGAGCAATAGCCTACCCCGGGATTTAGGTCTTCTACTAATAGAGAGTATTGAAAGACTAGACTTTGAAGATTTGTGCTTCTAGTTCTATTCTCCCTTGCATGTATCAATCTATATGATGTACAGTTTGACAAAAGGTATTACACTTGTAGAATTCTAATGCACAATGTAGAAAATCTAATTATGATTTGTACTTTGTCTGAAATCTTTTGCCCCTTACATATTGTGTCTTGTTGCATCCATTTTCAGTGGCAAAGGAGATCTAACCTGAAAATATATAAATGCTTGAGCTATTAACTTGTATGTATTTATGTTTCATTGCTTGACGACAAGCAATAGTTCGAGTTTGGGGGTGTGATAGCTCTCAAAAGAGAGCTATTTAGTGGGCATATTATGCTAAGTTGAGATCAAAGATAAGCAATTAATGTTGTATTCAAGAGCCAATTTGGCTTATTTGTATAAATCCTACCTCAACTAGTAAGCACACTTATTTAGTGAATTTCTATACTAAATGGATTAATTTATGCACTAATGCAAGTGTTGTCAATGTTAATAGATGGTGAGGCCATCGGAGAGCTATAAAGATGATCTTGGAGAAAATTGATAGATGTTCTATGACAAAGGAGCATAAGGAGTGAAAGGAGAGAGGATTGTCAGCAGCCTGAAAGAGCAGCTGAGATTAGGAATTTATTGGAAGAGCTACAAGACGCCAAATCCAATCTCCACATTCAGATTGAGGATAAACATGTTGGGAACAGTCAGTTAAAGTTTCAGCTCAATCCGAGGTGAAATGGCCATCCGATCATTGAGTTTATGAAGACATCGAGAAGTTGACTACATACATCGCGTAATAAAGTACCGAAGGTAGGGTTATTGAATCCACAAGGACCGGAAACTAGTACTGACTATCTTTGTTACCTAGTTGAAAACTACAAAAGTGGTTTTGTTGATTTATTATTCTACAGAAACTAGCACGAACAATTGGTAGGTTGTGAGCAATCAGAGATAAGCGTGGCAACTCAGATCCCAATCCCCCTAAGATTCCTTTATTATAACTAAATTATAAATACTGGTTATCCATTGATTAATTCCTGGGAGTTCACCAATTGCGCCATTTAGATGCCACATCCGATCTCTCGGTATGCGGATCGAACTCGTTACCTATGCCTAGTTGTAATCTAACTAAGAGAGATACGGATCTATGCATAAAAGAGACATGCAAGTCAAAACCCTAAACACACCTGTGCTTTTCTAGAATCTAACAAGGTAATTGACCATCCCCATGCAAAGTATAATCACATAAAACAAACACAGACTTCACAAGAATTATCAATAAAGGAAAACCAATAAATAACAGAGTTCAATTAATAAATAATCATAGGGTTCATGTGTCTGAGCCACCACCGAAGGGGTTTAGCCTCTCATGCTAATGGAAACATAAACAAAGATATTGTAGAAAGACATAATTGGAAACATGGGGACTCCCTTGCTCGATGTCTTCTCCGCCTTCAATCTTCTCTGAAACCCTAACGACACTCCAAAATACCGGCCGAGGATTGCTCCACTAAAAGTCCCCTTTGGCTGTCCAAAGATGCTCTACTCTCTTGCTCCCATAGGGTTTGTATAAGCTAAAAATATGAAGCATGATTATACATAACATGTTCCTATCTTTTTATAACTTCTGATAACTTCCGGTTTAAGTTAGAGTGGGTTCAGATAATATTGAGATAAATTCAGGATTAAGTTGTACTGATTTCCATGTCAGTGCAGTCTTCATCAAGTGTTTGATCGGATGACCAAATAAACTCGGATTGAACTGAAAATATAACTCGATGTTCTTAACTACTTTTTCTTCAATCTAATCGGTTGTGATCAGATTTGTAGCCCTAGATCTCTTTAAATAAATTTCAGAACATTGCAGCTCGTTCATAGTTTCCGGATTCAATGTGATGGACGCCCGTGTCGGTCTCCTCGACATGTGTTTTATGTTTTTAGAGTCCATAGAGTTTCATGGGCATGTGCATGGCCGTGCCTAATTGTATTAGGGTCGTGCACACCCCTGTGAAGTGTTCTTTTAGCTTCATTCGCCTTGTTTCATCTCGTTTCTTGTTCCTTTTGCTCCGGGTGCCTATTTTACCTACTCAATCACAAAACAAACTAAAAGGAGCACAAAAATAGAGGAATTGATGTGAAGAAATGGGATAAGTGCATGTGAATATGATGGAAATATATGTATATTTGTGTACTTATCATACCCCCTGACTTGAACTTTTGCTTGTCCTCAAGCAAAGGAAATATATTAAAAAAAATAGATAAGTGTTGAATCTATGATCTCAAAATAGTTGGGAGTCCCTCTGGTGCCTCGGAAAATACAATGATTAGTGCTATAAATAGTTTTATAGAAAATAGGTTTTGCTTTGTACTCAAACCCCCGATGTGTGTGTGTGTGTGTAACCCTTCCCATGGTACCGCTTACCAACTCAAGCCTTGCCCGTCTAGTCTAACATTTATTTACTAACTTCTTTCTCTAATTCTCTCTGGTTGGGGGTGGTAGCTTCATACATCCAATGACATAGACTTTTCCTTTGGTAGGTTATCAAGTGAACATTTGTGATGCTTCAAGATCCGACTACTCAAAGACAGCTTTCACGCTTCAAAGGTGATAGCCCTTTCTACCATCTTTTCTATTCCGCTAGGGGATCCTTAATAAATTGGAATTTTCAGCCGGGCATCCTTAATGGATCCGACTTTCTAGTTGTGCTAGCGGCTCTCTAGTCTCTCTCTCTTTCTTTTTTCTCTTTTCTTCTTTTGTTTTTTTCTTTTTATTTTTTCTTTTTCTCTTTCTTTTTTTTTCTCTTTTTTTTTTATAAATAACATAAACAAGTGGTCACAAACTAGGCCGAATCCAAACCTAAGCAGACAAGTGACAGCACAGTCAGGGTTTGTGCTTAAAATTTTATGAGGTGTCTGGTAAAGGCAAAATTATATAGTATACTTTTGAAAAAAAAATAGCCACCAATACTAATGTTTGACCAAGACACAAATAAGGACTCCTATTAATTTGTTCATAGATCATCCTAAATCACCACTTATCATAAACGATATAATTTTCCAATGGGCACTCCCTCCCCCACATTTAAATTGTGTATTGTCCCCAATACACACAATATATGCACTAAAATATGTCATTTGAAAACAATATGGGAGAGAGAAAGTGAACTTATCTCAATGTGTAATATGATTTGTCTATTCCTTTCGTTGTTCTTCCTGTCAAGTGTGAATTTTAGCTTTTCCTGAGAACATGGAAGGCATATTAAGTGAAACTCCATAGTATATAAATATGAAGATGATGCTCAGATGCCAAAATCAGCCTCCCTCTTGGAGCTATCGAAATCATCTTAAGTATCCTCCCCATCGGTATCCTCTCCAGCAACACTATCTCGCGTTGCTACCCCCTTATCTCCTGTGGTCTGAGCTAATGGTAGTGGTGCGTGTGGATACATTATGCTTTGGCGATCCAAGGATAACTGTGTGGCTTGCACTAGCCAGAGTATGAGGGCATCCCTGTCTGCTGGGGTCAGTGCTGGTGCTGTTGGTGGCACTGCGAGAGCTGTTGGTGGGGATGAGGCATTGGGTCCTGCTGCTGTCGTCTCTTGCTGCTCGGGTCACTCCGTGGGTGCCGGTGGTTCAGTGGAGATTGAGACTATGTATCAGACACCCTGAGATGTCCGTGTGGCGCGTACCATTACCATCGCCCTTAGGATGTCGATGGTGACAGTGGTGGAGCTCCCCACGATCGTCATCTATCTCGTCACATGCTTTGACAAGATATCCATGCCCTAGGCCAGTCGTGTGATGTATAGCCCTGCGAAGATGGCTCCAATCCTGGTGTGGCTAGCCTGATGTATGAGTAGCTCAGCCACGGCGCATCCTCGGTGTAGTGGGAAGTCGTCCATTATTCTCTAGAGGTAGAGGAAGTCTCTGGTGCTCAAGACTCCCGTGCTCCGTCCCTACTTTGTGATGAAGTGGTTAAGGATTAGATGTATGTAGCTGAGGGTTGGGGAGCGGAGAGTGGACGCCTTCAATAGTTGAGGGTTGTATCCTGCGGGGTGGCGGTAGATGGAAGTGCCTGGGGCTGGGAGCTCCTTTCTCCTCTCTGCTTCCTTCTCCTTGGCTGCTCCTTGGATGGTATCTTCGGCGGAATGGTGCTGCAAAAGCGTGCCAAGTCTTTATTTCATCATCCCGTAGTGTACGACCATACTAATAAGGTGCACGACCTTGCGTAGTAGTGTCTTTTGTGAGAGGAAAAATCCCGAGATGTGCACGCTTTTTGGCACGGCTATGTCAAATTGAACTAAGGCCGTACCCGAGAGATGTATGCTTTTCGGCATGGCCGTGCCAGATTGAACTAAGGTCGTGCTGAATTGAACTAAGATCGTACACATCTCTGTTTTGCTGTATTAATCCTTCTTCATATTAATTCCCCCTGTACCTGTGTGTTAGTGACTCCACAGACAAAAATTTAGTCAATAAACATTTTGGAACAACAAAATTTTTGAGAACATCATCAAAAAATGTAATTCACCACTATTGTATTCCGAACTAAAATCCTAAGCTAAGTTAAAAAGATGAACTGGAAGACTAACCAAACTTGGGTTGCCTCCCAAGAAACGCTTGTTTTACATCATTAGCTTGATATACCTTTATGTTATTCTAGTTGTTTGATGATCAGAGCCGCTGCATCCTTCTCAAGACCTTCCCCTTTATATGTTTTCCGCCACTTCTTTGCAGTCTTAAAAGGTTTGGCATATAACTCAGCATCTTACAGGGCCACCCTTTCAATAAATATAGAAAACCATATTTCTTGAATTCGCATTACCCCCAACAATCGTTTTAGCAACATTAAGTGATATCTTCATTCGACTCTTTGTGTTGCAACTAAATTATTATGTTGTCTATCTATTTCTTTGATAATAATGTTTTTGGTCGAAGAGTTCATAGATCACAGTGGCATCGTTGCTGTGTTTGAATGAACGCTCATCTTTAGGATCACAGAGCAAGGTACCATACTTTCTTCCTTTTCTTGGAAAACAAACTTGACTTGATCATTCAGCTCTTGTAGCAGTACCCATTGAGAGAAAGGAGAAGAAGGATGAGTGTCTTCATTGTCCTTACCATATGGCTGTGCATACTCAAGGAGGTCCTCCATATCTCACTCCAGGAAAGTGTACTCAAGATGTTCTAGTAACTTTTTCAGTTCAAACTCTGAAGATTCCTCCATGGATGGTCTAAATTGTATCCAAGTCTCCTTGTCGAGATCTTCACATGGGTTGGCTTCTCCAAAGGCTTCCTCGACTCCCCCCTCAAAATACTCTCTTTCTTCTACATCCAAAGTTTGTTCCAAGTTTGTCTCGATGTCTTGTTAGCCTTTCTTATTTTCCACATCCCATCCGTTTACATTATCCAAGTCCATGGAATTAAACATGATTTACTCGATGAGAGGTGCCTCACAAACTATTGAAGGGGGAACGGGTGTTGTCTCATTCAAGAATAGATGTATGTTTACTTTGGACTTGTACACTATTTCCTCCAAATCCAATTCCTTGACCTCCCAAGATTCTGATTCTCGCAATGTTGTTTCAATATGATGAATGTGATATGCAAGGAGATCTTCCAATAAGGGTTGCCTATTAGGTGACACATCAAATTGATTGTAATCCAATTCCTTGACCTCCCAATATTCTAACTCCCTCAATGCCATTTTACTACAATGAGTGCTATACGCAAGGATGTCTTCCAATAAGGGTTGCTTAAACTGCGATATATTGAATTGAGTGTAATCCAGGTCTCCTGAAAGAAAAGATATTATCAATTTAATAAAAAATATTCAATTTAGCACAAAAGATAATGAAAATCTAACGTCACGATTTTTTTGTAGATATATTTTTGAATTTTGAATTTTGAATTTTTTTTTATCTTTATTTAAAGATAAGTAGGTAAGATAAGATAAGATAACTTGAGTAACAGATTCAAATGTTCCTAGCATTGCCAGTTGGTGGCAACGGCACCAAAAACTTGATGAACGCACAGGGTGCACGATAACTACCCACAAGTGTACGGGGTCTATCAAGTAATAATGTACCCGAAGGTGGGTTATCGATTCACAAGGACTAGAAACTAGTACTGACTATCTTTGTTACCTAGTTCAAATCTAAGAAAGTGGTTGTGTTTATTGATTATTCTAAAGAAACTGGTTGTGTTTATTGACTATCTTTGTTATCAAGTAATAATGTACCCGAAGGTGGGTTATCGATTGGTAGGTTGTGAGCAATCAGAGATGAGCGTGGCACCTCGGATCCCAAGTCCCTAAGATTCCTTTTTTAATAACTGAATTCTAAATACTGGTTATCCATTGCTTAATTCTTGGGAGTTCGCCAATTGCACCGTCTAGACGTCACATCCAATCTCTTGGTATGCGGATCGAACTCGTTACCTATGCCTAGTTGTAATCTAACTAAGAGAGATATAGATCTATGCATAAAAGAAATATGCAAGTCAAAACCCTAAACATAAATGTGCTTCGCTAGAATCTAACGAGGTAATTTACCATGTCCCATGCAAAGTATAATCACATAAATTAAGCATAGACTTCACAATAATTATCACTAAAGGAAAACCAATAAATAACAAAGTTCAATTAAAAAATCATCGTAAGGTTCATGTATCCGAGGCACCACCGAAGGGGTTTAGCCTCTCATGCTAATGGAAACATAAACAAAAAATTTAGAGAAAGACATAATTGGAAACATGGGGACACCCTTGCTCAATGTCTTCTCCGCCTTCACTCTTCTTTGAAACCCCAACGACGCTCCGAACACCTGCCGAGGATTGCTCCGCCAAAAGTCCCCTTGGGCCCTGGCCAAAAGATGCTCTACTCTTCTTCTCCAATAGGGTTTCTATAGGCTAAGGCCCCGTTTGGACAAGGGGAATGGAAAGGAAAGGAGTGAGCAAGGGAATGGAAAGGAGAAGGGAATTGAAAGGAAAGAAATAGGGAGGGTAATAATTATCTTGTTTGGATGGGAGATAATAGGAAGGTAATGTATTGGGAATGAGAAAAGTAAAAAAAGGGATTTTGATACAATTACTCTTATACCCTTACATAAAAAATGATTACTTTTTACACTTATCCTATTGCTTTGATTATAATCCGATTTTAGTTGTTATGATTAATATTTTTATAATCCAATTTAGTTGTATGATTAATATTTTTACACTTATCATTATAGTTGAATTTCTCTTTTTTTTAAAAAAAAAATTATATTTATGACATAAATAGCTTGTTGCAAATATAACAACAAAACATTTTATCCTTTATCATCAACTAACAATACAACACCATCAGCCTGTTTGCAAATATAACAACAAAACATTTTATCCCAACTAACAATACATTACCAGCAGCCTGTTTGCAAAATATAACAACAAAACATGTTTTGTTTTATCATCAACTTCTGATCACGATTACACAGATTTACCCAATTGATGAAAATTATCTTTGCACAAACATTGACTAGAGACAAGTTCAAATTACATGATCCAAATAAAGGAAAACCCAACATTTTTAACACAATTCATAATCCATGAAAAGTACACAATTCAACACATAAATAATAGTTTGAATCAAAAGGTCCAGCCCTCTGAAGAGTGCACGAAAAATCTGGTCAGCATCAAGTCCTGCAGCCTGCTAAAAAAGAGATTATAAATATCATTATTAAAGAAAGAGAAAACATAATTTAACAAGAGGAATTGTGCCAAGCAATTGTCCAAGTTCTATGCATCAATTAGAAGAAAGAAAGCATAAGAGATCAAAGTACATTCATTTATTAAATTCTTACCAATGTGATTAAGACACTAGGCGGGCAATAGGACATTCTCCTTAAAAAAACCCTGCAAAATCGAAGCTTTTTATCTTTTGGAAGATCCCAAAAAACTTTTAGTTGATCTTCATCTTTTGCCAAGCCTTGCAACATGAATATTGTCCCATCATCGGTCAACCCTTTAATATGAAAAAGTACTTCACCCAATAATTTCTTCTTTTCTTCAACTTCTACCTTTGGTACTTCATTCAGGACATTTCAACATTTCGAGGCGGACTTCGGCATTGTGTAGATTGACATTGCGTCTTTGCAGCTTCGGCCAATGATTTAAATTCGGGACTAACCATATCTACAAAACTCTGAAAATTTTGTGTCATTTGCTCCATCATCGGGTCCCTATCATGTCCTTTTCTCTTTCGGCGTATAGATGTTTTAGAGGCACTGCTTGCAGATGGCATGGGCGATGGGACTTCATTTGGTTCTTGTGTTGACATAAAGAAATCCTCTGTGTCCTCCTCCATTGCGCCGTTAACTTCTTGTTCAACTTGTGCTGCATCATCACCGATATCACCCCAATTAATTACCCAATGCCCTATCCTTAGTGAACACTTGGGCAAGATAATTATAAAATGGCCATGATTTGTCGTATAGGCCAGCTGCTTCCTTATGAGTCTGCATTGCAAGAGGAAAAATCTGTAAAATTAAAACAACATTTTTGCATAATTAACAAATAACCAAATAAAGTTACGTATACCTTGACATACTTATCATAAGCGCTTTTCTCACACATGATAGTGTTGGTTTCGTAATTCCAATCGAACCAACTCATGCGCAGCATATCTCCTATAGTATTGGTTTTCTGTCTCAAATGCTTCACGCGCGATTTGATATTTGGAGTGGCCTTCAATTGGGTTTGTGGAATCTTCGCTTTTATCATTCGTTCTAATTGGATAAGAAATCCACCTCTAAAACCATTTTCAGCCCACCAATAAGGGTCTATAGACAGCTCAACCAGGGCATCAATTAGGGCTTTATCTTCTTCGGTCGTCCAAAAATGTTTGTTCTGTCCCTTGCCCTTATTTTGTGAGTTTGAGTCCATATTGAACAAACCTAAGAACAAAAACAAAAAAAGGTGAAAACAATGACAACAAGAGAAAAACATATAGCACACAATATCACATCGAATAAATTATACAAGTATACAAGGAATAAAATTGTATTTGTATAATTGTGCAGTTCTTTCACAATTATACAAACATCTCGTACATGGATGTTTGAAAATAAAAGTCAATGTGCTTCCCGCATGCTAAACATGTCTACGGCCTTGTCTTGCCTAAATTGAGTCCACTCGTTAGTTGGTTCAACGGCCATGATGTGATCAACCTTATCTTGTGTATTTTCCTCCAAAGGCAAACTATCAACCTCGTCCTCTGCAGGATCTTCTATCATCTCCCTTGGATGAAATTGTGTAACAAGCAACAAGCATTAATAATACTTCGTTGTGTGGTTAGGTTGTAGAAACATGGACTTGATAAGATTTTCCAATGAATTTTTAAAAGACCAAATGTCCTCTCGATCACATTTCTAGAACTAGCATGTTTCATGTTAAACCACTCTTCAGGTGTTACTGGTCGATGTCCATCAGGCCAAGAATTCAAGTGATATCGTTGGCCTCGAAATGGTGCAAGAAAGCCGGGACAATTCGTATATCCTGAATCGACCAAATAATAAAAACCTAGTAGGCACACATTTGTTAAGTGTTAGGTACTATTTCATTGTAAAGAAAAATCTCAAAAGAAGACCAAGATTAATATTTTTACCAGTTGGGACACTTAATTCGTTAGGCTTCGTACCAACGTCCCTAAGAACACGTCCATCATGTGCTGACCCCTCCCAGCCTGACAAGACATATATAAATTGCATGTCTTGACTACATACGCCGAGTACATTGGTTGTGATTTTGGATTTTCTTGTTCTATATCTTGGTCTGTCAGCTTTAGGTACATTCACTCTAATATGTGTCCCATCTAATGCTCCAAGACAATTCTATGATATGCACACAAAAAAAAAAACAAATTAATACTCGGTCAATTATGTTGGGGAAAAAAATGGAAACCTACAATTTTGAGATCTTACCTTAAACCACTTCCATCTCGGGTCATTTGAGTCCTCTGGAACGGGTTCTGGTGTTTTCAGTAGAAAACCGTGACAACGAATAATTGACTTTAAGGTTGTGTGGAAATGTCGACTTACTGTTTCGGCAGATCGAACGAAATGAAATTTAATTACCCTATTTTTAACATGGTGTGCTATTATATTCAAAAACATTGCGACCATTTCCTCAACCATCAAATTTTTTTGTGCCTCTTAACCCGCCGGAGGTTGTTAGCAACTGGCACAAACTGTGAAAACAGCGACGATCCATGCGTAGTCTATCAATGCATTTAATGTCGCTTTCATAAACCACCCTGTTCAAAAATTCAACTTGTTTGCTACGCCTATTTTTAACTTGTTTGATACTTTCTGTTGTTGCGTTGTTTTTTCGTACATGCAACGACCATGAAGTTTAGTACGTAAAAATAGGTCATGTATATTACAAAATATAGCCGAAGTTCGTCAATGTCGTCCATATATAAAAAAAACAATTACACACATTAGATTTTAGATAGCATTGTTCATGTGACGACACAATTAACGGCAATTGAAGCTCTTAATCCAAACTTCTCAAGATTTCCAAAAACCAAAAAAAAAAAAATTATAGAAGTTTGAATGGAATATATATATATATATATATATATATATATATATATATATATATATATATAGATAGATAGATAGATAGAATATTAAACAAAGGAATAGAGATGTATATTACTAATGAACTGAACAACAAAGGCAAAAAAGTAGCAGTTCAAAACTTCTATAATGTTCTTAACACATGTTTGTATTACTCATTAGAGTAGTTTAGAAGTATAACTAAAGCAAAATACAAGCTTAAAAAAAAGGTAGCAGTTTACAGTGAAATGGAAAACAATAGGTAACATTAGTAAGAATAGAAGAAAATATCAGATCACAAAAGTTACAATGCCTTACATGCTGTAGCATTAATAATGAGCATGAATCAACAAAGAAAACCAATTGTCATATACCAAAATAGGTCAAAAGCAAAGTAAACATGATAAAATGAAGAACAACAAAATAAAAGATAACTGGACAATCAATCAATCAGCAATGTAGATTCATACACAAATCTATAAACTAGCATACAAGTTCTTTTATGGAAATTCATCGCATAATTTTTTACACTTGTAGGCTGCCACGGAAATACAACATCTATCAGATGATATGGAGAGTAGTAGGTTCATTTGATCAATGGAATGAGCATGAAAATGTACATAGATTCTATGGAAACTGGAAAGTAGTCTTTCCGTTGTCTTTTGTTTTGTTTTTATGACATTGAAATGAAAATGATGGTAAGCAGTCAATTTGTACACTAATGAATGCAGAGTAATACTGTGTATATTATATGGCCACACAAATGTTAAGATAATGAAGAAAACTAGAAGACAGAATGTGGAACTTGATCATGATCATTTCATCTCATCACATTGTTGACAACAAAAACTCTCAGACACCACACACTGAATGTTAACTTTTATGGAGAGCATCATAAGTTAATTTGTTTAGGTAACTTGTATTAGAATTTACAGTACTGTAATTTATTGTTGCTAAAATAAATGATGGATACTCAACCTTTTATGTGTATATATATGTTTACTACAACCATCAGATTTAATAAAGTGGTTTGCTATGTATTGTTTAATTCTCAATTTTGTTATGCCATAAGAATAAATATGTAAACTGATATCATCTGACATATTTTAAATATAATTTCTTTTTGCAAAATAGAATGGTGGGAGATTTGTGCAATCTTTTATTTGAGTTTAAATGGAAACTGTAAAATCCAAGAATTTTTGAAATTTTTTTTTGTCAAAATTCCTTTAAATTAGATTTTTTAATTAAAGGAAATTCCCTAAGTATTTGACGAGCGAATAAGTGGTGAAAATAAGGGTTAAAAGGTTTAAAACCCTAATTGGGGGTAGTGGAAAGTCTGGAGGACCTTTTTGTAATTTTACAAAGTATCAAGGACTAAAAAGGAAATTGTCCTCTCTCTCAGAGAATGGACTAAAATGTGACCTAGGGAAATTCCAGGGACCTCTGGATAATTTTTCAGAGAGAAAACTCTTATTGAAAGGATTGAACGGTTAGGATTAGAAGATCTTAGATAATGCTGATCACGGAGCATTATGAAGGTTTTGGTGGAGCCACGTGTCGCGCAGGAAGAAGATCCATCAGATCGTGATAGATTGCGAGGCATAATTTAGAAATTCATTGAGCCACGTGGCGAGCCGTCGGTCGTTTATCCAAGGTCGTACCTGATGCGAGGCAAGAGACACAGGTCTGGCCGTTCCCCCTGAATAGATCTCGGCCATTGATCTGGTAACAGATCGATCCCGAGATGTGGGGATTTATCAGAGCCGAGGGTTATTAATTAGTAATCTCCACCGACCATCGGTGGAGTGCCGATCACGAGGCACCACCGTCTCCCCCGAAACGCTCGCGAACGCCGCCGCATGCTCCGTCTCCTCCCCCGTCCGTTACGAGCGCGAAGTTCGGCCGTCGTCGGCCAACCGTCCCGTGGAGCTCGCGGGTGTCTCGTCTTCCTCTGCCTATAAATAGGGAGGCCTCCTCAACGTACAGAGGCACAGAACGGAGAAGGGAATCGGGGGAAGAGGGATTGTCTCAGGCGAGCATAACCGGAGAAGGCGAGAGCTGCTCCGGGTGAACCATTTCCACTGCTGACACCACCAGTAGGACCGGAATTCAGGTATATGAGTTTTCCAAGGTTCAATTTTAGTTTTGATGCATGCTTAGGGAGATTCCTAGCTCGCCGGAGCTGGTATTTGAGACCGGGAGTGGAGAGACACCGGGGAGAGAAATGAGGGGCCACTTGTAACGCCCCGAAAATTTTAGAGAAAATTTAAAACTCATTTAAAAAGAGCGGAATGAATAATTCCAATCATGATGTAGATTAGGAGGGTTAATTAGACAAAAATAAGATAAACGGATTAATCATGAGATTCGATGAGTTAAATAATAAATTAAAGGCCTTAATAAAGTAAGGTTTGGTGTAATAATTAATATGTCTAATGACTAATTGGGCTTGGTGTATACTAATGAATTAAAATCAAGTGTGACATAACTAGAGTTTATTTAAAGGAGTAAATGGTTCAACCTAGGTATGTCATACTAATGAGTTAGTTTTTTTTTAAGCTTTAGAAAGTTATAAAGGAATGGGATTGGCCAACATTTTGGGCTCAATGGGCTCAACCCAACCATAGGAGAATGAGAAAGTAATTAAATGGATTTTATGTTAATAGTAACCCATGTGACACTCATGGAAAAGAAGAAATAATAATAATAATAATAATAATAATAATAATAATAATAATAAATAAATAAATAAATAATAAATAAATTATAATACATAATTGGATAGTTGAGAACCTTGGGAGATGAAATTTAGCCAAGTGGGACAAAATAATTCCATAGTAATAAAATGATTATTACTATATTTCTTAGCTAATAAAAACTATGATGAGGAGTAATCAAGTAGATAATGTAATTAATAGTAATGTTGGTTATTAAAAGGTAAAGCCCTAGATAGAGGAAGGGAATTGTAAAATCTCATTCTCCATCTCACACTCTCCCCCGTTCTTCATCTCATCCTCCACCGAGCCCTAGAACCCGAGCTCCACCAAATCGACCAACTCCTGCCACCTTCTCCACTGGCCTTACTCCAGCGCTTCCTCACGACGGACCCCCGTGAGATAGTGGTGACGCCACACAAGAAGCACCCCGGCCGCATGACCACCACTAGCTTCCAAGACGCTTGCCACTGGCCAAGGGCCATGTCCCTCCCCCTCACAGTCCGGGCCTCCCTCTCCTGGCCATGAGTGCAACCCTTTTCCTTCATCTCCGAGGAACGACCGACGATCTCTTCAATTCCTCGCGATTGTGAAGCCCCAACTTGGGGGATTATATTGGGTTTCTTGTTTATGATTAAGATTAAGGTTGTAAATGATTACTTTGGACATTAAATGGATGGCTTGTGTGATTATATGAACACCCAAATTGGTGAGATAGTTAGATCCATTCATGAGTTGTAGATTCTGGGAATTTATTGGTACAAACCTTAGATAGTAATTGAAGCTTTTAACATGCCCACTACATGTTTGAATAAATGGCATAATGAACCCTTTAGCTTAATTTCATGTTTAATAGACTTAGGGTAACCTAAACTTAGTTCATGGATCATGCTTGTGGTGCTTGTTTGTTCAAATAAAAAGATGGGATTTACAAATACGCATGTTGTAGTTTTGAGAATGAGCATGCCCATGAAATATTCGATGAAATGCCACATCAAGTTTAAAAGTATTATGGCATGCTATATATGCTTGGGGCATGCTAAGACTAGGTCGTGGGTACTTATTGGTATAAGATTAGAACTAAAGATAAGAATTGGGTAAAGAAGTGGGAGTTATGGAATGGTTGTAGAATAATTTAACACTCTAAATGCAAGGAGACCTTGCCAAAATTTTTTGTAAAAAGACTTAGAAAAGTAGAGTTGATAAATCTCCATGATTATGCTTAACCATTAATCATCCCAAGTAAAGCATGATAGGAGCCCGATAATGGCTTAAGACGAAGTAGAAATTAAGTTATAACATGGGGGGAATTCATGATAAGATGAGTAGCTAAGTTCATGTAAATTATAAACAATGAAGTTGTGTTAGAGACTCTTAATCAGTGATTAAGGCGAAGAAAGGTTAAGTCCTTTAACTTAGCAATATCGTATTTTAATCCTTTAGAAAGACGGTGTTTATGTTAAGAGAAAAACGTGCTCTAATCAAGTTTATGAAAACTTCGTACACTTTTGTTATGGAAGCATGTATATTTGCTAGGTAGTAAATCATGCACCTTAAATCCGTGGTGGAATGCCTTGTAGAAAAGCATGCCTAATTGTATTTAATAACGCTTTGTACCCAATTTTGCCCATTTAACGGCATAGAGGAGTTACATTCAATCTAACAATTAAGATTGTCAAAAACATGTTTGTAGTGTAAACCGTATAGCCATTTCTTATCTAAGATGAACCTTAGGTGTTCACTCAAGTATGATTAAATCATAACTTCCTTAATATGACAAAGGACCGTTTCAAATATTAGGGAAGGATAAAGAAAAAGGCAAGAAGGGAGCCGGCGAAAGCTCGAGCCAAGCTTAGGAGCTACTAGACTCAGGTGAGGAAACTTCTCCGTATATTAGATCTGGTTCTTGTATTCATCGTGTTTTGTATTCTCATATTCGCGTGATTTTTTTTTTATATATCGGTTTGTGGATGCCGAAGATTTTACCGCTATGCATGCATAATAGTTTTTATGCTTGTGGAATACTATGAAATGGTAATGGTAGGATTAGATATGAAGTGAAACCCGTAATAATGAAAAAATGTGTGCATGATCGCGTGGGCGGAACCCTATATAGATATAGATGTTGGACCAACGAGGGTTCCGTGGATGGAGCCCAGTCATGATGATTCCGGTGAGGGAGGGATTTGTTTCTATCCGTGTGTTTTAAAAATAAAATGTTTTTTGAAATGGTTTTCCTCACAAACCCCCTCCCCGACTCGTGAGGGTGCCCCGGTCGGATACGAGCAAGACTAGCGCTGGCTCTTCTGGTCTGTTGAATTAGGGTTCGGGGACATCCATGACACGGCATAGGTCCCCTCTTGGCACAGGATGCAGGCACAGGATGCAACTGAGGTGGATGCATCTCCTTTACACAGGATGTAATTGAGATGTGGGTAGGTAGCACCGCCTCCTTCGCACGGGATATGATTGAGGTAGGCTCATCTCCTGTACACATGGATGTACTTGAAGATGGGGTATTTGTTAGAACTGATATTTATGTGTGAACTGCATCTGGTGTTTATACGAGTTTTCCTATTGTATTGGCATTAATATCTTGGTTAAGATCACCATGATGATTTCATTATTTCTGTTGATTTTCGCATTCGTACCTGTACCTCGTACAAATTGCTGTGGGACAGGTGTGCATAATACCTGGAGGAGTTGTAGTTACTCACTGAGCTTGTGTAGCTCAGACCCTCGGTTGTTATTATTCTTTCAGGGACTAGACAGGGGTCTGAAAAGCACCTCAGTGCGGAGCAGGATTGAAGACTAGGGCTCATGTACCTGATCAACATGTATAAATTTAATGTCTTGTACAGATTAAGTTGGTTTATTTGTATTTTCTGTAACTCTGATGGGATGTGACTACCAGTGCGTAACCGGGTTGTTCATGTCATATTGTATCTATTTTGATATCCATTATTTTGTTGGGTTTTAGAGTACACAGCTTATGGGTCGGGGCACTCCCGGCCTAGCTGGTGTGACACCTGGACCCATTGTAAAAAAAAGGGTGTTACACCACTGATGGGCGCAAACGCTTGCCCCAGCTTAGACTGAGCTTCACGCAGGGATCATCGGCGGCGAGGGTCCGCGGATTGGGAGAAGGCTTTTCCGGCAAACTCCTCCGATGAGGCTCGGCCGGGGAAGATAGAGAGGGAAAAAGAAATAAAAAAAAAAGAAAATAAATAGTTAATTGAATTAATTAATAGATGAATGTTTAATTAATTGTTTTAATAGTTAAAGTGTGACAGATAATAATTCAATAAATCAAAAGAAGGTATAGATGAATTAATCAATTTAATTGCTTAATTAGATTGGTAAATATCTAATTAAATTGATTAATGTTGGACATCAAGGTATTAAAAAAAAAGAGGGGAAGTGATTAATTTATTGAAGTGTGACAATTAAATTAAAAGGGAACATGGGTAAATTAGTCGGTTTAATGATTTAATTAGGTTGAAGGAGGATTTAATTAAATTGATTAAACAAATTAATTGACATTAGGTATCTAGGTAAATAATACCTGGGTTGATTAACTGATTTAAATACCTAAGTGTCTCGGCGAACACATTAAATCGTGTAGTGGGCTAATCTCGGGTTGTTGGGCTCAAGCAAGTCCATGGAAAAATTAAATTACCAAAGGTTTCGAACCTAGGTTGCGAGATAATTGATTTAGATAATTGATTTAATAAAATCAATAAAAGGAAAGAAAATTGGTGAGGGGTTCATAGTGAGACCTAACTAAGTTGGGCCAGAGGAATAAGTGGGCACAACCAAATTATAACGGAAAAATATTTATAGGTAAAGTTTTAAAAAGAAAATAATAAAATAAAGGGTTGTGGGAGGTAAGGGTTGAACCCTAAACCCTAAATGGCATGGTTAGGCCTTAACCTTTGGGACATGGCTAGCCACGTGATGGAGTATGGATTTTCTAATCTAAGTAGAACTTGACAAAGAAAGGCTAGGCAACCTATTGGGCTTGGTTGGTGGGCCCAAATGAGTTGAGTTGATTAAAGATGATCAACTAGGGTTCATACCACGACAAATAAGTGTCAAGTTGATTGGTTGACTAAAGTTGACCAAGTGAGGGATGAAAATAAACAAAGGACTCGGAAGTGAGGGAAATGGTTCGGTAACTAAGTAGAAGGGCTTTGGAACCCGTTTAGTTGGGCTTAGGCCCACCGAAAGCGAGAATTATGCATGTGCATCTAGAAACCTAGGGTTTTATTAGAATATTGGCTCTAATAGAAACTCTATCATCAGATATTCTTGGGGAGTCTTAGAGACACTACAGGAGGAGACTAGGAGAGTTTCTAGTTCCAGAAAAAAAAAGTAAGTGCTTCTGCCTAGTACCGTTATCATTGATTAATCTTTGATACTTGTGTAAGTACACTTGCCTAGTACCTACTCTTCGGAGTTTCTTTGGACTTGATTTATGCTTTAACGATGTCATACATGCATCCTTATCTGTTTTGGTTTCCTGTTGAGCATGTATGTTGTTTTCGGGATGTTGGTATCCCTGTTTGTTGTGGTCTACTGCCCGGACTCAGTGGAGCGTGGGGGCTCCGATAGGGAAATGTTCAGGGATGGGACACCCTGGCATTTCTGCTTGCCATGCCAGAGGGGCGAGGCTCTGGTAGTCCTACCCGTCAGTGGGGAATGATACGTTGGCCTTGTTAACATGAATGAGTTGTGGTACTACCGACTTATGACCGGAGGGTCGAACGACCAGAGAGTCGTGTTCACAGCGCATAGCTGGGTATACTGACTGGGAGTAAACCTTGAGTTCTCTTTGAAACTCAGCACAGAGCCTGAGAGCTTCTGCTATTAGGGGGTCGTATCGTTTGATTTGTTTGTGGTACACTCCTAGGGTTGTGTTTTTCTTGGGGTAGTGATCCCTTTCTTTTACTTGACTTACTATTATTATGTCTTTGTGACCCTACAGGGATACTTAGTGGGCTTTCCATTCGAAAGCTCATGTGTTTGTTCTTTCTCTCTTTTACAGATCCCGAGGTTTAGGGGCTGGTGTTGAGGAGAGATTGTCCAGGAGATCAGAGGTCTGGGAGTCTCCTTGAGTTGTTTTTTTTATTTTGAGAGTTGCTATTTGTAGGACCCGTGTAGGGACCTGACTCTGTATAGGGCCTATGGACCCTTTTAACTCTTTGTTCATTTGGACTTGAGTATAATTTATGTTATGGTTGTTACCTGCTGATTCACATTTAGGCCTTGTATTCGAGTTGAGCTTGTCTCTACTTGGGTACGGCCGGTCTATGCCCGTGCCCGAGGTCCCGGGATTCGGGTCGGGGCGTGACAGAAACATTAGCCCAGCTTTTCATTTTTGTAAAGCTTATATAAATAAAACATTACAGGTTGCTTCAATTGGATATTTGAACAAAAACCAAACACAAAATTATAACTATATCTCACCCACAAATCCACACAAATATAACTCGGCTAATCCAATCCAAAACCAAAAATTCCAGGAAAACGACACAAGATCAGGAAGACCTGGAGAAAACAAATATGAAAACTATCAACCTGGAGTGATCTGCGAGCAGCCGCAAGAGGGTGACAAGGAGACAAAACCCAACCAAATTACAGAGATAAAAAGGAATATAGGATGCAAAATAAGTTAAAAAATGAAGAGTTCTCACAATTAAGGTTTTGTTGGAATGGCTTCAAGGTGGCCGAGACGACCGGAGAGACGACCGGAGGAAGCTTGCTATAAAAGGAGATGGCCGGAAAAGGCGGCGAAAGAGATCGTGTAGGGTGTGGATGGCGTTCGCGCTCGGGCTGAGGAGTCCATCGCGGAAGATGGAGATCACGGGGTGAGGTCTTTGAAGGGTAGTGAAGTAATTTACTATAGGGGGATGGCCCATTCCCCTCGATTTGGGAGGAATGGTGAATCCCCCCAAGAGGGGATTAAGAATCCCCTCTGTAAGGGATTCAAAACATGTGATGGATACCCAAACATGGGTATCCATCTTTGGGGGGATTCATTCCCCTTTGTAAGGGAATGAATCCCCCAATACAAACGGGGCCTAAAAGTATGAAGCATGACTGTTCTTAACATGTTCCTTTCTTTGGATAACTTCTGATAACTTCAGCTTTAAGTTAGAGTGGGTTCAGATAATCTTGAGATAAATTCGAGATTAAGTCGGACTTATTGTCCAAGTCTATGCAGTCTTCATCAAGTGTTAGATTGGATGATGAAATCAACTCGGATTGACCTAAAACTTTAACTGGATGTTCCTAACTCTTTTCCTTTAATATGAATGGTGGTGATTGGATTCAGAGCCTTAGATCTCTTTAAATAATTTCTGGAACATTGCAGCTTGTTCACATTTTTCGGATTTAATGTGCATGGGCGTGGGTGTCACTTGTACGCCCGTGTTGGTCTCCTCAACGTGTTTTTGATGTGTTTAGAGTACATAGAGTTACACGGGCATGTAAAGGGCCATGCCAAATTGTATTGGGGCCGTGCACACCTTTGTGAAGTGTTCTTTTAGCTTGTTTCACCTTGTTTCGCCCCTTTTCGTCTCGTTTATTGTTCCTTTTGCTCTGGGTACCTACTTTACCTGCTCAATCACAAAAAAAACCCGGAGGAGCACAAAAATAGAAGAATTGATGCGAAATAACGGGATAAGTGCATGTGAATATGATGGAAATATATGTATATTTGTGCATTTATTATAACGCATGAACCGAAGCAGGGAGCCAGCATACACGAACTCAAGGCCGTAGCAGACGGCCTATGTAGCCCAATTTACCACCCATACGACTGGGAAATCAGGCGCACCTGGACTTGTTTTAAGGCAGAATTGACTCCATCCAACCAAATGGGGATACCATTATTGTAAATTGGCCTGAGCCCTATAAAGGACTGATTTTAGGTTTTTAGAAGGGGCTTTTGAAATGCATTATCTCTCTTAAAGCTCCTATACCCTCTCCCTATTTGATTAGAGTTTCTATTGAAGATCTTGGAGCAAGAAAGTTAACGCAATCATCTAAGAGGCATTTTCATTGCGATCCGCACACTCCACTAATGATCCTCGCTAACGGTGGATGGAAGAGTGTTTCTTATCATGTTTTAATTCTTTCTCTTAAACTTTGTGTTGGATTTGTGTTCACCTTTAATGGGGAACTAATTTGCTAGATACATGGGCATGATGAACCTCCGGATTAATACTTAACTTTTGTTTGTATGGATTTCTCAGTTGAATGAATGCTTTAATGTTTTTGAGAATCTATTGAATGTTATGTATGGTATTGGTTATCTAAGTTACGATAGCCCCGATTACCAATAGGATTCATATGGGTGTAGATAGCGAACGCCTCCCCATGTGTAGATCTACTTCAATAGATGAGTTGTCAATACGCCGAGAAATTGGGTATTTAGGTGAGGGACTCCTTCAAATGTATTATTGCAACATCTCTTCCAAGATATAGGTTCCCTAGAACGCTAATGCAATAAGGGTATTAGGTTATTAACTCACCTCGACGGAGGGTGTGAAAGCATTATAAGAACCCTTGGTCCATAAACTAGCATTCTTCAATTAGAGATCCATAATTGCCATTACTTGCAAATATCTTTAGGGGATTCATTGCCCGAGTATCCCCCTTTCATGATTTATTGCCATCACTACTCACTTCAAATTGATTTAAAATTCACCAATAATTTAGCATTTAGATTAGGATTACTCCCCATCCTTTGGATAGACTAGGTAGCAGACACGTAGATAGGATTATTGAAATAGGTCCTTGTGGGTTCGACATCCAACTTTCATAGTCCACTTTACTACTTGATAATTAAAACTCGTACACTTGAGATATAAGCATACGCATTAGGCTTAATCAACTACCGATTATTTTTGGTTGACTATTCTTGTCTACCGGTAGGCTCTACACGATCACCACCAAAGGAAGATGCCATTGAGAGTTAGAGATAGTAAAGTGGTGTTCACTACCGTAAGTCATGCACCACACTATGGCCCATGATATGGAACATGATATTGCATTGATGATACTAACATGATTTATGATGATTGTATGAAAGAAGTGCTTGTGGTAGATCCATTAAAAGAATATCTTGCAGAGCTGGACGATGGACCAGGAGAAGCATGATAGGAAAATTTTGATGGTAAGGAAAATGGGAAACTGGGGGAAACAGAATAGAAGAAGAAAGGGTTAAAGCCATTTTTGGTCCCTAGAAACAGGTCTAATGTTCATTTCTATCCTTAATTTTAAAATTTGTTCAATACGGTCCCTATGTATTTTGTATTCTATCACATTTGGTCCCTGACGCTGATATGGCGCTAACATGGCATACGAATGAAATACAAGGTATTTATTTGTTTTTGTAATTTTACATATGGCCGTATTTTGATGAAGTGGAAGGCCAACTAGACTGCTAACATGGTATGCCATGTGGCAAAATTATTTATATTTTTAAAATTTTAAATTTTTTGTATTTTGTATTTTTATTTTTATTTTTTTATTATTTAATTATTTAATTATTAATGTTTATTATTTTTATTGTTTATTATTTTTTTGCTTTGTTTCTGCTTGTAAATAACATTATAACGTACAATGAGAAAAGTTTTTTTCTCTAAAATTTAATCAAAGTAAGCTATAACATTAAAAGAATTTTTTTTTGTTGCGTGGAGGCAGCCCACAAGGTAGGGTGTTTTTCTTGGCTGTCTCCATATGACACAGAAAAGTTATGTTAACGCTACAGCTTACTTGCTTAAATTTTAGAAGAAAAGAACTTTCTCATTATACATTGTAATGTCAAAAAGTAAAAAATTAAAAAGTATAAAAAAACTAAAAAGGTAAAAATAAATTAAAAATAATAAAATATAAAATATAAAAATTTGCTACATGGTATGCAATGTCAGCAGTCCAGTTGGCCTACCATGTTATCGAAATATGACCACATATAAAATTTAAAAAAATAAATAAATACCCTGTATTTCATTTATATGCCATGTCAACGCCGCATCACTGTTAGGGACTAAATGTGACAGAATACATAATACACAGGGACTATATTGAGCAAATTTTGAAATTGAGTATCAAAATGAACATTGTACCTATTTCCAAGGACCAAAAATTGCTTTAACCCAAGAAGAAACCCACATCTCGAGCAATGTCCTTGAAGGAAAAAAGATAAGAATATAGCAACAAAGGTATTGCTGTCCAGGATCAGGTAGGGCGCTGTGCTTGTGTCTGTCATGGTGAGTCTTTGATTTATTCTAGTTTGGGTTTTTCATTGTTTGGAAATTTCTTTATAGGCAAAATGGAGAGGGCATTCATATATTCGAGCAACCATGAGGTAAGCCAAAGGTACGTGAAGCTAGTGACTGTAAACAAGGGTTTCATGGGAGGCAACCCAAGATTGGAAAGATTTTTCATTTATTACTGTGTACTTTTATGTAGATAGTTTTAGGGGTTAATAAACGGATACCATGTCTGCTCCTTAATTTTTTGTGAAACTCCCCAATTTTCAATTCATTTGGGGTGAATCCTTAGAGCCTGATGTAAAGTTTTATGGGTAGATTGCATGAATCTAAAAAGGAACCTTGAATGCCTGTATTTATGTTGTTTTGTAAGTCAGATAGGAGTCAAGACGGACGTCTCTGATTCCGTTTTGCTCCCAGCTTTTGAAAAATTCTAAGGAGATGGGGCAAGATGGAACCGTCAGACAACAGTCGGTACCGTCTGGCTTGGAAAATTCCACTTGGGTAAGTAGACCGTAGTCTAGATTGGGGTCCTTGATCCCATCTAGCTCCCGGCCTTTGGAAAATGAGAAGGAAATAAGTCTGGATGGAACCGTCTCACATCAGACGATCCCGTATGGATCGGGAAACATGACCTAGGGAGTCAAACGGGACCGGCTGTGACCCGGACAAAACTGTATGAGTCAATTTTTTTAGTTTTTTTCATGAGGCGCAGTTGTTCATATTTCCCTTTTACCATATATAAAACCCTAGCAGCTATGCCTTTCCCTTTCATCCCCCCTCTTGCATTTGCACCCTGTGGCTCTCTCAATGCATCCTTCATTGGTTGGACTCCATTCTGGGCATTCAAGCAAGGAAATCGCAGGTAGTCCTCCCCAAACCATCTCTTTGTGGATTAAATTGATTCCTTGCAAGATTTAGGGTTTATAGGGCATGAAATCGATTCTTGAACGATTGTGCATTGATTTGGAGTGTAATGGGACAAATTTCTTGCTTATATATCGTCCATATGTATAAATTAAAAATTTCCCATCCTATATTTAAGGTATAAGCATTCTGAGGGGCCAATTGATTTCCAACCGGCTCCGTCTGGCCCGATTTAAGAACAAGACGGAACCGACACGAACCAGATAGGCCCGTCTGGGTTCGTCCGCTAGCCAAACTAAGGAAAAGCCTCTGAATTTATTCAGCATTTGTTTTGATACGGCTTAATAGTTTCTTTTGCATGATTATTTCATTCAGATGCCTCTGGGGATGAAAAATTCTAGCAATGCACCGACCAAGTTTAAGCGCAGAGAGGGCGCATCTTCTTCCACACCTAGTTCCTCAAGGATTGTTTCATGGCACGCTATGAGCTACTGGCCACCAGGAAATTCCACAAGACAAGGATGATAGATTCGGACGTATTATGAGAGCTAGAGATTGATACCAGAGTCCGCAAGCTAATTTTATTTGGAGGCTACCATCGGGTATTTGAGATCGACTCCCCAGTCTACAGAGAGATAGCGTTGGAGGTCCTGAGCAGATTTGAGGTAGATGATACGCATTATACTGTGTAGAGGCTAGACTCCATCCGATTCTAGCTCGGAGCCGAAATGCATTGGTTGAGCTAAACTTTGATTGCTATATACATGAAGTTGTACAACCAGGATTTCACCGAGGCATTGGAATATACAAAGCTTGCAGTGGAGTATCCTACGGACACAACACAATCCCTATTCTTGTTGTCTATTACGTAGGGGCGATGTGTAGAGTCCCAAAAGACTTCCCTCATTGCCAATCCAGTCCACTGGTACCTGCATACCACCATCAACATATTAGTGACTATCCGAGACGACAGTATAGGGACGATCATCACATTGATCTCTATATATTATATATCATGCTACACAAGTTCCCCATATACCTCGATCACCTCTTCGCGGATTACATCGCTCGACATGGCTAGTAACCTAGATTCAGATCCATATCAGTCGGGCCGTACATCAGGAGGTTAGTTGTCGGCATGAGCTTGCTCCGCGAGATGCGGAACATGACCCGGATTACTACAGTTTTACCTCTTTGTTCAACACGATGGTACTGATGGGGCTAGTTAGACACACCGGCCAGAGATACCATATCATCGAGCACTCATTCATTGAGGAACCGGTCAGGGCCTAGAAGGAGTAGAGTCCAGGCAGAGCATCTTTAGGAACAAGCGATCCTTCTCGAGCGACATCACTACCTCCTCCCAGCCACGTCTTGAGGAGCAGATGTAGGAATGGAGAGCAGGCCAGATTCAGATCAAAGAAGCCTAGTAGCGATTGGAGGTGGCCTAATACAATATTATTGAGGAGCACCGCCCAGCGGAGTAGCAATAGGTACTGTGAGACATCTGTCGGATCTTATCCTTTCTCCGTGATCGACCTCTGTACCTAGCGCAATATACACCTTCTTCCTCGTCATCCACATCAGGCCAGGCACACCCATCACCCTCAGTAGCCCCGATACCTATCCCACGATTTTATGTGTGGAGATGGGTAGTCACAAATTTAATTTTAAATTCATTGTAAATTTTTAAGTGTGTAGCTGGGTATGGGTGGTCATAAAATTCATTGCAAATCTTTTTTGTGACAATGCATGCTTAGCGTAAATCGATGACGGCTTGTTTAATATAATCCTTATGTCAACCATATTATTTAGAGACAATAGATAATTTATTGCCATGTTTCTTTGACTATGACTGCTAAGTATCACCTTCAATTGTTTAGAGTCTCAGTGCACAAATAAATAGTGTACATAGAAATTATGAAAATAAGAACCAAGATAGTGCTCCTCTACTCGTTGTGACAAAGTAAGCTCGAGGTTCGGGCTTCTAAGAGTGTTCCTCAAGGCAAAAAGTCCCTTGTGAGCATGAGCGAGTATATGTAGAGTTTTAATCTTTTGAGTAGTTGGGTATTCTGGTGCCTGATCAGCTTGTGCATCCCTTAGAAAGGAAGATATACAGTCTATGTTCATCTTCGATTACCTGGAAATTAAGTAAGGTCCACTAGGGATCCCTACTAGAGAATAGAGTTTAAGTTTCATAATGGGCTAGTTTTGTTGTACTTAGACTCCCAAGGAGCCTATAGAGTCCACTGAGGGTATGCTTTTTACTCTAAGACTCGGGAACATGCTATGTGGAGTGAATACTTTTATCTAGAGCCATATTGACACATATCACAGGATCTATCTGAGTGCTATGATGAAATAGGAGAATACAAATGCTGATGGTGAACTTTAAGTAGATTCGAAATGCCTCTTCCTGAGCCAGGGGTTAATCACTTATCAATTCTTTATTTTTTGTTATCTTTTTATTTTCTTGAGGACAAGCAAACACTTTAGTGTGGAGATATTTGATAAGTGTTTAATTGACAATATTTTTATATCTTATTTGTATATTCTTAGTATGTAATTTTGATGAAATGTAGCCCATGTACCTAAACTGTGTTAATTTTGTTTAACAGGACACATTGGGGGAGATTCAAGGGCAAGTTTAATTTTTGAAGCGATTTGGAGCGAATTCAAGGAGATGACAGTTGAATTAAAGACGTAGACGAATCTGTCTAGAACTAGATAGGACTGTTTGGACTGCAGAACACCTCGATGCTCACTTCTAACTTGCTAGTGAGCCAGACTAGTGAGCAGATGCTCGTCTTCCATCCTGTCTGAGCTACACATAGACCCAAACAGACCTATCTGATTCACGATAGGCCCATCTAGTTCGTGGAGTTTTCCAAATTTGACTTGTCAGTAGACAAGATAGGCTGGCAGACGCCCGTCTGCCACCTTGTCTAACTCGAACGTGAACATGGATATGTTGAGCTAATTGAACCTAAATGCCTTGGAAAATGTGTTCTCATCTTCCAAAAGCTTTGGGACTATAAATATTGATGTTTAGGGTTTTGATGACATGTTTGGCTCTTGAGACCTCTCTTGAGGATCGAGACTCTTCCATTGATCGCCATCATCTACCATCTAGCGCATCGGAGAGTTTGGAGGTGAGGCCACCCATCACCATCATCCACCTTTCCGATGGCGAGGCTTGGAGGGGTCGCATCAACGGTCCTATCACCGCCACAACAGTGGAGGGAATAACGTATCTCTTTATGTCTATTTTTCTCTCTCCATCATTGTTTTGTATTGGATTTGTTTCCCCTTTGATGGGGAACTAATTTTGTAGGTATTCGGGCATGATGAACCCAAGGGTTGTTGTTTAAATTTTATATTGAATGATAATGGTTTATTAGTTGCTTGTTAATCTTGAGATCTATTAAGTGTCATTCATTGCATTGGTAATCTATATTGTGACAACCCAGATTATCCAATCTAACATACCGGGGGAAGAAGCAAATACCTCCCCGTGTGCGGGCATACCTAGATAGAAGGATTTATGTGTGCTCCGATAGATCAGACACTAAGGAGAGCGAATCCTTAATATGTTTTATTCCCATAATCCTTCGAAGAATTAGATTCCCTAGAATGCAAACCAGAGAGTATACTAGGTTGGTAATCGCCTCGAGAGAGGGATGAAAGTATTATAGGAATCCTTAGTTCAATTTGTTACAATTATTAGCCTTACCATTCTTTATCTATATTTATGAAAACCCAAGGGGATTCGTTGTCTGGATACCCCTCTTTTATGACTGATTTCCCTTACAACTTCGCTGCATCCTCGTTGAAATCTGATTTCTTTTTTCTTTCTAGGTTTAGAAATCAGTTTAGTTTAGAATTCAATCAAACTCAGATTAGGCTATATAATCGGTAACTATAAGTTAGTACTAGTATTTCTTGGTCTCAATGGTTCGATACCCGACTTTTCCTAGACCACTTTATTACTCGTCCGACCCGTATACTTGCGGTAGTATTGGCTTGATCATGTTTGTGACACAAACGTCTTTATAGGCGATCAAGGAATAGCAAGACTCGGCAGAGTTATTGGACAAGATCGCCTACCATAAATATGAGGTTTTGATCCACTTCAGGGATTCAAATGAGTTTCAAACCATATCGAGGGATGAGGATACCTCCAGGTCTGAAATCTGCTTCGAGATCTTCCAAGACCTCATTCGCGGGCATCCGGATCTGGACATCACTTCAATTTCATACGTGGAAGCTCTGAGGTACCTCTGAGATAGGTACGAAGTGGTGAAGGCTACCAAGCAAGATTCTTAGGGAGCCGTAGTGGAGTTCTCTAACATTATATAGGTCATGACCATGAAAGAGGTTGCTATGAGAGCTGTAGAGGAAGCAGAGTCTTGGGACATATAGAAGAGGCAATTGCTCCGATTCTACAAGGCGTCATCCCTCCTCCACGAGGAAACTTGGATGGTTCTACTGATACCTCTGACCATCCTCCGTCGGATGTCTGACCTTGCTTTTTCCTTATACTTTTGTTCATTTTGTACTTCAAACTTTTTGCTACTAGCAGTATTATAAACAATTTTTCCACTTTGTGTGATTATACTAAAGCTTTGCCCATATTTGACTCGCTTGTTCCTTCTTTTATTTCTAAGATTAACTTGTTCGGCTTTGGTTACACTCACTCTTATGTGAGTCTTCTCTCTATCTCGAAGAGGTGTTGAGTTTAATAGTCAGGCCAGGTAACCTCGATTGCTAACGAGTTAGTCCATGCCGAAGGTTAGGCGCATACCATCACATTTCCTCGATGGCTTCCCTATCTTTTCGCAACTTGTGAGTCGTTGTACTTCAGACAAGTGAAAGGGTTTCTCTTCTCCTAACTTTCGTTAAGTGTAAGGTCTTCCTTTTGATGACCTTATGGAGTATATTGTTGATCTTCAAAGCTTCCTTGGAGACCAAGTAGGTCTCTATACATAACATTTTATTCCGTTTGCCTCTCTTTTCTTGAGGTCTAAGGTGATCAATCTTTTCAAGCAGTCACACTTTTACTATTTACACATATTTGATCAGCTTTTTTTTCATCAAACTTTGGACTGCTTTTAGAAAAGAGGAAGCTTTGAAAATCAAAGTTTCTTAGTAGTTGGTGCTTTTTCCGCTACATCGTCTTCTGAGGCATCCCTGTAGGCTTCTCCTTTTGTGGTGTCCCTTTGAAAAGACTTTGTTGCTTTTGAAAGTAAGCCTACATGTCACCCTTTGAGCAAAAAGTGCTCCCTATCGAGTGTCTATAAGAAGGACGAAATTGTGGTGTTGGTTCTTTACCCATCTTTGGCCACTTATGTTGACCTTTTCGGGCTCCATTGCCTTCTTTTTGAGTCTCTGATATAGAGCTTTTGGCTTCAGCTCCTAGGGAGTTAGGCTTAGACTTCGTCTATGGAGCTCCTATTCATGCTTTTCTCCGGTGTGCGTAGTTTCTCGTCATGGTTTATTGCAAGTTTCTGCACCACGAGGATGTCTCAACGTATGTCTCTGAACAAACTTAGCAGAGTCCTGAATGTCGACCATTCAAAGTTTTCTCTGCTTAGGTATCGCGGACCAATCCAGTACCGGGAGCTGGTGCACGCTTGCTTTTCCCCCAGAGATTCTCTGGGAGCTTCTACCATGTCTCCCTGCTTGGGGGCTCCAACCTTTTAACCTAGATGTGTCCGCTTGCTCGTTCTGCCGGTAAAACTTGGTTAGCAAGCCCGACAAGTTGGCACAAGGCTCAAGCAATGTATCATGGTGCGTGCGTGCTTGCAGCTTGCAGTCGGTGTTGTGCATTCATTCTATACGACCTTGTGGTTGCTTTCGCCTATTCCATTTGGCATGCTACTTCTCGAGGTCCTCCCACAACCTAGATTTTGGACACCTCAAATATATGATTTGAGCAATTCGTTGTAACTGTAAACATTACTAGGGGAAAATTCTCCCAATTTGTGACCTACCATTTGATCTGTTATATAAATAGGGAAATGTTCTTTTCCATTATGAATGGCGATTGAATGTCCAATCATTGCGGGTATAATGGTAGATCCCCGAGACCAAGTTACTATTATTTCTTTCTCCTCCCTCATATTGAGTTTTTCCATTTTTCCCGATAAATGATTAGCTACAAAAGGATTTTTTTTTAGTTGTAAAGGAATGCATTTTTTCTTTTGCTTGTTTGCACTAGTAAGAATGTCTTCTTCATGCCCTCTCAGATTAAGCATGTTTGTTCAAAACTATGGAGGCCTCACATTGCTTATTTTTATTTCCTCCCAAGGCTGACTATATCCTTGATAGCACTTTGTCGAGTAAGCTCGTAGTCAAGGATGATGGTTAGGATGCAATCGTCTATGAAAGTCGATAATTTTATTAGCTCATTCTTGAAAGTTCGACGATTTAATGAGCTTATCTCTAAAAAGATAACAACTTAATGAGCTTGTCCACTTTATGATATTCCCCACACTGTTATGTATTTAGGATAACCTGTTTGTGCTCCCTTTGGTAGTTGTCACGCCATACTTCTCAAGTATGTACCACATTTTCTCAGGCGCAAATCCCTTTGAGAGTATTCGGTATGCGTAATAATGGTGGTTGCTCATGATGTAGCCTTTCTGAGGATCCACGTTGATCGTAGCCCACGTATCAGCCAACTATGAGGCGTCTCTTTGTGAAATGTCCTGCCAATTCATTTTCATTATGACACTCATAAGGGTTACGCCTGCTCCATCTTCTTTTAAATAGGACCATGGGGTTACCTTGTCTGCACTTTCATTTCTTCAAGCATTTCCCAAACTTCTACTTGATTTCTCGAAGATGGACAGTAACTAGCTTAGACGGGTTCTGAGGGATTATTTCTGCAAAGGTCCCATCCCTTTATTGTCCTTTGATAAAAGGAGAGGAATGCAACAAGATGGTCCTGAGCCAAGCAAGGAAGCTCTTGTGTCTGTATTTTTGACGAAGCCAGACATGTCATCTCTACTTTTGTCAAAACCATTTCCCCTTTCCATTGTGGAAGTGATGTCTTTGTCCACCGATCCGAGCATCCCTTAAGAGGAAAAGGGAAATTTTATTGCCATGGGGACAAAGTCCATTCTCACAGATCCTAGCACTGTACTGATGCTCAATCCATCCTGCTTGACGTTGACTTAGAGGTGCATGGGGATTTAGTTAGGAGGAGCTCGCTTTAAAGCTCAATCTCACCGGAGCATGGGTAGGTTCTTTTTCATCTCCCTGCAGTTGATATAACCCAACCAGCCACCAATATCATATTGAAGAATAAGAAGCCCACCGGCTTCGCTTGGTTAGAACAGTTGGAGAAGAGAATGTTATCGGTATTCCTCAATTCACGGATAGATAAGTAAGACACATTGCCCCTTATTTTTTAGTGTTTCTACTTAGTTAAGGGATTAAGCATTCATTTTTTTGGAGTTTCTGCTTATTAAATGATAAGTGTTAAATTACGCATATTTTTATTTCTTATTTGTATATACTTAGCATGTGATTTTAATGTAATTTAGCCCAGTGGTACTTAAACTATGTTAAACTTGTGAAATAGGATATATCGGGGGTGATTCATTGGAAAGCTCAATTTATGAAGCGATTCCATGCAAGTTCGATGAGAAAAAGGCTGAAATGAAGAACACGACAGAACCATCTATAACTAGGTGATCTTGTCTATACCGCAAGTCACCAAGAAGCTTACTTCTGATTGCTAGTAAACCTGACAGGTTATCTGAAGCCTCGTCTTGATTGAAGAAGCAAACTTAAACTACCAGAGAGAATCGTCTGGAATAGGTGGTCGTGTCTAAACCTCGAGAATGGCTTGTCTATCTTGCTAATGAACTAGACGAGTGAGTAGAGGCCCGTTTGGGGGTCCATCTGGCTTAGGCCTGGACTTGGTTATGAGCAGCTCATTAAGCCTACACGCCTTAGGAATTGTATCCTGACCCTCTAAACGCGGTAAGGACTGTAAAGACAGTGATTTAGGCTTTAGAGGGTAGCTTCTAATCTCATTCATTATCCTTGGAGGCTCTCACCTCCTACCATCATCCATCGATTAGGACACACCGAAGCATTGAAGAGCGTTGCTTACTGACGAAGCATTGGAGGGGTATTCGCCAACGGTCCCCGCCAACAGTGGAGAGAACGACCTACCAATCTCCTATGTTTTCTTTTGCTTTTATCATTATATTGGATTTGTGTTCTCTTTTGATGGGGAACTAATTTTGTAGGTATTTGGGCATAATGAACCTTTGGGTTGTAGTTTATTTTTGACATTGAATGCTAATGATTACCTAGTTGCATCTTAATTTTGCAATCTATTAAGTGTTATTCTTTGCATTGGTATTCTATTTTGTGCAACCTAGATTATCTAATTCGATGCACCGAGGAAAGAAGTGAACGCCTCCACATGTGCGAGCATACCTTAATAGAGGTGGTTATGAGTGTGCCTAGTAATCGAGCACTAAGGACAGTGACTCCCTAATATGCATTGTTCCCATAGCTCCTTAAAGTAATAGATTCCCTAGAACGCCTATCAGTGAGGGTACTAAGTTAGCAATCGCCTCGAGAGAGGGATGTAAGCAATTTAGGAATCCTTCATTTGAATTAGTGCAACTAGTGATCTAAGCATTCTTTGTCTATCTTTGTGAGAACTTGAGGGGGATTCATTGTCGAGATACTCCTCTTTCATGGTTAATTTCCCTACAATTTCATCACATCTTCGTTTAGACTTGATTTCATCTTTTCTTTAGATTTAGTACTCATTTTAGTTTAAAATCCCCACAACCCTTGGATTGGTTAGATAATAGGCGAGTAGTTAGTACTAGTATTTCTAGGTCCCTCAGGATTCGATACCTGACTTCTTAGTCCACTTTATAACTTATCTGACCTGTGTACTTGCAGTATCAGTGGTGACGATCACGTTTTTGACACCCTTGCCAAGGATCTAGACTTCTAGGAGAGCTAGGAGTTTATTACTTTAGCCATTAGTTTTAGTTTTTTCATTTTTCTTTTTCCTTTTTATTTCTTATTCTTTCTTTGTGTTTTTGTTTGATAACTCTTGTTTCTTCATGCTAATCAATTTCTGTATCTGTTTTGCGAGGAATATATGCATGACCCAAGCAAAACCAACGGGTTTAGTGGAAGGAGATAATGAGATCGAGAGAACATTGCATAGAAGGTTGGCTTAGAGAAATAGAAAAGCCAATCCAAGAGTAGTCTTCGGAGGCCGAAAATTCCACACAAGCAGCAGTGAATATTGAAATTGATAACCCTCCTGTTATGGTAGAGAGACGGAGGAGGTTATCTGAATATGAAAGACGTGATTACATAGGAGAAGAATTCAGCATTCACCCTCCAGCGGTGAACATGAATAATTTCGAGATAAAGGCAAGCACAATATGGCTTGGGACCAATCACAGTTCAATGGCAGCCCAGATGAAGATCCACATGCGCGTCTGGCATGTTTCATTCAGATTTGTAACATGTTCAGAATGAATGTAATATCTAACGACACAATCTGATTAAGATTGTTTCCATTTAGTTTGAGAGATGCAACATATTATCGGCTGACTACACTCCCTGCAGGAAGTATAGGAACATGGAAATATATTCTAGACAAGTTTCTTGGAAGATATTTCCCACCAAGAAAGGTAGCGCAGATAAGGCAAGAAATGCCATCGTTCAAGAAGGGAAACAGAGTCACTTTTTGAAGCACATGAGCGGTTTAAAGATTTATTACGTCTTTGCCCCCACCACAGTTTAGCGATATGGATGAAAATTCATACATTCTACAAAGGCCTTAACAACCACACTAGGCAGCTGGTGAATACCGCAACTGGCGATTCATTGAGTAACAAATACCAAGACGAAGCAGAGCAATTATTTGAGGATATGGCTAGTACTCAGTCACTTTGGTCCTCGAGGGGTAGACAGCTTAGTAGTGTTGTAATGCAGGAGGATTTGAGCAGATGATGCATTTCAGTCATTTGGTCATAACTTTGGCTACGGGTGTTGGAATCACTCATAAGACCCCAATCTTCAAAGCTCTTTTCGTTTAGATATTTTTAGCTAATTTTAGTAATAAATCATTTGTCAAATTAGGAAGTGATTTGAATATGATTTGGTTCAGATTACTGGCTAATTAGTTATCTTATTTAGAGTTTTTCTTACTTAGAATTTTCAGTTTTAGTAATTTTTGGACTTTTGCCTTTTTGGCGAAATTTCCAAAATAGTTGGATTCTAGGGTTTGAAGCTATTTAATCTAGCTTGTGGACTAGCATTGGTTTTTGGGATCTTTGTTTGAATGAAATTTGATTGAACTTTAGAGATACTTCTCTGGTTCTTTTGGTTCTACGATGTTCTTCCTTGCAATCCCCCTTGGTTCCGGCTAGCCCGTAGGATAATCACTACCCCACCTTGCGTAATGTTAGAGCTTGCATAGTCAGCGCAGATTCTGATCTTGCACCACAAGTGGTAGAGTTATCCAAGAAGCTTAACCGATTAATAGCTAACAATTCAAGCCCAGTTGAGTCAATTTCTGTGGCACTTGTTAAAGAGGGCACGATGTATTTAGTGCCCGATTGCTAATGTTGAGGTGGCCCCAATAGAGCAAGTATAGTACATGGTTAACACTCAAAGGCCTCTAAGAACGCAATTCAAGCCTTACATGCCCAATTAGAGTCACTTGGACCTTTCTTATGGAACTTACATGGTACATCTACTTCCCAAGGATTTAATCAGCAACCTTCTAAGCCTCAAGGACCGAAGTACACTACTGAAGATATTTTGGCTAGGTTCTAGTTAACCACGGATTCCAAATTTGATACCATAAACACCACACTGAGGATTGTCCAAGCAAGTATTCAAAATTTGGAGAGCACTGGCTAAGAACTCATCTGAAAGACTGCCGGGTAGCTTACTTAGAAATACCGAAGCAAACCCTCGGGAGCACTTGAAGGTTATCACTCTTATGAGTGCGAAGGAGGTAAAACTGTTGGTGAAAAAGCCTCTTAGAAATGAACCTCAGGTCGAGATTGGTGAGGCTTCTGGAACCAAGGAGATTGCTGAAGATGAAGAAGTTGTGGAAAAGAAGATGGAGGTGGAGTAGCCACCTATCCCCGAGTATCAACCCAAAATTCCATGTCAATTAAGATTAAAAAATGACAAGGAGGATACTCACTTTAAGAGGTTCCTAGAAACGATCAAGCAGTTACATGTAAGTTTACCATTGGTTGATGTGCTCTGATAAGTGTTCAAATTGCTATATTTGATTATCGTAATTGTATACACCTAGCATATGATCTTGATGATTTGGAGGCCGCCGGTACTTAAAATGTGTTTATTTTGTGAATCAAGACAGACCGGGGCAACTCAATGAGAAAGTTAGGGTTTTGAAACAGATTCAACAAAGAAGGCTGAAAAAAGAGAACTAGATGGACCCATTCAGTAACAAGCGGCCCTGCCTTTAGTAAAGGAGGTGAATTCAGACGCTAGACGGCCTCGTCCAACTTATGGACGAGACTATCTGATCAAGATGGAACAGAAGGGGTCCAGACCTAATTCAATAAACGGCCCTGTACGGATCATCAACAGGACCACCAACAAGGTCGTATGCAAAGTGTACGGGATTGTTTATTCACATGGAACTAAATTTGAACGATTAGACGGTGCCTTCTACTACCCGACGGTCCCGTCTATAATGGACCCTCAAGATAGTGATGCTAATCTATTAAGTCTAAGCGCCACATAAATTACATTCCAATCCTGATGGCGCTAGGGACTATAAATATTGATGATTAATGTTTTAAGAAAGGGCTTTCAAAAAACTCTATTCACGACCCTTGGAGGCTCTCAACATCCATCATCACTATCATCCACCATTGAGAAGGAATTAGTCATCTTGAAAGGGTACACCAGAGCAAGGAGTATTGCTGGATGACAATGGAGCATCAAGGGAGTATATGCAATGGTCCTCGCCAAGAGAGTTTGGAATATCATATCACTATCCTATGTCTTTTACTGTAGTCTTTGCTGTTTTTGCTATGTATTCCTCTTAAATAAGGAACTAACCCTTTAGATACTTGGGTATTGATGAACTCTTGGGTTACGTTTAATGTATGACAATGTTTCTTGCTTGTTTGATTAATTGATGTGGATTGAGATTTATTAAGTATATTCATTTCATTGAATGCTTATGTTGGGACAACCCTAGTATTCAATAGGTTTATACGAGGGAAGAAGCGAACGCCTCCTCGTATTAGAACTACCTCAATAGAAAGGACTGTGAATGCACCAAGAACTCGGGCATTGGGGAGAATAACTCTTTCATATATCTTATTCCCGCATTTCTTCCAATAAATAGGTTCCCCAAAGCCCTATTCAATATTAGTAATTCGGAAGCGACAGAGGGAGTGAAAGCGATATAGGAACCCTTTGTCCAATCCCAGTTAATCAACAAGTAGGAGGTATTATGTGTATCCTATGTCAAAAACCCAAGAGGGATTCATACCCTAGTATCCCTTCTCTTGACTGGTTACCATTAAATTTCATTCCGTTCTTAATTTCATAGTGACTCCAGTTGCTCTTCCTTAATTTCAACACTTAGATTTATAAACATCACAACTCTGTTCGGGTAAAATACTAGATACTAGCCAGTATTAGTACTTCTTAAAAATCCTTGTGGATTCGATACCTGACTTTTTGACCCATTATATTACTTGGTACAATCAATGCACTTACAATATAAGTATAAGCATTAGGCTCAACCATGCTCTCCTATATGCCAAAATATGCTAGTATATGAAAGAGTTGCTTTCCAACAAGCAGAAGTTAGAAGGCATTACAGCCGTGACATTGAATGAACAGTGCTCGGTAACAGCGCAACCTAAATTTCCAAAGAAATTGAAAATTCCTGAAAGTATTGTCATTCCTTGTATTATCGAGGATGGTATTGATGCAAGCACATTGGCTAATTTAGGAACAAGTATAAATGTCATGCCATACAAGCTGTACATGAAATTAAGGCTTGGAAATCCAAAGCCCACTCAAATGACGTTACAACTGGTCGATCGCTCTGTTAAACGACCCCGAGGGATCGTTGAGGATGTTTTAGCCGGTGTTGACAAATTTTTATTTCCTATTGATTTTGTACTTCTAGATGTTGTACTTCTAGAGGAAGACCCTTTTTTTGGCTACAGTGAAAGATCTACATGACCACCATGAGTCGAACACAATAAAGTGTCTTCAAATTGTTGAAAGCTAAGCGGCATAGATATGCCAATGATGATACATCTTATTGTGTAGATAATATTGATTTAATTTCTAATGGTTGTGTGCAGGAGGTGCTTGCAATTGATCCGCTGAATGAATATTTTGGAGAACCTGACGATGGTCCACAAAAATCTGAAGATTAATCTTCTGATTTTGAAGGAAGAAGGCCAGGATGGGAAAGTTGAAAAAAATAAGAAGAATCCCCCACCTAGAGTGAGAACCTAGAGGCAAAAGGACAAGAGTAAGAACATTAATTTTGCTGCTAACCAGGAAGAGGTAGGGCACATTGCTAGTGACCGCTATGGTGAGTCGTTAATTTATTCTAGTTTGGGCTTCTCATTATTTAAAAATTGTTTTAGGGGCCAGATTGTGTATAATATTTATGTGTTCAACACGCCATAAGATAATGAAAGGTATGTCAAACTAGTGATGTTAAAAAAGCGCTGCTTAGGAGGCAGCCCAAGGCTTTGAAAATTTTTCTTCCATGTCTAATTTTGTTTACTGTTAGCTACTTAGTCTTGAGTTTTAATAAATTGATGGCATGACTTATTTGCAATTACTTGTGAAATTCCTTAAATTTTTACTACATTAGGTTATAATGTAATGTCCCACCTAACGTTTTTATGTTTATACGGAATAAAGCAAGCATAGAAAGCATGGAATGCCTTAATTTCTGTTGTTTTGCGTCACAGACGGGAGACAAAACGGGCATCTATGACCCTGTCTGGCTCCTAGTCTTTTGAAATTGAGAGGAAAACTAGTCCAGGCGGAACTAGACAGAACCGTCTGAACCCACTTGTGCAGTTTTAAAAAGGGCGCTGCTGTTCAAATTCTTTAAAACTTTTATTTAAAAAATCTTAGCTGCTTCCCTCTTTTCATCTCCCCACGCCATTATAGCGCCCCGTCGGCTCCCTCGCAAGATTTAGGACTCTTCTTAGGCATTCCTTACCAAGAGATTTGAAGGTAAGGCTCTTTGATTTATATGTTCATGGATCGGTATGGATTTTTTGATGGATTTTGGTTCCTAGGGCATCGACTTGGGTTTTGAATGAATGTGAACAACTTGGAGTGTGATAGGTCAATTTGTTGTATAAATCTCCATTTTTATATATTTTAGCGATTTATCATACCTAGATTTGAATGGATTGACTTGTATATGGCCATCCACACTAGGAAAGCCTCATCTGACTGACCCAGATGAACTAGACAGTCTGGTCTATTATCAGACGGACCTGTCTAGTAATATAAAGAGGCTGAAACATGGGGATTTTTAATTTACAATTTGCTTCGATTAATTTTTATTTATCTCCAATGTTGTTTTATAGATGCCTCCAAGAATGAAGAAGGCCGCCCTCAAGCGCAAGCGTAGAGAGGAGTACTCCTACTCCGCACCCATTTCTTTAAGGATCGATTCATGATGCGGTACAAGTGGCTGGCCACCAAGGAGTTCTGCAAGATGAGGACCATTGATTGGGGTTTCCTCTAGGAGCTAGACGATGATAATACCGCGAGCTGATTTCCTTTGGAGGATGGGACCTGGCATTTGAAATTGATTCCCTAGTTTACAGTGAGCTTGCGCTGGAGGTCCTTAGCAGTTTTGAGATCGATAGTACGTACTTCACTGTGGGGAGGCCAGACTTTGTTCACTTCTAGCTCACTAGGGAGATGCACAAGATGAGCCAAACAGATTTCTCAGTAGCTATGGGTTTATATGATAGCACCTTCATCGAGACGCCGAGTTTGCGGAGCAAGCAGTAGAATTTTCTACAACCACGACACACTCTCAGTTCTAGAGATCGATCACAACAAGAGCGAGTGCAGAGACCAGAAAGACCTCATATATTGCTGATTCGGTCCACCTGTACCTACATGCTATCACCATCCGGTTAGTAACGGGATTAGAGGATAGTACTGGGCCGATCACACACGCTTATAAGCATTCAAATGATCATTATTTCATACTATTTTCATGTACATTTTGCATGCAATTTGGAGAAAATATAGCCCACTGGTACTTAATTTGTGTTAATTTTCATTTAGAGATCATTGGAAGGCCTTAAGAGTAAAAAGGAAGCAATTCGGCATCAATTGAGGCTATCTGAGGGCATAATGGAGATATTTCAGAGTAGAGAAGACTTTTCAAGATTTTTCGGGGGCAATAACGTCAATGTTATGAGCTACAAAGGGTCTACAAATGTTCTCATACATTATGGCCAAGGTCCCCAAATATTTGGAGCGCAAATGAGCATTTTTGGACCCTTAAGAGAGGCACACATGCTGGTACACGGGTTCACGCGCCCGTATACTATAGCTACTGTAATTTCAGCCACGCTACAATAAAAAGCAGTAAAGAACACACACGCACATGCACCCATGTGGGGCGTATTTGGGCCTGATTTTCAAGATTTTCAACCCATATTGGACTAAAATAAACCAAACACGTGTCATATACTCTCTATGATTGTAAACCATATAAATACTGATTTTTAGGGTTAGGAAAGGCATCTTGGATATTATTGAACATCTTTTGAAGACCTGGGTAGCTAGGGTTTGGAGGCATCATCATCGAGCACTCTGTGACAATGAGGCTCGGAGGAAGATTCATCATAAACTGTCCAATTCATCATCCCAACAGTGGAGGGAACATCGAAGGGAGATTTTTATTTGTTTATTTTGATGTTCTCTCATCTTCTTATATTGGATTTGTGTTCCCCTATAATGGGGAACTAATTTTCTATGTATTTGTGCTTGATGAACCCTTGGGTTAATGTTTACTTTTGATATTGTATTTTAATGTTTAATTAGTTGCTTTTCTGTTTAATTTGAGATCTATTGAGTATCATTCATTGCAATGGTAATCTACGTTGTGACAACCCAAATTATCCAATCTGGCGTACTAGAGGAAGAAGTGAATACCTCCCCGTTACGGGCATACCTTAATAAAGGGAATTGTGAGTACGCCGAGCTAGAGATCGGGCACTAAGGAGAGCAAATCCTTAATATTCCTTATTCTCATAATCCTTCCAAGATTTAGATTCCCTAGAAAGCGAATCAGTGAGGGTGCTAGGTTAGTAATAAACTCGAGAGAGGGATGAAAGCTCTTTAGGAATCCTTGGTCCAAATTACTGCAACTTTTAATCTAAAAAGCCTTTGTCTATCTTTATGAAAACCTGAGCTGGATTCATTAGTTGAATACCCTCCTCCTATGATTAATTGCCCATACTATTGTACCCTATCGTTAGTGTATTCCGATTGATAGTTTTTCCTAGTTTTAGAGGCTATACTATAGATATCACCCAAATTCGGATAGACTACATAATAAATGGATAGTTAGTACTAGTATTTCTCAATCTCTGATGTTCGATACCTGACTCTTCATTGTCTACTATATTACTTGTCTGACCCGTACACTTATAGTAGTATTAGCTCGATCAAACGCCAAACTGTAAGTGCTCTACAGTATTATACATTGATTTCCTGTCCACCTCAGGCACCTCTTTGTGTATTACATTGCCAGGCAGGATCATTACCCTCACCTCAAATCGATCTCCAATGGACCACACATAATGAGACTCATCGCCGGCATGGGCTTGCTTTGCAGGACGTGGAATATGACTCGAATCACCACAGTGTAGCCACTGGGGTTTAACACCCTAGTCCTGAAGGGGCTAGTCAGACGTGCCGGCGAGAGGTACCTTTTTATCTAGACAACACTTGTAGAGGCACCGACCCCGGTAGCATAAGAGGGCAACGCAGATGGCGCATCGACGGGATCATATGACTCATCCTCTATAGTAGCGTCGCTACCTCCTAGCCTTTCACGTATGGATAAGCAATTAGAGGAGCTATGCGCAGGGCAGCAACGACTAGAGGAGAGCCGGCTATGATTGGAGGAAGCGCAGCAGCAGATGAGCGCAAACATTCGCCAGCTTATGGACATGCTCCGCCCCAAGTCTCCCACACCACCACGTACTCTAATATCTTCAGCATCATTCCCAACACCCATCTCACCATTAGCAGCAGCACCTTCTGAGGATGCTTAGTATATTTTGCGTTGCATCAGGACATATCACCATCATATTTTCTATTAGTGAGCAAGAGATTATCGCTGCTCCACTTATTATCTTGTCATCTTGTTAGCTTTCATTAGTGTTTTGCAGACTTTAGGCTATTTTTATTTTATTGAGTTATATTGATCCCTCCGTACTTCGCAGTTTAAGAGCATGCTCATATTTGGCCCCAACCTGAAGTTCACTCCAAGATCACGCAACTTTTGGAATCGGGGAAGTTTCGTTCACCCTTCTCCTTGTTTATTATTATCTTATCTTTTACATGCTTTCTTGTATACATTTGGGACAATGCACAATTTTATATGTGAAGATGCATAGCTCGAAAGCTAATGTAGAATATATTGCACATTTCTAAGTGTGGAGATTGATGAGTACTTACAAAAATTCATTGAAAATCTTGTTAAGAAATTCATTGCAAATCTTTTTGTGACAATGTACGCTATTGTAAACTGATGATGGCTTGTGTGAAATGCTTCAATTTTATTCTACTTTTAGTTTGCACCATATAGCAAAATTTTCTTAGATTCTCCGATGAAACATCATGGACATTTAGAGAAAATCCTTGTGACAACCATATTATTTGGAAACATTAGATAACCCATCAATATGTTTCTTTGACTTAGATTACTAAATATTATTTTCAATGGCTTCAAGAGGTTTCGTGACACTAGTTCAAACTTCTAGCCCTTGTAAGTAGAGTTGTAAGAAGTGAATAAATGTTATATATATAGAAAGGTTATGTATATAGAGACTATGAAAATAAGAACTATGATAGTGCTCCTCTACTCTTGGTGACGAAGTAGCTCGAGGTTCTGGCTCCTAATCAAAGTGTCCCTCAAGCCTAAAAGTCTCTTGTAAGCACGAGCCCGTCTATGTAGAGTTATAATCTTATGAGTAGTTGGGTGTTTGATGCCTAGCCAGCATGCATATTCGTCAGAAGGAAGATCTGCACTCTACGTTAATCTTCGGTTACCCAAAAATTCGGATCTATTAGGGGTGTCCTACTAGAGTATAAAAAAAAAGTGTGTGTTTATTTCTATTAATGGGCTAGTTGTTTTTTACTTAGGCTCCCAAGGAGCCTCTAAAGTTCAATGAGGGTGTACTTGTCACTCTAAGACTTAGAAACATTGCATGTGGAGTAAGTACTTTTATCTAGGGCTATACTGAGACATGTCACGGGATCTATCTGGGTCCTTAGTTGAAATAGGAGAATACACTTGTTGTTGGTGAACTTTGAGTAGAGTCAAACTTATTCTCCCTTAGCTAAAGGTTAAACACTTATCAATTCCTTATTTTTTCTATTTGCTTGAGGACAAGCAAATGCTTCAGTGTGGGATATTTGATAAGTGTTAAAGTGATCATATTTTTATATATTATTTGTATACACATAGAATGTGATTTTGATATAATTTAGCCCACCGGTAATTAATTGTGTTAATCTTGTGAAATTGGACATCAAGAATGATTCATTGGCTAGTTCAATTTTTTAAGCTATTCCATACAAGTTCAAGGAGAAAAAGGTTGAAATGAAGAACCAAACAGAACCGTTTGGAACCAGGTGGTCCAGTCTAGACGACAAGACACCTCGAAGCTCACTTCTGATTTGCCTGTAAACCTGACGAGCGAGCATACGGATGTCTGAGGCCCTGTCTCGATTAAAGAAGCAACCTTAAACTACAAGACGGAACCGTCTAAAAACAGGTGGTCTCGTTTGAACCTAGAGAATTGCTCGTCTGTCTTGCAAATGAACCAGAAAGGCAAGTAGACGCACGTCTAGGGGTCCATCTGGCTCGGGCCTAGACTTGGTTATGAGTAGTTGGTTATGCCTGAACGCCTTGGGAATTATATTCTTACTCTCTAAACGCGCTTGGGACTATAATGCTCAATATTTAGGGTTTAGAGGGCAGCTTCTAAACTCATTCATCATCCTTGGGGGCTCTCACCACCAACAATCATCCATCCATTAGAGCACAATGGAGCATTGAAGAGCATCGGATGCCGACGAAGCATCGGAGGGGTATTCACCAACGGTCCTCGACAACAGTTGAGGGAACGGCATACCACTTTCCTATATTTTCTTTTGTTTTTATCTTTATAGTGGATTCATGTTTCCCTTTGATGGGAACTAATTTTGTAGGTATTCGAGCATGATGAACCTCCGGGTTGTAGTTTAATTTCAACATTGAATTTTAATGATTATCTAGTTGCATCTTAATTTTGTGATCTATTGAGTGTTATTCTTTGCATTGCTAGTCTATATTGCACATCCCGGATTATCTAATTCAACGCACCGAGGGAAGAAGTGAATGCCTCTATGTGTGCGGGCTACCTCAATAGAGGGGGTTATGAGTGCGCTGAAAGATCCGGCCCTAAGGAGAGCGACTCCCTAATATGCATTTTTCCCATAGCCCTTCCAAGCAATAGATTCCCTCGAACGCCTATTAGTGAGGGTACTAGACTAGTAATCACCTCTAGAAAGGAATGAAAGCACTTTAGGAATCCTTGGTCTGAATTGGTGCAACTAGTGATCTTAGCATTATTTGTTTATCTTTGTGAGAACCCGAGGGGGATTCTTGCCCGAAAACCCCTCTTTCATGATTGATTGCCCTACGATTTCATCACATCTTCGTTTAGACTTTATGTCATCATTTCTTTAGATTTAGTACTCAGTTTAGTTTAAAATCCCCCAGACCATTGTATAGGCTAGATAATAGGCAAGTGGTTAGTACTAGTATTTCTATGTCCTTGAGGATTCGACACTCGACTTCGTAGTCCACTTTATTACTTATCTGACCCGTGCACTTGCGGTAGCATTGGTGATGATCATTAAACTGTTTAAACGTTTATTCTTTGATGTTTCTACTTATTAAACAACTAAAGCATTTATTTTTTTGAGTTTCCTCTTATTAAATTGCTTAAGCATTTAGTTTTTGGAGTTTCTACTTATTAAACGACCAAAGTGTATATTTTTTGGAGTTTTCACTTATTAAACGACTAAAGCATCTAGTATTTAGAGTTTCTGATTGTTAAACATTGACGGGATTTCCGCAAGTGTACGGGTCGTGATCAGGTAGTAGAGTGAACTATGAGAGTCAAGTGTTGAACCCACAAGAAATAGATTACCAATGTAAACTAAACTTCTATTATCTAGTATTGTCAAAGATTTGGTGGTTTTTGAGTCTAAATCTAAGGAATTAAAAGATTGGAGACAAACTTTGGAAATCGAGAATTAATTAAGAGAAAACTATAGCATGAGAAGGAGATACTTGAGCATGAGTCAACTTTGGATTTAAATCTAAGGATACATAAAGAAATCTATGAAAACGATTGGAGATGATTGTGCCAAGAGTTCCTAAATTATATCCAACCCCTCTCCCGAGGTGATTGGATAACTAATCTCCTAGGATTGTCTTAAGCTCAAGGGAACCTATATCTTGGAAGGATTGTGGGATTAAATAGTATTAAAGAGTCGCTCTCCTTCTAGCACCCGAATCCCTCAGCGTACTCACAACCCTCTCTAAAGGAGTATGTTCCTAATACAAGGAGGCACTAGCTCAAGCCCTTACATCGCACCCAAGAAATCTCTCCGGGCATCCCGTAACGTAGAGAGATTAAAATCAATACAAAACATCCAATAGACATTCAAGCATACATTTAATCAATCAAACATAGAAATCAATATGTCATTAATGCAATATCCAAAGGTTTCTCATACCCAAGTATCTATAAGATTAGTTCACCATTAATGGAGAACTCTAATCCAAATCAACAATAATACAATCAAAAATCGACATGATAGAGAATACCGTTGGCAGCTTTGCAAGTTTGATTCCTTCTCTCTCTCCTTCCTTCTCTCTCTCCAATATTGGGGGAGAAGACCCCCAATCCCTAATCTCAATGATAAACTCTCTCCAAAGCCAACCTCCCCCTCCTAAACCCTAAAGCCTCGTATTTATACCTCAGTTTAGGGTTTTAAGAGTGACAATGACGCTTATACCCCTGCTTGGGTTCGGAATAAAAAGAGAGGGTTAAGACATATGGGCTCGTATACGGTCGTATACTAGCCCGTATGAAGCTCAGTGACCACTATATTTCCATATAACAACCAGTATATGGTGCAGGTTTGAGTATACTGGCTAGTATACAGCCATATAACACCCTGTATGAAGTCATACCCGCAGTATACCATCCAGGGAGGGTCGATGTGTAGGCCATTCACTCTTCCCAGTAGCATATGCCGTATGCATCCTGTATGCCTCCCCGTTTGCTCCAAAATAGCGTTGGTTCAACCTCTTTTTCACCGCAAAATGCTTCCTTTCTCCTGGAGTGGCTTCTATATGCCCTGTTTAACAAATATGAAGCTTTTTAAGTACCGGAAGGCTATAATTCATCAAAATGGCATGCAAAACATATAGGAAAATGTTATAAAAATATGCTCATTTGAACACTCATCAAATATCTCCACACTTGAGCGTTTGCTTGTCCTCAAGCAAGTAAAACAATTAAAAAAAAGGAATTGATGAGTGTTCAACCTCCGGCTATAAAATAGTTGGTTCTACCCTATTCCAAGCGCACCATCCAAATAGGAATTCTCCTATTTACATACCAGGACCTAGATTACATCTTGTGTTTCGGTTGCTCTGGCCCTAGATGAATATCTTCACTCCACATACCATGTTCAAAAGTCCTAGCAAGATAAGCATTCCCTCAATGGGCTCTAGAAGATTCTTGAGGCCCTAAACTCAAGACAACCAACCCTCTATTGAGTAAATAGTGGACAAGTTTGAGAAATTTAAAGTTATGTACACACAAAACACTTTTTTTTTTTTATTTCGGGTAGGTCATCCCTAATGGATCCGACTTTCTCGTGCTAAAGATTATTGTAGAGTGTAGGCCCTCTTTTCTTCAGGATGCACATACTGTTTAGGCACCAGAGCACCCGGGTACTAAGAGGGTTACAACTATATCTAGATGTGTTCATACTTAGAACAAGTAGAGGAACACTATCTTTACTATTGTAGAAACTCAAATACTATGTACATGCTATTTTATTTTCTTCTCTTACTTGTCCACTAGGTTAAGTTATGGAGGGTTAGAGGCTCAAATAGTGCCACGGATCTTCTTGGAGCCATTGAGAGTCATGCTTACGAGTTAAGATCAATAAAACATGGCAATGAGTTATCTATTGTCACTAGGGAGTTTGAATTCCACAAGGATTGTCTCTAGATGTCCATAGCATGTCATAAGAGAATTTGAAAAAATTTGGATGATAAGATGGTGCACTAAGAATAGAGTGATGGTGCACTACAAATAGAGTGAATCAATACATTTTCTAACAATGCCATCATTGGTGCATGCCAAACATGCTCTTGTATAAAAAGATTTACAATAAATTCCAAAAGTCTATTAGCTACCTATCTCCACACTTAGAAATTTGCAATAACTCTATAAGTGGATAGGTAGCTACCCATCTCCACACTTAGGATGGTGCATTGTCCTCAATGTACACAATCAAGCTCAAGTAAAATATGGAAAAGAGTAAAAGGCATGGAGAAAGGTAATCTGAGATTTCCCCGGTGAGATGATGATACCCTTGGTGGTTAAGGGTTTGATCGTGTATAATTTTATGGGGGTATCTCTTGTTCTTGCATAATTCTACAAAGGGAAGAGAGAGCATCATAGTTCCAAGATAGATTAAGAGAATAACCACTACAGAAATGAACAATAGAGGATGAGATGAGCAGGGAGGACCCTTGTTACAAGTACACAAAATATAAAAGTCTGAAAATATAACAAAGTAAACATAAGTCTAGATAGAGTGTCTCAGTCGTTCGTGTGTGGTTGCTTATCGGGTGCTGGTGCTGCTGATGAAGTAGGTAGTGGAGAGGGGTCCACTTGTGCCAATGGTGCAGCGGTGGAGGGTGCCTGCGTGCGAAGGGATGGGAAAAGCTCGGAGAGCTGATCGCTGAGATAGTGTTGCTCCTCCAAAAGGGTACTCTGCATGTCGTGAACCTCAATGAGTCGTACCTCAACCGCTCTGAGCTTGCTGCTCAGAGATGGGGAGGGTGCGTCAGGGTCAGCCTCTGATGATGATTCCTCACATCCGGACGCGCCGTCATCCAAGCTATCGGACTCCTGGCTTGCTAGAGCATAGCGGCTACCGGTTTAACGGACCAATCCTATCTGGATAAGTGTGCTCATCCCAAGGCGTGTCATGAGATGCATCCGCTCGATGCCATTTGTCCTCAACTCAAGAGGCATCCCCCGTATCAGCCGAGTAATATAGGGTTCTGCGCCGATGGTCTTGAGCTTGTGGCTCTGTCTCTAGTGTGCAAAGTAATCGGCCAAGACATGTCCGAGGTTGATGGGGGTGCGCTTAAAGATGCTGTAGAGCGGAAACCTGTCAATCATGGTGACGACCCCCGTGCTCTCGTCCCGCCCCGCTATGTTCCTACTGACCAATGCATGAATGTATCGGTGCACCGGATCGGTCATCGTGGACGCCTTGTTGTTGCGGCACCCTCCCAGCTGCGTTCAGTAGTGGCGGGGGGATATGATGTGCGTCGGAAAGGAGGTGAGGAGCTCGCTATAGGGAGTGGAGATGAACTCTCAGTCGTAGAGCCCCATGTAGAGTGCCAACTGCGAATGGTTCATGCGTCGCATCTCACTATAGAGCTAAAAGGAGACAGCGGTGCGTGCTCGCTCCAATATCATTGTGCGGTTGACCTCGAACGAGCTGACCACCTCTAGGGTGTGCTCCCGATAAGTGGGCTCGTTGATGGTGAAGACCCGGTCCCAACCACCTACTGAGAGCAGATCGCGGACTCGGTCGGCAATATGAAGCTGCTCTAGGGTGTCTCAGTTGATCAAACGGGTGTGGCTGAAGGATTTGGCAGCAAGCCGTTCGAATCGATGCTGGAAGCTCTCCTCATCGAATTGGAGCCCTCTCGAGGAGGAGCCCATTTCAGTCCTCCGTTGTTTTGGATGGGCCACTTGCTTGGAGGCCACCTTCTTGTTGGGCATGTCAGCGAAGGACTGGAGAGCATGTTAGTGCCACTGATAGACAAGGGAAATCGATAGAATAAAAAGCAATTGCATGTATACGGCCCTATACGGGCATTATGGCAGGCCGTATAGGACTACCAGAGCGCCATACCGGCCGCCATACGGTCGTATGCTTGCACAACAAGCATATGTTGCCTTGCGGCATCTATAACATGCTAATCCATTGCAATCCATTCTAGACATGGAGGCATTCACATATAATAGCTTCTAATTGCTACAAACGACGCATACCTTCATTAAAAATCCACTCAATTGCAACCCCTAAGTTTCTAGGTATAAGAATGCAAGATTGCGTTGGTGAAACGTATAAATTGAAGTGTACCTAGGATGATCGAGTGCTCAAAAACAAGTTATGAGGTTGTGCGATCGCGGCGGCGTGCGTTCTGGACGGGGCGGCGCTAGAAGGAAAGAGGAATGTAGAGGGGAAAAATGAAATTTTTAGGGTAAAATGCCCCTCTTATTCGAAAATAGCAAGCTCCATACGGCCCCGTGTACGGCCGTATAGTAGGCCGTATGCCCTCATATTCATTTTAAGTTAAAGATTGGGGCTATACGGCCCCGTGTATGGCCATATAGAACCCCGTATGAAGGCACCTTGGCTATATACTGGCCAATATAAGGCCGTATACATGCTCGTATGAACCTGACAATTTAAGCTCATGCAAAGGACCCTCTATACAGGCTAGAATATGGCCATATAATTCCTTGTATGGTCCTCAGGGGCATCTATACGGCCTATATACGGCCTTATATCCCTCCATATAGGACCTGGGTTGGCTTATGAAGCCAACACCAAAGGTTATTCTTGGTTGTCACGACATACCCTAACAGGAATTCTCAATATGAGTGCTTGTAAAAGTGCAGCTAGCATGATGAGTCTAATGATGCAAATGCGGAGGATGAGACGCGTAATCAAGTTATTTCAGACAATTCTAACTATCGAAAACAGGGTACGAAATAAAATAAGAATTTCTAAGACTTGGGTTGCCTCCAAAGAAGCGCTTGTTTAACGTCACTAGCTTGACGTACCTCGAGTTACCTTATGGGGTTCATAAATGTGTAGATGGTCACCTGGTCTTCCCTTAGTGCTTGTTTCATAGTATGGCTTGAGCCGGTGCCCATTTACCTTGAACGACTCCCCTCCGGCCTGGCTGATGTCAACTTCTCCATGAGGGTATACCTTGGTTATGGTGAAGGGGCCAGACCACCTTGATCGTAGCTTGCCTAGAAATAATTTGAGCCGGGAGTTGAACAACAGGAAGCGGTCCCCTTCCCTGAACTGCTTTGGTTGCTTTAAGAGTTGATCATGATAACGCTTAACTCGTTCCTTGTACAATCTGGAGTTGTCATAAGCTGAAGAACGCCACTCGTCAAGTTCATTTAATTTAAAATTCCTTTCAACACCGGCGAGAGTTGGTTTAAAGTTTAAAAACTTGATCGCCCATTATGCCCTATGTTCTAGTTCAACGGGGAGGTGACAAGCTTTTCCATAGACAAGTCTGTATAGTGTGCTCCCAATCGACATTTTGTAAGCGGTACGGTAGGCCCAGAGTGCATCATCTAGCCTTTCTGCCCAATCCTTCCTATTTTGTGTAACCGTCTTTTCCAAAATTTTCTTCAGCTCCCGGTTTGAAACCTCCACTTGACCTCTTGTTTGAGGGTGGTATGGAGTTGATGTTCGATGCACTACCCCATAACGCATGAGAATTTTATTGAGTTGTACATTGCAAAAGGTAGTTCCCCGGTCACTGATTATAGCTCTTGGTGTACCAAAACGAGAGAACAGCCTCTTAAAGAACTTGACTACATTACGAGCATCGTTGGTGGGTAGGGCTTGCGCTTCCACCCACTTAGAAACATAATCTACTGCCACTAAAATATACTTGTTCCCATGAGAGTTCGGGAAGGGCCCCGTGAAATCTATTCCCCAAACAACAAAAACTTCGCATACTTGAGTTGCATTTTAGGGCATCTCATCGCGGCGTGAGATATTACCGGTGCGTTGGCAACTGTCACACGACTGAGCATACAATTTGGCATCCTGAAATAGGGTGGGCTAGTAAAAGCCAGAGTCAATGACTTTTCTGGTTGTTTTATTCGCACTGTAATGCCCACCTACGGGTCCTGAATGACAGTCTCCAAAAATCCTCCATCCTTCCTTCCTGGGGATGCATCTCCTCACTACCTGGTTGACACAAACTTGAAATAAGTGTGGATCTTCCCAAATATAATATTTCAACTCTGCGAAGAATCTTTTTTCAGTTGATAGTCATAAGAGTTTGGGAGAACAACGGCCACGAGATAGTTGGCGAAGTCTGAGAACCAAGGAGGTTCGTTTTCCCCATGCACGGCTTGTGGTTGATTCTGCACCAACTGCAAGCTATATAAGCGCTCTTCCGGGAATTCTTCTTTAATCTCTCCCCCTTGTAGTGGGTCTCTATTTAGGTTCTCTAGTCGGGATAAATGATCAGCGGCTAAATTTTCTGATCCTCTTTTGTCTCTAATCTCCAAGTCAAACTCCTGTAATAGTAAGGCCTACCTAATTAACCTTGGCTTAGCATCTTGTTTAGTTAGCAGATAGCGTAGTGTAGAATGGTCAGTATAGACCACGACCTTAGAGAGAACCAAGTATGGTAGAAATTTATCAAAAGCAAAGACTATGGTAAGTAGTTCTTTCTCAGTGGTAGTGTAGTTGGCTTGTCTTTTTGTCAGACTTTTGCTAGCATAGTAGATGGGTTTGAAGTGTTTGTCTTTCCACTGCCCCAATACTGCTCCATCTTCATGATCACTTGCATCGCACATGAGTTCAAAAGGGAGACTCTAATCCGATGTGGTCATGATAGGTGCCTGAACAAGTTTCTCTTTTAAAAAAGGTGAAGGCTTCCAAATACTCCTTGTTGAAGTCAAACGAGGCATCTTTCTCTAGTAGATTGGTTAACGGTTCGGAAATCTTGGAGAAGTCCTTTATGAATCTTTTGTAAAAGCCTGCATGCCCAAGAAAACTCCTGATGGCCTTCACTGAAGTAGGTGGGGGTAGCTTCTCAATTGTGTCAATTTTGGCTTTGTCCACCTCAATGCCCTTATTCGAGATTTGTGTCCTAAAACAATCCCTTCTTGCACCATGAAGTGACATTTTTCCTAAGTTAGGACCAAATTAGTTTCTTCACATCTATCTAACACATTGTCCAAGTTTGCCAGACAACGGTCCAAATAATCCCCAAAAACTGAGAAATCATCTATAAATACCTCCATAGTGTTCTCTACAAAGTCTTCGAAGATGGCTAGCATGCACCTCTGAAAGGTGGCAGGGGCATTGCATAATCCAAAAGGCATGAGATGATAGGCAAAAGTGTCATAAAGACAAGTGAAAGTGGTTTTCTCTTGGTCATCGGGAGCAATGGGTATCTGAAAGTAACCCGAAAACCTATCTAGGAAGCAATAATAGGAGTGACCGGCTAACCTATCAAGCATTTGATCAATGAATGGTAGTGGAAAATGATCTTTTCTAGTAGCATCATTCAACTTTCTTAATCGATGCAGACCCTCCATCCGGTAACAGTCCTCGTAGGAATCAATTCATTCTTCTCATTGGTTACTATGGTTATGCCTCCCTTCTTTGGCACGACTTGTACGGGGCTCACCCATGCACTGTCCGAAATAGGGTATATTATCCCGATATCCAAAAGTTTGATGACCTCGGCCTTGACTACTTCCTTCATGTTCGGATTTACCCTTCGTTGAGGTTGCACTAAGGGCTTGTAGTTGTCTTCCATTAGGATCTTATGAGTGCAAAAAGATGGACTAATTCCCTTGATATCAGAAATCTTCCAAGCTATAGCCCGTATGTGCTTGTTGAGAACTTGCAATAGTTTCTCCTTCTATGAATGTGTCAGATTTGAAGTGATGATGATCGGGAGTTTTGAATTGTCGGCCAAAAATGCGTACTCGAGGTGGCTGGGTAGTTCCTTCAATTCTAACTGTGGGGGGTCCTCGACTAATGGTCTCAATTTGCTTACATTGCTACCCAACTCTTCAAGCTCCTCTCCTATGTCCAGAACTGGATGGCCTTCATGCGTGTGATTAGTATCGTCACTTTCACCCCTCGAATCTAGGGTGAATTCTTCTTTTGACTGCAGGATTGAAGTGTTAAGTCCCGAGTCCCCTACTGAATCGATATCCATGTCTTCTCTTCCTTGGATAAAATGGTGAGTTGCAGTTGGTTCCACCGGTGATGGTGAAATGGTTAGCTCGTGACTGATGTTGAAGTCACATTGCTTGGTCACAGGTTCCTCGAATTGATCATATTCATCTTGTGAGGATTCATAACACAACTCTTCTGCAATACTGTCATCCGTCATCCAAGTACTTCCTTGATATTCCACGAGACATTCACCTTGTTGAGGATGAAGGTCACAAGTAGTGTATGGTCCCTTGCAAGGTTGCATGGCAACAATTGTTCTTGCAGCAGATTGTTGTGTTGTGAGGCCAAATTGTCTTCGATCCATTGGTCCAATATAGCTAACTTTATTAGCATCATACTCTTGGGATTCACCATGTTGTATCTCACAAAGAAAAATAATGAGAGTGTGAGTATCCAAGAGATCAGAATAAAGAAAAAGAAAATAAAACAAGAAAAATAAATGACTAAAATAATAAAGTCCTAGCCTAACTAGTAATTCTATTCACCAACAACGGCGCCAAAAACTTGATGGGATTTCCGCAAGTGCATGGGTTGTGATCAAGTAGTAGAGTGAACTATAAGAGTCGAGTGTCAAACCCATAGGAAATAGATTACTAGTGTAAACTAAACTTCTATTATATAGTCTTGTCAAAGATTTGGTGGTTTTTGAGTCTAAATATAAGGAATTAAAAGAATGGAGACAAACTTTGGAAATCGAGAATTAATTGAGAGAAAACTATAATATGAGAAGGAGATACTCTAGCATGAGTCCCATTTGGATTTAAATCTAAGGATACATAAAGAAATCTATGAAGATGATTGGAGATGCTTGTGTCAAGAGTTCCTAAATTATATCTAACCCCTCCCCCGAGGTGATTGGATAACTAATCTCCTAGGATTGTCTTAAGCTCAAGGGAACCTATATCTTGGAAGGATTGTGGGATTAAATCGTATTAAAGAGTCACTCTCCTTCTAGCACCCAAATCCCTCATGGTACTCACAACCCTCTCTAAAGGAGTATCTTCCTAATACAAGGAGGCCCTAGCTTTAGCCCTTGTATCGCACACAAGTAGACATTCAAGCATACATCCAATCAAGCTTTAGCCCTTGTAATCTTCCAAACTAATCTCTCCGGGCATCCCGCAACGTAGAGAGATTACAATGAATTCAAAACATCAAATAGACATTCAAGCATACATCCAATCAATCAAACATAGAAATCAATATGTCTTTAATGCAATATCCAAAGGTTTCTCATACCCAAGTATCTATAAGATTAGTTCCCCATTAATGGGGAACTCCAATCCAAATCAACAATAATACAATAAAAAAATGACATGATAGAGAATATCGTTGGCAGCTTTGCAAGTTTGATCCCCTTCTCTATCTCCTTCCTTCTCTCTCTTTCCAAGATTGGGGGAGAAGACCCCCAATCCCTAATCTTTATGACAAACTCTCTCCAAAGCCAACCTCCCCCTCCTAAACCCTAAAGCCTCTTATTTATACCTCCGCTTAGGGTTTTAGGAGTGACAATGACGCTTGTACCCCTACTTGGGTCCGCAATAAAAAGAGAGGGTTACGACATACGGGCTCGTATACGGCCATATACTAGCCCGTATGAAGGTCAGTTCCCAGTATATGGCCGTATAACAGCTAGTATAAGGCGCAGGTTTGAGTATACTGGCTAGTATATGGCTGTATAACACCCCGTATGAAGTCATACGGGGTGTATACCATCCAGGGAGGGTCGATGTGTAGGCCGTTCACTCTTCCCAGTAGCATACCGCGGTATGCATCCTGTATGGCTTCCCGTTTGCTCCAAAATAGCGTTGGTTTGGCCTCTTTTTCACCTCAAAATGCTTCCTATCTCCCGGAGTGGCTTCTATATGCCCTGTTTAACAAATATGAAGCTTTTTACGTACCGGAAAGCTATAATTCATCAAAATGGCATGCAAAACATATAGGAAAATGATATGAAAATATGCTCTTTTAAACACTCATCAAACATCTAAAGCGTTTATTTATTTATTATTTTGTTTTTTTTTTTGAGTTTTCGCTTACTAAATGGTTTAAGCGTTTATTTTTTGAAGTTTTCTCTTATTAAACAGCTTAACTGTGTTCTCTCTAACGGGACTATCCTATAGAAGAATGAATTTGGGTATGCCACCCACGAGCAGCTATACATTCTGATCCAAGGGAGGATGGTTCTCGATGATGTCGTGGATATTTTTTCACTCATTTTGACTAAGTCACTCAATAAATAGCCTTACTTGTACAAGATGGCAGGCTTCCATCATTATACCATTGGCGCTGCTATTGTCAAGGCTTGATTATCATATTACCGTGGTCGATTGGATAATACGAGCAAGACTAGAATAATTCCATAGTATGGATGTCATGTTAATACCCATTAACTAGAAGAAGCATTACCTTCTTCTTGTCCTGAACCGGGAGAAACGCGAGTATACACATTACTCTTCGTTGGTACATGCTCAATACGATGAATCAACAACTGGGATGGTAAGAGATCCTATTATTATTTTTAGACTTTATTGGTTAATGATCCAATCATAACATGACATGTTTTATTGTAGCATGAACTACGTGACTAGTACCTCGCTTCCACAACTAATGTCGATAACAGTCATGCATACTAACGTCGGGCGGGGTAACGATTATCCTGCTACCTAACTGTAACCTAAAGATCGCAGGGAAGAACGCGAGAAGTCATCCACAAAGAGAGAAATGTGTCTCAAATTTAAAACAATTTCATAAAAACCAAGGCTTACTGAAAACTAACCCACAAACCGGGTTAAATAGCCAAAAAACTAAATTTATCCAAACATAAAATTTAAAACAAACTAAATAGTTATCCGAAATCCTAGATAAAATTAGATTTAAATCCTATCATAATTTGACAAACTAATAATTATCAAAAGTGATTAAAAAAATATCCAAAAACAAAGTTTAGAAGGGAAAACATTGGAATTTTGCATCGAAAACGGGTCAAATAACTGAATTACATCATCTGACTCTGATCCTTCTGCATTAGTCACCCCAAGTTGGAAAGAACTCGCCCTCGAGTTCACAACGTCTTCAGAATCCATGAAACAATCATGGTGTTGGACTCTCTCATTCGGAACCTGCCAACGATGACCACGATCAAAATCAAGCACCGACAAACGATGAGATAACGCTGTGAATTGGCTTTGCAAATCCTCAATCATCACCTCCTGAATGTTACAATAATGGCGTTGGACTTCCTTCTTTTTGACCTGCACCTGACGACCACGATCGAAATCGCACGTCATCAGACGCCGGGATAATTCTGTGACTTGCCTCTGTAGATCCTCGCTCATCACATCCTTGACATCTCGATCACAGTCCTAGACCTCCTCATTTGGAACCCGTCGACGACGACCGTGACCTCGACCTTGACCTCCATTAGCCATTGATGCCGATACAATCTCATTCCAGGAATATATTGAGCTCTGGTACCAACTGACGTCAGGCGGGGTAGCGATTATCCCGCCGGCTAGCTGTAACCTAAAGATCACAAGGAAGAACGTGAGAAGTCATCCAGAAAGAGAGAAACGTCTCTCAAATTTAAAACAATTTCATAAAAATCAAGGCTTATTGAAAACTAACCCACAAACCGGGTTAAATAGTCAAAAACCTAAATCTATCCAAACTTAAAATTTAAAACATACTAGTTATCCGAAATCCTAGATAAAATTGGATTTAAATCCTATCATAATTTGACAAACTAATAATTATAAAAAATGATAAAAAAAAATATCCAAAAACAAAGTTTCGAAGGGAAAACATTGGAATTTTGCATCGAAAACGGGCCAAATAATTGAATTACGTCCATCATCTGGCTCGGATCCTTCTTCATCACATACCCCTTAATAAGTATCAGGGACTGCCCCCGTCAAGAGTCGGGGACTACGGATTGTGTAGTTACTTTGATGCGATATATGGAACGAATTCTCAATGGGGTTGAACTTAAATTCGAGCATTCCAAGGTCCCATTGGTGAAGCTTAAGTATACTTGTTAGATATTAATCGATGGGACTTATCGAAGGTGCTTGATTTGTATCTATGACTTGTAAGATATTAATAAATATGAGGACATTCATTTAATTGTGCATCTATATATATATCTACATATACGAGTTTTACATATTAAAAGTTTCTTTGTGAATTTGAATTCCTTCGGTTGTCATCACTAGTCGTTTCAAGAGTTTTTTTTTTTTGGAGTTTCTGCTTAATAAACTGCCCAAGTGTTTTTATTTAGAGTTTTTGATTAGTATTTTCGCTTAATAAATGAATAAATCGTTTATTATTTTGGTGTTTCTTCTTAGTAAATGGCTAAAACGTTTATTTTTTGGAGTTTTCACTTAGTAAACGGTGGAAACGTTTATGTTTATAAAGTATTCGCTAAGTAAATGTATGAAGTGCTTATTATTTTAACTTTCTATTTACTAAACTTCAAAATCGTTTATTACAAATCAACAAGATTACGATAAACCATAAAGAATCACAATTAGTCTTCTATGGTGGCATTGCGAGTTTTCCTATTATGCTCAACTTTATGAAACCGACTACAATGAAGTAGTCTAATGTCAAATTGTAAAATCCAAGAATTTTAAGAAAATAAAGGTGTTAAAGTTTTCTTAAAATTAATTTTTAACTTAAATAATTTTCCCTAGAAAGTTAAATGAGGAAAATTAAGTTCAAAAGGGATTTAAAACCCTAGTTAGGGCTTATGGTGACTAGAGGGACTTCCTGGTAATTTTGAAAAAAGTTTGGGGGACTATAAAATAATTTTTCCTCTCACAGTCTTGGACCTGTATGTAATATTAAAAGTGTCAAGGACCTCTGGATAGTTTTCCATGAGAAAACCCTATAGAAAGTGGATGGACGGCTGAGATCAAAGGATCTCAGATGAATCCCGATCTCTGAGCATTACTAAGACCCACATTGAGCCACGTGGCAAGGTGAGATGGAATCCATCTCATCGTATACCAGATACGAGGCAAGGTGAAATGGTTTAGTGAGTATGACTCCTGCTTGGTCGCGGTACATTATCGGTAAGCTCATCTCCCGATGGTTTTAGTCCGAGGCGATGGGTTGAAAATCTGATTGTTAAACCTCTACAAGATCTCTATCGTCGATCTGGATGCGCTTAGATCCAAGGCAAGAAGGATTTTAAGATGGCCGTAGGATCACAACCAACCATCCCCACCGTTGATCCCTACCATCCGATCACGAGGCGACGAATGATATTTCCCGGCGGCCTTATAACGCATGCCTAGGCCATCTCCTCCTCCGCCGTTACGCCATGGGAGAAGGCGGCCCGTTGGCGTCATTTGGGCCATACAACGCCTATGCGTCCTCTTCCCTTAAGCTATAAAGGGCGATACGACGCGAAAGCTCAAGCACCAAACATAGAGTTGAAGGCTCCGGAGACGTGATCCAAGGTAGGGAAGGAGTTTCCACGGCGGCTTTAGCGAGGCCTTGCATTCTCCGGCCGAGGAGTTGAGTCGGTAGTGGCGAGGAGGAGGAAACCGCGACGGAGAAGAAGCGAAACTGAGCCTCTGATATCTTTATTCGGTAGGAAGCGGAGGTTACTCGCCCGGTTGAAAGGGAGCTCTCTCGAGATTGGCGGTAGGCGTCCACCACACACCGCTCGGTAAGCCTTCTCTCCATGTTCAGTAGCGTTATAGGGTAGTTGCATTCATTTCGAACTCGCCGGAGTTGATGGAGATGCTCGGCCGAGAAATGGAGCTCAGGGGAGAGAAATTGACCACCTCCCGGGAGGAGCCCGGTACTTAGCGACACCGGTATCTGTCCGAGGAGCGGATCACGGCGTTTTCGGAGAGTTTAAGTGGTGGCTCAAATTTCGGCCTCGGTGGAGCCGGTCGGCGAGCATGAGAGAGAGAGAGAGTAACGTAGAAGGAAAAAAAAACAAAATAAAATAGAATAAAGCAAAAGTTATTGTTTTAGTAAAACAGTAACATTGGGGTTTTTAATTAATCAATTAGAATAACTTTATTAGTGTGACAATTATTTTGATTAATATGAAACTTAGGTAATGTGAGAAAATATTAAAAGGGGTAAGGTTTTAATTAAAATAAATGACTATAGGGATGTGACACCAATAATAGAATGGTATGTGTGACACATTATTTAAATAAATTTATATCTCTCTCTTTGGTTACAATCATAGTTAATTATTGTGACAAATAATAATTAGCTAGTTAAAATAATTCATTTGGAAACTATAGAGTTTTGACATGATAATTGGATTAACTAGGTTAATTAAAATGATTATTGGAACCATATAGGTGTGACACAATTGAGTTAAATATATCATGCAATTAAAAGGATGTAGAAAGTTTACTAAATACCTTAAATAAAACTTGATTGAGGACTTAGGTGTGTGACACTAAACTATTTGTTTAGATAAAGATAAAGAGCCTAAACCAAGCTATGAAGATAAGTTGGATTAATTAATCAAAGACACCTAAATCGGACTATGGACCAATTAAAGGGGAACTTGGGTTCATTACTTAAGAGGCCCAATGGGTCGGGCTAAATTGGTCGAACTAAAATTGGATTTATTGTTAATTAATAATAATAAAGATGGCGATAGAGGGAACTAAACCTTGGGTCACTCAAGTAGCGGTGTGACCTTAAACCCCAAAGTCATAACCTTTCGGATGCGCAAATGCCCCTCCCATTAAAAGGGCTAAGGTCAAGCTAGATCGTGTATTTGGGCTCAGAAATGGGCCCAATTCAACCCGAAAGTCTAGAGATGACCAAATAAGGTTTAGACTTCGACCAATGAAGTAGGAGTTGACCAAGTTTGACCAAGATGGGTCTAGGGACAACTAAAGGCATGGCACCGGGGAGGGTAAGGGTCAATAGCCGAGAGATGGTCCCTAGGGACCCGTTAATGGGCCTAGGGACTCCGTTAATGGAGCCTAGGCCCAAGCAGACGATAGACATGCACAAGTAACTAGGGACTCGATAATTAAAAATCTTGACTATAATAATAGAACCTATGTATGCAGGATACTCGGGAAGATGTAAGGCACTCGGGGATTACAGGAAGACTTTTAGTCTGGGAGGTAAGTATACTTGCCTAGTTCTCACCCGGTTTAGGGTTTTCTTGAACTTGTTTATGCATTGATGTCTTATGCTTCTTTGATAACATACATGCCATTATTTATTTTGGAATCTTATTGAGCATGTATGGTTGTTTATGGGATATTTGGTATCACATTTTGCTACGGACTACTACGGGACTTCGGTGGAGCTAGGGAAGCTCCGCTTTAGGAATGTTAGGGGGCGGGACCCCACGGGAGTTCCTATACTTGCTTGCCAGAGAGGCAAATCTCTCGAGGTCTTACGCTGGGCATGATATACAGTGTTAACAGTAGGAGAGGTAGTTCCTAGGCACACCTGGCACATCGGAGGGAGGTGAGAGCGACCAAAAGGTGCGTATTCTATTTACAGCGGGGACAAACCTGGTCGGGAGTGATCCCTGAGTTCTTTTGAAACTCATTCTGACCAGAGAGGGCTTTGTTTACGGGGTCAGACCTTTGATTTTGTTTCTGGTAGACTCCTAGGATTATATTGTTGATGTTGTGACCTCATTGGATGACATATTTCCTATTTATGTCTCTGTGACCCACAGGGGTACTTACTGGGCTTTCCATCCGAAAGCTCATGTGTTTCACTTTCCTCTTTTACAGATTCCGAGGTTTAGGAGGAAGTGGAGCCTAAGGAGAGGACACAGGGGGATCCGAGGTCTAGGAGATTTCTTTATTTTTACTTTATGAGCATTTCTTGTTTGTAGGACCCGTATAGGGACCAAACTATTTAAGGGCCCACATACCCTAATGACTCTATGTTCTTATGAACTCGAGTTTATTATTATGTTATGGTTTTGTTATCTGCTTATCATCTTTTTAGGCCTTGTATTTGAGTTGAGATTATCTACTTGCTTTATCTGCGGCCGGTCTGACGGCTTCGAGGCCAAAGGGATCCGGGTCGAGCGTGACACAAATACTGCGTCACGCCACCAGGACCACACCCAAACAGGGATGAATCCCTATCTAGGGGCAAAGCCTCAGATTTTCTAGTACAAAATATACATACAGAGTACAACGGAATAAAAATGGAGTTTACACAACTCCACACAAATACAGATATAAAGTATTAAGGTCTTACACAACCCTACAGACAACAGAAGGTCACCCCAGCGTCCTACTATAGATATAGTATAAAATACATGTCCAAACCTCACACACTCAGAATAAATAAGAGGTTCGCAGACCTAAGACAGATGGAACAAAAAGCTAAAGAGCTACGCAGATGAGCCCCGGCTATGCCCGATCCTAAGCTTCCTCGTCACCTGGGAAATGAATTCAACTAAGTGTATGAGCCAAACAAATACCCAGTAGGATCACAAAGCAATAATAATGGGGTGAAAGGCCGTAAATAGATTAACTAAGCATCATCAATATCGAACATAATACAAGAAGGAAGAAAACTACATCACAAGTAAATAATACATCTTGCAGGCATATATGATACTACAGAATGTCATCAGGATAGGGTGAAGTGGACAAACATGTCCTATAGCGCTACTACAGAAAACATGTGCATACAACAAGCTATACTCCACTGGCAAAGCCAAGAAATGGTGTCGGCCTTATCCCCCCTGACGGGCCCAGAAATGGTGCCGAACTTATGCCCCCCGACGGGCCCAGAAAATTTATCATGCCATACAAAGATGAAAACAATACAGAATATAGAAGCATAGTAGATACAAAGCTCACACAAATAGAATACTTAAGCAATGCCAGAAATATAGCAACCACAGAGAAACAGAGTAAGGAGTAAAATACTAGAACATGTCAGAAGGACCCAAAGGTTCGAGTTAGAAATACTTAATTGACAATGGAGTGAGAGCCTACCTTATTTTGAAGTAATATCAGAACGCGATCTGACCTTCGTCGAGTTTCAACGCTTTATAATCGGTTCAAAGAAAGATAATATCATCTCATAGACGGAGATATATAATTTATATGCTATATATCTATTATCAGTCTAGTATATGAGTACTCCATAGTGGTACTTTCCCCTCTAATTAATCACATATATATATGTATCCAATTACAAATTCTGAAAATTGTACAGGTTGTCATCTTCAACTTGTCAAATTCCATTAGTTGATCCATTAATAAAGGTAATGGTTAGTATGCATCAAAAGAAAGACAATGAGTAGGCAGATTTCATAAATTCAGAACTGTGAAGTAGTTAGGGGTGAAAATGCAAGTTCTACAGGGTACATCTCAGTTTCCATAAGCCCTAAAATGTAGTTTCTTTCAGAAATTATCTAAGGCTAGGACTAAAGGATTTTGGTGACAAGATTTGCAGATTTCTATCACCCAAATTTCAAGATTTCAAAGCCAATAATAAAGGAGTCTTAGTGCTATAATTGCTAGCATATAGGTATCCCAGCTGCAGATTTTCCAGTAGCATTCGTACAGGTTTTTCATGACTTATGATGTGTAGGTTTCAGGTTGTTGCAATACCAGAAATTTAGATTCAGGTTTTAGTGGGTTGACAAGGTTCAATTCAATTGATTCCACTCTCTCTCAAATCAGACAGTCACCAGAAATTCCTTCTAATGCTATCCAATTTCTGTAAGGCCCAACAGGACCTCTCACGGAGAATGCAAGGTATTCAGTGTTTCACAGTTAATCTCAACCAATAGTTGACCATATGGGTAGTCAATATACTCTTCTAAACTTTCCGCAGCCTACAAACATCACAAAATAAGATATAAGTCTCTAGGTCTTTTAAAATGAAGCACATCAATATTTACAGCAGCAGGTGGTAGATTACTTATGATTGAGTTGCAGATTTCTATTTCAACACAATCATGTAGAGTTTTAAGGTTACAATTTCAGGCTTTAAAGGTGTTATCCTAGCCATGGATACATGATCATGTATGAATCAATCTAAGAATTAAAACCTCCTGAAAAAAGCTCAAACAGTGAGCTGGAAGCCATTGAGTTAATTCAAGGCTGGAGTTGCTGCCAATTTGACAACTCTTGGTTAAAAGAATTTTGGATTAACACCACTGGGTTCAGTTCTCTAATGAGCAGTGAGTACTAATTACAAATGACAAGAAGAATTAATTACAATAAGAGGATTGGAAGGACAGTAAATATTACTAAGAGGGCAATCTTTGTGTAAGACTCTGAATTTTTTATTATTATTATTTTTTTTGACAAAGGCGACAAGCGCCTACCCGTCAAGGATGGGCACGTGACGAACGCACGTGCCCACACCTTGCAAGAGGAGGGGCTCGATCCCGTGACCCGTCACAAAGATCGAGGCCAACCTCTTAGCAAGGGAACCCGATACCAATAGACCAAGTGGTCATTGGTTTTTATTATTATTATTTTAATAAATAAAACCCTCCACTTAAAGCCTTAATATAATTATATATTGTTACAAGGGTTTATATGCAAATTGACCTTATAATATTTTTAAATAGAACAATAACCCTAGCCGCCTCTGTTTTATTTTAGTTTCTATCTACCGATGGTCGTGCCTTCTCTCCTCTTTTTCTCTCGGATCTTGGCGAAGAATTGGAGATGATCAGAAGCCTGGAAAGGGGCTTAAGCCATAGATTGAGCTTTAAGGGGATTGCTTCGAGTGCTAGGTAAGGATTCTATCCTTGGAGTTTAGATATCATAAAGGATTTGAGTGAGTTATTGCACCTAAAATTTTTTTGAGGTCCTGAACATGCTTTGATTAGTTTTGTGTGAAATTATGAGCTAAAAACTATATATAGGAGTCAGAGGATTTGTTGTGGAATGAAGTTAATTTTAATGGATATGAGTAATTGTAAATCTCAGAGATGAATAGACTGTCCAGTTATAGAAATTTGTTGAAATTGAGCATGCATATCAAGTGTTTACATAAATGTTTCAAAGAACTGATAAACTAGGACAAAGTATTGTAAATCTTTGTTTGGATGGAGTTCAATTACTAAGCTTGATAAACAGTCATAATTGTATTTAATGAGTGTAATTATCTTTGAATTATCATATAGTTAGAATGCTTATAAACCTTCAGTTATAGTGTGACAGTTTTAGACCTGCAGTCTAGCTGTCACTTTAGAAGAGGGCATTTGTGTCCCTTATACTTATCTGATGGTAGTGTATAATATACCGTTGGAAAGATTATGAAATAGCTTTCTAATAAGTCCTAGATCAACAAAATCCTACTTATGGATTGAGAGATATTGATGGTTCTCTCTGACTGCACATTGTCAAAAAACCTGCAAACCTTAGGGGGTGTTTGGTTCTTGGGGGTCACATGGAGGTCATTTGTGTCATAGAAGTCATGGAAGTGAGAAGTCCAAGTTCTATAAGGATTTTGCACTTCATGGTGTTTGGTTGGACACCGAAGTGGACTTAGAGTTTGCACTTCTGTATACTTCCAGTGTTTGTTTCACAGAAGTGAAACAATTGAAGTATGGATCCAATCACCACTTTTGTAAACGGTGAGGTTACCACAAAGTTGAATTGTTTTTAATATATTTTATTTTTTAACTAATAATTATTTTATTTATCTATTAGATATTTTTTATCAATTAGTTTTTTTAAATAAGAAAACATCAAATTGAAATCAATTATTAATAAATAGCGTCTAAATTTTTATTATTTTTTATTTAATATATTTTTTATTTATCTTTTGGATATATATAAATTTTATCTATTAGGTTTTTCAAAATAAAAAACATAGAGAAATTTAGGAGGCAATATACTCAATTTACTCAACTTAGCAGAGCCAAGAGTTTCATATTGAAAGGAATTTATTTTAGAAGTGGACTTTTACATAAGATGTATTTTATGTGTCCATATTAGTTTTATAGGGTATTATTGATACTTCAGGTTGCGCTACAACCATCTTGTTTTCAGTTATTGTGATGTTCTGAACATATTCGGCACTTTTGCATATGAGAAATAATTTCTAACTAACTGGAATTTACTCACAGTATCTTGTAGACAACTTAGATCTTTGTTGTTAGTTGTGATTAATAGGACCAAGGATCAATTATTATATGTTTTCATCATCTATATTTTGGTTAAGAAGATAGTGATACTACAAAAGAAATCAAAGCTGCAGTCAAGTCATCCTTCATGGAATGAGTGCGGTGATATTACTAGATGAGGTAAGACACTCAACTACTTTTAAATTTTGTTCAGGATTTGAGAGACAGGTAGAGGACTAGGCAGGATGGTCCAACCAGAGTAATCACTTAGGAGGTTGTCATGTGAGTTGACTGCAGATGAACTCTGGTATTTTTATTTGATTGCTTGATGTTTTATCAGTGTTTTTATTGATCGATTTTGAAATTAGTATTTTCAGTGTATACTTGTATTTGCTCATAGTAGAGTCAACTTTGCATGTTTTGTATATCATTCTATACCTAGGTCATGTATGCATCGATCGAGATATGCCTATTTCGGGGCTCGGTTCCGTAGGACCATTCTGTTTTCTGTGTAAAGCCTACAGGCTGGGTTCTGTGATTTGATTTTGGTATGTGGGCACGACTAGTACTACTGAGATTGGGTGCATGTGGAACTAGGTATGATTGATATAGCTGCTTTTGATATGCCAATCATGTTCTCATATTGCGATTTACTCAAGTTTGTGAATTAATTGAGATTATGTAATTTATCATTCTAATTATCTCTGACTAACATGATAATTCTTGATCTGATTGATATGCACATATGACCAGCATGTATATTTTTTTGTTCTGTTATATATATTATGATAGGAGGAAATATAGTAAGGCACGTGGAACCTATCAGAACTGTCCACGTGTCAACACTAAAGAGTCCCTTACCTGAACTAGGTCCAAGTCAACCAATTCCGTTTATGATGGTAACCCGTTACACCTCATCGGATTGAGAATCTCAAGTACACAATATCTGACATCCAACCACGATACATCACATCCGATCAACCCAATGAACCACCAGTGCAAAGCTAACTGATATGTAATGCCAACTCATCGGCTCGGAAGTGCTCATCCCCTCATCAGCCTAAAGTACATCCCCGACTCATCGAAATAACACCGATTATCGGAAACATCCTTCTAGAAGAAACTCAGTTGTCACCAGGCTGGCCTTCAAGAGGACTTACAACTGTTCACAGCTACGATCCAGCTGGACGCTTAGCTGGAACCTAGCTGGATGCTTAGCTGGCGAAGTATATGGTTGAATTCTTTAAGACACATGTTAAAAAACCTGGCTTCTTCCCCAAGCTACCGAAGCCTATAAAAGTCGAAAGTTTGAACTCATTTGGGCATGAAAAATTACAGACAGCGAAGCCTTGTCTCTTGGGAGATTGATCATCTTTTTCTTCTCCACTTGTAAAATGGCTTTCAATGCCTCAATATTAGTGGATTTGGTCCCTTTATCCGTGTTTTTTTCCCTATCCTGGGTTTTCCACGTTAAATCTTTGTCTTCACTTCTTGATTGATTGATTTTCTTTCCATTTTCTCACTGTTTCAAGTCCTGGAAACGAAATAAATTCAACCGTTGATTTGGGATTGGATTTAATCTCAAGGCAAGTCCAATTTCACAGTCAACAGTTTGGCGCTGTCTGTGGGGACTTTGAGCAAAAAGTCTATGGCGACCACAGTGAGAGAGTCGAAGAGGCTTCAACATCAAGAAGATAAAGGCGAAGCTCTAGCGGCTTCTCCAGTGGAAGATGCTCATACGTCCGGGAACGGTCCAACAACTGTAGCTCCAAAAGGGGTGGAGGTACCCCAGACGAGCAGGGGAGCCGTTGACGATAACGTCCTGATCCAAGCCATGGCACGAGAGATTGAGAAGCTAAAGCGCGCCCTGCACAATGTACAACAACACGTTTCTCAAACTACCGTGCCACATGACGACCAACCTTTAAAGGTGGATAGGGAGGGATCATCAACTCACCCTCCCAAACATTGGGCGATGCACTCTCCAGAGAGAAATAGAATTATTGGATCCTCTACTAGAAGGTCGAATCCACCTCACCCACTTCGGATCCCTAGTGTCCGAGACTAGAGAAGAGATAGAAGGGAAAGGAGAATCTCTATATCTCCAGCTCGACACATTGCAAGACGAAGAGGCCTCTCACCGATGAACCATCTAGCCAGATATCGATCAGCTTCAGATCGGCACCTGTTGTCCCCTGATCGCTTACTGTGCCAACATTCACCCGGATATCGGTCTCCCCGCCGGCATTCACCCTACCATCATCATCACTCGCCACGGCGATATGTCACTGAGAGGGAGAGGGTCCTCCAACTTGTACCACAACCCTCATCCCCTTTCATCACAGAGATCTAGGAAGCCCCATTTCCAGATCAATTCAAACCACCAAACATTCAGAAGTTCGACTCGAGCACCTTGAACAGTATTCAGATAAAATGATGATTAATAGGACCACAGAAGCCGTTATGTATCGTGCCTTCCCACGAACACTAACAGACATCACCCATGATTGGTTCCGGAGTATACCCCCTAGGACTGTGTATATCTTCCAGCAGCCCTCCGATCTCTTTCTTCAACGCTTCGCTAGCAATAAGCGATTGAAGAAGAATCCGATCATCCTCTTGGGTTACAGACAGAAACCGACGGAGAGCTTGCACGACTATATCCGTCGCTTTAACAAGGACATCACCGGGACGACGGACCTCAGTTCTATTATGGTCGTGGGGATCGTAATCAAGGTACTAAACGAAGGTCCATTTAAAGACTTCCTCACCAGAGATGTTCCGAGAGACATATCCGAATTCTTTGTAATTGCTGAAAAATATGTGGCCTCGGTGGAGATGAAGGCCAGATGGGAAGAAGAAGATCTTCTCAAAATGGAGGAATTCCGCAGCAGGGAATACCCAAAGAAGGAGTATAAAGATCCCAAATAGGGAATCTTGAAAGAAGATAGGCCTCGCAGGGAAGGCGCACAGAACCAGAGCGAACCGTTGCGACCTGATGAAAGAGACCTCCTCATCGGCAAAGATATGATCCGGAGAGAATGGCAAGATATCATAATTACTCTATCCTCAACACCTCCAAAGAGAACATCTTGCGACAAATTGAGGATCAGAAAATCCTGAAACCACAACAACCGATGAGAGATAACCCCAAGAGGAAGAAGGGCAAGAAATTCTGCCAGTATCACCAAGACAGGGGACATTCTACCGATGAATTCGTCCATCTGAAGGACGCTATAGAAGGTCTCATCAGAGAAGGGAAGCTTGACCGGTTTTTACAAAAGGAGCAAAGAATTGAAGACTCCTCTTCTGCACTACTGGTCCCTGTGAGCGATACTCACGTCACAGTAATCGCAGGGGGTTTAGGATATAGAGGAGAAAGCTCCACATCTAGAAAGAACTATGCCAGAATGTTAGGAACAGCACAGAACGTTCTACTGCTCAGAAGGCCTCGTTCATCCATGGAGATTTGTTTCTCTGATGAAGATTTGGAAGGTGTTCATCACCCTCACGACGATGCCCTGGTGATTACTGCAAAGATCAGAGTCTTTACGGTCGAGCGAGTCCTGGTGGATACTGGAAGTTCTGTGCATATCATCTTCTCTTGTGGTTTCGACCGAATGAAGATACCGGTCGAGAATTTGAAGCTGGTGAAGTCCCCTCTGATCGGGTTCAATGGCAGCCCCATTCAACCAGACGGTATGATCTCCATCCCCTTGACCCTTGGTACCCCTCCTCGGACAGCTACTGTGAACATTAATTTCCTTGTTGTTCGTTGTCCATCGATCTATAATGTCATAATAGGGAGGCCATTCATTAACTTGATGGGAGCAATCCCATCAACGTACAATATGATGATGAAATTCCCAACTTTGAACAGTTGTGGAGAGGTAAAAGGCAACCAGTTGGCTTCCCGACAATGCTACACTACTATGCTCAGAAACTTGGGAAAAGCAAGCAACAGTGCGAAAGATACCCTAGTTGTTGAAGGAATGATAGGAGAAGATGAAGAAAGAGAAAAACGCAGGCCAACGCCTGTTGAAGAGCTGACAGCCTTTCCACTAAAAGAGGAACATCCATAGCGAACCGTATAACTGGGAGCGGAATTGAAGCCTAATCAACGGAATGAAATCTTAGACCTGCTAAAAAACAATTCTGATATGTTCCCCTGAACGGCTGAAAAGATGCCTGGGGTCCCACAGGAAGTCATCGAGCATCACCTCAATGTAAATCCTGAATATAACCCGGTTGTGCAGAAGCGAAGAAGTTTTGTTCCAGACTTCTTGCAAGCAGCAGAGGAGGAGGTCGATAAATTGATGAAAGCAAACTTCATTAGGGAAGTGAACTATCCCAATTGGTTATCAAAAGTGGCGCTTGTAAAAAAGTCCACCGGAAAGTGGCGCATGTGTGTAGATTTCCCTGATCATAGCTTGCCCTAAAGATTGCTACCCCTTGCCTCACATCGATAATTTAGTTGATTCTACATCGGGATATCAGATGCTCAGCTTCCTAGATGCTTTCTCGGGGTATAATCAAATTCGCATGGCCGAATCCGATGAAGAAAAAACTTCCTTCATCACTGGACGGGGAACTTATTGCTACAAGGTCATGCCTTTTGGCTTGAAAAATGCAGGTGCCACATTCCAAAGATTGGTGAACAAGGTCTTTAAATACCAGATCGACAGAAATGTGGAAGCCTATGTGGATGATATATTGGTGAAAAGTGATAATGCGGAACAACATGCACTTGACCTTCAGGAGACTTTCAACGGCCTTCGGATACACGGAATGAGTCTCAACCCCAACAAATGTGCATTCGGTGTAGGCAAATTTCTTGGATTTATGCTCACTCAATGTGGTATTGAGGCAAACCCAGAGAAGATCAGGGCTATTCTGGAAATGAGATCCCTAAAAACTGTCAAAGAGATACAAAGGCTCAATGACCAATTAGCAGCTCTAGGAGATTTATTTCAAAATCCGAAGAGAAAAATCTTCTATTCTTCCGAGCTTTGAGGAAGACACCTAAGGTTGAATGGACTGAAGGATGTGAAAATTCATTGATGCAGTTGAAGGAATACCTACAGTCACCCGCTTTATTAGCCAAGCCCCGACAGGGAGAAGAGCTTTACATTTATCTCTCCGCCACTGACGCAGTTGTCAGTTCAGTTCTTGTGAAAATAGAAGAGAACTTACAAAAAACTGTCTACTATACAAGCAAAGTCCTCACTAATACCGAATCCAGGTATCTTCCTTTCGAGAAATTAGCTTTCGCCCTGATAATCTCCGCTCGACGACTCCGCTCATACTTTCAATCTCACAAAGTCCGGGTTTTGACCGACCCGCTGTTGAGACAGATCCTTCATCGGCCCGGTACATCTTGCCGGTTGGCCCGATGGGTGATAGAATTGGGGGAATATGATATCAGCTATGAACCCAGAATGGCTATAAAGGCCCAGGTACTCACTGATTTCATTGCTGAACTCACCACAACGGATAACGATGTCGAAGCAGATCAAAAGTTATCCGAAGAAAGGGAAACCTCTTCCGATCAGTGGGTCCTACACACCGACGGCTCATCGACTAGTGATGGTTCATGAGCAGGCCTAATCCTAAAATCACCATCAGGATGGAGTACATCAACTACTTTGAAGTTCAACTTTAAGGCAACAAACAATGAGGCGGAATACGAAGCTATGATTGCAGGTCTACAGTTAGCCCGCGGCCTTGGGGTTCAGAATCTACAAGCCCATACAGATTCTCAGCTGGTAGTTGGACATCAAGCTGAAGAGTTTGAGGAAAGAGAAGAAAACATGATGAAATATAAGGCTTTGGTGCAAAACTGACCTCTAGCTTCCAGAGGTGCCACATTTCTAAAATCCCCATAATTGAGAATCAAGATGCCGATCTTCTCTCGAACTTGCTTCATCGGATGCAGATATCAAGCAACCGATCAATGTTCAATATCTAATGGTGAAAACTATTGAATGTCGTCTGATGGAGGAATTAATAGACATCGATGATACCCCATGCTGGATTGATCCAATCTTGAACTACCTCCAGGATGGAACCCTCCCCCAAGATCCAAAAGAGGCACTAAGAGTCACCACCAGATCCTCCCGGTATAGTGTGGTGGATGGGCAACTCTACAAAGGTCATACACCCTCCCACTCCTGAAATGTCTCTGTCCTTCATAATCAACCCATGTCCTTCAGGAAATCCATGAAGGTATCACCGGAGATCATTTGGAAGGTAAAGCCCTTAGTCACAAGGTTCTACGACAAGGGTATTGTTGGCCAACCCTTGTCAAGGACTCAATGGATTTTGTTAAGAAATGTGATGCATGCCAGCGCACTCAAATATCCACCGTCTACCGACAGCTCTATTGACAACCATTGTAAGCACCAGGCCTTTTACTTTATAGGGGGTAGATATACTTGGCCCCTTCCCAATAGCTATTCGGCAATGAATGTTCCTGATTGTGGCAATTGACTTCTTCACTAAATCGGTAGAAGCTGAGCCATTAGCCTCCATTATAGAAAAGGCTTGCCAAAACTTCTTATGGAAGTCGTTAATCTATAGATTCGGCATCCCAGTAGCATTTATCACTAATAATGGCCACCAATTTGACAACCAAGCCTTCAAAAAGTTCTGTACCGATCTCAAAATAGAGTCAAGACTCACTTCCGTTACACATCCCCAAACAAATGGGCAAGTTGAGGTAACCAACAGAACTCTACTACACAGCTTGAAGACTCGAGTTCTCCGGAATGAGTCCAGTTGGGTAGATGAAGTACTAGGAGCCTTATAGGCATATCGAACTACTTCTCGGACCCCCACTGGAGAGACACCTTTCGCACTAGCTTTTGGAGTCGAGGCGGTCCTGCCCACAGAAATATCAGTCCCTACTCCACGGACACAGTTCTTCGATCTAGTGGCTAATGAAGAACGACTCAAAGCAGAACTTGACCATTTGGAAGAATGGAGAGATTGTGCCAATATCTGAGCAGCGGCATATTGTCAAAAGGTCAAGAAATTCTACAATGCCAAAGTGAAGGAGATAACTTTCCAAGTTGGCGATTTGGTTCTCCGGGAGAACAAGTTCCAAGGTAACAAAAGCCGAACAAGGAAGCTGAACACCAATTGGGAAGGGCCATATATCGTCAAGGAGATTGTAAGACCAGGAACATATTGGCTTACGAAAATGGATGGGTGGAGTCTCAAACGCCCATACCATGCTGAGCACTTATGAAAGTACTATCAATAAATTTGATTACCTTTCTACAACTTATTATTTCCTTCTTCACTTTTTCTTTTTAGATGAGCAAACAACATACATGAAAATCGCCAAAAATATCCAATAAAATCCCCCTCCTATGCGCGAAGATATAACTACTTTAACCTTATAAAAGTTAAAAATAAAGACCAAACCGACCTTCTACATCCAAAGGGACCACGCCAGTTCATCTAAAAGGTCCATACCTGTCCGAAACAACTAGTGGGCCATACCGGCCCCCTACAAAAGGACCATATCAGTCCAATACATTAAAAAGGACCATACCGATAAAATACATCAAAGAGGACCATACCGATCCAATACATCAAAGGACCATACCGGTCCGATACATAAAAAGGACCATACCGGTCCGATACATCAAAAGAGACTAAGTTACTCTCCTATACCGAAGCACCATACTGGTTCTCTACACCAACGGACCATGCTGGTCCCCTACATCAAAAAGAATACACCAATCTTTTGCGACGGATGACCATGCTGGTCTAGCACACCAAAAGATCATAATCAACCTATCGCTAAAGAACACACATACCGGTTTTCTACTCCAAGAAAGTTACAACGAGAATCATTACAAGTTTTCAACTACAAAAAACTATTCCAACTCTCCATCGCTCAAGCAACTAGGTACATACGCCTTCTCGAAAGAATCACGTAAAAAAAAAGAAGGAGGAGGGAGAGAGAAGGAGAGACTATCCTTCATATTGGAATATTGAGGCGCGTAAATACCAAACAAACAAGGAGAAAACATTTCGGAATTAGCAAAGATTTTATTAACAAAATATACGAGATTACAAGAGACGAATTAAAGAGGACAAGAGGCGTCAAAATCAGAACTAAAAACCAGAATTCCCCCGGGAATAGCCGTGAGCGTTACCACCTTCTGGCAACCATCCCACCCAAGAACATAAACCTCAAAGCATTCATATTCCTGGAGAATAAACACAAGAAGGTCCCTTTCTGTCAACTAATGATCGATTACAAAGTCCTCCCATCCGTCAGTAGAATTGAACTCCCCGAGTTCTACGGAAGATGATAGAGTAACCGTCCAAATATTCCCGCTCGGCCCAAGAAGTCTCATCCATCCACCCCGCAAAGACGTCATATTTCGTTGGAATTCCCTAGGAATCCACAAGCTTTGAGTATGGTCACCAGGGGAGAAGAACCTGTAAAAGAAGGGGCGGCCGTTGCTACCAGTGTTGCCGCTACTACTCATGATGATCAGAAAAATGGTCTACAAAGAACCCCCACTCCTCTCCTTTTTATACCACCCCACCAGGAGGAGATCCGAGAAGACCAATTAATATATCTAGGCAAACTGAATCGTCCTAATTCGTAGTGACTCCTAGATTGAAGTCATCATTAATGAGGACGATTCAAATCCCTCGAGCAATGCCCCTGAAACGACACCAAAAAGATGTCATGTTTCCAAAGCCTTGATGAATTCCCATCAATCATTGAGAAAGATATACTGAAAAGCTTTAGAATCGATCTCCAAACAGCGAACGATCAAAGAAATTCCGGAGAGGATTAACTGGTTTGAAACATACAATTTCCGAACAGCTCGATATCATGCAAAGGACCATACAAGTCCGATATGACAAAAAGGACCATACCAGTCCGATATGTCAAGAAGACCATACCGGTCCAATGTATCAAAAAGGCCATGCATATCACCTACGTCAAAGAACCATGCCAACCCTCCACATCGGAAATTATATCAAGAAACTGAACAAATTCTACTTCTCAGAAGATTTACGTCATCCTCAAAGCAAAAGAAACATAAGGAACAATTCATCTCCTGGATCATTGAGACAATCAAATCAGAAACGACAAGAGAAGAACAGAAACATGAAATTCTAAATTTCATTGATAAATCGCAAGAAAATACAAAAAAAAAAACATCCAAATCAAGAGGAATCGGAAGAATCCTCTTCGCCAGTTGAATCTGATACAGTGAAATCTGGAGCCTGGCCAGGAACAACATGAAGAGTAGTAGCTTTCTTGCACCTGTCCCATCCAAGGATATGGACCTCGAAACATTCGTCCTTATAGAGGAAGAACACGAGGAGATCCCCTTCAACCACTTGGTGGTCCGTCACGAAATCCCGCCACACTTCTGTGAGCTTAACATCTCCAATCTCCCTAAAGATTGATAGTGCTACCTACAAGTAGTTCACACTTGACCCTCGCAGCCTTATTGGTCCGTCAGGAATGGACATCATGCGCCGATGAAAAGACCTGGGGATCCATAAGCTTCGAGTATGATCGCCAGGAAAGAAGAATTTATAAAAGGAAGGACGACTGTTATCGCCCATATCTTTCAGAGGAATGATCTACAAAGAGCTAACATTCCCCTATTCCCCTTTTTATACTATCTCATCAAGAAAGTCAAAGGAAAACAGTTAATACCTAGACGAATTGAAGCGTCTTAATTTATGACGACTCCTCGATCTAAGACACGATTTATCAGGATTATTCGGATCTCTCAGGTAGCTCCTTTGAAACAATCACTACAAGAATCTGATGGATTAGAAACGAAAATTTAGAAACTTAATAAATCTGTTTCTATTTAGAAACGGATTAAAAACGGATATTAGATCCGTTTCTAAAATAGAAACGGATTTATTATCCATTTTAAATTTAGTAACGAATATTAATTCCGTTTCTAATCCGTTTCTATTAAGAAACGGATTAAAATTCCGTTTCTAATATTAGAAACGAAATAAGCATCCGTTTCTAATTAAAAATAGCCATTAAATCCGTTTCTAATTTTTGAAATGGATTTTAAAATCCGTTTCTAATTCTCATTAAAAGATATTTTAATTTAAATTTTAATATTAAATTAATTAAAAATCTAACATATTTAAATAATAATAATAATTGTTTAATAAATACACTTTTTAAATGGTTTGGACAACATATAAACAACTTAATTAAATCCATAAATATTAATTAATATAATATATATATATATATATATATATATATATATATATATATATAATTATATAATTAAATTAATAGGATGTGTAAATATAAATTTTAGAACTACATTAACTCTTTTTAGATATAATTAATTTCAAAAAAATAAAATATATATAACTCAAAAGTAGAAATAAAATTTAAAATCATTTCTTATTATTTATAAATTTAGAAACGGATTTAAAATCCGTTTCTAAGATTAGCAACAAATTTTAAAATCTGTTGCGAAATAGAAACGGACTTAAAATCCTTTTCTAATTATAGAAACGGATTTTAAAATCCATTTCTAATTTCATTAAAAGATATTTTAATTAAAATTTTGTATTAAATTCATTAAAAACCTTAAAGATTTAATAAAATTAATAATAATTGTTTAATAAATACATTTTTTAAATGGTTTGGACAATATAAAAACAACTTAGTTAAATCCATAAATATTAATTCATATAATATATAATTCTTTAGAAATATATAAATTGTACGAATATATTAATTCGTATAATATGTTGACTACGAAATCGGGTTTGCTTTGAGATCAATCCCAATTCCGAATCAACGGTTGAATTTGTTTGATTTGTGGAACTTTGAACAATGAGAAAGTGAAGTGAGAATCAATCAGACAAGAAATGGAGACAAAGATCTAACGTGGAAAAACCCTTGGTAGGGAAAAAACCACGGATGAAAGGGAGAAATTCTCATTTATCTGGGCCTTGAAAGCCATTTTACAAATGGAAAAGGAAAAAAGTGGATCTGCCTTCAGAGAAGCAGAGTTTCGCTCTCTGTTTTTCATGCCTAAATGAGTGGGGATCACTGCCTTTTATAGGCTTTGGTGGCTTGGAGAAGAAGCTTTGGAATTTCGACACGTGCCTTATTGAATTAGACCACGTGTTCTGCCAGCTAAGCTTCTAGTTATGCTTCACCTGGTCGTTGAGCTGAGTCTTTTGACAGCTGTAACCTTTCTTTAAGGCCTCTTGTTATAACTAGCTTTATCTCGCTGAGTTGGGAATGTATATCGGGGCAGTGAGGAGTGCTTCTGGTATGGTAAGTTGGCATTATCTTCCGATATGTGCTCCAATGGTGACTCATCGGTGAGTCGTAACTATATTCTGATATTGAGCGGCCGATCCGATATGGCATGAGAGATGGTAATCAAGATTCGGGCTGATTCAATATGGGCCGGCCCAATCTCAGTAATGGACTTTATTATGTAGATACATGGATGGCTCGGACATGTTCCACATGTCGTACTATCTTTTTCCCTATCACCAGTCCCCCCTCAAGTATGCTTGCAATGAGCTAAGCATACAGTTATTAAACAAGTAGCTTTCTTTCCAATATTCCTTTCCAAGTTGCCTGTACTCATCGTCACGTATCCAAGCGATGATCTTTTTTAAGGTTTCGATGAAATCGCTTTGTGGATTCTTGTGGCGTAAGCTATGGATGGGTAATTAGGTCTTTCACCTTGGATTATTTTTTATCCGTCGTTTTGTTCTAGGCCTTTCGAGGAAGCATCAAAGGGTGTATCAGCGGTATGGGATCTTTTATGTAATGATGAGCTAACCGATCCTCGCTCAGTGTCTAGAATCGCGATCGTTGAAGTTGATTTAAACCACATAGATGATTAGTGCTTTGGAGGGTTTTCAAACTCTACTTGTGTGATGGTTCTTCTTCCATCCTGTACCTTTGTCTTTTATGCGAGACTCGATTCTTCTCTTCTAAGACTCCCAGTTCGCCGAAAGAGTGAATCATTCCAGGTATGAGATCTAGAACTACTCCTGAGGTTTCTTCTTCTGATATTCTTTCTCCATCCGGGAGTAAGCTTGAATCGAAAAGAGATAAAGCTTGTTCGGATTCATTCGCAAACACGCTCCCTGCGGATGTGATCGAGAAGCTTGCAGACCATTACAAACCGTCCGCCTCCCCTTTTAATTATAGAATCCCTGCTTCTACTGAACGGGCTTGTCTGCCATCTCGAGAAGGAGATTTAGTGATCTATTATGACGCCTTACTCGCCTGCCTCAGGCTTCCTTTCCCTCAGATCTTTGTTGATATCTTTCATTTCTTCAATGTGTGTCCTTCACAGTTATCAACGAATTCCTGGAGGATCCTCTGTGGTTTCATAATAGTATTGCCCCAAAACAACTTCGTGCCCTCTGTTCATCTTTTCAACCTCTTTTTTAGCCTGAACAAAGATAGAAATACGGATTGGTATTATTTTTGTGCTAAACAAGGCAGACAATTTCTTAGCTCCATTCCCGACTCTATTAACGATTCGAAGAGTAGGTTCTTTTTTGTTTCTTGCAGCGAGGGCTGGGAATTTCCGATTAAGTGGGGTGTTCCCCAAACCCATGTAGCAAATAGGGAAAAGCTTAACCCTGATGAGGAGAAGGTTTTGAAGGAATTAAAAGAGCTTCATCTTGGTCCCATTAATGACTATTTGACTAATCGTCAACTTCATGAGAGCGGTTTATATTCTGCTATGGGTAGGAGCACTTAGGACTTCTCATGTCCCTTACTGATTCTTTCTGATTCAAAGGCTAACGATTTACTCCTTCTAATCTTTTAGGTGACAAGATGCCTTCCGATAAAGGAATTGATATATTTGTGAGGTTGAAATTTTGTCTCATTGTGGCCAAAAGACAGAAGGAGAAGGCCACTTTAAAGAATAAGGGCCCAATGAGCATGATAAAGAGGTTTTATCCAAGGCGGGTCCCCCAAAACCTACTACCGGAATTGATGTTGGTACCGTGAAAGAAAAAGGATCTTTAAAAAGACTATCATCAAGGAAAAGGGAACAACTTTCAAGCGATGAACTAATCGTGCCCGATGAGGGGAGCCACGATGCTTCGGAGGTTGATCGAAGAATCAAATTCGCATTCGTTGATGTGCCTATTGTGGCACCTCCACCAACTTCTATCCCGGAGCCGACCTCAAAAAGAAGGAAATTGGTGCTCGTCGATGATGACGATGTTGGGGATACTCCCATCCGAGAGGCGGTTTCTGATTCTTACATCGCGATTCACGAAATTTTATTTGTTTCTATGTCTTGGATCACGGGACTTCTTCCTCCCCAACCAAATTTGTTATTCCTCACGGGCTTTTGTTCACAGTCGATTGGGAAGGGTTATCTTTCTTGGCGAAAAAGGAAAGGAGATGGTTCATGTTCCCCCTGTTCCAGGTATTTGTTTTCTTCTTCCCTCGTGCTTCCATTGAATTCTCATAAGAATTTGAGAGTAATTGTTCATTTAACAGGAGGTTCCACTGTTCGAGCTCCTGATGAGGAGGTTTCTAAAGCCGATTCTGAGGCATCCGAGGCAAGAGATCATAAACAGATCAATCGTCGTGACTCTGTATTGCCTATTGATTACTATTCTATTGGTGAGTCTGTGCGGGCGTGGGGAGGAAGGAGAATTGATGCTCATTTAAGTCAATTCAATGGTCCTCAGTCCATGGGACATCTTAGATCTACTGCCTAAGCTTGATAAGTAGACAATCTTAGTTTACATTTTTCTCCACTTCTCTCAAAACTCACATCTGAGTTTGTTTTTGCAGTCTTTGAAATAGGTCCAACAAGCCGAAAAATGTATAAAAAGAGAGAATTCTGAATCTTCCATTCGTTTGGAGAAGATGCAAGCTGAAAACGCCCGATTAATAAAAGAACTGGTCCGCAAGGATGAAATAATCATCAAAATTGCTGATGAGACATATCTGGTTTTGGAGAAGTGTAAAGGACTCAAAGAGTCATCTAAAACTCTCGATCATGAACGTAATACTCTTCGAGAGTCTATCCGTTTATCGAAAGAAAGTACCTCGACCTTGTCACTGAATTTTGAGAAGATTAAGAAAGAGAAGAAGATTCTTTCTTCTGATTTATCAAGCGTCGTGAATGAATGCGCTCCACTTAGGCAATTTAATACTTCATTGAAGGAACAGAACGCTATCCTTAGTGAGAGAGCCGGGTGCGCTGAGGATGAAGTCCGAGCTGTAAAAATTGAGAAGAGCGTTCTTACTATGAAAATAGCGTCCTTACAGACTCCCCTTTTTGAAGCTGAGACTAAGGAGGCAGATGTTCAAGCAGAAAAAGATAAGTCTTTGGCCGGTCTTCTTTTCTGGTGGAATAAACTGGGACAATATAAGGAAAAGATTACTGAATTGGAGGCCCCAGTTCAGACGTTGGAAGAGGCAACAAAGCGTACAAGAGAGATATCTGAAGATGAATTGCAAAAGCTTGGAGAAGATATCCATAAAATGTTCAGCGACCTCCAATCCGTTGATCCTTCTATTGTTTTTAAAGATTTGCGCTATGCGGACATTGTGGAGGAGTATTTCAAGAAATGTCGTGGGCAACTATCTTCTCCGACTTTTGAAGATGAAGAAACAGATTCCAGAGGTGTGTCGCTTCGTGCCTTCGTTCGGTTTCCCCATCATATCGTGACTGATATATTCTTTTTGACTTTCCTACCGCGAACTTTGTTTAAATAGATGACTTCGCTCCTGAGGAGGATGAACCGGTTATCGATGAAGCTGTCGTTGACAGGGTTGTCGAGGAATTAACCCTGATTGTTTCTTCTGATGAACCCCCTCTTAATCCTATAAGCAGGCGATCTGTTCAGACCGGTACCACTGATAGTTCGGAGTCTCCAATTGATAAGGTGGTTTCCGTTAAAGATGTTGATTCATCGGTGGCAACCGATAAGGGGGGTTCTTCGGTTGTTCAGGAACTTGTTGGCTCATCATCAGCTAACAAAGAATCCAAAGCTGTTCCTGATGAGCAATCTGGGGAAGTTGATACTGTTGCTGGTGTTGCTGCTGGTCAGAGTTTTTCTTTTAATTCTACCTTTCCTTCTTAGTTTGCTCTTTGAATGGGGTCTTACTCTCTCTTTTATTTTATCTATAGTAGAGGAATCAACTATTAATCCTGCATCTGATGTGATTCCCGGCGATGCGGTTGAGAGGGATGCTCTTGGTCCTGATAGGGAGTCTTCGAAACTCGAATCTAGGGCAGGTGAGTATGATCTTTCCTCTTGGTCCTCCTTTTTCTTTTTCAGAAAAAGTGGCTTACTCAAAATTGTGGGCATTGCTGAACTAGTTTCTGCTGACTTTAGAGATGTAGGATTCCAATCCTGCCTTCGACTTTTACGGACCAGACGTCCTCGTAGGGGTAAAAAGTTTTCTTTCTTTTTATTTCTTCTCGGTATCTCTTGACTGACTTCTTTAACAACGCAGGTGGAGCTGAGGCGGAGGTTATCTGCGAAGAAATCAAGATTTTAGAGGCGGAGCTGATAAGGTGGGTTAAGAGGTTGCCGAGGAATCCTGGGGCTGCAATTGGATCTATGCCTATTTTAGGCCCTCATAGCGAACCTTATGCCTCATATATCAGAGAACTTTGGGAAAAGCTGAGTCCAGAGGAGAGGATCCACGGGGGTCCGGTGATTAACGATCCTCCAGAGAACTGGGATATTATTCCTTGACGATGTTATTGACTTATTTTTGTAATATGACTTCCCCTGGGTATTGGATCCGATATATTGTTTGACAGCGCCACTTGTTTTTCTTGTATTTGAACTTTTGGTTACTGTTTCGTTAGTCTCATGCGTTGATCTTTATTCCCCTTCTTCATTTGCTTGTGAAATCATATCTTTTTCACGACATTTTACTGTTTAGAGTTCATGTGACTTGATTCAGTCGATCTTCCTTGAATGTTCTGTGGATTAACCACCGTTTGGTAGTTATCTCCGAGAGGCTTCAATACTTTTCTCCCGGCAAGCGATGTGAACTAGCTGTTTGCCTTCAAACCATATTGTCTTTCTGATATCGTTTCAAAAGATCGACATGTCTTTTCATAAGGATGGCTTAAGGGATTCGAATCACCCTCATAAATTGTGTCTTTGATCGAGGAGTCGCCATAAATTAAGACGCTTTAGTTCACCTAGGTATTAACTGCTTTCCTCTGGTCCCCTTGCTGAGATAGTATAAAAGGGGAGTGTGGGGATATTGGTTCCTTGCAGTTCATAATTCTAACCGATATGGGTAATAACAGCTGCTCCTCTTTTTACAAATTCTTCCTCCCTAGTAACCATACTCGGAGTTTATGGATTCCTAGATCCTTTCATCCACGCATGACGTCTGTTGTTAATGGGCCAATAATGCTACGATGACCGAGCGGTCACTACTGGTGGGTAACCTTGTCAGGTTTCAGAGAGATGGGAGAAGCCAAATTTACCGAAGGGTAGCGGGACTTCGTATCTGATCATCGATTGGAAAAAGGGGACCTCCTCGTGTTTGTCCTTCGCGAAAGTTGATGTTTCGAGGTCCACATCCTTGGATGGAACGGATGCCAGAAGATTCAGACTCTTCACGTTGTTCCTAGCTTGCCGCAAGATTTTACTGTACTAAGTTCAGCTAGTGGCGAAGAGTCATCTGATTCTTCTTGATTCGGGCGTTTTGTCTATATTTTTACATTTTGTCAATGAAACTTGTGCTTCTTCATTTCTATTTTTCTCCGATTCTCCCTAATTTGCTTCTCATGATTGGGTGTTCTTTGTCCGTTGAGTCTTTGTATCTTCTAAAACGTCTCTTTCTTGTTTGTTCAACGTCTGTATGTTTTTGGTATCTTAACTTGAAAGATGATTCTTCCTCATTTTTCCCCCCTTCTTTTTTGCATTGGTGTGGGCCTCTTGAGGGGGCGTATTTATCTGATTTGCTTGAGTAAGTTAGAATGATGTTTGGCAGTCATGAAAATATATCGATCGTTGTTGTATTTTCCGGGAACGAAGAACCATTATATGTGTTCTTCAATGGTAGGTGGATCATAATCTTCTGGTACGTAAGATCGGTGTGATTATTTGTCGTGGAAAACCAATACATTCTTTTCGACGTACGGGACCGATATGGTCTACTGGTTTAGGAGGTTGGTGTAGTTCTTCTGACGTATCGGACCGGTATGGCCTTTTTGATATATCAGACCAGTATGGTCTTCTCTGTGGGGGTCGGTATGACCCGTTGTCATAGTGGACCGGTATGGTCTTTTATGATGAAGGACCGGTATGGTCCTCTTTGTGGGGGTCGGTATGACCCGTTGTTGTAGTGGACCTGTATGGTCTTTTATAATGAAGGACAGGTATGGTTATCCTCATCTGGAGACCGATATGGTCAGTTGATGTCTTGGGACCGATATGGTCCACCGACATTTTAGGACCGATATGGTCTGTTGTATTGGATTTGGATCGGTATGATCTCTCTTTGATGTATTGGATCGGTATGATCTCTCTTTGATGTATTGGATCGGTATGATCCCTTTTTGAAAAATTCCTTGATGAGGTTGAAGTTGTTAAATTTTTTGTATGCAGGTCACGGTTGTGATTGGAATTTCTTAGCAATCTTCATGCGTTGTCTGTTTATCTAAAAAAGAAAGAGTGGTAAAGAAGCTAATAATTTGTAAAGTATTCAAATTTATTGGTAATACTTCCGTAAATGCTCAGCATGGTATGGGCGCTTAAGGGTCCGCCCATCCATTTTTGTAAGCCAATATGTCCCCGGTCTTACAATTTCCTTAATGATATATAGTCCTTCCCAATTGGTGTTTAGTTTCCCTATTTGACTCTTATTCCCTTGGAACTTATTCTCGCGGAGAACTAAGTCACCAACTTGGAAAGTTATTTGCTTCACTTTAGCATTATACAATTTCTTGACCTTTCGCCGATATGCTGTGGCCCGGATGTTGGCGCAATCTTTCCTTTCTTCCAGGTAGTCAAGTTTAGCCCTAAGCCGCTCCTCATTGATTGCTGGATCAAAAGACCGCATTTGGGGATTAGGGACTAATACTTCCGCGGGCAAAATCTCTTCGACACCAAAACCTAGTGCAAAAGGTGTCTCCTCTGTAGGAGTTCGAACAGTGGTTCGATATGCCCATAGGGCTCCAGGTACGATCCCGCGGTGGACCCATTCCGAAGTACTTGAGTCTTCAGAGTATGCAACAAGGTCCTGTTAGTTACCACAACTTGGCCATTTGATTGAGGATGTGTGACAGAAGTGAGCCTTGACTCTATTCCAAGATCTGTGCAGAACTTTTTGAATGCTGGGTTATCAAATTAATGGCCATTATCAGTGATAAATGCAACCTGTATGCCGAATCTGCAAATCACAGACTTCCACAAGAAACTTTGACAAGCTTTTTCCGTGATGGAAGCTAATGGTTCGGCTTCTACCCATTTGGTGAAGTAATCAATTGCCACAATTAGAAACTTCAATTACCGAACAACTGTTGGGAAAGGACCAAGTATATCTACACCTGTCACGCCCCGACCCGGATCCAGGGACCTCGGGCACGTCAACAGATCGACAGTATCCAAGAAGAGACAAGCTCAACTCAAACACAAGGCCTAATTGTAAATCAGCAGATAACATAACATAAATACACTCAAGTCCAAAAGAAACTAGAGTCATAAGGGTCCATAGGCCCTATACAAAGTCCGGTCCCTATACGGGTCCTACATAAAAGAAACAACTCTCAAAGTAAATGACAAGGGAGACCCTCAGACCTCATATCTCCTAGACAATCTCTCCTCAGCACCACGCCCCCTAGACCTCGGGATCTGTAAAAGAGAGAAAGAACAAATGCATGAGCTTTCGAATGGAAAGCCCAGTTACCCCCTGCAGGGTCATAAAGACATAATGTATATATATCAATAAGTCAACAATGGGACCACATCCCTATGAAAATGTCTCTAGGGGTCTACCACAACCAAGAACAACGGCGTGACCCCTATCAACAGAAACCCTCAGGCTTTGTGTTGAGTTTTGAGAATGAAGCTCAAAGATCACTCCTGGTCAGTATAACCCGCTACCTGCTGTAAACTCGACCCTCGGGTCGTAAGTCGATAGTACCATCTCTCATACGTGTTAACACGATTAGCGTACCATCCCCACTGACGGGTAAGACCACCAAAGAATCGCCTCTCTTGCACGACAAACAGAAATGCCAGGGGGTCCTGTTCCTGAACATTTCCCTATCGAAGCCCCCACACTCCACTGAGTCCGGGCAGTAGATCACAATAAACAGAGATACCAACATCCCGAAGCAAACATACATGCTCAAGAGGAATCTAAAACAGATAAGAAAGCATGTACGACATCAATAAAGCATACAATAAACAAGCCCAAAGAAAACTCAGAAGAGTAGGTACTAGGCAAGTGTACTTACCTCTTTCTAGGATCGGGAAGCCTTTCGAGTCTCCTGAGGTAACTTTTCTAAGTCTCCTCGAGATTATTTGGCAATAGAACCTTCTATTAGAGCCAAAATACCAACATAATCCTAGGTTTCTAGATGCTCATGCATTACTCTCGCTTCTGATGGGCCTTGGCCCACTATACGGGTCTTATAACTGTCTACTTGGTTATCAACCCATTTCCAAGGTCTAGGTTGACTTTCAAACCACACTTGGTCAACTGTAGTCAACTTTGGTCAACTGACCTACTTTACTTTTACTTGTTGTGCTACAACCCCTAATTGGTCGTCCCTAGTCCTCTTAGCCAACTTAGGCCCATCAACCAAGCCCATTAGCTTCACTCATCCTCGTCTTGTCCTATTTATTTAACAAAGGGTAACCCTTATCACGTGGCTAGTCATGTCCCATGGGCTAAGGCCCAACCTCTAGGTTTGGGTGGTCTTGGTGTCAACTCCCACCACCCACAACCCTTCCTTTTATTATTTTACTATTTCTCTTTTATACCATGGCTATGCCCACTTTTTTTTTTTTTTTTTTTCAAGCCTAATCTAATTAGGTCACACCACGAACCCTCGACTAGCTTTCTTTTAATTGATTTGACCAAATCAATTTTCTTGTTACTTAGGTCCATACCTTGGTCCTTCTAATCTAATCATCGATTTGATTAAGCTCATTAGCCCATTACCTGTATTCTTTAATCAAACTAGTTAACAATTAAAAAGGATTAATTTACCTACATTATATAATGTCTAGTTAAGCTAGGCTTTTGTCACATTCCAATAAATTAATCCCTTCTAATCATTAATCAAATAATTAGCTAGTTAATTATCTAATTAACTACTAATTATGATTAACAAACTAATTAAATAATTTTCCCAATTATTTATTCCATAACTTACATTAATTTGACAACTAAATAATTGTTACTCTATATTAGATTAAAACTAATAAATTTGTATTATTTTTATTTCTTGTTTTTTTTTTATTATTCCTTTTCTCTACCGTCTCTCTCTCTCAACTTCCTATCTCTCCTTCAACCCGACACCAAGCCCCCACCGGAGCTACAATGGCGAGCCTGTGAACCTCGAAACTTTGCCTGCGCCGAAGTCGTCACCACCGGGAGACTCCACACGAGCCCAGCGTCTCCAGAAAGCTGCAGCTCTCTCTCTCTCTTCTCGCTGGAGCTCACGGCCGAGCATTGCACCATCACCGGCGAGTTCCTCTCCATGTATGCAACTTCTCTAAACTACGCGGTAAGGTGACAGGAACTTATCGGTGTCAAGGCGATGAACGGACACTAACGGCCTCGGCGGCAGGTGTGCACCGCGTCTTCTCACCGCCTTTCCAAAGCTTCGGCGCCCACCGTCCTGCACCTCCTTCACTTCGCTGACTCGGCCTCCTGCTCCGCCTGATAAGAACCTCAACGGTCCCGCACTCGACTGAGGAAGCGTAGCAACGATTCCCAACCAGTAACCTTCTCCGACTGTCACCTCACCGGAGTAGCTCTCTCACTGGTGTTCTGAGCTCAAACCAGAGCTAGGTCTGTCCCTTTTATAGGACAAGGGAGGCGAGGCGACATTGCTCGGCCCATCAAGGCGCCATTGGCGTCGTCCAGCCTTCACGCGTAACGGACGGCGAAGGTGGCGAGGCGCGCGGTGGCTGTTTCGCGGCTGGGGTAACGGTGGCCAGCCTCGTGATCAGGCTTCCCAGATGGACAGTGAGGATCGCTTGACCCATTTCAACGGCTCCGATTAAACCGTGGAGTCTCGGATCAAGCACATCATAGATCAACGGCTGAGATCGCATCGCGTTCAACAGCTTGATTTCAGAACAATGTCTTGAGCTTGTGAACCCTCACCAGATGGATGGTTACCATGCGTCCATATTGTGAGGTCATTTCCACCATCACATCCATCTTTGCCTCGGATCCAAACACGATGAGATAGATTTAATCTCAGCTTGCCACGTGGCTTGATAGACACCGTTATAACTCCTTGCGATCAACACCATTCTGAGATCTTTTAATCTCAGCCGTCGATTCCCTTATATAAGGGTTTTCTACGGGTAAATTATCCAGAGATCCCTGTGATTCTTTTAGGCTACAATTTAGTCCAATTCCTGAGAGAGAGAACTATTTTCTTTCAATCCTTGAGATTTATGTTATTTACCTTTTAATCCAATCATTGTAAGAGAGACTAAATTTCCTCTTGGTCCCTGAACCTTCTTAAAATTGCCAAGAGGTCCTCCGGCCTCGCTACTATCCCTAATTAGGGTTTTTATACCTTTTACCCATTATTTTCCTTTCTTGATTCAATCCCTAAATACTTGGGAAATTTATTTATAAATTTTAAGAAATTAAGGAACTTTTTATTTCGAAGAATCCTTGGATTTTACAACACCCCATAAAGAAAACGGTCTCGTGCTCACGAAAGCTGTCAATGGAGCTGCCGGTCGCCGCTGGATGTTTGAGTGGCGCTGGCATGCGTCACATTTTTTGACAAAATCCATCTAATCTTTGACAAAGTTTGGCTAATAATATCCTTGTCGTAGAATCTTGTGACTAAGAGCTCTTCCTCCCAAATGATCTCCAGCGATTCCTTCATGAATCTCTTGAAGGACGTAAGTTGATTCCGATGGATCGAGACATTTCAAGAGTAGAAGGGTGTATGATCTCTTGTAGAGCTGCCCCTCCACTATGCTGTATCGAGACGACCGGGCGACAACTCTTCGTACCTCTTTTGGATCTTGGGGGAGGGTTCCATCTTGAAGGTAGTTCAAGATCGGATCAATCCAACATAGTGTGTCATTGATATCCATTGATTCCTCAACCGGTCGGCGTTTAATAGTTTTCGCCATCAGATATTGAACGTTGATCGATTGTTTAATATCCGCATCCGATGAAGCAAGCTTCGAAAGAAGATCAACATCTTGGTTCTCAGCTCTGGGAATTATTGAAATATAACACCTTTGGAAGCTGGAGGTTAACTTTTGTACCAAAGATTTATACTTCATCATGTTTTCTTCTATGTCTTCATATTCTTCAGTTTGATGTCCGACCACTAGTTGAGAATCTGTATTAGCTTGTAGATTCTGAACACCGAGCCCACGGGCTAACTGTAATCCTGCAATCATGGCCTCATACTCTGCTTCATTGTTTGTTGCTTTAAAGTTGAACTTTAGAGCAGTGGATGTCTTCCATCCTGATGGCGATTTCAAGATCAAGCCTGCTCCTGCACCATCATTAATTAATGAGCCATCGGTGTGCAGAATCCACTGATCGGAAGAAGTCTCCTTTTCTTCGGATAACTTTTGGTCTGTCCCTTTATCGTCATCCGTTGTGGTGAGTTCAGCAATGAAATCAGCTAGTACTTGGGCCTTTATAACCGTTATGGGCTCATAACTGATATCATATTCCCCTAGTTCTATCACCCATTCGGCTAAACGGCCGGACGTATCAGGCCGATGAAGGATTTGTCTCAAGCTAGGTCGGTCGGCCGGGATCTTGTGAGATTGAAGAATGCGAGTGAGTCGGTTTGAGCCGAAATTACCAGAGCAAAAGCTAATTTCTCCAAAAGAAGATACCTGGATTCAGTATCTGTAAGAACCTTGCTGGTATAGTAGACATGCTTCTGTAAATTCTCTTCTATCTTTACCAGAACTACACTGACAACAGCGTCAGTAGCAGAGAGGTAGATGTAAAGTTCTTCTCCTTGCCGGGGTTTAGCCAATAAGGTGGGTGATTGTAGATATTTCTTCAACTGCGCCAAGGCCTTTTCACATTCTTCAGTCCATTCAACCTTGGGTGCCTTCCTCAGTGCTCGGAAGAAAGGGAGGTTCTTTTCACCGGATTTTGAAATGAATCTTCCCAGAGCAGCCAACTGGCCGTTGAGCCTCTGTATTTCTTTGATGGTCTTTGGAGACCTCATTTCTAGAATAGCCCTGATCTTCTCAGGATTTGCTTCAATACCCCGTTGAGTGAGCATAAACCCAAGAAACTTTCCTGATCGTACACCGAATGCACATTTGTTGGGGTTAAGACTCATTCCATGTACCCGAAGGGCATTGAAGGTTTATTGGAGATCTAGTGTATGTTGTTCGGCATTATCACTCTTTACCAATATATCATCCACATAAGCTTCCACATTTCTGCCGATCTGGTGCTTAAAGACTTTGTTCACTAGCATTTGGAATGTGGCACCTGCGTTATTCAAGCCGAAAGGCATAACTTTGTAACAATAAGTCCCTCGCCAAGTAATAAAGGAGGTCTTCTCCTTATCGGATTCTGCCATGTGTATTTGATTGTACCCAGAGAAAGCATCTAAGAAGCTGAGTATTTGATATCCCGATATGGAGTCTACTAAATTATCAATGTGAGGCAAGGGTAGCAATCTTTGGGGCAAGCTTTACTGAGATCAGTGAAATCTACACACATTCGCCACTTTCAGGTGGACTTCTTTACAAGCACAACATTTGACAACCAATCAGGATAGTTCACCTCCCTAATAAAATTGGCCTTCATCAATTTGTCAACCTCTTCTTCCGCTGCTTGCAAATGGTGTGGTGCGAAGTTCCTTCGCTTCTGCACGACTGGCTTATGCTCTGGGTTGACGTTGAGGTGATGCTCGATAACTTCCCGTGGTACCCCGGGCATTTCTTCAGCCGTCCAGGCGAACACTTCGGAATTGATTTTAAGTAGATCCAAGATTTCAGTTCTTTGATCCGTCTGCAATTCCGCCCCCAGTTGCACAGTTCGCTCAGCTGCTCCTCTTTCAAGGGGAAGGCTATAAGTTCTTCCACAGGTGTTGGCCTCTGTTTTTCTCTTTCTTCATCTTCGACTATGGTTTCTTCAACAACTAGTGCTTCTCCCCCATTGTTGCTTCCTTTCCCAAAATCTTTGAGCATAGTACTATAGCACTTTTGGGAAGTCAGTTGATTGCCCTTCACCTCCCCGCAACCATTCGGTGTCGGGAATTTCATCATCATATGGTACGTTGATGGGATTGCGCCCATCAAATTGATAGATGGCCTCCCTATTATTACATTGTAGCTCGACGGACAACGAACAACAAGAAAATTAATGTTCACAGTAGTTGTCCGAGGAGGAGTACCAAGGGATAAGGGGAGAGAAATCATACCGTCTGGTTGAAGTGGGCTACCATTGAATCTGATGAGAGGGGACTTCACCGGCTTCAGATTCTCGACCGATATTTTCATCCGGTCGAAGGTACAAGAGAAAATAATATCCACAAAACTCCCAGTATCCACCAGGAGTTGCTCTACTGTAAAGATCCCGATCTTTGCAGTAATTACCAAGGCATCATCGTGAGGGTGATGAACGCCTTCCAAATCTTCATCAGAGAAACAAATCTCCATGGATGAGTAAGGCCTTTTTAGTGGTAAGACGTTCTGCACCGTTCCCACCGTTCTTGTATAATTATTCCTAGAAGTGGAGCTTTCTCCTCCATATCCTGGTCCCCCTGCGATCACTGTTGTGAAACCCGAAAATTTTAGGTTATTAAAATTTTCTAGTTATTAGGTTAAGGAATAAAAGGCCTCAAGATTTGGGTGTAATTCAAGTATGTTTGGGAATAAAATTTTCCAATTTAAATTTTAAGTTAATTGCTAATTAAAGAAGGTTGTCATATATGGAGATAATTAGATTTGATATGAAGATTAATTTCTAATTATATTTTTACTAGATTTAAAACTCTAAGTTTGGATAAATTTAGTTTATGTTATTTGGTTTAAGATATACATCAAAATATAAACATTTATTGGTGTGAGTTAGATTAGATAAAGATTTAATATATATAAAGATTAAAGTTGATTTAATGGATAATGATTTGATGAAAATGATTTAAACTCTTGATTATGTTTAATTGGAGTGGATAAGAACCAAGATATAAAAATTGGATTAGATGGGATAGTACATATACATGTATATATTAAATTTGAATTTATATATATATTCAAATTATTGTGATAAGATAGATGTTTATATGATAAATAATAAATATATGATTGATGGGGATACGATGGTTCCTAGATAGAATTTGAGGTATATATATATATATATATATATATATATATATATATATATATATATATATATATATATATATTTATATAAATGATTAAAGATTAAAAGAAAAAGGTTGATTAAGATGGATAAGTAATAATATAAATACATAGAAATATATATAAACGAGATTAAAAGTTGAGTTAATGATATAGATGTCATTATGTGATACAGTAAAAAAATTCAAAGGATGATTATAAATATTTTATAATAATAACATAAGATGTGTTTTAGATAAGACTTGATATTAGGGATATACTTTTATAATATATATATAAATATGGTGCTGGTGAAGTAAAGGTCATTTGAATTGAGTTGATGATTGATTCGTATTTTAAAATATAAAATAAAAAGAAAACTGATTTGATGTTTTGGAATTGGTTTCGAATTAAGTATAGATAAAGGAATATTTTATAGTTAGAATCTGATAAGTTATGCAATTGATTAACTAGATGGGTTGATGAGACCCAAGCCTTGCATGCACATGCGTATGAACGAACGTGAACATGTGCGTTTGAATGGGTAGGGATTTAAAGAAGAAGGAGATCAACGGCTAAGATGAAGGATTTCAGAATTTCAGAATTTGGTGACGATCACGACGCATACCAATCTTGTTCTCTCCACCCCAACGCACACCGCTTCTCTGCGTTTGAAACTAATCGGATAACAGAAGAACTGATCGCGAATCTTGTGAAATCCAGCTGTCAATAATATAGATCGGGATAAGCTTTGCCATGAGCCTCTCTATATATAGGATGTTGATGCCAAAAACTGGTCCACACCCGGCTTCGGCTACCGTTGCCTCGAGATCTGGCCTCAGCTTTCGTCCAACGGTTAAAATTTATAGTTGGTGTGGACGCTTCTGTTTACAAACAGGGAGCGCAGAGGACATCCTGAAATTTCGACCGAAATTATCCATAGGCGAACCTGTAAAAAGGAGAGGGCAGTGATCGGAATTGGGCCTCTCTCGGATTAAACGATGCTTAAGCCGAGAAAACTTGGAGTAAAGAGTCTTGGATTTAGCTGATTCTTTTGTGTGCACTTTTTTGGATCCCTTTTCTTCTATTAACTCTCTCCCTTTTATAAAGCATCTTAAAAGGTTGAGAAAGCATGTGGAATAAAGGCGGTGAGTTAGGTAAATATCAAGTAAATATCTCCTAAGGTGGTGGGGAAAATATCTGCCGTCTAGGCGTAGATGCCCACGTGGGTAAAATAGGATAAATATCACTACGTAGCAAGTGGATAAGGCCTACTCACTATGGAGGCGTTAGATATTTATCTCTCTCTCCCCTCGGGCCACGTATGAGGATTTCTAAGCAATTCCGGACTTGTTCGCGGGGATTGAGTCCTCACAAGTTATTTTGGGGATGGAATTGTGCAAAGGGGGTGATATTGCCATGTGGCCAGAGGAACAAGTGGTCCTTTAGGTCAATGACACCTGTCCTCACCAAATATATCCGTAACATAGGAAAACCTACTTCAAACCCTAGCAACCACCGTCGTTTGGAGAGGAGAAGCTATCACCACCGTGCTACCGTTGGATCTTGGAGGCCGGAGAGAAGGGAGTTGATTTAATTACTTTGTCGTCGGAGTCGAACGCTCAAAGGATCTGATCAGGAGCCCCATCGTCTTGGAGGTTTAGCGTCGATCGCCGGTGTCCTCCCGGAAGTTTCCCACGCCACCAACCACTGCTGATTCGATGTAGAGACGCGTCAGGAGGGAGCCCCGTGGCCTTCCCGACATCGTATATAAAGGTAAGTGTACACGCCTAGTACCCGCCCAGTTTTGGGTTTTCTTGACTATATGCTTTTGCTTCAGCTTTCTTGCTTGATTATTTGTTGATCTCGAAATTGTTGATTTTCTTTATTGCTTCATTATTTTTTGGCCTTGATATCAGTATGCTTGATCTGTTTTGGGTTGCATGTATATGATCATTTTTTTATTGCTCCTTTTTCTTGTAAAGATGCATGTGATAAGTTTTGTTTGTAATCGCTGAACATATCTACCTGTTGACCGACACATGGCCGTGGCAACGCGTGAGCCTATGCTAAGTCCGGGTATACTTGCGTCAGTATTCTCGTGTGAAGATTCTCCCAATTAGTACAGATTGTGTGTGCAGGCGTTTAGGGGGAGGACACTCTGAACGTCCTGTAGTCCTACCAGGGGGAGGGAACTCTGGATGTCCACCCGTCAGTGGGATGATACACTGCCCGTGCACGTACATGTTGGAGCACTCTCAGACTCTAGGGTCTGACTTAAGATAAGATAAGATGGCTGCCTGGGAGATGACAAGAAATTCTTTGGACTCCGTGTTGTGTGCTTGTAGGATAGTTATCCTTGTGTTTGACTTGATCTTGTTTTCTATAATATGCTATGTTCGAGTGGATCACTATTTCTTGATATCTGTGTCGAGTTCATTGCTTCCCTTGCAGGTATACTTACTGAGCTTTCCTTTCGAAAGCTCATTCCTTTCTTTTTCCCCTCTTTCAGGTTTGAGGATTAGCTTACTCAGGTTCAGAAACGTGAATGGGATACTTTGTTGAGGTTCGGGGACCTTGAGTTGTTTTTTTGAGTGTGTGAGGTTTTTTTTCGACTCTGTATAGACCCTTGTAGGGTATTTTGAAACATGTATTGGTAATCTGCTGTGAAACTCAACGATTATATTGTAGTTATTTTTCTAAGTATGTTATCTGCTTTTGATCTATTAGGCCTTGTATCCGAGTGGGGCTCGTCTCCACTTGGGTATGCACCGATGCGGAACGATGCCGAGGTCCCAGGGATGCAGGTGAGGGTCAAGTTTAAGCGTGGCATGAGTTTCGCTCACAGGAATTGGTGGTGCAGAAGAGAAATCTTCAAGTTTCTGCTCCTTCTGTAAGAATTGATCGAGCTTCCCTTCTCTTATAAGATCTTCTATCGCGTCCTTCAGATGGACGTACTCATCTGTTGAATGTCCCTTGTCTTGGTGGTACTTACAAAATTTCTTGCTCTTCTTTCTCTTAGGATTATCCTTCATCGGCTGTGGTGGTTTCAGGATTTTCTGGTTCTGAACCTGTCGCAAGATGTCCTCCCCGGAGGTGTTCAGGACGGAATAATTGTGATATCTTGCCATTCTCTCCTGATCATATCTTTGCCGATGAGGTGGTCTCCTATCATCAGTTCTCCTATCATCAGGTCGCAACGGTTCACCCCGGTCCCCTGCGCTTTCTCTACGAGGCCTATCTTCTTTCAAGGGTCCCTGTTTGGGATCCTTATATTCCCTTCTCGGGGGTTCCCTACTCCAGACCTCCTCCATCTTAAGAAGGTATTCTTCCCCCCATCTGGCCTTAATCTCCTCTACAGCCACATACTTCTCAGCAATTGCAAAGAATTTAGATGTATCTCGAGGGACATCTCTGGTAAGGGAGTCTTTAAATGGTCCTTCGTTTAGTCCCCTGATTACAGTTCCTACCACCATGATGGAACTGAGGTCTGTCATCCCAGTGATATCCCTGTTAAAGCGACGGATGTAGTCACGCAGACTTTCCGTCGGCTTCAACTTGTAACCCAGGAGCATGATCGGGTTTTTCTTCAATCGCTTATTGCTAGCGAAGCGTTTAAGAAAGAGATCAGAGAGCTGCTGGAAACTATACACAGTTCCAGGGGGTATACTTCAGAACCAGTCATGGGCAATGTTTATTAGTGTTCTTGGGAAGGCACGACACATTATGGCTTCCGAAGTTCTATTGATCGCCATTTCATCTGAGTACCGCTCTAGGTGCTCGAGTGGATCCGATGAACAATCAAATTTTTGGATATTTGGTGGTTTAAATTGGTCTGAGAATGGAACTTCCCCGATTTCTCTGATGAATAGGGAGGTGGGTTGTGGCACCAGTTGAAGGACTCTCTTCTTCTCAGTAATATATCGTCGTGGCGAGTGACGATGTCGATGGTGTGAATGCGGGTGGGGAGACCTGTATCCTGGTGAATGTTGACGCAGCAAGTGATCAGGAGGTGGTGAACATCGATCTGAGGCTTATCGGTATCTAGTTGGATGGTTCATCGGTGAATAATTCCTTCTTCTTATAGTGTGTCGAGTCGGAGAGATAGAGAGTCTCCTTTCCCTCCTATATCTTCCCCGGTCTTTGACACTGTGGATCCGATGTGAATGATATGGATCCGAGCTTCCAGTAGAGGACCTAGGACTTCCATCTCTCCTTGGAGAGCATGCGCCCATGTCAGTCGCCGGGGGGGTGATTTGCCGATCCGTCTCTCTCTTCCCTCAAGGGTGGTGCATCATGTGGCATGGTAGTTTGGGACACGTGCTGTTGTACATTATGCAGGGCGCGCTTCAACTCCTCAATCTCCCTCGCCATGGCCTTGATCTGATCAGCGACTCCCTTGTCCTTCTGGGGTACCTCCACCCCTTCGGGAGCTACTGGAACATCTTCTGGTGCTTGAACGTCTTCCAAAGGAGAAGCTGGTGGTGCTTCGCCTTTTTCTTCTTGGTGTTGGAGTCTCTTCGACTTTCTCATTATACCCGCCATGGACTTCTTGCTCCTCCCCACGGACGGCGCCAAACTGTTGACTACGAAATCGGGTTTGCTTTGAGATCAATCCCAATTCCGAATCAACGGTTGAATTTGTTTGATTTGTGGAACTTTGAACAATGAGAAAGTGAAGTGAGAATCAATCAGACAAGAAATGGAGACAAAGATCTAACGTGGAAAAACCCTTGGTAGGGAAAAAACCACGGATGAAAGGGAGAAATTCTCATTTATCTGGGCCTTGAAAGCCATTTTACAAATGGAAAAGGAAAAAAGTGGATCTGCCTTCAGAGAAGCAGAGTTTCGCTCTCTGTTTTTCATGCCTAAATGAGTGGGGATCACTGCCTTTTATAGGCTTTGGTGGCTTGGAGAAGAAGCTTTGGAATTTCGACACGTGTCTTATTGAATTAGACCATGTGTTCTGCCAGCTAAGCTTCCAGTTATGCTTCACCTGGTCGTTGAGCTGAGTCTTTTGACAGCTGTAACCTTTCTTTAAGGCCTCTTGTAATAACTAGCTTTATCTCGATGAGTTGGGAATGTATATCGGGGCAGTGAGGAGTGCTTCTGGTATGGTAAATTGGCATTATCTTCCGATATGTGCTCCAATGGTGACTCATCGGTGAGTCGTAACTATATTTCCGATATTGAGCGGCCGATCCGATATGGCATGAGAGATGGTAATCAAGATTCGGGTTGATTCAATATGGGCCGGCCCAATCTCAGTAAAGGTCTTTATTATGTTGATACATGGATGGCTCTGACATGTTCCACGTGTCGTACTATCTTTTTCCCTATCATAATATATAATTAGTTTTAAAAACTTTATATAAATATCTCAAAAGTAAAATGGATCTTAAACCCATTTTTGGCTAATCTCAATATTCTAACGTTATATATATATATATATATATATATATATATATATATATATATATAAATTGGGTTTGGGTGTGTGTATAAATTTTAGAACTACATTAACTCTTTTTAGATATATCAATTTTATAAAAATAAAATATATATGACACAAAAGTAGAAATAAAATTTAAAATCATTTCTTATTATATATATATATATATATATATTATAAATTTAGAAACGGATTTAAAATCCGTTTCTAAAATTAAAAACGGATTTTAAAATCCATTTCTAAATAGAAACGGACTTAAAATCCGTTTCTAATGTTAGAAACGGTCCCTTAAAGATTTAATAAAAATTATAATAATTGTTTAATAAATAAATTTTTTAAATGATTTGGACAATATAAAAACAACTTAGTTAAATCCATAAATATTAATTCATATAATATATAATTCTTTAGAAATATATAAATTTTACGAATATATTAATTCGTATAATATATAATTAATTTTAAAAACTTTATATAAATATCTCAAAAGTAAAAATGGATCTTAAACCCATTTTTGACTAATCTCAATATTCTAACGTTAAATATATATATATATATATATATATATATATATATATATATATATATATATATATATATATAATTAGATTAATATGTTATGTATATATATTAATTTTAGAACTACATTAACTCTTTTTAGATATATGAATTTTAAAAAATAAAATATATATAACTCAAAAGTAGAAATAAAATTTAAAATCATTTCTTATTATATATATATATATATATATATATATATATATATATATATATATATATATTATAAAATTAGAAACGGATTTTAAAATCCGTTTCTAATTCTTAATAAAAAAAATATTTTTCAAATATTTCTCGTCCCTCCCCTTTCTCTCAATTTCACCTTCACAAACCCTAGCGCCTATCTCTCATTCCCCCTTCTCCCCTCTACTCCGCCTTGGCTCTGAGTGAACGTGTGCGACAGCTGTCTTTCACCAGCCCTCCGCCATCCCTGAGTGAACGCGCGCGGCCTCCGCCCTGGAAGCCACTCCTGAGCTCCCCTCACTTTGCTAGGCGTGAAGCCCGGCGCCGCATACCTAAACTGCTGGCCCTGCCGGCACTCACCTTTCGGTCGCGCTTGGCACCGCACTCAACGCCTTTCCTCTCCCTCAACCCGAATACAAGATCAGCCACGCCTCTTATCACAGCCCCAACGCCAGTAAGCTCCTTCTCCACCGCACTCCGCACATTCAGAATATCATCAGAATATCAACATCCGCCTTCCTTTAGAGCTACAACCGCGACCAGGCAGGCAACCTCCGCCCCTTCTCTTCTCTTTATTTTTTTTCCTGAACATTCTTATTGATTGGTGTGTGATAGATCAAAGTGCTGAGATTATGAGTTTTGTTCTAGTGGGGGAAGTGGCCATGAGTTTGTGTTAGAGTTAAAAAGAGGGATTAGATACTTAGTTTTTCATCATCTTTCCTTCATTTTCCAATTCAAATGAGAATCAAAGTTCATATGATTGTTGCTGACGAACTAAAGATTAGCTTCCAGGATTTAGTGTGACAATTAGGACTTTTTTTTTGTTTTCCTAGAATTCACTGACATCTTGCTAGAACTAACTACTCTTATAGAATCTTTAACAATGGAGAGAGATACTAGGATTAATTATACAGGATCATATACATGTTGAATTTCCTGCTATTTTATCATCTATAAAAAAATTTTATGATAACTTTGTTTTCACCAGTGATGCTGCCAGTGTGTGAGTTGGTGAATGTTCATTAATTCAGATCCTTCTTCAGCTATTCATATATTGTTTTATCCTGCTGGTGGGTGGTGGCAGTGGTACTGACTGAATTCATTGAGTTGTTTCTCTTCTGTTGTAGGTTCTTGTAATTCCTATGTCATGAGGGTTTCATGTAGCTCTTTATTTCACTCTTCCCTCAATGCTTAATGGTTTTTTTTTAAATATTATTTGATCAAAGTTTCTTCTACTTTATCATCAACTTAAGCTTTTATGATATTTTGCTGCTAATAATGTCTCATATTTGTCTCATTGCTTTGTTGTATGTGTTTGCCTTTGGGGGTGCACTGCTTTTCGCTTCTCATACACGCCAATCCTATCAAATGATTTGTGTGAAATTTCTTAGATTTTGGTGTTGGGTTGATAGGGTTCATCAGATCTTCAAAACCCCTCTTCTCCCCTCATATCACAGATAGTTTGAATTTCAGTCCTTGAAACTCTATTATGTGGTGGTTGTTTCCTATGTTTATATTTAATTAGTTTAATGAACAGGAGAAGAATAGAGGTATCTCTATCTATGTTTTCTTGAACCATATATTTTTTTAGCATTATATACGATATCTATTTTATGTTGCAAACCTTCTTGACTTTTATGCACCATGGTGTGAACACTGCAAGAAACTAGCACCTATCTTAGATGAAGAGTGGTTGTTTCATTTCTTTTGAGCTCCTATTTATTCTTAAAATAAATATTATACGCATGAGTTATTGATCTTTAGCAATACCATTTCCATAAAAATTCAAATATAAATGCTTCCATTTGCATTGCTCTTAAATTAAATTAAAATCCAAACTATACCCTATGTTTCATGATTATTTAAACATTGGACATATTTTCATTTCCTATTCAGTAAAAAGGATTTAAAGATTCAAAATCAGTTATTCCAGTCTTGAGAAGAAAAGGAATATCTGCTATTGGGGCAGCAGGCTTTTGTTGGGGAGGTGCGTTTGCTTTTAGTCCTTTATTTTCTATTAATATTACTATTATTTAATATGACGCGAGTGTTATTTTTTTTATTAATAATTCTTTTACATATTAGTTCATTTTGTGTAAATTGTTTTATGTATATCTGTATATTTTATCTCAATCTATTTTATCATTTATAGGTAATTAAACTATAGGTATACTATTTAGGTATGCTATCTTTTTTATAGATATGCTATTTAGATATGGTATCTTTTTTTTGTTAATTAAGGATGCTATCTTTTTTAAAAATGTATGTGTGTGATGCTATTCTTTTATTTTTCATGTATTTTCTTTCTTTCCCTCTGTTTTGTTAGTATGAATTCAGACAGGAGTTGGATGTACGTTAGGCTTAAGGATGGCCTTTTGAACCATGTTTTTTTACAAGGTATCGATGGATTTATCGAGTTTGCGAAGAGACACCCAGAATGTATGGATGGAATCAAAATTAAGTGTGCTTGTAATCATTGTAAATGTCAGAATCGTGCCTATCATGATGAAAATAGGGTTAGGTATCATCTAATGAAGTATGGATTCGTACGATACTATTATCAATGGATTCACCATGGGGAATCTAGTGAGCCGGTTTTTCATGCCCATGGTAATCAAGAATCTGTTGAATTATCAATGGCAAGTGCTGGACCAACATCATATAATATATACGAACAAATGGTCATAGATGTTGGAGGACCTGATTTCTCACCTTCTTATATAGAGGAAGCTCCAAATGCAACTACTCAAAAATTGTTCGACATGTTAAAATCCGCTAAGCAAGAGGAATGGTCAGGCTGTGAAAGTCATTCACAACTATTAGCTGTCGCAAGAATGTTAAACATGAAGGCAGAACATCATTTATAAGAGAGATGCTTTAATGACTTTTGAGAATTTTTGAAAGAAGTGTTACCTGCTGATAATGTATTACCAAACAACTTTTACAACACAAAGAAGTTAGTTCAAGGCTTAGGTCTACGGGTTGAGAAGATTCATTGTTGTCGTAATGGATGCATGATATACTGGGGAGAAGATAGTGAACTAATGGCATGCAAAAGTTGTGAGTTTCCAAGGTACAAGCGACGACAAGGTAGCTCATTTCAAAATAAAAAAAATATTCCATACAAGAAGATGTATTACTTTCCTTTAACGGCAAGACGACAAAGATTATATGCATCAAATGTAACAGCGAAAGAAATAAGATGACATGCGAAGCATGAGCATGAAGAAGGGGTCATGCGCCATTGTTCTGACACCCCTGCATGGAAGCATTTTGACAACATCTATCCTTCATTTGCATCAGAAAGTCAGAATGTAAGACTTGGGCTGTGTACTGATGGATTCCAACCTTTTAGGCAGTCAGGTCAATAATATTCCTCTTGGCTAGTAATAGTCACTCCTTATAATTTTCCTCCTTTGATGTGTATGAAAGAGGAGTATATGTTCCTAAAGGTAATACTTCCGGGACCAAAAAATCCGAAAGAAATGTTGGATGTGTATTTGCAACCTCTTATTGCAGAATTGAAGCAATTGTGGGAAATTGGAGTTGAAACATATGATGCAGCAAGAAAGAATAATTTCAAATGCGTGCTGCACTTATGTGGACCATAAGTGATTTTCCAGCATTTTCAATGTTGTCCAGATAGAGCACTGTAGGCAAGACTGCTTGTCCATACTGTAAGGAAGATTCAGATGCATTTACTTTAACAAGAGGAGGGAAGCAATCTTGTTTTGACAATCGCCTCAAGTTCTTACCTCATCATCCGTTTAGACGGAACAAAACTGCCTTTCGAAGAAACAGAACAGTATCAAAAATGGCCCCGAGAACCCAAACCGGTAATGAAATCTTGAATGAAATAGAAGATTTGAAGCTAAAAAGAGTTATAGATTCTGGTGCCCAAGAGAAGAACAACCGCATTGCGAAGAGTACTGGTTGGAGAAAATGAAGCATTTTTTGGGATTTACCCTACTGGCAAACAAATCTAATTCGTCACAACCTTGACGTTATGCATATCGAGAAAAATGTGTTTGAGAATATATTCAACACTGTGATGAATGTGGAAGGAAAGACAAAGGATAATGCTAAATCAAGAGAAGATATGAAAGAATTCTGTCGATGGCCTGAGTTAGAAAAAATAATGCTACAAGGAAATATCCCAAAGCATGTTACACTTTGGATAAATAAATAAAAATCAAGCTTCTGCGAATGGCTTCGAAACCTTACATTCCCAGATCGATATGCCTCAAACATGAGCAGATGTATTGACATGCGAAAGTTGAAACTTTTCGGTATGAAAAGTCATGACAGCCATGTTTTTATGCAGAGATTACTCCCGATAGCATTCAGGGAACTGCTTCCATCAAGTGTTTGGCGGCCATTAACAAAACTATGCAATTTCTTCAGAGAGCTCACTTCAACTGTAATTCGAGAAGCTGATATGTTAAGACTTATTGCTGAAATTCCTCTAATCCTCTGTAAGCTAGAGCGTATATTTCCCCCAAGCTTCTTTGATTCAATGGAACATCTTCCGGTGCACTTGGCTTATGAAGCATGGATTGTGGGTCCAGTACAATATAGATGGATGTATCCATTTGAAAGGTAAGACCTTTAATTTGTTAATAAATTATTGTAATTTTTTTTTTGGTATTAGGGATTTAGAAACGGATTAGAAAAAGATTAATTTGTTTTAATATATATATATATATATATATATATATATATATATATAACGTTAGAAACAGATTAGAAACGGATTTCAAATTTTTTACATAAAGATTTTCGTTTCAAATCCTTTTCTAAATTTAGAAATGGATTTTATTCCGTTGCAAATCAGTTTCAGAATTTAGAAACTGATTGGCAACAGAATAAAATCCATTGCTAAATGGCAATGGAAATTAATAATTATTTCATCTTTGCAAAGCAGCTCCTTCACCAACCGAGCGTTCTCATCTTGCATCTTCTTCAAGCGAGAAGAAACTTCAAAATTCCTTCTCCTAATACATTTGCCACTACAAAAGAAATGCAAGGATATGGATCTCAAAAAGGATGGAGAAGAGAAGAAACAGAGAATCATCCAACAGTCAAAAGAAATACATTAACACTCACCAAAGCAAGGCAGAGACGAAGATGTCCCATAGACTCAGAACCATCGAACTGACTCAAATAGATGTCAACACTTCCGCCTCCCCAAGCGTGGACGGATTCACTGATCGAGTGATATTCGATAGGCAATATGGAGTTCCGACGGTTGATCAGTTTACGATCTCTCGCTCCGGAAACTCCAGAGTCAGCTTTCGAAACTTCCTCATCAGACACTCGATCAGCAGTACCTTCTGTTAAATAGATATTACTTAAGAAACCCCGCTACGATTTGAATCAAGGCATAAAGAAGGAGAAGGAAATATACCTGAAGCAAGAGCAATATTAGTTGCTCCCGTCCCCTTTCTGGACACACCTACCAAGGACAAACCTTCACCCAACTGACCAGGAACAAAAGCTTGATCAGTTACAATGGCTGGTTGGATAGGGAGAGACCCCACATCCGAAGACGTGGAAGGAAAGACCTCAGGAATTGCAGAAGAAGGGTCAGCAATCATTGTACGAACGGGAGCATCTCAGACGTCATCGTCATCGACCACCACCAACTTCCTCCTCTTGACCGTTAAGGCTGTCTCAATGACCGGAATTGGGAGAGATGCCATAACAGGCACATCTACAGTTGAATATTTGATTCTCCGATCAACTTCAGGGACATCATGATTCCCCTCATCGGATGTGACCAATTCGACGCCCAAAGGCTGCCCCCTCTTCTTCAAGACTAACCTCCTTGAAGATTCTTTTCTCTTTACAGCCTCAGAAACTACTCTAACAGCAGGGTCCTTCTCCTTCAACGGAGGATCCGCCTTAATTGTGGCCTCCATGTTGCACTCACTGGAATCCTTCTTCGCCACGACTTCTGAAGAAACCCCACTGGAAGCTTGGCCCTTGACCTTCGAGATGGCTTTCTCCTTCTATTTCTTGGCTCTTGAGACAGCCCACAATCTATCAGCGATATATACCCCCTTATTAGAAGGCATTTTGTCACTTGAAAATTATGAAGAGACACTGTTAATCTCTAAGCTGATGAGCAGGTAGATGGAGAACAATGTAGGAAGTCCTAAGTGACCCTACCCACAGCGGAATATAAACCGCTCTAACAAAGTTGTCGATCAGTTAGATACTCATTAATCGGACAGAGACAAAGCCCCTTTAACTTCTTCAATATCTTCTCTTCGTCGGGACTAAGTTTCTCCCTATTCGTTACATGGGTTCGGGGAATACCCCACCTAATAGGGAAATCCAAACCCTCACTACAAGAAACAAAGAAGAACCTACTCTTCCAGTTCTTAATAGAATCGGGGATGGAACCAAGAAATTGTTTTCCTTGCCTAGAGCAAAAGTATTACCAGTCTGTATTCCTATTATTCAGACTGAAGAGAAGGTTGAAAAGATAGACAGAAGGCTTAAGATTATTTTGAAATAATACTATTACAAAACCATAGAGAATCCTCCAGGAGTTGGGAGACAATTGAGAAGGACACACATTGAAGAAACCAAAAATATCAACAAAGATCTAAGGAAAAGGAAGTCTAAGACCGGCCAGTAAAGCGTCTTAATAAATCACTAAATCTCCATCTCGAGACGGTGCGCAAGCTCGTTCAGTAGAAGCATGAACTCTATAACTAAAAGGAGGAACATATAATTTATAATAAGCTGCAAGCTTCTCAATCACGTCCGCTGGAAGAGTATTTGCAAAGGAATCCGAGCAAGCCTTAGCCCCTTTAGTCTCAAGCTTACTTACAGATGATGAGAGAACATCAGGAGAAGAAATCTCAGGAACAGTTCGAGATCCCATACTTGTAGCAATACACTCTCTTGATAACTAGAGCGTTTCGAAAAGGAAGAAGAAGTTCTCGCATACAAGACAAAGGCTCAGGACAAAGGAAAAGACGCCGCCGTAGCAATGTTTTGAAAAACCCTCAGGCGCAAATCGTCAACAGGGTTAAATCGATTTTGACGATCCAGATTCTTGACACATGGAATGAAGATCAATAAGCCCATCATTACATAATAGACGCTATACCACCAATACACTTCCCGATCCTTACTCGAAAAAAGTGCACAGGAATGAAGCGACCGGTAATAAATGATTGGAGTAAAAGACCTATTTGTCCATGCGTAACTTGCGGCTCAAGAATCCAAAAGACGATTTCATCAAAACCCCAAAATAATCATGGTACAAATACACTCTTATGAATATGAGGTCACCAAGAGTATGATATGAATAGACAGCCGAAGAACGAATATCGGAGAGAAAATAGCTTACTGAAATGATTGTATGCTTAGCTCATCGCAAGCATACTTGTAGGGTTACTTGTGATAGGAGGAAAAATAGTAATGCATGTGGAACCTATCAGAACCGTCCACGTGTCGACACTAAAGAGTCCCTCACCTGAACTAGGTCCAAGTCAACCAATTCCGTTTATGACGGTAATCTGTTACAACTCATCGGATTAAGAATCTCAAGTACATAATATCTGACATGCAACCACTATACATCAGATCAGATCAACCCAACGAACCACCAGTGCAAAGCCAACTGATATGTAATGCCAACTCAATGGTTCGAAAGTGCTCATCGCCTCTGTAACGCCCCGCCCCCAAAGTCCCGGGGCCCACGGGCACGCTACAGACCGACCGTACCCGAACAGGGACGGGCCCTACTCGGGCACGAAGCCTCATTGTTCAAATATATATTGCACAATTCATGCACAACGGAAACATAAAAGGACATAATGTATCAAATCAGAGTACACTATGGAATCGAATACGAATCAAGGAGTTCACAAACCCTACAGTCAAATCAGAGTCATAATCATAATATGGCCCCTACATGGGAACCTACAACATGTTCTCACACATATTAAGCAGAAGATAAACAACCTCAAGAATTCTAATAACCCACGCTCAACTCCTTCGAGGCCCACAACGGCTACTCCTCGGGATCTGAAATAAAACATGTCAACAAGTAATGAGCTTTCGAAATGAAAACTCAGCAAGCACCCGCTGGATATATGTAATCATGCCTCATAAATAATAACATGCATCAAGGAGAGATATCCGAGGAATATATATATGCATGAAATGATCTCCTCAAACAACAGGGTCACACACATGAACAAGAAACCCCTGTCAAGTCAAAGAGATAAGGATTTATATCCTACCAAGAACACACCATCACAAGTGGTAGGGAAAATCTAAACTTCAGGCAATAAATTGTACAGCTAATCATGACAAGCGAACTACCGAACTCGCAAGTCCTCTCTCTAGGCAAACACGGTCGAAACCACAGTCAAGTCCGTCGATAGTAAGGTAGCGCCACCTCCACGCATGTACGTACACGGCCAGTGCTTCGTCCCACTGACAAGGAATACGGGACCGCCAGAGTATCGTCCCTCTGACAAGGAAAACTGGATGAACAGGGTGTCCTCGGCCCTGAACATCCGTACTGCCACAGGAGAATCCTCAACGACAAAATAGTTAACGATACACGCTCAACAGTATAAAACCAGAATACCAATAAACATTGAGGAATCAAAGGTATGTTGATAAGCGTTCAAATGAGCATATTTACATACCATATATATACTTATTTTCATGTCAAATGCAATAATTTGTAGCCCGCCGGTACTTAAAATGCTTCATAATTTGTAAAGAGGGCATAAATAGGCCACCCCGACGAAAAGGAAGCATTTCTCAATAAAATGAAGAACAAACGAAGATATTTTGAAGTAAATAGGGGGTGAAGCGGCCTTGTGAACGGCCGTTCACACCTGGGCACAAAGGCGGGCACAAAGAGAGTGTGAACGGCCTTGTGAATGGCCGTTCATCTGCCGGTTCGAACAAGGCTGAGGTGAACCGGTGATGAACCCGCCGGTCCACTGCCGGTTGAGCAAGTTTGAGGTGAATGGGGTGATGAATGAGCGGCGGTTGACACGCTTCGGTTGAGGCGGTTTGTGGTGAACGGGTGATGAGGCCGTTCACGAGGTCGTTCATCGTAACTTTTGCAATTTCATGAGCCCAATCAAGTGGAATGTTGTAATTTTTTTAGTGGAGCCCTAATTCATGGGTATAAATAGTTAAGTATGAGAGTTTAGAGAGGAGGTTGGCTTGGGAGAGGCTAGAGGAGAGATTAGGACTTGGTGGTCATCACTCCCAAATCTTGAGAATAGAGAACGATTGGAGCTACAATCTTGGAGGTGATGGTGTTCTCTATTACCTTTGCATTGATTTGTAAGCTTTCCTTCTTTGGTTTGAGTTCCCCATTTATGGGGAACTAATCTATTGGTACTTGGGTATGTTGAACTTTTGGATTGGGCATTAATAGCATTGGATGTTTATGATGATTTGTTGGTACCTTCTTGAATGTCTAATGAATGTTATGTATTGATTGTAATTTCATCACTAGAAATTACTTGTGTGCAATACAAGGGTAGAGCTAGCGCCTCCTTGTATTAGGAACTTGCTTCATTAGAGAGTTTCATGAGTATACCGAGGAATCGGGTACTAGAAGGGCGAATGACTCTTTCATACAAATTCACCCCCATGATTCTCCCAATATACATAAATTTCCTTGAGCCTCATATCAAGTCCTAGGAGACTAGTCATCCAACCACCTTGGAAGAGGGGTTGGGTGTAATTTAGGAATCACCCATTGAGCTTCATATCAAGTCCTAGGAGACTAGTTATCCAATCACCTTGGAAGAGGGATTGGGTATAATTTAGGGACTATTGGCACAAGAAGTACCAACCTTGAGTTATAAACATCCTTGCTCATCTTTAGAATTGAAATCCAAAAGGGATACATACCCAAGTATCCTCTCTTGCCATTGATTTACCCCCAATCAATTCTCGATTTTCAGTTCTTACTTTCAACCCTTTTTAGTTCTTTATTTTAGAAAACCAATACCCCCCAATTTACCATTTAGACTAGGTTAGTAAAGCTTGGTTTACACTTAGCAATCTCTATTCCCTGTGGTTCGACATCCGACTTCCATAGTCCACTTTATTACTTGATCACGACCCGTATACTTGCGGAAAACACACCCATCATATGTGTATTAACATGGAATCACAATTAAACCAAGGAAACAGATACACATACACCACAATGAATCTAAGCATCAAGGAGACATGATAATCAATATATATCCAATAAAAGGAGTGCGGTAGTACTTGCCTGAGTCAAGGATGCTTCTATTCAATTACTGATCACCCTTTGACGCGTCTTCTTGTACTATGTCGAGATCTGGTGATCAAGTCCAAGCTTAATATGTATTTAAACTTCAGGATAATAAACGTGCTTTTAACTACTTACGACATTCACATATGATCATGCATTTGGGTTTTATTATCCTAGCATCTTGACAACCATTGAATAATTTGCCACTCATTGCTAATCAACTAACTGCCAATGGTCATCCACCATTTTAATTAATCATGGGTCCACCTCAAGTAATAATTAGCACACGGCCCATAAATAATAGCTTAGGTTTGAACCTCTACTAAATTCCCTTTACATTCTATTCAATTATTTGGTTGCTCTCTTTATTGACTCACCATCATGAAAACAAGGATGGCAACACCAACCTTGTTAGTTAACTTAAATAATAACTATATTAACTACTCATCTGTGAAACTTTCCAATAATCAAGGAATAGAATCCACTCACCCAAGCCGTTTGCACCATTATTCCATCATTTACCTTTTTAACCACCCCCCTCAAGCAACCCATTCACAGGTTTAATGGTCCAATATTAAGTGCATTAAATCATACATTATTTGACAACTAATCAAGCTCTAACTCATCACCTTTCTCATTTCTCTCTCTAAACCTATTATGCATGCTTTTCCTTCTCATGGCTAACCAGAACAACCTCCAAAGCCATGCCACTCATGCATATCTCTCTCTCTAGACCAAGTATATATTCCCTCATGAATGCTTCTCTCTCTAGTTAAGCTCCCATTCTATGCATGGATGCTTGAATTAACACATGCACTCTTATGCACCTGCGTTCTCATGCATTTTCAATAACCGAGTCCCATGCTAAAACATTACTCTTGTTTAAGTGTAATCATGCAAACATATTATGCCACCAGTCAGTAATTATCTATGATTACCAGAACATAGAACCCACCGGACTCTTGCACGCTAACTCCCTGGTGGCTTGAGGTGACTCCTCACGATCGTTCGTCTGTCCTTGCGTCACGACGGAGTGGTGAAGTCTTCACACACTGTCCTTTACTCTTACTCCTCCTCCCTTCGTCGCTGCAGGGTCATGGACCAGCCTCCTCCCTTGCCTCCTGAGGGCTGACTTCGAGAATTGTGATCCAGTGGTGAAGGGGCTGGGCAAGGGGTCTTGAAGTTTCTGGTGGCTCGCTGAGGAGAACACCAATTTTCTTTTCCCCTTTCACTCTCTTTCTCACTCTCCAGTTGGATGCAAAGCAAGAGATCACACAAGGGGGGCCGGTGCTCTTCTTGCATTTATGGAGAAGATGGCTCGGGGTCTTCGAGGTGACTGGAGCTTGACGAGACGCGACGTCGCCAGCTTTTTCCCTCGCTCGGCGTTGATCGCGGGAGCACAGGGGGCGTCAACGCGCAGCAGTAAAGCCCCGGTTTCCCTCTCGTTTTAGCTTTGCTCGTGATCTCAGCCTTCGTTTCAAAATTGAGAATAGTTCTGGCCGTTGAATTCCAAATCAATAAATGGAATTGGCATTTTACTCAAAGCCCCTCCGTTTCCCTCTAATTTCCATTCTTGGTACCCATCTCTATTTGCATCATGAGAGAGAGAGAGAGAGAGAGAGAGAGAGAGAACCAAAGAGGTAACACATGTAAAGAGAGACAAATAAGTTCTGGGAACCATGCACGTACTTGTGCATTTTTTGTAAAGAACCCTCCATATTTTTCATAATCTCATTGTACTATCTTACTTGTTAAATTAAGAGAGATCTTTTTCATTTAAGACCTCCACTCTTCAACTATTTCACCTTGGTCCCCATTTTCTAAAAAAAACTCATTATGCAATTAAAACCCCAACTAATAATTCTATTAATTTATGTAAGGGATTAATTTACTAAACATAATTAGAGGAATAATTAGGGTTTCATATAGCCATAAACATGGCGACCCTTACAGCCTCATCAGCCTAAAGTACATCCCCGACTCATCGGAATAACACCGATTATCAAAAACATCCTTCTAGAAGAAACTCAGCTGTCACCAGGTTGGCCTTCTAGAGGACTTACAGCTGTTCACAGCTCAGATCCAGTTGGATGCTTAGCTAGAACCTAGTTGGATGCTTAGCTGGCGAAGCACGTGGCCAAATTCTTTAAGACACATGTCAAAAAGCCTGGCTTCTTCCCCAAGCTACCGAAGCCTATAAAAGGCGACAATTTGAACTCATTTGGGCATGAAAAATTAAAAATAGCGAAGCCCTGTCTCTCTGGAGATTGATTCTCTGTTTCTTATCCACTTGTAAAATGGATTTCAATGCCTTGATATTAGCGGATTTGGTCCCTTTATCAGTGGTTTTTTTCCCAATCCAGGGATTTCCACGTTAAATATTTGTCTTCACTTCTTGATTGATTGATTTTCTTTTCGTTTTCTCATTGTCCAAAGTCCTAGAAACCAAATAAATTCAACCGTTGGTTTGGGATTGGATTTAATCTCAAGGCAAGTCTAATTTCACAGTCAACATATTACATGTGCTATTTTCTGTATATCTAACCCTGGTGTGATGTTCATCGCTCACTGGGCTAGTTTCAGCTCACAACTCTCACTATTTTAGTATACAGGAATAGATCAGGGTAGCCGACCTAGTTGACTTGGAGCGGTGTAGAGCTGGAGATCGATATGACGATTTATTGTTTAGTTGGCTCTGAGTGTAGTGTGATGTATAAATATTTGATGAGTCATTTTGTGAAACTAAGATCTTATTTTGTATCAGAGTTAAATAGCTGTTATGTCAGGATTTTATTTCCTTTTATACATTATATTATGTCTAAGCAAGTTATCCTGATTCTGTGCCTTGCGTATTTATGGGGGCAACTCTATAAGTACGAGCCGTTTGTACCATACTCGGGCCCAAGCTGGGTTTGAGGCGTGACAAATTTAGTGGTATCAGAGAAATAGGTGATGAATGTTATTAAAAGGTATTTGTTTGGGCAAACATCTTTTAATATCGGAATAGTGATTGAGGAATCAAAGTCTAGATAACATGATTGATTTACTCAGAGCTATCAGATATAAGTATGACAAAGTCTAAGATGCTTACATCTAGATTTTAGGATAGAGCTAAGTAATGGATTATACAAACTGTTGGGAAAGATTACATACATTAGAGTAGCATAGCGGAAACATGATGGGCCCATAACCCTAATGTATGGAGGATGTAATATAGAGATGGATGACTATGATAATCTATTTGAAATAATTGAAATGTAAATTTCCAAACGAAATTTTTATAAAGGGGGGAAAATGTAAGACCCCGAATTTTTTTTAATTATTTTTTTGATAAATAAAACCCTCTACTTAAAGCCTTAATATAATTATATATTCTTACAGGGGGTTTATGCAAATTGAACTTATAATATTGTATAAATAGAACGAAAACTCTAGCCGCCTCTGTTTTATTTTTGTTTTTATCCACTGATGGTCATGCCTTCTCTCTTTCTCTCGTCAAAAGCCTAGAAAAGGGGTTTAAGCCATGGATGGAGCTTTTGGGGGATTGCTTGGATTGCTAGTAAGGATTCTATCCTTCGTGTTTAGATATCATAAAGGATTTGAGTGAGTTATTGCACCTAAAACTTTGTTGAGGTCCTGAACATGCTTTGATTAGTTTTCTGGGGCATTACAGACAGAATTTTTCCAACAGGTTTGTAAAACCCATGAATTTTAGGAATGAAATTTTTCTTATATTCCATAAAATAAGATTCATAATTTTATTTAGTTCCTTAAGCTTGAAGGATGGAAAATTAAAAAAGCTTTAAAAAGAGAATTAAATTAGATTTTGAGACCAATTAGGGATAATTGGGAGTTCAAGGACCTCTAAATAATTTTGTAAAGTATTGAGGACTTGAAGGAAATTGTCCTCTCTCACAGGAAAGGGACCTGGATGTGACCTAAGAAAAAGTCAGGGACTTAAGAGGAATTCTCCTCTCTCACAGGATGGACTATTATGTAACCAAAAATAGTTTTGAGGACCCCTGAATAATTTTCCAGAGAAGAAAATACTAATACAAAGGAATCAACGGCTGAGATTAGATTATCTCAGACCGTAGATGATCGCGAGGCATTATAAGGGAATCCGTGAGGCCAAGTGGCGCAAGGAGATGCGTCCATCTAATCATGTTTATGGATTCGAGGCCAAGAGCGAAGATCTGGCCATTAACTTTCTTTTAATCCTGGCCTTTGATCGCGAGAATGTCAGATCCGAGGAGAAGAACAGAGGCGCATCTACCGTCTATGCAAATCAAATGATATGAACCGTTGGATCAGACCGAAGTCTAATCCGGAGGAAAGGTCGCCGCTTCTCTCCTCACAAAATGAGCCGGCTGAAAGCACCCCACCATGTAACAAATCCGTGGGTTTTCATAGCACATATAAATGACTTTTTATTAAACTGATCGTTCAGTTTCACATGCCCCAGGATTTTTTTAGTTTAGATGTTCAGAGATTAGGTACATTCTCATACTTAAAGCTGAAAATGAAATAATTTTATTCTTCAATTTTATAGTCCACAACTACTCAGAGTCAGCCATACACTTAACCGTCAAGGCCCATCTCCGTGATCCGCATCTACACTCGGTACGGCCACCTTGATCCTGCTCCTCGCATAATCAAATGGTGGGAGTTGTGAGCTAAAACTAGCCCAGTGAGAGACTAACATTGCACTAGGGTTCATTATAAAAATAATAGAAATTCATTTTGGTCATACGTGCATAAACCTTAACATAATCATATCACAAATATATTAATCGTACCTAGTCCGTATGCACCCAATCTCAACAGCACTACCCGTGCTCATACTTTCATTCACATAACCAAATTTCCCCTACCGCATACATTAAACATTGTGGTCCCACGGACCTAAGCCCGACATAGGCATGTTTCAACCGGTACACACGTGACATAGACACTGATTAATATACAAAACATAAAGCGTTGGCTCTACTAGGAGCAAATACACGTACATATCAAAAATACCACTTTTCATAATTCACCGATAAAAACATCGATAAAACACCCGACAAACAAGACAAAATACCCATTTTTCAGTCCATCAATAAAAACATCGAGAAAAATATCAGTAAAATATCGACAATCAACTGGAGTTCATTTGTCGTCAACTCACCTGATAATCCCTTCTATTTTAGTTGGATTTTTCCCAACTACTGTAGGTGCTGTCGGGCAGCATTTCCTCTCAAAGATCAAGAACTTAACAATATACAAAAAAGTATTTACAAAACTTTTTCTTTTTCTCTCTCCTTCTCTTTCTTCTTTCTCTCTCTCTACTTTTTCCCCTTTTTCTTCTTTCCTTCTTTTTTTTTTCTCTTCTTTTCTTCCCTCCTGACGGTTTCCTTCTTTCTTTTTCTCTCTCCACCTACCATCTTTCCTCCTCTCTTTCTTTTCCCCTCCTTTCTCTCTCTCTCTTTCTCTCTTCTATTCCTCTCTCTCACTTTCTCACTCTCTTTCTGTTCCTTCTTCCCCTTTATTCTTTCCAACCGGCTGAGCATCCTTATATAGAAGATTGAGGAGGTGGAATGGGCAGCTTCATAGAAGGTACCTTTTTTTATTAAAAATTCTTTCATTCTTTTATTAATACATTAATTAATTAATATTTTATAACAAAAAATCTTGATGCAGCTTCGTTGAAACTTCGTTCTTTTATTTATTTCTTTATTATTATTTTATAGTTTTTCATTTTAACCCCTATATTTCAATTAAAGCTCAAATCCCTCAATTTCATTATGTAATCATATTACTTTAAAGACTCGGGTATCACACACCATCTCCATGCGTTACGCGCGGAGATTTAGCTCGTCGGAACGGCGGGTTAAGGCGGGGACGTTGGCGATCGGTTCGCCTCCCTTTCCCCTATAAAAACCCCACCCCGGCTCGTCCTGAAGCAGCGAGAACAAGGAAACCAAGGCGGTCGCCGGCGAGGGTTGGTAGGAGAAGGAAACGACGGCCATAGGGGGTCTCGGTCACCACTGATAGTACTGGAAGGACCGGAATCAAGGTATGAACTAACTCCCGGCTTCAATTTCCCATTAGATGCATTGTAGCTCGGTTTAGGGCTCGCCGGAGCTGTCAATGAGAACGCGAGTGGAACGGCGCCGGGAGGGGGAGATAGTGGGTGCTGATGCACTCAATCGATTCACGAGGCTGAGGCGGAGCTCTGGGTATCCTTGGTAGGCGATGAGAGCTCTCGGGCGAGAAGATGCCATTTCAAGCGATCTCCTCCGGTGAAGCTCGGACAGAGAAAAAAAAAATGAGCCACTGGCGGTGATGTTGAGGGCCTATGAAGGGATCTCGGGACGAGAGGGAGCTCGGTGCAGAAGGTGCTCGATCGAAGCATCCCTCCGGCGGCGTTGAAGGAACTCCGGTGAGTCACGGCCGTGGGTAAAGAAAGAGAAGACGCGAGGGAGGGAGAGAGGAAAATTTAAAAAAAAAATATAAATTAAATAAAAGTTTTCATTAAAACAGCAACTTAGGGTTGGATAATTAATATAAACTTTACAAAGTGTGACAAAATCAGGTGATTTAAAACCTAGGTTGATTAAAATGAACAAAGGGTTTTGATAAAACTTTAAAACCTTATTGGTGTGACAAAATCAATTAGTTGATTTGAATAATTTGTTCCTAACTATAGGATGTGACAATTATTTGATTAATTATTTCAGAGTAGTTAAAATAATTGTGGGACTTTGTTAATGTGACAAGATAATTAGCCCAAAGTACCTAAGATAAATCATGGACCAATTAAAATAGAAATTGGGTCCATTGTTTTGAAGGCCCAGTGGGTTGGGCTCAATTGGTTGAGTTAGAACTGGTTTTATTATTAAACAAAAAATAATAAGATAAAGTAAACGAATTGGGATGTTGGGAGAAGGAACTGAACCCGCGATCACTCAAGTAGTGTGGTAGGACCTTAAACCCTAGGATCATAGCCACTCAAATGACAGAAATGCCCTTTCTTAGTTAAAAAGGACTAAGGTCAAGTTAGATTGTGTAATGGGCTTGAAATGGGCCGAATTCAACTAAAATGACTATAGATGACCAAATAAGGTTTAGACTCGACAAATGAATGCAAAGTCGACTAGGTTTGACCAAGTTGGGTCTAGGATCAACTAAAGAACATGGAGACATGGGATAAGGATTAGTAACATAGGGTCCTTAAGATGGTCTTAAGGACCCGTTAGTGGGCTTAGGCCCAACAAAAAAAAAAAAAAAAAAATGAGAGTCATGTGCAACTAGTAACATAGGGTTTTATTAGAATTTTAACTCTAATAGAAACTCTATCTGTTAGATACTCTCGGGGAGTCCAAGAGGCATTTCAAGAGGTGACTAGGAGGGCTTCGAGTTCCAGTGAGAGGTAAGTACTTCTGCCTAGTACCGTTATCATAGTTTGATCTTTGATACTTGAGTAAGTTACCTTGCCTAGTTCCCACTCTACGGAGTGTTTTATTGGCTTTGATGTTGCCTATTTGTTATTGTTTTCTTGACTTCGTGCTTGTGCACGTTACTTCCATGCCATGGATGTTTGATTCCATGCTCGTGCAGGCTTGTATGCCCCTTGGGGGGGTATTGCTTCATTGATATCATAATTTGATATGATTGCATACACTTGTATTTTGTTCTCTTGGATATCTACTTTGATATTAGTGTATGCTTGTTGAGAGGTTAGCATACTGTAGGGTATGCTTGTGAGTGTTGAGTGTGCTTACCTATTGACCGGCACGTGGCCGTGGAATCACGTGAGCTTGTGCGCTGGCCGGGAAGGTATACATCAACTATGTTGTTTTAAGGATTCTCCCGCCCTCGTAATCTTCGTTTCCGCCGGTAGGGGTAATCTCGGTACTCTTTGTTTCCCCGCCAAATCTAATACCGTAATCTTTGTTTCCCGCCAGTGGGGTAAAACGCTGGTAATCTTTGTTTTCCCGTCAGTGGGATGATACGCTGACAAGGTACGTCCATGTTTTGGATAGTAGCACTACTAGACCTTGGACTGAGGGTCGATATCGGCTTAAGCTGATAGCCGACTAGGGAGATGACTTGTGAATTCTTAGGAGTACTTTGTTGAGATCTTGTGGTTAGGAACCCTATCATTGTTGTGATAAACTCCTAGGGTTGAATTTGTGCGGGGCGTGGCCCTGTTGTATGGATTGATGATCTTTGATTTGCTCATATTTGACTTTTCTTATATCATCTTTGCTGGTTCGATTTTCATTGAGATTCCAGCAGGGTACTTACTGGGCTTTCCTTTCGAAAGCTCATGCACTTGCTTCCTTTCTTTCTGTTTCAGGTCCCGAGGGGTAGGTGACTTGGTCTCGGGAGTCAGCGCACCTGGATCGGGTTGACTAGTTCAGGTTCGAGGACCTCATTCTTCTTATGAGAAAGATGTTTATATTGTAGGACCCTAATAGAGCCTTGACCACATGTAGGGCATGTAGACCCTTATTTATTTTATTTTCATTGTGACTTTGATATTATCAGATTAATAAATTTGAGTTATTTGTTATTTGCTATGATTTTCATTAGGCCTTGTATCCGAGTAGGGCTTGTCTCTACTTGAATACGGGCCACTGCTCACGCCGAGGTCCCTGGATTTGGGCCTGGCGCGATGCATTAAAGTGGTATCAGAGCAATGCAGATAACCGACACCCTAGTTTCCCTAGAGACTTAGTCAAATAGGTTGGACTGAGTGTGGGACTGGGTAGTATAGACACATGTATTTATAACTGAACTCTGAGGAATTTGACAGGTCACCATAGCAAGTGGACGGGACGAATGTGAATGGGAAGGTACACCCACTTCTGGACGCTTACTGGAGTGGGAGCTGGACATACGCCCCTTGACCAAGAGACACCCTCAAGTAATGTAACTCGATAAGGACGTGCCCGATCTTCTCGGAGCACAAATGGAGCTGACATATGAGGTCATAGGACTGATTCGAGAGATGAGGCAAACACTTCAACAGACACGGAGAGGCTGTCAGGGCCAGTTATCCCAAAAGAATTCAGGACACTTGTAACGCCCCGACCCGGATCCCGGGACCTCGGGCACGTCAACAGACCGGCCGTATTAAAGAAGAGATAAACTCAACTCGAATACAAGGCCTAATAATGTGATAAGCAGATAACAATCCATAAATAACATAAACTCGAGTTCGTAAGAACATAGAGTCATTAGGGTCCGTAGGCCCTATAGAAGTCTGGTCCCTATACGGGTCCTACAACAATAATAATGCTCACAAAGATAAGACAAAGAAGACTCCTATAACCTCTGGTCCTCCGGAGTCCTCTCCCCAGGCTCTCTCCCCTCCTATACCTCGGAATCTGTAAAGAGGAAAAGAGAAAACACGTGAGCTTTCGAAGGGAAAGCTCAGTAAGTACCCCTGCAGGTCACAGTGTCATCAATAGGAAAAAATGACAGTCAACAGGATCATAGTATCAACAATAAAGTCCTAGGAGTCTACCACAAGCAAGTCAAAGGTACGACCCCTATTACAGAAACCCTCGGGCTCTGTTGTGAGTCCTAAGAGAACTCTGAGTTTACTCCCGGCCAGTATGTCCAGCTCTTGGATATAAATACGACCTAGTTGGTCGTTTGACCCTCCAGTCAAAGGTCGGTAGAACTACCTCTCCTACGTGTTAACACGGTCAGTGTACCATGCCCACTGACAGGTAAGACCTCCAGAGATTTGCCTCTCTCGGTGAGGTCACAAGAAGGTCGGGTCCTAACCTCGAACATTCCTAAATTGGAGCTTCCCTAGCTCCACCGAGTCGAGGCAAGAGAACATAGCAATTAGGGACACCAACGTCCGTAAACAAGCATACATGCTCAATGTGATTCAAGAGCGTATATAAACAAACATGTATGGCATCAACAAAGGCATGTAATAAGAATACATAGCAAGTCCAAGAAATCCCTTCACCGGGTGGAAACTAGGCAAGCGAACTTACCTCTAGAGAGACTAAATGTCTTCCTGGTCTCCTTTGAAATGCCTTACGTCTCCCCTGAGAGTATCTAGCATATAACGGTTTATTAGAATTATTGTTCCAATAATTTCCATCTCTCTAAATGTCCATGCACGCCTAACGTCCTTGTTGGGCTTAGGCCCACTAACGGGTCCTAGGGACCTTTTCTCGGGTTACCGGCCCTTATTTCCGTTCCAGTGTCCCTTAGTTGACTTGTAGATTCACTTTGGTCTAACCTAGTCAACTCTAGTTGAGTTGGACCCATTTCAAGCCCATTGCACCATTTATGTTGACCTTAGTCCCTTGAAGGGCTTTTTGGTCATTTGGTAGTTTATGACCTTATGGCCTATCTCGTTTAGGGCTTAATGGTCCTTTTTGAATTTATTTAGCTTCTTTACTAAATATTTTCCATCACATAACCAAATTACCCAAATTTAAGAAATTAATTAATTAATTTCTATTTATCTTGTTTCCACATTTCATAATAATTATTACTTAATTATTATGTCACATACTCACAGTTCCATATAGTTACCGGACTATATAACCTTTTGATTAATAGTATCCATACTATCATTAGAGACAATACTAATTTTATTGTCAAACCAAGGTTTTAATCTCCTATCAAAACCTTATGTTTCCTAATTATTATTTTATGAATAAAAGTTTCATAATCTAATAATTGTCACAAAACCTAAGTTTTATTATCAATAGAACTATACACTTTATTCGGTTAATTGAGCATGTGTCACACTTTCCAAACTTTAATCAATTTCGTTAACCGATTAACTTTCAACTATGTCTTACTATAGTTTTTTTTTCAAATTATTAATCATGCTATTAATTTGTCACTCAAAGTATATAGCAAACTCATCCAAGTTAACAATACCACAAATAAATATGTCACACACTTTAGCTTCCAAAAAAAAATATTTGTGATATATTAATAGTTCTCAAATAACTATCTTAACTAATTAGTTATTGTTTGTCACAATAATCAACTAGTTTTTCTAACTCAAGACTAATAATAATATTATTAGCTTGTCACACAAAGTTAATAATTCATTAACTTTTATTTATTGTCACATGTCCTTAATTCCCCATTTTAATACCTTGTTTAGCCAATAATAATCAACTAATGTTCTCATTTAAAAGAGAGGAAAAAAAATAAATAATTATTTTAATTAACTAAATTAGTGTCACACCCCTAAGTTTATGAATGTTTAATTAAAACATTATCCTTTATTATTTTTACTTTTATTATTATTATTATTATTATTTAATCTACTTCTCCTTCCTTAGCGCGACAATGGCCGGCCGGAGCTCCGTCAACGACGCCGGAGGGACGCATTGGCCAAGCTTCCTCTGCCCCGAGCTTTACCTCCGGCCAACCTCCCGTTTTCCGGCCCTGTTTCTCACTGCCCGCGTCTCCTTTCTCCTCTGTCTGAGCTTCACCGGAGAAGTTCGCCTGAGATGGCAACTCTTCACCCGAGAGCTCCCCTCTCCTGTAAATGGTACCGGAAGCATCCACTCGGCCTCATGATTCCTTTGCGCACTTCAGTACCACTATTGACCCTCTCCCGGCGCCGCTCCACTAACGTCTACACTCACCCCCTCCGGCGAGCTCTCATCCATAATTTAAAGGTGTAAACATGGAATTGTAAATGGGAAAAAGTTCCTACCTCGTCTCCGGTGCTTCTGAAGATGTTGGTGGCGACGGAAACCCACCCACAGCCGGGATTCCCTTCTCCGATCAGCTCACCGGAATCTCCTTTTCCAAGCTTTCGCTGGTGTGTCGAGACGGTGGGCCAATGGCCCCTTTTATAGGCCTCAGAGCCCAGCCGAAACGACGGTCACACGAAGCGCCTCGCCGTTAACGGCCGACGGCCTCGTGCGAAACGGCCGGAGTAGCCCGGGCTGCTATGGCGCTTCAGCTGGTGGAGGGGAAGCTAGCGCCTCGAGATCGTCACTCTGACGATCAACGGTAAGGATCGAATGGATCACATCCAACGATCCAGATTAGGTTAGGAAACCTCGAATCACACACTCATCGGATCAACGGTCATGATCTCGTCACAACCAACGGCCAGATCTTCTCTCTCGGCCTCGCATCCATAAACACAAATCAGATGGACGCTTCATTTTGCGCCACGTGGCTCAAGAGAACTCTCAACACTGCCTCGCGATAGCTACTAGCTTGATGGATTTAATCTTCGTCCGACATGTGGCTCATTATGAACCGTTATAATGCTTCGAGATCTGCTACGATCTGAGATCTTTTAATCTCAGCCGTTCATACTCTCTTTATAGAGTTTTCTTGTGGAAGATTTACCAGAGGTCCCTAACACTTCTGAAATTTCGTACAGGTCCAAGACTGTGAGAGGGAACACTTATCTTTTAGTCCCCGATACTTTTTAAAATTACATTTCAGTCCTTCTATTTCCCTCATAAACTCCCTTAATTTTTCTCCCATTAAACTCCTTAGGAAGACTTCCTCTAATATTTCAAAAAAAAAACTTTAATCGACTTTAAGAGGAATTTTCTAGACACTTTCATTCCCATAAAATCCTTGGATTTTACAACACTCGAGGTCCGAGCTCAGGTCCCATCCATATAGTAGGTCATTGGGATCTTCAACAGTATCTAGAAGCAAAGGTTCGTCGGGCAGTGCTTCAAAGCCAATCAAGTGCTATCAGTGTAAAGGGCCACACAAGAAAGCGCAATGTCCGAAGATTACAGGTGGATGCTTTATGTGTGGTAGTCTGGAGCACAGAAAAGCTCAGTGTCCTCAGCTTCAGAAAGGGTAGAGACAACAAGCTGAAGATAGGAGAGGGAAGGCAGCTATGTTAGAGCCGCCACCGTTGTCAGCCAGAAGACAAGATGAGCCTGAGGCATAGGGATCTTCCGAGATCGAGAGTAGCTTGCGAGTTTTCATGAAGACAGTCATTAATACGTTGTCAGTCATGAACTAGTCCCTAGATAATAAACCGTTTAGGGTAGTTGACTTATGTGTCTTGGATTACAAGAACTGCGAACTATGTGGGATGTAATAAACTATTTTCTATTTAACCCATTACCGACTCGAATTTTGATGTCTCGAATAAGTGTTGGGTTAAGCTAACCCTTTTTAGTGCTGGCAGTTATAGTGATTGGAGGTCGAGGAAGGTGCAGGGGAGGCAAGCGGGGACTGCCTCGCCAAGTGGAGGAGGTACCCCAGCCTCAGGTGGGTGAGGTTCCACCACCTGTTGAAATGGAGGTTGATCAGGAACTGCCTGCTCAATCCGGAGTTGCAGGGCCACAGGCTGCGGGCCCAAATCTAAGGGAGGAGGTACCCCCCATGAGTATGAGGGACCTCATGAGGGAGATGATGGGGCTTATCCAGGAGACCAGACAACAGAGGATACCAGCTCCAGCTTCACCTGCCACCCCCACTGCTAGCAGAGGATTTCTAGGGGAGATTAGGAGGCCTTCACCCCGACCTTTCAAGGAAGCAGCTGACCCTTACGCGGCTGAGCTTTGGATTCGGGAAATGGAGAAGACTTATGAGATTTTTCAGGCAAGCGATGACAAGATCGGGGATCAAGTAGCCTATATGCTCCAAGGACCAGGCGAGGAATGGTATTTAGGTAAGATTCGACTGAGGAAGAATGAACCCTTCCGGACTTGGAAAGAATTCAGGACCGCATTCTTTGCCAAGTATTTTTCCAAAGATCATCTGGTACAGTTGGGACATCAATTCTCTCAGCTAATCCAGGGCAATATGACTGTGGAGCAATACGAAACTGAGTTTGATAGGTTGGCCCGCTTCCTACCTGATATGGTTCCCACTGAGGAGAGCAGGGTGATGAAGTTTGAGGCCGGTCTGAAACCGTCCCCGAAGAAGATAGTGACCGGGCACATGTGCAATACCTATACTGAGGTAGTGGCTCGGGCCAAGTATATTGAGGCCTCATGTCAAGGAGACACACCGGGTCGCCATGTAAGGAGAAGAAGAAGGACAAGGGACAGAGCTCTCACCAGAGTCACCAATTTGAGGGAGATTCTCAGGAAATCAAACGTTAAGCATAGGAAGCAACCATACAGAAAACCTCCCTTTTCCCTAACTAAGCTAGGTAGCAAGGAGACATCAGACAGTAGGTCCCAGTCAGTCAAATGCTTTAGGTGTGGGGGACCACATTTCAAGTCTGAGTGTAAACATGTCTTGGGGACGTGCTTCCGATGTGGTAGCTCGGACCACCACATCGCTAAGTGTCCTGGGAACTCTTCTAGATCGGGGGGAGGAAGAGGATCGCAGGGTGCACCGTCTGAACCCCCAAGATCTTCTTGTACCACCTGATTATCGAGGGCACCGAGTAGGAAGCGACGCAAGGTATCAGGAAGTAAGAAAGAGAGGACGACTATGTCAGAACAACCATCCTTATCTGACACAGAACCTGGAGAGCTAGAGCCATAAAAGAGAACCTTATGAGACCAAGAGCAAACTAAAATTAATGGGGAGTCAGATTGGACAATATGCGCTATGGCTGGGTCGAGGAAAGGATATAAGGGAACATTACCAGGTTTTATTTACTACCTTATGATTTGGAGGAAATTTCGGGGACGAAATTTTTTGTAAGTGGGGGAGATTGTAAAACCCATGAATTTTAGGAATAAAATTTTTCTTATATTCCATAAAATAAGATTCATAATTTTATTTAGTTCCATAAGCTTGAAGGATGAAAAATTAAAAAGCTTTAAAAAGGGAATTAAATTAGATTTTGAGACCAATTAGGGATAATTGGGAGTTCAAGGACCTCTAAATAATTTTGTAAAGTATTGAGGACTTGAGGAAATTGTCCTCTCTCACAGGAAAGGGACCTGGATGTGACCTAAGAAAAAGTCAGGGACTTAAGAGGAATTCTCCTCTCTCACAGGATGGACTATTATGTAACCAAAAATAGTTTTGAGGTCCCCTGAATAATTTTCCAGAGAAGAAAATACTAATACAAAGGAATCAACGGCTGAGATTAGATTATCTCAGACCGTAGATGATCGTGAGGCATTATAAGGGAATCTGTGAGGCCACGTGGCGCAAGGAGATGCGTCCATCTAATCATGTTTATGGATTCGAGGCCAAGAGAGAAGATCTGGCCATTAACTTTCTTTTAATCCTGGCCTTTGATCGTGAGAATGTCAGATCCGAGGAGAAGAACAGAGGCGCATCTACCGTCTATCCAAATCAAATGATGTGAACCGTTGGATCGCATCAAGTCCCATCCCGAGGAGAGGCCGCTGCTTCTCTCCGCCATGGCCTTGGCGGCGCACCCCCACCATCTCCGTAAGTTACGCGCGGAGATTTAGCTCGTCGGAACGGCGGGTTAAGGCGGGACGTCATGCATCGGTTCGCCTCCTTTCCCCTATAAAACCCCACCCCGCCGGCCCCGGGCAACAGGACGGCGAAACCAAGGTGGTCACGGCCGCAGGGTTGGTCGGAGAAGGAAACGACGGCCATAGGGGGTCTCGGTCGCCACTGATAGTACTGGAAGGATCGGAATCAAGGTATGAACTAACTCCTGGCTTCAATTTCCCATTAGATGCATTGTAGCTCGGTTTAGGGCTCGCTGGAGCTGTCAATGAGAATGTGAGTGGAACAGCGCTGGGAGGGGGAGATAGTGTGTGCTGATGCACTTAATCGATTCACGAGGCCGAGGCTGAGCTCTGGGTATCCTTGGCAGGCAATGAGAGCTCTCGAGCGAGGAGATGCCATTTCCGGCGATCTCCTTTGGTGAAGCTCGGACAGAGAAAAAAAAAATGAGCCGCTGGCGGTGATGTTGAGGGCCTTTGAAGGGATCTCGGGACGAGAGGGAGCTCGGTGCAGAAGGTGCTCGGCCGAAGCATCCCTCAGGCGGCGTCGACGGAACTCCGGTGAGTCACGGCCGCGGGTTAAGAAGGAGAAGACGCGAGGGAGGCAGAGAGGAAAATTTAAAAAATAAAATAAATTAAATAAAAGTTTTAATTAAAACAGCAACTTAGGGTTGGATAATTAATATAAACTTTACAAAGTGTGACAAAATTAGGTGATTTAAAACCTAGGTTGATTAAAATGAACAAAGGGTTTTGATAAAACTTTAAAACCTTATTGGTGTGACAAAATCAATTAGTTGATTTGAATAATTTGTTCCTAACTATAGGAATGTGACAATTATTTGATTAATTATTTCGTTTAGTTAAAAATAATTGTGGGACTTTGTTAATGTGACAAGATAACTAGCCCAAAGTACCTAAGATAAATCATGGACCAATTAAAATAGAAATTGGGTCCATTGTTTTGAAGGCCCAGTGGGTTGGGCTCAATTGGTTAAGTTAGAACTGGTTTTATTATTAAACAAAAACTAATAAGATAAAGTAAACGAATTGGGATGTTGGGAGAAGGAACTGAACCCGCGATCACTCAAGTAGTGTGGTAGGACCTTAAACCCTAGGATCATAGCCACTCAAATGACAGAAATGCCCTTTCTTAGTTAAAAAGGACTAAGGTCAAGCTAGATTGTGTAATGGGCTTGAAATGGGCCGAATTCAACTAAAATGACTATAGATGACCAAATAAGGTTTAGACTCGACAAATGAATGCAAAGTCGACTAGGTTTGACCAAGTTGGGTCTAGGATCAACTAAAGAACATGAAGACATGGGATAAGGATTAGTAACCCGAGAGATGGTCTTAAGGACCCGTTAGTGGTCTTAGGCCCAACAAAAAAAAAAACGAGAGTCATGTGCAACTAGTAACATAGGGTTTTATTAGAATTTTAACTCTAATAGAAACTCTATCTGTTAGATACTCTCGGGGAGTCCAAGAGGCATTTCAAGAGGTGACTAGGAGGGCTTCGAGTTCCAGTGAGAGGTAAGTACTTCTGCCTAGTACCGTTATCATTGTTTGATCTTTGATACTTGAGTAAGTTACCTTGCCTAGTTCCCACTCTACGGAGTGTTTTATTGGCTTTGATGTTGCCTATTTGTTATTGTTTTCTTGACTTCGTGCTTGTGCACGTTACTTCCATGCCATGGATGTTTGATTCCATGCTCGTGCATGCTTGTATGCCCCTTGGGGGGGTATTGCTTCATTGATATCATAATTTGATATGATTGCATACACTTGTATTTTGTTCTCTTGGATATCTACTTTGATATTAGTGTATGCTTGTTGAGAGGTTAGCATCCTGTAGGGTATGCTTGTGAGTGTTGAGTGTGCTTACCTGTTGACCGGCACGTGGCCGTGGAATCACGTGAGCTTGTGCGCTGGCCGGGACGGTATACATCAACTATGCTGTTTTAAGGATTCTCCCGCCCTCGTAATCTTCGTTTTCTGCCAGTAGGGGTAATACTGGTACTATTTGTTTCCCGCCAGTGGGGGTAATACTGGTAATCTTTGTTTCCCTCCAGTGGGGTAAAACGCTGGTAATCTTTGTTTTCCCGTCAGTGGGATGATACGCTGACAAGGTACGTCCATGTTTTGGATAGTAGCACTACTAGACTTTGGACTGAGGGTCGATATCGGCTTAAGCTGATAGCCGACTAGGGAGATGACTTGTGAATTCTTAGGAGTACTTTGTTGAGATCTTGTGGTTAAGAACCCTATCATTGTTGTGATAAACTCCTAGGGTTGAATTTGTGCTGGGCGTGGCCCTGTTGTGTGGATTGATGATCTTTGATTTGCTCATATTTGACTTTTCTTATATCATCTGTGCTGGTTCGATTTTCATTGAGATTCCAGCAGGGTACTTATTGGGCTTTCCTTTTGAAAGCTCATGCACTTGCTTCCTTTCTTTCTGTTTCAGGTCCGGAGGGGTAGGTGACTTGGTCTCCGAGTCAGCAAGACGGATTGGGTTGACTAGTTAGGGTTCGAGGACCTCATTCTTCTTATGAGAAAGATGTTTATATTGTAGGACCCTAATAGAGCCTTGACCACATGTAGGGCACGTAGACCCTAATAGAGCCTTGACCCACACAGAACTTTGCACTAAAAAATAATTAACAATTCAGCGATGGATATTCGGTCGCAACTCCATTGGTGAAAAGTATTATTTTTTTCTAAGATTAAAAACATGTTGATATATATTGGGGACAGAATTTTGAATTATTTATAACGGAATTTCCGATTATCACCAATGGAATTTCGGATTATCACAGACGAATTTGGTTCTATCACCAACGAAAATCATAGAGTATCAGTGTATCACCATCGATTATTACTGATGGATATTTTTGGCTTTAACCAAAAGAAATTATGGACTATTATTAACGGAATTATAAGATATCATCAATGGAATTAGATGTTATGATCAATGCAATATTGAATTATCACAATTTTAAAATAAAATACTTTTATGCATAACAAATTATCACAATTTTAAAATAAAATACTTTTATGCATAACAAATTATCACAATTTTAAAATAACAAATTAACAAATAATATTATTATATTTTTAAATTTGTTTAGATTATAAATTGTAAAGTATAAATCTTAAAAAATAAAAAGATTTGGTAATTTTAAAAAAATTTAAATTTTGTAAAATGAATAGATTCAAAATTAAAATAACAAATTAACAAATAATATTATTATAAAATTTAAATACGTATGGATTATGTAAATTATAAATCTTAAAGAATTAAAAGATTTGGTGGTTTTAAAGTTTATTAAATATATAGATTAAAAATTAAAATGACAAATTAACAAAAAATATTATTATATAATTTAAATTTGTATGGATTATAAATTGTAAAGAATAAATCTTAAAAAATTAAAATATTTGATTTTTTTAAAATTTAAACTTTGTAAAAGATATAGATTATAAATTAAATGGATAATGAACAATAGGTCCCTGAAACAGTGCCAATATCCCATATAATCCCTGGGGTAGGTGTTGGTGGGGGTGTAGCAAATAGTGTGTTGGGTAGGGCCTTGGTCACTGTTTCAAGGACCTATAAATAACTTGCTCTAAATTAAAATAACAAATTAACAAATAATATTATTATATAATTTAAATTTGTATAGATTATAACTTTTAAATATAAATCTAAAAAATTAAAAGGTTTGCTTTTTTTTAAATAAATTAAAATTTTGTAAAAGTATAGATTAAAAATTAAAATGACAAATTAACAAATAATATTATATATAATTTAAATTTGTATAGATTATAAATTTTAAAGTATAAATCTTAAAAAATTAAAAGATTTGGTGGTTTTTTACTTTTTTTTTAATATATAGATTAAAAATTAAAATAACAAATTAACAAAGAATATTATTATATAATTTAAATTTGTATGGATTATAAATTGTAAAGTATAACTTTTACAAAAATTAAAAGATTTGGTATTTTTTAATTTTTTTAAAAACATATAGATTAAAAATAAAAATATTAAATTAGCAAATAATATTATTATATAAATTAAATTTGTATTGATTATAAATTGTAAATTATAAATCTTAAAAATCAAAAGATCTGGTGTTTTTTCAAAAAAATTAAAATTTTGTACAACGTATGGATAAAAATTTTATAAATTGTAAAATATAAATCTTAAAAAATTAAAACATTTGGTGAATTTTTTTAAAAAACTTAAAATTTTGTAAAACGTGTCATTAAAAATTAAAATAACAAATTAACAAGGGTAATTATCTAATAGTCCCTCGCAGTATACCCAAAACACTATTTACTAAATCCATATACACCCGCACCCAAAGACCCCTAAGCAATTAAGTAACTATTCAAGGATGAATAGTTAATATTTAAAATAACAAATAATATTATTATATTATTTAAATTTGTATGGGTTATAACTTGTAAAGTATAAATTTTAAAAGTTTAAAAATTAGTGATAAAAAATTAGTGATAATTATTTATTAGTCCCTAGAAACAGTAACCAGGGACCTCCCTCCTCACTATTTGCTACACCTCCAAACACACCTACCCTAGGGACCTATAGGCAATTTGGGCACTGTAGCAAGGACCCTAAATTAATTATTCTTAAAAATAAAAATAACAAATTAACAAATAATATTATTATATAATTTATATTTGTGTAAATTATAAATTGTAAATTATAAATGTTAAAAATTTTGAAATATTTGGTGATTTTTTAAAAAAATTTAAAATTTTGTAAAACGTATAGATTAAAAATTAAAATAACAAATTAAAAAAATATTATTATTATATAATTGAAATTGTAAAATATAAAGCTTAATAAATTAAAAGATTTGGTCCTTCTTTAAAAAAAATTAAAAATTTTAAATATTAAAAATTATAATAAATAATATTATTTTAAAATTTAAATTTAATAGTTTTTAAATTGTAAAATATAAATCTTAACAAATTAAAAGATCTGGTACATTTTTAAAAAAAATAAAATTTTTTAAATCGTGTTGATTAAAAAATAAATAAAAATTAACAAATATTTTTATTATATACTTTAAATTCGTATAGATTATAAATTGCAGAGTATAAATCTTAAAAATTAAAAGATTTGGTGCTTTTTTTTAAAACAAAAATTAAAATTTTGTAAAACTTATCATTAAAAATTAAAATAACAAATTAATTTAAATTTGTATAGATTATAAATCTAAAAAAAACTAAAAGATTTGGTGCTTTCTTTAAACAAATTAAAATTTTGTAAAAAGGATAGAATAAAATTTAAAATAAATAATTAACAAATAATATTTAATAATTTAATTTAATTTAATTTATTATCAACCTCTTTTGTTTGTATTAATAAAATTAAATATATATTAAAACTTTAAACTTTTTCATAAAAAAACCCTAACCCTAGCTTCTCAACAGGATCGACATGGACCATCCATCCGTCGTTGATCTGTAAACTGACAAAAACCTCATCGATCCTCCTACAACCAATCAACCAATAAAAGAGAATTCCACGTATCGTGGGTTTTTGGATGCCCAATCTCTACCGTTTGATGTATCAAATCTCTCTCTAATGCTTCTAAAACGCATTTTCTTTTCCTTCTCACTAAAACGTGTATATTTGTCACGCCCCGATCCGGATTCCGGGACCCCAAGCACGTGAGCAGACCGGCCGTAAACAAGTAAGACACATCTCACTCGACTAAAAGGCCTCAGTAAGTAACAGCGGATGACATATAATCAAGATAAATAACTTAAATAAGAAGGTCACAACGGAAACAAAATCAAACAAGTGGGTCCAGATGCCCTACATAAGTCAGGCCCTATAAGGGACCTGCAAATAAAAAGTCTCACAGTCAAATAAATAAAGAAAAATGAGATCCTCGGACCTCTGCTATCAACCCCACCCTCAATCGGCTCCTATACGCTAGACTCCTACTCCTCAGGATCTGAAAACAGGAAGAAAACAAGTGCGTGAGCTTTCGGATGGAAAGCCCAGTAAGTACCCCTGCGGGGTTCAAGAAAATCATAATGTCAAGTAAGAATGTTAATCAAGTCAAAACTTGGGGCTACGCCCCTCAAATAATCCCTAGGAGTCTACCACAAAAACAAGCAAGGTACGACCCCTAGCTATAGAAGCCTACGAGCTCCAATAAGATTTCCAAAGGAAGCTCAGCAAACATCTCCCCCAGCCAGCATCATCAGCAAAATTGCTGCAAACTCGACCCTCCGGTCGTACGGTCCTCAGATAGTATGTCAGTAGCGGCACCTCTCGTACGTGTCGACACGGCCAGCGAATCACCCCCACTGACGGGCAGGACAACTAGAGTATCGTCCCTCTGGCATGGCAAGCTGAAACGCCAGGGTGTCCCGTCCCTGATCGTTTCCAAACAGAGCCCCCACGCTCCACTGAATCCGGGCAGAAGATCAAACAGGGATACCAACATCCCGAAAATATCCAAACATGCTCAAAAGAATTCCAAACGAATAAGGAAAGCATGTATGGTCTCAAATAATGATATCAAGAATATGACATAAGCAAAGTCAAAGAATACTCCAAAGAGTGGGTACGAGGCAGTGTACTTACCTAAAATCGCAAAGTCTAGTGTCCCACGGAACCACCTGTCGCATCCACGTCGATATCTGGTAAGGACAAGTCTATTCTTAATAAACGTATATGTTTATAAGTGACGCATCTACTATGCATGCTCATCCCCCCAATTGGGCCCAAGTCCAACTTGTCATTTCGCCTTAAATGACAAACTTTATTTATTTCCATAAATATAAAATGGTGGCCTGGTGGTTAAGGCCCATCTATAACAAGTGGGGGGTCTTTGGTTCAAACCCCTACCCTTACATTCATTTTGTCTTTCTTTTATTTTTTTTGTTTTGCACTAGACCCAAACCTTAAGTCAACTTAACTCTTTCAGGTCTCCTCAACCTGACCAAAACCCAAATTGGTCGAACCTAACCATGCTAATCCGGTTAGCCCAACCAATCCTTTAATTAATTAGTCAACTAACTAATTATCTTCATTAATCACTAATTGATCATTAAACTAATTAATTGATTACTTACCCAAGCTAACTATTTAGCCATCCAATTATTCACTTAGTTAATTACTCGTTAATCCATTAGACAAATTAATTAGTCATTAGTTAACTGTCCCTATAGTCAATTAACCAACTAGTTAATTTCCTAACTAATTAATCAACCATTTACCAATTAATCTCATGAATAATTCAATTAACTACTCTGATTAATCGGTGGAGTTAACAGTTAATTAACCAAACAAATTAATTATAATTATTAATTAAACGGGGTTTTCTCTCTCTTTCTACAGTACTCCGCCGAGAAGAACCCACGCCTGTCCCAAAACGGTTGTCGCTGGCGCGCTACTGGCGACCTGGGCTGTTCCCCGAAGTCCTCGTCGCCTAGGGAGGCTCTGCAGCACGCGACGATCCCAGATCTGGGATGGAGAGCTGGCGAGCTCCTCCCCTCATCGGAGAAGTCCTGCGCGCAGACCACTCCTTGCTCCCCGACGTCCGACTCGCGACAGGCGACAGAGCACGAAACGCTCCTCTGATGCCCACCCCCATGAGCTAATTGCATACATGACTGAACTAAGTGAAAGACAGGAAGGAGAGAGAGCTTACCAAGACCTCGTCACCATCCCTGGAGCTCCGACCACCAATGCTTGGCGCACAGCTCTTCCCATTCTCCCTGTTCCTCTCTTTATCTTCCCCCGTCGGAGACGGAGTTTCCTTCTCACTGTCTCTCTGCTCCTCACGGTGGAGGAGTTCGCTGTGCTAGATCAGTTTGGTGTGAGCACTCCAAGGGTGGCAACGGTTCCTTTTATAGGCCACGAAGAGAATCCTAGTGCAATCAGGCTTACGGGAGAGGAGGATCGCACACCATCTTCCTCCCCCCCCCCTACCTTCCTTTTCCGGCCGAAATCACAAGGAGCTATTTTTGGTAACACGGAGTCACGCGGGCTGGCGCTGGCCGAGGGAGAAGGAGGCGGTTGCCTCGGGATCGGCTCGCGAAGCAGATGATCGACTGATGAGCGCTTCTCGGTGATCAACGGTGAGGAGTGCGTCTTGATGCGTTGGATCTGTCACTGCTCTAGATGGATGGCTGAGACAACACGGTGATGAACGGTTGGATTCTCAACCGCTGCCTCGAACTTAAGCCAACCACTTAGATAGACGGGCGAGATCATGCCCGTATGGTAGGTGTGCCTGTACCATCACCTCCTGCAATTGTGTGGACCGTTGGATCGATCCCTCGCGATCTGATCACCCACTGATCCCAAATCTCAACCGTTAATTCTTTTAACTGTCTTTCTCTTTGCATAATTTTTTTTGTAAATTTGCATATAGAACCTTGACTTTCTCTCGATTACATGCAGGTCCTCCATCATGAGAGAGACATAATTTTCTTTAAGTCCTCGCAAATTCTGTAATAATGAATAGATCCCTATCAGCCCTTAAAAATTTTAATTTGGGAATTAAAACTTATTTTCTTCTCTCCCTCAAAACAAACCCCCGATCATTTCCAAACTTGGGATTTCCTTTTTAATCAATCACCATTCTATAATTTGTTCCATCTTTAAGAATTTTGCCAATTCTTTTCTTTTCTCATTCTATTCAAAATAAATTCTAAAATTAGAATTTACCATTAATTAAATCAATCAATTACTAAATAATTATTGATTTAATTATATATTCTCTTTGTAGTCATCTCCAAGAATTTCCCAAACTGGAGCGTTACTAATATTTATTTATTTCCAAGTTTCTCAATTTTGCTTTATTACCAAAGTACCCTTGATAATCAATTCCAAGGAATTTCCATGTTTGGACTAGATCACTTAACTAAATAAACTTGTGTTTGTTTACTTGTTCCCTTCATGCTTTCCAAATATGCTAAATTACCAAAATACCCTTGATTATAATATCTAAGCCTGACTATTGTTTAAATTATTAAAACCCTCCTTTCAAATAATTTTGGAAACTTTATTCATCATGAAAATATAAAAATCCATTTATTCTAGAAAAATCTCGGATTTCACAATATTCCTCTAACCTCTAGGATCAACAATGTAATGACCAGCCCCCAAACAGTCCTATATCGACTGTTCATCCCAGTATATGATCGCCACACCAGCCCGACTCCGGCTGTTCTATCCTGCTAGACATGTATAATCATAACAAGAAGTATTCAACAGAAAATAAACACCTGTCATATCATCTAATAATGGGATACAAGTCTAACATCCTGGATACTAAATATCAAAATACAAGAAAGACTAGTTTCACAATATCCACAAAGTCACATACATAGTATGTTTTACAATCGTCATACTCAAAGCATATTACAAACATATTAAATATAAAAACTAACAGCTAACATGCCTCCCATCAGTGATCTATGTATCCTCCAAATCCATCCCTAAGGGGGAAAAGGGGGAGTGTGAGCTAACACGCGCTCAGTGAGGGAAAACATCACTACAGGGTTGGTATATAAAAATATACATCATTAGGAAATCATACATACGAATATGTATTGAAATATAAAAGATCCATGCATTTAATCATTATGCATATGCTGGTCAAAATAAGATAAGAATCCAAGATTACATGCAAATCCACTCACTTATCTTAAATTCAGTTAACATGCCATTCATACGGAAAACCCCTTATAAAATCGATAAAATAATCAATACAATGTATGTCAACATTCATCAATGTCAATCATGTCAAGTATTGCACCTAATCATGTCCATGTAAGTTAAACCCTTACCATGCACGAGGCATGAATCACATGCTGAAGCATGCAGTAATCACATGCCGCAACATAAAGTAATCTAGCGCGAAGCTAATGTCATGTACGTACAGACTCCCCCAAAGGGCAAACAACCAATACCATGCTCCCAAAAAGTATGGGTAGGGGTTTTTCACAAAAATCAATATTTCCATTTTTAAAACTCCCCTCCCAAATGGGCACTGACTGCGGTCCCAAAGACCTTTCATGATCATTCTCTGAGCACTGAGTTAACTACGTCAATTAGATTGGTGCACGTACAGGACACATGTTCCCAATTCCTCACAATTGGTTATCTTAGTACATATTCTAAATTATAATGCAAGTGTCAACACACTAACTCTATGTACTCAATCATGTCCCGTCAGACAACTCAGTGAATAACTACCATTACTAGCTATTCACAAATCTCATATCACAATCATGCATTCACAAGCCATTTTATAATAAATCATGCATCTCATCATATGCATACCCTTACTAGGGTAATCAGCTTGTAAATAACAAAATAACATTCAAGACATGAATCAAAATTCATTTATAAAATATGTGTTTAAAAGCAAATCCTGTAGGTCAACTATTTTCCACGCACTTCAGTGCAACTATGCACTATTTGTCCTCCGATCCTCTTGCGGAGCTATCGACACCTTTCCTGCGTCCTATTTATGGTTTCAGACCATTACTCATCATTTCATATCAATCAGAAAGTATTTCTAATATGAAATGACCCTATTCATGTCTATTCTAGAATGTCGGCTTTTTAATCTATAACCGACGAATCCGGACCTTTAGACACCTGCCCGTACTATTTTTATTAGTTTAAATGTACCCCCGAACTATCGGGATGATCGGAATTGAATTCCGAGCATTTTAGAAAAATGTCAAAAATTTACTATTCATGTCTCTACTTGTTACAGTACCTTCTTCAACCTTAGTATTTGCTACAATAAATCCAGGAATTGATCTTTTACTTCAAACATCAATTCTCATACAAATCATTCCAAACTACTTCTAAACTCTGATTACACCTCCTTAGATTCATTTCCATCTATTTATGCATCGTTTCATCCACTAAAATCCCACATATGGGTCTCATTTATCCATTCATGAGCTTATGACCTAATGTGCATAAATACTCAATTAAAATCATCGAAATGGCTCTAGATTGGTATTGAGCTTACCTCTTGAAGATTCAAGCTTCAAATTTCGTATTCCAATGTAGGAATGGCAATAAGGCGGGCGGGGCGAGGCAGGCCTCTACCACAACCGCCCCGCCTGACCATTCCCTGCCCCGCGCCCCGCCCCGCCCCGCCCAAATACCACATGTATGAATACCACAACCGCCCCGCCGGTTTTTCCTCTCGCCCCGCCCCGCCCCGCCCCGCCCCGCTATGTCCATATTTTACCTTTAATACAGTAAAATTTTCGCCAAAAATGGGATGAATGTTCCTTCCTGTCTCAAACAAAAAGGATTCAAAAGAAAAAAAGAAAAACATTTCCTGAGAAATTTTTTTTGACAGTTTTAGCAAATCATTAACTTGCTTGCTAAACTTTGCTTTTTAACCAGGAAGAGTGTTTCAAATCAAACACAAATCAATTGTCCATGAATCACCTGCAAAACCCCAGAAACTTCATATACAATATTTTAAAACCTTACATACAATTTCTACATTAACTTGTACAAAGCAACTTAACCAGGAAGAGTGTTTCAAATAAAACACAAATCAAAAGTTCCAACATGATGTCTCATATCATCTCAAATTCCTGCAGTCTAGACTCTAGCTTGCTCCTTCAAATGTGAAATGCACAAGTGATCAATCCTATAAGAATAGGATAAAAAGAAAGAATGTTAACATGAATACAATAAGATATTAATTATGATAGAGAAAAGATAAATAAATCATAATATACTATACCAAATCAAGAGCAATGGAACAGTTACAAGAAGATGCGAGCATGTTTCTTGAAATCTCAAAAGAGAAGAAATTAATGGAAAATTCTCCAATGATATGCTATTTACATAGGAGAATAAAAACAACAACTCTTATGAATAGATCTCAAAGAACAAAAAAAAAAGGATAAAACTCAAACCTAAAGAAGAAAATTAGATGATCCTGTAATGCGAGAGATTTATCTTCTAAAACCAGCGGCTGCTTTGTGTTCGTGTGCTTCTACCAAAGAAGGATGTTCTACGGCTCCAATTAGAAGAAGAAGATTGAAGCCTCGACCTCATGCGTCTAAAGAAAATATCAAGTATCAAGAGTGCAATTCATTTGAAACCATAAAATCAAGTGCTAAAAGATCGTACTCTGATACCTTACGGGGCAACACCCAGACCTTCTCGATGATCTCCACGGCGTCCGAGAACTCCGATCGAACCTCAAGTTCGAAGAGCCGAGAGAGAAAGAAAGACCTCCACCGGTACCACCACCACCACCAAGGTCCAAGACCTCCACCGGCACCACCACCACCTCCGAGACCACCACCGGCACCACCACCACATCCAAGACCTCCTCCAGCACCAAGTCCAGCACCAGCCACCAGGTCCGAAAACATCGATGGAGTCACTAGTCAACCGCCAGCCATGAGAACCAAATGTGAAAGTTGTTTTAAACTTGAAAGTTGTGTAACCCTAAAAATAATATATATATATATATATATATATATATATATATATATATATATATATGGGCATTTGTGTAATTTTTTGTCGCCCCGCCCCGCCCTCCTCACAAAAAATCCCCGCCTTGCCCCGCCCCGTGCCCCGCTCTCCAAAAAAAAATCCGCCCCATTCGGGGCGAATCGGGTCGGAAACCACGGGTCGGCTCGGGTATTGCCATCCCTATTCCCCGGGCTTTTCCTTGATTTCCTTCGATTTTCTCATCAAAGCCCTAATGAATGAATATGGGTTCATAGTTACACAAATCAAGCTCCAAATGGAGAGAATTCGATCTATACACGCTATCTAAGCATTCCCTACCTTCAATTTGCGACCAAGATCGAAGATTTCCAAGTTCTCTCCGAATTTCTCCAAGATGCTACAGTGCCTCCAATGGTTTGCCCGTGAGAGTGAGGGAGTGAGTGAGAGAGAGAATAAACTTCTCATTCTCTTCTTTCTCACTTAAATGGTTAAGTGTTGGCTTGAGCTGCAAAATGGTCATTTTGACTCTCGAGCCTCATTAACTGATTTAATCTTTAAAAATAACTTGATCGATGTAATTCTCATCTGAACATCTTTCTTGAATCTCATTTTCAAATTAATTGACTATTTTACCCCTATTCTCGGGTTTTTACTCTTTTAGTCAATTTTGTAGAAAAATTCGGGTCGTTACAAGGAAACGGGAAACTCTAGCTAGCCTCACGTCCATCAATCTTCTCCGTCTCCTATGGCAAGTCACCCAGTAGTAAGGCTCTCCGGAAGTGCTTCGTATGGGTCTCTTTGCTTCTGTTTATCATCGTTGGAAAAACTAGATGCGGCACAGTTGTTTGATGATGTTCTTTGTGGAGTTTAGATCTTGTTTTGCATGTTTTCAGACTTCTTTTCTTGTGTTCTATGCTTGGTTTCATGTGATGTTTGGTTTCTTGGGTTGGAGTAATTTGATTCTTTGTTCTTTGTGTTTTAATCTAGTAATTTGATTCTGGATTCTTGGGGAAATCGTACAGGACTTCCAGATGGATCTTAGGTTCCATAGTTGTGAGTTGTTCAAGAAATCAACAATTTTTTAAATTTATTGCTGAAGCAACAATTTTTTTATTGAATGTTTGTAAACATTGTTTGAGAACAAGTTTGTAATGAATAAATTAGGTAATATGTATGAACAAATTTGTAAATTAAAATTTGTATTATTTGTGAATTATTAATATTTTTTTATTTTTAAATTTGAATTGAATCGAGTTCAATGGTACGAGATAAAGGTTCAAAATTCTTGTTATCATAGAAAACAAAATAGGTTTAAAAAAAATATAAAAAATAATTTAAAAATTGGTTGGCACTCATGGCACCACTGTGAAATAGTGATTCTTAATATCCAAAATAAAAAATAAAAAATTAGAAAAACTTTAAATAGTTATTCTTAATCTCAAAAAAATAATAAATAATTTAAAAAGATTTTAAAACTAGGTTGCCAATAACCCATGACATGCCGCTAAATACTTGGTTGATAAATATTTATAAGGACGGAATTCCGTGGGTGGTAAAGATTTTTTGGGAAAAAATTCTGTTGGCGGTAAAGACTTTCAGAAACGGAATTCCGTTGGTGATAAACACCCTCATAGACAGAAATTTCGTTAGTATTGATAGAATTACTGACGGAATATTCCATGCGTGATACGTAACCATCATCAACAGGATATTTTTTCCTGACGGAATGGCTTCAGCGACAATTTCCAACGGGAAATTTCTGTCGTTGTAGGGAATCGCAACGGGAATTTAACCCTTTAGTGACAGAACTATCCGTCTGCGATGGAACTGTCTTCTTGTAGTAATAGGATTCAGAGGATTTGTTGTGGAATGAAATGAATTTTAATGAATATGAGTGATTGTAAATCTCAGAGATGACTAGACTGTCTTGTTATAGAAATTTGTTGAAATTGAGCATGCATATCAACTATTTGCATAAATGTTTCAAAGAACTGTTAAAGTTGGAAAGAGTCCTGTAAATCTATGTTTGGATGGAGTTCAATACTAAACTTGATAAACAACCATAATTTTATTTAATGAGTCTAATTATCTCTGAATTATCATAGAGTTAGAATACTTATAAACCTGCAGTTTTAGTGTGACAGTTTCAGACCTGTAGTCCAGATGTAAATTTAGAGGTGCATTTGTGTCCCTTATAATTCTCTGATCGGAGTGTATAATATACCATTAGAAAGGTATGAAAAGATCTTTCTAATTAATCCTAGATCAATAAAATCTGACTTGTGGATTGAGAGATATTGACGGTTCTCTCTGACAGCGCATTGTCAAAAAACCTGTAAACCTTAGCATCTGCACTGTGATGTTTCCTCTAGGATGTTGAATCTGATTTAGGATCTTAATGAATCTTCTGTTTAATTAGCTATCAAAGATATTGATTCGAATAGTTTGATGTTATATGATAGAGAAATTTAGGAGGCAATGTACTCAATTTACTCAACTTGGCAAAACCAGGAGTTGCATAGTTTGAAAGGAATTTATTTTAGAAATGGACTTTTACATAAGATGTATTCATGTGTACATATTAGTTTTCTAGGGTATTATTGATACTTCAAGTTGAGCTACAACCATCTTGTTTTCAGTTATTGTGAGGTCCTGAACATATTCGGCACTTTTGCATCTAAGAAATAATTTCTAACTTATTGGAATTTACTCACAGTGTCTTGTAGACAACTGGAATCTTTGTTATTAGTTGTGATTAATAGGACCAAGGATCAACTATTATATATTTGCATCATCTATATTTTGGTTAAAAAGGTAGTAATACTACAAAAGAAATTAAAATTGCAGTTAAGTCATCGTTCATGGAATAAGTGCGGTGATATTACTAGATGGGGTAAGATACTCAACTATTGCTAAATTTTTTTCAGGATATGACAGACAGCAAGAGGACCAGGCAGGAGGGTCCAACAAGATTAAGCACTTGGGAGATTGCCATGTGAGTTGACCGCAGATGAACTCCAGTATTTTGATTTGATTGCTTGATGTTTTATCAGTGTTTTATTGATGGATTTTGAAATTAGTATTTTCAGTATGTACTTGTATTTGCTTATAGTATATCCAACTTTGCATGTCTGTATATAAATCTATGCCGAGGTCATGTATGTACCGATCGAGATATGCCTATGTCGGGGCTTGGGTCCGTAGGACCATTCAGTTTTCTATGTAAAACCTACTGGCTGGATTCTGTGATTTGATTTTGGTATATGAGCATGACTAGCGCTATTGAGATTGGGTGCATGCGGAACTAGGTATGATTGATATAGTTGCTTTTTATATGCCAGTCATTTTCTTATATTGCGATTTACACAAGTTTGTGAATTAATTGAGATTATGTAATTTATTATTCTGATTATCTTTGACAAACATAATAATTCCTAATCTGATTGATATGGGCACATGACCAGCATGTATATTTTTTGTCCTGTTATATATATTACATGTGCAATTTTCTATATCTAACCCTAGTATGATGTTCATCACTCACTGGGCTAGTTTTAGCTCATAACTCCCACTATTTCAGTGTACAACAACAAGTCAGGGTAGCCGACCTAGTTGACTTTGAGTAGTACGGACTCGGAGATCGATGTGATGGTTTATTGTTTAGCTAGCTCTGAGTCTAGTGTGGGTCAATGTTAAATATTTGATGAGTCATTTTGTGAAACTAAGATCTTATTTTGTATCTGAGTTAAATAGATGTTATGTCAGGATTTGATTTCCTTTTATTGATTATATTATGTCTAAGAAGGTTATTCTTATTTTGTGCCTTGCGTATTTATGGGGGAAACTCTATAAGTATGCAGCGTTTGTCTCGTGCTCATGCCTAGACTGGGTTCAGGGCGTGGCACTTTTAACAAATATGCTCAAATTTCCTCTACAGCATTTCTACAAGAATTTAATGTGCAGGTTCTTTCTTTATTCCTGCTGTCACGCCCCGTCCCGGATCCTGGGACCTCGAGCGCGTCAACAGACCGACTGTACTCAAGTAGAGACAAGCTCAACTCAAATACAAGGCCTAAAGGTGATAAGCAGATAACAATCCATAATATAAAATAAACTCAAGTTCAAGGAACATAGAGTCACAAGGGTCCATAGGCCCTATAAATAGTCTGGTCCCTATACGGGTCCTACACAAAGTAATGCTCACAAAACAAAAGATAAAGGAGTCCCCCAGACCTCGGATCTCCTAGTGACCTCTTCACAGCTCCACCCCCCCTAAACCTCGGAATCTGTAAAAGAGAGAAAGAGCAAAACGCATGAGCTTTCGAGTGGAAAGCCCAGTAAGTACCCCTGTGGGGTCACAAAGACATAAGAAAACAATATGTCAAGTAATGAGGTCACAATCCCAAGAAAAACATAATCCTAGGAGTCCACCAGAAATAATCCAAAGGTACGACCCCTAATAACAGAAGCCCTCAAGATTTGTGATGAGTTTCAAGAAAACTCAAGGATCACTCCCGGCAAGTATGTCCAGCTACTTGCTGTAAGCATGACTTTCTGGTCGTTCCACCCTCCGGTCGCAAATCGGTAGAACAACCTCTCATAGGTGTTAACACGGTCAGCGTACCATGCCCACTGACGGGTAAGACCACCAGAGAATCGCCTCTCTGGCAAGGCAGGCAGAAATGCCAGGGGTCGACCACGAACATTTCCTAAGAGGAGCCCCCAGCTCCAATCGAAGTCCCAAGAGACTACAAATAAATAGGGATACCAACATCCCGTAAACAAATCATACATGCTCAACAGGAATCTAGAAATAGATATGGATGCATGTATGTCATCATTGAAGCATAGGCAATTAAGGCATAAGCAAGTCCAAAGAAAAACCCTAAACCAGGTGGAAACTAGGCAAGTGTACTTACCTTTTTGTTGGAATTAGAAGCCCTTCTAGCCTCCTCTTGAATGCCTTACAACTCCCCGAGAGTATCTCGCATACAGAGTTTCTTTAGAGTCAAGTCTCTAATAAATCCCTATGTCTCTAGTTGCACATGCATGTTTATCGTTGTTGTTGGGCCTGGGCCCGCTAACGAGTCCTAAAGACCACCTCTTGGGCTATGGGTCCTTAACCTATGTTTCCATGTACTTTAGTTGTCTGTGGACCCATCTTAGTCAAACCTAGTCAACTCTAGGTTTATTTGTCGGGTCTGAACCCTACTTGGTCACCTCTGGTTAGTTTAGTCGAATTAGGCCCACTTGCTATGCCCAATAGAACAACTTAACTTTACCTTGGTCTTTTATAACTAAGGAAGGGCATTTTAGTCATTCGGGAAACAATGACCCATAGGGGTGCAAGGTCCTACCCTGTTTAGCGTTTAGTTCCCTCCATTACCCCTAATTTTATCCTTAATAACTTAATAATAAAATTGGATTTATTTGGGCCCAGCCCATTGGGCCTCTAGGCCAACGGACCAAACTAGGTCAATAAATCAAATTAATTATATCACAAAGAATAATTTTGTCACACTTCTTATTTAATCCTACCCCAACATAGGTATTATTAGATTATTATTGTCACACTATAATAATCAATCCCATTTTATTAATTTGTCACACTATAGTTAACCATTCCCTTCTAACTCTATTCAAATAATTAGCTAGTTAATTTTTTTTCCGATTAACTACTAATTATGATTAACTAATTATGTAATTAAATTTCCTCAATTTATCTCACCATAATTTGACAACTAACAATTGTCACACTTCTACTTAATTAATATTACTAATCCATGAGAAAAACAAAACAAAATATCAACTAGTTAGTACTATTAATCAATTAACATGTAACACTATACTTAGTTAAATTAATTAAGTAGAATTTCTCTTTTTCTTTTTTTTTATTCTATCTTCTTCCTCGTTTTCACTCTCTCTCTCTCACGATCGACAACCATCATCGCCGATTTCATCGCCGGTAAGCTCTGAGAACAGCAACATGCTCAGACCTCGTCGCATAAAAGCTCACGACCGCGACCAGGCTCCACCGGAGCGCCACCGGCCTCCCCTAAGCACTACAGGCCTCTCCTTTCCCCGTTGGAGATCCCAAGCTTGCGGCCGTGCGCTCCCCGCCTCCGACGAACTCACACAAGTATTTAGAATGCATGCACACACCTCTAGTTGATGCAGTAGGAGAGAAGTATTGCTTACCTGTAGACTGTCGATGATAAACGGCACCGAGGAAAACCGTGGGCAACCACTGTCTTCTCCGACGAGCGTGGTTGTTCTAGCGACGAGCAGCAGCGCAGCTCCCTCCTCTCTCGCCCTCTTCACTCTCTTGAGGACCTGGAAGACGAACGCAACCCGACTGACACCTATTGGCCGTGCTCTCCCTCTCTCCACAACCACCGGCGCCAGAGCACGTACACTCTAGTTCTCTGTCCAGACTCGAGGTCGAGGTCGCCTATTTATAGGCTGGGGCAAGCGAAGAGGCGAGGGGGCCTTCGAAGGCGGCCAGCCGTGCTTATTGCCGGCCTTGGTAGCGTAACGGTCGGGGAATGGGCGAGGCTCGCGACGGTGTTTACAGCCGTTGCGGGTGAACGGAAACGGGTGCCTTAAGATTGGTGTTTGAGGACGAACGGCGTAGATCATAGTAGCTCTGTCCAACGGCCACGATTCGATTTGATGCCTCGAGTTTATATCAAACTGAGATCAACGGTTGAGATCCTCGGGTAATCAACGGCCAGATCATCCGCCTGTTTCTCGCATCCACCACCCCAACGGATGGACGCCTCTCAATGAGCCACGTGGCTCCACCGCTGAGTAAATAACGCTCCGCAATTAGCAACAACTCACGATCTTTTAATCTTGGCCATTGATTCTCTTATATAAAGATTTTTCTCTGAAAAGTATCCAGAAGTCCCTGGTTCTTTTAAAGTTACCATTTAGTCCATCACTGAGAGAGAGGATAATTTCCATTGAGTCCTTGGTATTTCCAAAATTACCAAAAGGTCCTCCGGACCCTTCATTAACCCTAATTAGGGTTTATGTCATTTAGTTTCCTTCTTTTTTTCCCCCTCTTATTTTAAATCATTTATTTTTCTTTGGGTATTTAAACTCATTTTATTCCTATAAAATCCTTGGATTTTACACCTGCATATAACCCATTCCCTAAATCCATTGTTAATACAACCATTACCATAGTTTCTATCATGTCATGGTTCACAGATGCTTCTAAGCTATGATAAACAATTAATTTTCAGAAATTAACGCAGTTCTTTATACAAGCTACTGACAAGCAGATCAGGGAAGCCCTCAAGTCCACAGATCCTTCTCCTTGTTGTCCCTCGGTGAAGAGAAAACAGGAGTTACAGATGTAGTGGGAATTCTTACAGCTAAGAAGAAAGAGAGAAATAGTGAAATACCCTTTAGAATTCTTGATCATTGATGTAGTGATTTTGAGAGTCTAGCCCTTGCTCATAAGTATATGACCATAGATTTCTCACATTCGAGTTCAAGGTATGCTCCACTATTGGGAAAAAGACAAGCAATGTCTTGTTGAAGATCCTCAAGGTCTGATTTGTAGATCAAGAAGATAGTGGGCTATAGTTGGGTTTGTGAAGGAACAGGAGCTAGAAGCTCGAGGTAGAGAAGCCAGGGAATAAATATAGAATTGAGGAGAAGGTAAGGAGTTAAGAGATCTCCTGTTATCTCTCAAAAGAGAGCTAAGTATAGCGCTTAATATGCTAGTTTGAGAATAAATATGGTCCTTAAATGATGTATTCAAGAGCCAATATGGGCTCTTTTGTATAAATTCTATCTCAACTAGCATGCACACTTGTTTTAGTGAAATTCAATACCAAACGGATCAATTCCTACACTAATGCAAGTGTTATTAATGTTAATAGATTGTGAGACCATTGGAGATCTATAAGGATGATCTTGGAGAAAATAGATAGGTGTTCTATGACAAAGGAGCATGAGTGAAAGGAGATAGGGTTGTGAGTAGCCTAAAAGAGCAGCTGAGATTAGGAATTTATTGGAAGGGCTACAGGACACCAAATCTAATTTCCACCGTTCCAATTGAAGATCAACAAGGCAGGAACACTCTGTTAAAGTTTCAGCTCAATTCGAGTTGAAATGGTTATCCGATCGTTGAGTTGATGAAGACATCGCAATAAAGACTGCATGCATCGTGATGTTAATTAAGGCTGGGCAAGCTCTATTGGAAATAAATTAACATCGCAATGTGTAAAAGTGAAATCGCGATGTTAACATCAGAAAGATATTCAGGACCTCATATTTTCATCGATATTGCGATGTGTAAAGTGACATCGCTATGTAAATTCCTCGGGGTATAAAATGACCTAATTTATAGGTTTTCGCTCTTTCTCATTTGGGGGGCGACGGCTAGGGCTCCAAAGAGGCGATCCGAAGGGTTTCAAGACCAAATATAGCGGGGAGAAGCTCAAAACAAAGGGGGAACCTATTTCTTACTATTTTACATTTGATTGATCTCTTCTTTGTACCGAATCATGGATGTTTACTTTCCTATTGCTATCATTATGGATCTTTCATTTGTAATGATAGCTTAAATATCTATGCTAGGGCTGTATGAACTCTTTGATTTGATATTTCAATCATCCTACGTTTGTAATGAATGGTTTTGTTATGGATATGCCTATGATTTAGTATTACTTGTAATCATGTGCCGACGGGTGATGATTGATCTTAATGCTCGTTGCATAGACATGTGTATGTGAGAATTGACCTAGAATCATAGGATGGAACGGAGTGATGGCCATAGTGCCATTAGCTTAGAAATAAGCATTGGTACCACCATGGTGATTATTGTTGAATCTAGGTCCTATAGTGCTTCTCCTTCTCCATAGACATATGGGTAGGTTTAGAAGCATGCTCCTTAGACATAAGGGCTTGTAGGTTACACCCGGAGTGTACATAAGTACCAAATTTACCATCGATATACCCATGTTCATAACTACATATCATTACAAGCGTAGGGAAAATCTTCACAAGTCATTAGAGCCATACAATGCTAGAAGTATATCAAAGAGAGAATTCCCCTGCACCCTTCGTTATCTCTTACCACTTCCTAGGTATAGTTTAGTTTAGTAACCTCTTCCACTTATTGACTGACTGACTTTATCAAGCAACTTAGTAGGTTAGTGTTCATCTAAACCTAGTAAGCCTTCCGTGTAGATTCAACCTGGTATTCACCGGTTATTTATATTACTTATGACCACGTAAGCTTGCATGCAGAGGCTTGAGTGCTTGTGTAACATCCTGAATTTTCTAAGTAAATAAATCGGAAAATTCTCAAATATTAATGAGAGTAATCCGCACGGAAAATAAATTAATTATTTTAAAACTAAATTAAAGGAAAATCAAGGATTAATAAATATAAATCCAGTCTAGCAACTAATGGGCCTAGGGAAGGCCTTATTGGGCCAAGCCACTTACACTTAGAATAGTTGGAGGTGGACGGTAAAGATTACCTCGGTTAATTAATTGGGAGATTTTATAAGTGTTGATTAATCAAGGTTAATTAAGTAGAAGAACCAGACAAATGTTACAGTTCCGATAAAGTATATCGGGTGAGTCAAAAGCCGATATTCGCGGATCTGGTCTGACGAGAAATAGACCCCGTAATGTTACAGTGTGCTCGTGATGACTGGAATCATTGACCGGAATTTTCGGATCTGGGTCGGTGAATCATTGAAGAGATAAGATTTATTAAAAGGGCGATGTGACATTAAGCTGAAAAAATAAATTAAATTAATTTAAAGTATTAGAGATAAGTTAGATTAATATATTGAATAATATAAAATATTCTTATAATATATATATATATATATATATATATATATATATATATATATATATATATATATATATATATATACCATTAGATTGAACTAAGATTGAAAATTTAACTGAATCAAGTGATTGAGATTTCATAGTTCCCTCTCTCCCTCTTGCGACCTCGCTTGCCCGTGCCCCTTCTCGCGTCGGCTGCCGGTCGGGCACTGCGCTCACCACCTACAACTATCGCAGCCCACAACCATCTACACGCCCCTCCTTCTTCTCCTCTGTCCGGCTGCCCCTCTTGTGCATCGTCGACGCCCTAATTCTTCTCTACTCAGGCGAGGTCTCTCCCTCTTCTTATGAACTTGAATTGGGGAAGCCCTATGATAAACTAATGAATTAGGGTGAAATTGTTTGAAAAGGGGCTTAGGGTTGTGAATGTTTTCTTGATGTTATGATGTTAATAGGGCTGTGATTAGAGAGGGATTAAGGGGGATTAAAGGGATTAGTTGCTTGTATGATGTTATGGAAAGCATGATTAAGTTTAATTGTAGTTATGGTGATTGTTTGTATAACTTCCGGGGCCCTATAAATAGGGGAGATGCTACAGAATTTTTCATGAAAACTCTAAGTATAAATGCCCTATGGGTGTTCATGTTAACATACTTAAGTGTGATTAGTTTCTATGATTAACATGCTTAATGGTTTCATGCTTTAGATTAAATAATCTTGGCTAATTAAACATGCTTAGGGGCATTCTAAGGATCTTAAAGGCATGAAATGCATGTTAAGTGGGAAAGCATGTTTTAGTGAGCTTAATATCTTTAATATGCTCCTTAGAGTCTAAATAAGAGTCTAAGCTAAGAATACAATTTCCGTATTCTTAAATCTCCGTATTCTAAAGCAATAAAGCTAAGTTATGAAAAATATGAACTTCATATTTACTTAGTTACTATTATTGATTCTAAGAAAGAGTAAAGGTCCCGCGGGAGCTTCAGCAGAACCGAGCCAGACCTAGGAATGTGCAAAGGACTTAAGTTGAGGGGACTTCTCCGTAAATGTAGTATTTATTCACGTATTCTTCGTGATTTGGTTTTCTCGTATTCTGATGAGTTTTATATCAATTTGTAGATGCCGATAGATTTATCACTATAATTGCATAGTATTTTTATGCTTGTTTAATTGATTAAATGTTAAAGAGCATAAGAAATGGTAAAGTGAAACCCTAAGGGGTAGGTAATGATTATTTCATGTATCATAGGATGCACTTTAGTTAGTTATGTATGAGGGATCCAGCAGGGCTTAGGATAGAGCCCATATATTAAAGTAGACGAGATCGGGCTAAGGAAGGGGCTTTGTTTTCAATCGTTTTTCTTAAAACCAAAAATGTTTGCGAAAGTCATTCTTTTTATAAAAAACCCCTTTCTGTTTCTTGTGGGAGCCCGTATCGGATACAAGATTGATACTTGACGTACACACTTAGATGTATACCGCTGGTCGTCAAGTACCAGACTCATGTAGATGTATACCGCTATTTCCGGTCATCAGGATCATGTAGATGTATACTGTTGTTCCTTGATGGGAGTTGGAGTCCTTTCGGAGACATTTGAACTAAGGGTGCATGCTTGTATGATAAGAGGTCATTGCATATTGTCACGCCCCGACCCGAATCCCGGGACCTCGAGTATGTGCACAGACCGGCCGTATCCAAGTAGAGATGGGCCCCGCTCTTATACAAGGCCTAAATAAATCAAAAACAGATAACAAAATATCAAAATAACTCAAAATTTATTAATCAGAGTTACAACGGTATATAAATTAAACAGAAGTTATACACCCTACAATAACCAGGGCCTACAGGGGTCCTACAAGTTAAAACTAGTTGAGATCTTCCAACCTCGGCAAGCTGTGTTCTGACTCCTCACACCGCTCCTGAAACTTACCTAGCTAATCCCTCAATCCTGAAAGAGAGGAAAAAGAAAGTGTAGTGAGCTTTCGAAAGGAAAGCTCAGTAAGTTCCCCGCAAGAATCACAACGAAATCAAAACTGATAAAACTATATCAAAATTCAACAGTCAACAAGTCAAACAACTGGGGCCATGCCCCGCACAAACTAAAATCTAGGAGACTAGACAAGAAGAAACTCCTATATTAAACAGTGGCTCTCAGACTCAACAAACTTCTCAAGTCAGCACCCAGCCTCATCTGGAATCAACCTTGGTTACTTATACATGTCGACACGGTCAGTATATCGTCCCACTAACAGGTTGGACTGCAAGGGTATCCTCCCCCTGGTGTAGAACTATCAGAACGTCAGGGTGTCCTCAGCCCTGAGCGCTCAACATGAGCATCTACTCCACTGAATAGGCAGAATAAGAATCCACTTGGTGCACACTTTCCTGGCCAGCATATAAGACCATGTGTCCATGATCAAATGTCGGTCACAGGGCGGTGTGCCCAACGAAAAAACCAAACAACAGGTAATGAAACAAAATTCTAGCACATCAACCATGCACATACAAAGAAGGAAAGGAAACAACAGGTATGCGCACGTATTCCAATAAATAGAAAGGCAACATATATGCTAAAAGAAATAGCAACAATAAACCAAGAAACCCGATAATGGGTGGGAAACTAGGCAGAGGTAACTTACCTTGTTTGCGATATTCGAAATCCTTCCCTGACCCTTACTCTTGATAAGTCTCTATGTCTGTATCTGATAGCAAGATCTAATTTAATAAGAGCAACATTTAAAATTTTCTAATAAAAACATGCATAATGCCTTAATTTGACCCGAGTCCGATTTATGGGCCTTTTATTTTCTAAGATTTTCCCCTTTTATTAATGAACTTTCTCTATTCATTCCAAAAGAACCAACTAGCATAGTGGTTAAGGCCCACCAAGCCCAAATGGGAGATCCCTGATTCAATCTACTTTCTCTACTCTTTTTTTTTTATATTTTTGTTTAGTAAACCTGGCCCATTAGACCTGATTCAATCTGACATGGTCAAACCCAATCATCTTAAGAAGCTAAGGTCTAAGCCCTAATTTGTCTGATCCAATCCCAGCCCAAATTTACATTTTGGTTGAATCCAATTAATTCACAAATCAAGATAACTAGGCTTGATTAACCCAATAATCAACTAACTCAACCTAATTTATTGGACCTAAACCATTACCCGGTTGAGCCCAACCCTTTTTAATTAATCAACTCAAACCCAACTCGACTCAATCAATTAACTCTTAATCATGATAATAAAACTTAATTTGATTAGACCCAGCCTAATTGACTCTAACCCAACTGACTTAATTAATTAAAACTTAATTTAATTAGTCTCGACCCAAATTCTTTAAATCAACCCAAACCCAAACACTTGACTAGACTCAACCATCTAGACTTAAGTTGAACCCAAATTAATTAACTTAACCTATCATAACTTGACTGAACCACACCTTTAAAACCGGTCCAGCCCGTTCAAATAGCTCAGGCTCATCTTCAACCTCCAGACAGGCCGAGCCGGAGGGGAGTAGCTCCCTGTGATCGCCGGTGACGGGCACCAGATTCCACTATCCCGGGTTCCGGTCGACAGAAGATGTCGTTCGCGTCTGCCTGGCCGAGATCTGGAGTTTCTCACCTCCTCCTCACCAGGGCACATCAGTCCGTCGTCAGCTCTTTGCCCACCGACGTTCAGTCCCCTGGAGACAGATGACAGTCCCCAGGGTTCCCTAATAATATCTACTGTTCTACTATGGATGCATGGCAGTGATCAAGAATATAGATAATTAAAGAAGAATACTCACCAGAGATTTGGCCTCCGACAAACTCTGCCTCTTCTTCTTCATGCTTTCTCTGGAGATAGTCCTCGTCCCCGTGAGTGTTGGCCCCTCCCCCTCCTCTCTCTCTTTTTCTGTCCCTCTGTTTCTCAGAGAAAGTGAGCTTTTCATCGTCGTTCTCTGTGGTCTCGATCGTTCACAAGAGATTCCTATTTATAGGACGTCGCAGGGATTCTAGATGACCTATGTTCTGATCGAATAAGGCCCAATCTTTTACTTAAACTTTGTTTTGCAGCTGTCCAGGAGAACAGATAAGGTCACGCGGCAGCTCACGGCGTGGAACGAAGACTTGTTGTCGCTCCGGGATCAGTTCTTCGTCGATAGGACGGCTTAGCTTAAGCACCCGCGGATAAATGATGGAAGCACTCAATCGTGCCTTGGATCAAGCATCACGCCAAGATGAATGGTCGATGTTCAATCTCTTATTCGAGTGAAGGGGACGGTTCGATTAAATCCGTCTGCCTCGAACTTGTTCTAATCTCACGGATGAGTGGTTCTTGACTCACCCGCACCGTAGTGGCACACTCACTGTCATTTCGGTGAACAGATTGAATGGCTGGATTGAGCCTCGCGATTGGCTCAATCCCATGATCATTAGATCCAGCCGTTGGTACCTCACTAATACAATCCTATTTGCATGAGTTCACGTGTATTGTTGCAGATAAGTCCTTTCTCTTTAATTTTTTTTACATGCAGGTCCTCCTCACAGAGAGAAAGAAAAATTTCCCTTAGATCCTCAGTGTTTTCCAAAATTATTATTAGATCCTTAATGATCCCAATTAACCCTAATTAGGGTATTTTTCATTTTAATTTCTCTTTGTATAAGCAACCATTAAATTTCCATTTACAATAAGCTTCTCAAATTACAAACTAATTAAAGGGATCAACAAACCTTTATTCAAATAAAAATTTAATTACATCCTATCTTAAGGAATTTTATTAGCCAATGCACCTAAGTAATAAACCAATGTAAACACATTTATTCCCAAGTAAAATAAAATCCTAAAAAAAAATCATGGACCCTACACATATACTTGTTTATTATATGCTTGATATGATGTGAGATTGCTTGTGTGCTTTCTTCAGATTTCTAATCGTGTTAGCATGCTTATTAGGATTTAAGATAGTTGTACTGACCTTCATGATTTATATTTGCACTTGTTCATGTATTAGTATTTTAGTAGAGTTTCTTTCGAGAGACAGGTATGTATAATACCTGACAGAGTTGTCCAAACTCACTGAGATTGTATAGCTCAGCTCCTTTAGGTTATTGTTTTTCTATTGTAGGACCTAGACAGGGATCTTAGTAGTAGCTCGTGTCGCGAGCACGGATTGAAGTCTAGCTGGCTCTGGCATACCTGATCTTTATTTTTAGTCTTGTTGTGTGTATTTGACATTATATATATTTCTTTCGCTGTATTTGGGGCAGTAGTTGCCCAAACTTTATATGTTGTACTCTATTATGACTATGGTTTGGATATGACTCCTGGTGTGTAACCAGTTATGTTTATGTCATATGGATTTTATTTAGAGTACTTCATTAATATCAGGTTTTAAATTTACAGCCTTAGGCACAGGATACCCTCCTGACCTGGCTGGTGTGACATCTGTCTCAGTAAAGAGATGGGTGTTACATTTAGATAGAAAATTCTGGATGTTACAGCTTGAACTCGTTGCTGCCGGTCAACAAGTTTTTGGCGCCGTTGTCGGGGATGGCATAGGCTTTAGGTGACAATAGGGGAATAGGAGCTAGTCTTGCTTAGTCATTTATTTTTCTTTTACCTTATTTTATATTATATTCCTTTTTATCCTTATTTTATTTTATTTTCTTTTCTTTTTCTTTTTCTTGATTCTCTTTGTCTTCTTTTCAGTTGGACCTTATCTGTTTGAGCTTTAATTAAAGCTTACACCTTTTGGAGGACAAGTGTGCTAAGATTATAGAAGGTAACTATTACAAATCTTGGCCAGAGAGTGTAATATCTTGTTTGGATAAAGAACCTCCACTATTTTTTCAAGGGGCCCTCTCAAGGACCAACACCCCTACAATGCCATCTCATGATATTGAAGTTCAAAGAATTTGAAGGGTTAAAAGGAAGCAAGCTGTTAATGAACAATCTTTATGTGTGAAATTGAATACATGTACAGCAAAAATCCAAGCCATGCACCAAGACTTTAATAATAGAGTGAGTAGCCAATTATCCATAATGGGGCAAGTACATGATAAGCCCTAAGATCAAAGGAAAAACACACGGTTAAATGAGATGAATGAAAAAGAGGAGGAAAAATTTGCACTAGAAGAGCTAATGATGCAAAATATGGAATATAATGAAGCCATTGCTCAGGATTTTAAGGACAAATTACAAATAGAGGAGATTACTAATAGAGATTATGAGGATATCTAACCCCATCCATCTTTTTCTCAAGGGCTTTTGCAACAAGAACATGATGCCACCCTCCAAGACTGTGATAAACAAATACAAAATATAGCACGTCAAGTGGAGACAAATGCACGGGAGTACGAAAACAGTCTTGTGTATCTCGAGTATATGTACAATGAAATTAAAACTCAAAGAAGCTGCAACAACTAGGGTTAGCAAGCATGGATGATGTCGAACCTTGCTACCTCTAAAGAAGAATGCTCTAATAATCGAGGCTTGTACAGAATTGTGCTATGAACCCTTAGAGCAACATTTTATTCTTGAGGAAGTTGATAGATGGCAAAGCAATTTAGCTACAATAAGAAGTTTTGAATGAAGATATCATATGGTCTTGTTGCAAAAGCTATTGGGGGTCATAAAATTAAGAAGTGGCAAATCTTCCATGCCCATTATATAATTGTCCCTGCAAAGTATTGAGCTATATGCCAATCTAATCAAGACCTCTAAAAAGTGGCGAAGGCTCTATAAAGGGAAGGGTCTTGAGATGGATGCGGAGGCTCTTTTTATCAAAGAGCTCGAATAACAAAAAGGAGGTCGAGCTAGAGACCTTAAATCTAGTGCTTCTTGGGAGGCAACACAAGTTTAGAAAGATTAGGATTATTATTTTTTTTATGTAGTTGGTTTTACTTTTGTTTTATTTGTTAGTTTTCAGTTTTTTCTTTCCTCTTGTTTGGAATAATCCCCATTTCTTTTGTAGGACAGAGCTTGAGTTTGGGGTGGGGGTGGGGGTAGGGGGGGGAGGGGGGAACCCATTGAATTTTCCCTTACACACATGATATTGTCGGACGCCGATGCGCAGTTAATTATGCCACCTTCCTTCTAGATCATCAATATTGATGGCAGAGAACGCTGAGGAAGAGCACGAGGATTAAGTGGGCACTGTTTTATAGGGGAGTGTTTTTCTGACCACCTTCTTCACTTATTTTCTGCCCATTTCTTATGGTTTTCTAGTGTCATCGGGGACGATGACTTATCTTAATTGTGGGGGTGGGATTTCATGCACTGAAACTCACTATCTTTTGATATACATCTTGCTAGATTTTGTTATTTTTCTATGCTCATTGAAAATTTTTCTTGTATAAGTATATAAAACACACCTCTTGCATAGAAAATAAGTAGTTGATCTCCTTCCTTATAGTGCATATGACATTGCTAGTTCAGGAGGGCTCAATTTTTCAAACTTTAGGAAGATCACATCTTTATATACACTTGTGCATCTAGAACTTCTTTTAGTACTTCATGAATGACTTTAGTTTAGCTTGTATGTTGTATAGAGAACATATATCCATTGGAGAATAGAGGTAGGGTATAAACCTCTTGGTAGTTGAGTAGGACTTGACACATAGGGAAGCACATAGAAACTGGGGGTATAGGCGAGCTCACATTAAAGATGAATAAATAAATCAAAAAAAAAAAAGAAAATAAATGGAAAGAACGAAACAAAGCAATAAATGATGCATCAAAAGAATAAAAGTAGCACAGATAAAATGTGAATAATAGCCTGCCCTGGAAGTAGGGTCTTCTACTAGTAGAGAGTATTGGAAGACTGGACTTTGTAGATTTGTGCTTCTGGTTCTATTCTCCCTTGCATGCATCTATCTATGTAACATACAACTGGACAAAAGGCATTACAATTGTAGAATTCTAATGCACAATGTAGAATATCTATCTATGATTTGTACTTGGTTTGACATTTTGAGCACCTTACTTATGGTGTCATGTTGCATCTATTTTCATTGGCAAAGGAGATATAACCTAAAAATATAGATGCTTGTGTTATTGACTTGGATGGTTTATATTTTATTGCTTAAGGACAATCAATAGTTCGAGTTTGGGGGTGTGTTAGCCCTCAAAAGAGAGCTAAGTATAGGGCTTAATATGCTAGTTTAAGAATAAATACGGTCCTTAAATGATGTATTCAAGAGCCAATATGGACTCTTTTGTATAAATTCTATCTCAACTAGCACGCACACTTATGTTAGTGAAATTCAATACCAAATTGATCAATTCCTACACTAATGCAAGTGTTTTTAATGTTAATAGATTATGAGACCAATGGAGAGCTATAAGGATGATGTTGGAGCAAATGGATAGGTGTTTTATGACAAAGGAGCATAAGGAGTGAAAGGAGAGAGGGTTGTGAGAAGCATGAAAGAACAGCTGAGATCACGAATTTATTGGAAGTGCTACAAGACTCCAAATCCAATCTCCACTGTTCTGATTGAAGATCAATAAGCCAGGAACACTCAGTTAAAGCTTCAGCTCAATCCGAGTTGCAATGGTCATCCGATCGTTGAGTTGATGAAGACATTACGATGAAGACTACATCCATCGTGATGTTAATTAAAGGCTGGGCACGCTCCATTGGAAATAAATTAATATTGCGATGTATAAAAGTGACATCATGAGTTTAACATCAGGAAGACATTCAGGACCCCATATTTTCATTGTCGCGATGTAACTTCCCTGGGGGTATAAAAATGACCTGATTTCTAGGTTCACTATCTCTCATTTGGGTGGCGACGGCTAGGGCTCCAAAGAGGCAATCCGAAGGGTTTCAAGACCAAATCTAGTGGGGAAAAGCTCAAAACAAAGGGGGAACCTATTTCTTATTGTTTCACATTTGATTTATCTCTTCTTTGTACCGAATTATGGATGTTTACTTTTTTATTTACATCATTATCCCTGAAAATGGTGTCATTGTTCACTTTTATCCTTGTATTTTAAAAATGTTCAATACAGTCCTTGTATATTGCATATTCTGTTCTATTTTGGTCCTTGATGCTGATGTGGCGACCAAGTGGCATACTAATGAAATACAGTTTTTTTTATTTTATTTATCTTTTTTTGCAGATGCTGACGTGGCAATGCCACGTCAACATTTTTTTTATTTTAAAAAAATGGAAATTTTCATTCAAACGCAAAATCCATTTTTTCAAAAAAAAAAAAAAAAAACTGACGTGGCATATTGACATGGCACCATGTCAATATTTTTTTATATATAAAAAAATGGATTTTAAAAATACAAAAATCCATTAAAAAAAACCTGATGTGGCATGCTGACATGGCATGCCACGTCAGCATATATATATATATATATATATATATATATATATATATATATATATATATATATATATATATATAATGGATTTAAAAAATGCAAAATTCATTTTTTAAAAAAAATGCTGACGTGGCATGCCACGTTAGCATTTTTTTATATATATATAAAATAGATTTAAAAAAAATGCAAAAATCCATTTTTTTTTAAAAAAATCGACGTGGCATGCCACGTCAACATTTTATATATATAAAAAATGGATTTAAAAAAAATGCAAAAATTCATTTAAAAAAATGCTGACATGGCATGCCACGTCAGCTAAACAAAATTCTAAACCAGAAATTTTTTTTGATGTGGCACATAGTAATGCCAATATCATATACGTAAAATGCCATGACACACAAGCAAAAATACATCCACCTGGAAAAAAAGAAAAATAAAAAAAATATTGTATTTGATTTGTATGCCACCTGGCTGCCACATCAGCGTCAGGGACCAAAATAGAACAGAATACACAATACATAAGGACTGTATTGAACATTTTTAAAACACAAGGATAAAAGTGAACAATGACACCATTTTCAGGGACGAAAAGTGTAATTAATCCTTTCATTTGTTGTAATAGCTTAAACATCTATGCTAGGGTTGTAGGAACTCTTTGATTTGATATTTCAATCATCCTAAGTTTGTAATGAATGATTTTGTTATGGATATACCTATGATTTAGTATTACTTGTAATCGTGTGCCGACAGGTGACGATTGATCTTAATTCTCGTTGCATAGACATGTGTATGTGAGAATTGACCTAGAATCATAGGATGGAATAGAGTAAAGACCATGGTACCATTTGCTTAGAAATAAGCATTGGTACCACCATGGTGATGATAGTTGAATTTAGGTCCTATAATGCTTCTCCTTCTCCATAGACATATGGGTAGGTTTAGAAGCATGCTCCTTAGACATAAGGGCTTGTAGGTTGCACTCGGAGTGTACATAAGTGCCGGATTCACCATCGATTTACCCATATCTATAACTACATATCATTGCAAGCGTAGGAAAAAATCTTCACAAGTCATTAGAGCCATACAACCCTAGAAGTATATCATAGAGAGAATTCCCCTACACCCTTCGTTATCTCTTACCACTTTCTAGGAGTAGTTTAGTTTAGTAGCATGTTCCACATATTAATCAACTAAGTTTATCAGGCAACTTAGTAGGTTAGTGTTCATCTAAACCTAGTAAGCCTTCCCTGTGGATTCGACCCAGTATTCACCGGTTATTTGTATTACTTACGACCACGTACGCTTGCGTTCGGAGGCTTGAGTCCTTGCACTCGTTACCGCCGGTCAACATTTCCTTCGCTAATCGGAGCTTAGCCAACTAGGGAGGAAGGAGAAGAAGCAAACTCCTTTGGTGGATTGTTTTCCATGAAGCTAAAGCTCCCCTCTGTTAAAGGCTTCAAGCATGTTTCCAAAGGCAATCAAATAATTGGAGATGGGTGAGTGCTTGTCACTGTAGGGAGATGAAGCCATGTGCTTCGCTCAATTATTTCTCTCATCTTTTCCGCAACCAGATCCACAATTAACGGGACTCAAAGGTTTAGCCTTTTCTCTTTGAAGAGAATTAATTAACCAAAGAATGGTAGTGGTTGGTTAAAGCCTTAATCATGCTTAATCAAATTAATTAAGGCTTAATAAAATCTTAGAGGATTTTGTAACTCATTCTTTTTTTTTATTTTCTCATTATATGCAAGTACCGCATATTAGAGTAATTAATCACTTGCAAATCTTTCGTTATGCAATAAACCCCTTCTTTAATGCATTTATTCGGATAAGTCGTAAGTTGAATTTGGTACAATACTTAACAGGGGGTCATATTTTTCATACTATTTCCATGTATATTTTACATATAATCTGGAGCAATTCTAGCCTATTTGTACTTAATTTATGTTAATTTCCATTACAGGGCATTGGAAGGCCTCAGGAGCAAAAAGGAAGCAATTCGACAACAATTGAGGCAAAAACAAGCCAAAGACAAGCTACAAGGTCTTGCACATGGATACATGTGCCCATCTAACATCAGGAGATGAGTTTCCAGATTGTACGGGCAAGTGCGCGTCCGCGAACTACCTCGACTTGCCTTCCCAAGAAGCACACAGGCACTAGGGTGACTCGTATGGATTTTTCGAGGAGCATGCAGGCACTCAGGCGTCTCGCGTGATCAATCGTGCAAACTCACCGAGGAGTACATAGGTGCTTATGCGCTCATGAAGGCACCCATTTGGATTAAAATTAAGACTCAACCAGACTTAATTTTTCTCAGAATTGGACTCATGAGGACCCAGCTCAGACTAGACCTTCTAAAAACCCATGAGAAACTATAAATACCCTGTTTTAGGGTTTTGAAAGAAGCTTCTAATTTAATTTATCATCCTTGGAGGCTCTCATCATCCACTAACACTCATCCATCTTCTAGGGCATCAAGGGATTGGAGAAGCATCGCTTGACTACAGAGGCTCGGAGGGAATCTCGCCAATGGTCCTCGCCAACAGTAGATGGAATAGCATATAATTTGATTATGTGTCCCCTTTCTTTAATTATTGTCTTGGATTGTTGTTCTCCTTTGATGGGGAACTAATTCTGAAGGTATTCGGACATGATGAACCTTCGGGTCATGGTTTAAACTTTGATTTTGAATGTTAATGACTATTGAGTTGCTTGCTTATTTTGATTTGGGATCTATTGAGTGTCATTCCTCGTATTTCATATTCTACGTTGCGACAACCCAGACTATTCAATTCGACGCACTGGAGGAAGAAGAAAACTGATGTAGGAGGCTCGAGTCAAATATTGTTGGGTTGGCAGGTCAACGTAAAGATGAGAAGTTATCGAGTCAATTCCAAGATTGGGTCGGTTTTGGGTGTGGTTCGGTATTTTGGCCATAGCTTTAGGTACTGATATCAGAATTGCATGTTCGACCCCAATTCGGAAAGCTCTTTGCGGCGCGCACGACATGGGGACGTCATATTTGAGATAATTTTAGTTTTTTTTCTATTTTTAGAAATATTTTATCCACCGAATTAGGGTTTTTGGTCTTTTTTCTATTTTTGGTGATATTTCATATTCAAAATTAGGATAGGATTTGAATCCCATTTGATCTCAGATTTTTATAAGTTATCTGATTTTTTTAGAGTTTTAAATTTTGATAAGTTTAGTTTTAAATAATAATTTATCAATTTTAGCAAATTTAGATTAGATGATAAGGTTTCTAGGTTAATCTTTTCAGGCTATTTAACCGGGTTTGTGGGTTACTTTTCATTATTGTGTTTTGAATAAAAGTATTTTCCTGAATTTCAGAGTATTTTCACGGGTTCTTTTGGTTCTTCGTTTGTTCTTCATTGCGGTCCTTAGATCCGGTTAGCCCGCTGGATAATCGCTACCCTGCCCTGCGTTAGTTGGTACCAGAGCTTATCATCTTCATGGGAAGCGTCATCATCGACATCAATGACTGGTAGTCGTGGTCGTCCGGTTGGACAGGTTCCAGCAGAGGAAGTCTACTACCGTGACCTGAGTGCCTTGGAGGCGATGAACAAGGATCTACAAAGGCAAGTCGCGGAGTTAACCCAACGCTTAATGATCAAGGATTTTCAGAGGTAAGTCAAGAAATTATCAAGGGGTCTGGTGGCGATCGATTTTGATCGTTGTTGTCGTGGGCAGTTTCCGGCTAAGGAAGTCCAGCACCATAATCATAGCGATCAGAGGTTTGGCTAACCCATATACCAACATCTACGATGATAATGAAGAGGAGGAGATCATTCCCATCTTTAATGATGAAGAGGAGGAGGAGATCTTGCTCATCTTCAATGATGATGCGGAGGAGGAGATCTCACCCGTCTATGATGACTACGAGGGGGAAATTAGTGAGCCCGAGGAGGAGATTGGTGAGCCCATCTATGAAGATGATGAGGCTAGCGTTGTGTTGGCACCCCGATGGGAGGAAAACCCTCTTGGCCCGGTAACCAACACTACTAACATACTTTTTATCTCTAGGGTTTTGAGCGAGATCAAGCACGGAGATCCAGACCTACCAATAGAGGTGCAGTCGAACTCGGGGTCGAGTTCTTTCCAACCTGGGGTGACTGATGCAGGAGGCTCGAATCAAATGTTGTTGGGTTGGCAGGTCAACGTAAAGATGGGAAGTTATCGAGTCAATTCCAAGATTGGGTCGGTTTTGGGTGTGGTTCGGTATTTTGGCCATAACTTTGGCTACCAATATCAGAACCGCGCATTCGCCCAATTCGGAAAGCTCTTCGTGGCGCGCACGACATGGGGATGTCATATTTGAGATAATTTTAGTTATTTTTTTCTATTTTTATAAATATTTTATCCGCCAAATTAGGGTTTTTGGTCTTTTTTCTATTTTTGGTAATATTTCATATTCCAAATTAGGATAGGATTTGAATCCGATTTGATCTCGGATTTTTATAAGTTATCTTATTTGTTTAGAGTTTTAAATTTAGATAAGTTTAGTTTTAAATAATAATTTGTCAATTTTAGCAAATTTAGATTAGATGATAATGTTTATAGGTTAATCTTTTGAGGCTATTTAAACCGGCTTGTGGATTACTTTTCATTATTGAGTTTTGAATAAAAGTATTTTCCTAAATTTCAGAGTATTTTCTCTGGTTCTTTTGGTTCTTCGTTTGTTCTTCTTTGCAGTCCATGGATCCGGCTAGCCCGCGGGATAATTGCTACCCCGCCCAGCGTTACAAATGCCTCCCCGTATGCGGGCATACCTTAATAGAGATGTCTATGAGTGCGCCGAGAAATCGGGCATTAAGGAGAGTGACTCTTTAATACGCATTGTTCCCATAGATCTTCCAAGTAATAGGTTCCCTAGAACGCCTATTGGTGAGGGTATTAGGTTAGTAATTCATCTCGAGAGAGGGAACAAATGCACTTTAGGAATCCTTGGTCACAAATCATGCAACTATTAGTCTTAGCACTCACCATCTGTTTTCGTAGGAACCCAAAGGGGACTCATTACCCGGATACCCTCCTTTCATGATTGACTGTCCTACTACTTTACCATACCTTTGTTTAGGTTTGATTTCATCTACTCTTTAGGTTTAGCACTTAGATTAATTCAAAACCTCCCAAATTTCCGATTAGACTAGGCTATAGGTGAAAAGTTAGCACTAGCATCTCTTAGTCTCTGAGGATTCGATTCCCGACTTTTCAGTTCACTTTATTACTTGTCCGACCCGTGCACTTGCGGTAGCATTGACAACGATCAAGTTTTTGGCATCGTTGCTGGGGACTTTAGATTGCTAGGAATACTAGGAGTCTGTTAATTTAGTCATTAGTTTAGGTTTTTGTTTTTCTTTTCTTTTCTTTTCTTTTTCCTATTCTTTATCTTCATTTCTGTTTGACTTTGTTGTTCCTTTGCACTAATCATCCTTTCTCTATCTTAGAAAACATCAGTTGGGTGAAGGTCTTCAGTGATTTTGTGCAGCAAGAATAGGAATACTTTCAAAAACTTGACAGCATACTCATCGACCAACCCATTCATGGCAAAGATGATATATGGCCATCTCCGATAACTTCGATGGATATTGACTTAGAAGTGACTAAGATAGAAGAAGGTTTCGTGGTAAATCCTATCTTGACACGCAGTGCAGATAAAGAGGAGAAAAATAACCTATTATGGTCACAGGAGGAAGTTCTCTCAATCTCTAAGGGAGAGGATTATAATACGGACAAATCTTCGGAGGAGCATCAAGTTTTGGAAGTTGAAAAAGTTGTTTGATAAGATGTTAAGGGACAATGAAAAAAAAATGAAACCATGCATAGCTAGAATTAAAGGAACTCCCCAAATACCTTGAGTACGCGTTTCTAGGTAAAGAGTCGAGAGTGCCAATCATTATTGTAGTAGACTTATCTATCCAAGAGAAGGAAAAATTACTACAAGTACTCAAGAGGCATACATGCAAAGGCAATAGGATGGAAAATCTTAGATATTAAGGGCATTAATCCATCCTTCTGCACCCATAAAATCTTAACGGAAAAAAACTACAAACCATCATTTCAGCCCCAAAGAAGACTTAACTCGAACATGAAGGAGGTAATGAAGGCCGAGGTTATTAAACTCTTAGATGTCGGGGTAATATACCCCATTTCGGACAATGCTTGGGTGAGTCTGGTACAAGTAGTACCAAAGAAGGGCGGGATGACGGTAGTAACAGATGATAAGAATGAGTTAATCCCTACAAGAATAGTGACTTGGTGGCAGGTTTGCATTGATTACAGGAAATTGGATGATGCCACAAGGAAGGATCATTTTTCGTTGCCATTTATTGATCAGATGCTTGAGCGGTTGGCTGGGCATTCTTATTACTATCTTCTCGATGGTTTTTCGGGGTATTTTTAGATTCTTATTGCCCTAGAGGATCAAGAGACGACCGAGTTTACGTGTCCATATGGCACCTTCTCCTACCGCCGTATCCCATTTGGTCTGTGCAATGCATGCCCCCTCTACTTTCCAATGGTGTGTGCTTGCTATCTTTGAAGAGTTCGTGGAAGACATAATGGAAGTATTCATGGATAACTTTTCCGTCTTTGGAGATTCATTTTATCTGCGTCTCCATAATCTAAAGAATGTGTTAGCTAGATGCGAGGAGACCAACTTGGCCCTTAGTTGGGAAAAATGTCACTTCATGGTGTGGGAAGGAATAGTCCTCGACACAAAATCTCCCACAAAGGTATCGAGGTAGATAAGGCCAAGGTGGAAACAATTGAGAAGTTACCGCCACCTACATCAGTCAAGGTGGAGACAATGAACAAATAACGAAGAATGTTGGGAAATGACCCAATAAAATTAACCTAGGGTTGCATGCCTCCTTGACATGTTAGGGTTTTTCATATATGATTCACATGAGATTGGCTAGTATAGTGCACAAGGATCATTTAGTGGAAAGACTAGGGGTTCCAATGATAGGCACCTATTAAGATTCATGATTCCTCAATGAATACTTCCAATATGTCTAATACCATATTCCTATGGCTAGAGTAGGAAGTTCTCCAACCCGAGATTTACTATCCGGACCATGGATCTACCACGATATATTCCTATACCGAAGGACTCCAACTAATTGAGCCGAACTTCTACCTTGTAATACTTGAACTGACCACAAAATTCCACTGGAATGAAATCAGGGCAATAGATCTATCATTATCTTTTGAATAATGATTAAATGAAGAACATGTTCACAAGCACATCCACAATAGCAAGCAATCAAACATGAATCATAGAATCTATAGATTTACATGTCAAGAAGTCATATAAACCCTAGATAGAAAGATTAGCTCATATTCATGGAATTCAACACAAGATCCAAATCTATAAACATAATATCGATGAGTAAAAAGATACAAGAGAGATTGGAAATATATTTAAAATGATATTACAAGCCTTTCCCTCTTGGATGGAGTTTCCCTTTTTTCTAGTTTGCAGCAGGACTCTCTTGATCAAAACATAGGGATGGAACTCTGTCATTAAGAAAGGATGCAGATTTAGAAAATTCGCCTAGCTTTTATAGACTGGAGATTTGGTATCGCGATGCAGAATTTCAATCCGCTCTCCGATAATTAGCATCGCGACGTGGTGAGCTTTGGGTAGTTATGTTTGACGCATTTCTCTAGAATTCCTTCCACCTAATACGATTCACTATGTAGTGTCTAAATATGTTAAATTCATGATAAAAGTGCACTAAAACAAGTAGAGTAATCTCATTTGGACTACATTCATATAATAAAACCAAAACATACAAGATTCAACCTTAAACCATCATTTTTGGCTCCAAAACAAGTAATACAAGTTCTACAAAAAGCTTTTTTTTTTAGAACTAACACTTCCTAGAAATGTTTTGCATTCATAAATCTGTGTCCGATTGTTTCGATCACTACGACATCTAATTATTTTGAGTGGTTCGTTATGCACAAGGCCATTTATTGACTTTAGGATAAGATCATTGGGTTGATGTTCAAAGAATTGCTTTGGGATATCGGATCCCTAGAGTTTCCTATATTTAGTAAGAAAAATAAACATCCCAATTTACCAACTAAAAGCTTCAAAAAATAGACCCTTCAGCTGTTTACTAAGTGATAAACACTTCAGCTGTTTACTAAGAAGAAACTACCTAAAGTAAACCCTTTAGCAGTTTGCTAAATAGAAACACCTCAAAAATAAACTCTTTAGTCGTTTACAAAGCTGAAACTCAAAAAAAAAATAAATAAATAAAATAAACATTGGAAGTCATTTAAACCCCCAAAACTAAACGTTTAAGTCCTTTACAAAGCGAAAACTTCAAAAAAATAAAATAACATAAAATAAAATAAAAGCTTCTACTGTTTACTAAGCGGCAATATCAAAAAATTAAACCCTTCAACCTTTTACTAAGCAGAATCTCTAAAAAATAAATTCTTCAACCGTTTACTAAGCAGAAACTTTAAAAAAAAATTAAACTCTTCAGTCGTTTACTAAGCAAAAACTCCAAAAAATAAACGCTTCAGCCATTCACTAAGTGAAAACTTAAAAAAATAAACGCTTCAGTCATAAACCCTAAAAATAAATGCTTAAGCCAATTAATAAGCGGAAACAACAAAGAATAAATGCTTAAGCCATTTACTAAATGATAACTCCAAAAAAATAAACGCTTCAGCTGTTTATTGAGTGAAAACACCAGAAATAAACTAAAACTTTGAAAAATAAGCAAGACTTCCATGAAATAAGCGGAAAAACCGAACAATTAATACACACGGAATGGCTCAATAATCATAGGCAAATGCTTGTGGAAGATACTTACATTCTAAAACAAATAGCACAATTGTTCGAAAAGAAGAACATGCAGAATCCCAACAAATACAAATAAAAAGGTAACCTTAATTATGGGTTTTAGGATGACTCTAGCCAGTCCCTAGTTGTCACATTCCTACCCTCAACGATCATGTCCACCACGATCTTCTTGAATATATGATACACGTCGCACATCCACAAGAAATCCCCATTTGGCTCAATGGAACATATAGTTTTGTGATCATTTCTGATGACATACTTCACTCTCACACGGGAAGCTTCTAGGCTCCAACATTTGCACATCTGCAAGAAATCCTCATTTGGCTCAATAGAACTTATAGTCTTGTAATTATTTCCGATGACATATTTCACTCTCACACTGGAAGCTTCCAGGCTCCAACGTTTGCATATATCTTTTAACATAGACTATCACGTTGACAATACGCTAAACTTAACAACATGATCTTCTCCTATGTACCTTGCAACAGCAAATGAGCTCTCAATTGGCAACCTATTGAATGAATGGACAGATGTTCAGCTGAAGATGCTCTCACTAGGCAGAGAAGCAAGAAGGAGGACAAGCAAAGGGAAGGAATGAGGACGACGACATGACTAGGCGGAGATCCCGCCAAAGCACTCAGGGGTAAAGGTGGAATTGTTCAAAAAATCTTCATAGTCATTTGATAGGAGGGACTGATCTAAAAAAATTGCAAAAAAAGAGAGACTGACAAAGAATACCAAAAATCAAAAGGATTGTTTGATCAAATATAAATATATCAGGGACTAAAAAATAATTTACCATTGGTGACAACAATAAGCTTTGAAGGGAAGTCATTCATCCCATTCACCTTTAAAACTAGTTTTCCATCTTTAATTATCCGAGTGAATCAATCAATCAATCAATCACTCTATCTCAAAATACCTTTTTAAAAATTAAAATAATTGTAAATAATTGGCCTTTCATTTTTTTAATACCATATTCCATTAGTTTCTATTTAGTTGATATGTTAGTGGATATTTAGTTATGATGCATGAGGTTCTTAGATGGCAGTTCAAAACCTTCATTTTTATTCTCTAAATAAGATTATGGTTGAGGAAGATTGAGCATTAAATCAAGGACATTGATGAACGGACACTGATATGGACATAAAACTAACATCAAAGAGGTTAATGGAACACGCTTTAGAAAGTATTTATTTGATGTTTCTAACAGATTTTGCACTATTTTGATTCTTTAGTGCACTTAGGGAAATTAAATCCTCCGATACTAATCTTGATGATGTCCCCCCAAGTTTTGAATTAAAGAAATGGCCAAGTTAGATCAAATTGCAAACCCCAAGGTGCAAGAGACCTTTCATTTCTTCAACATTTGAGATCCAAGCAAACCAAGACCTTCCTTTTTTCTTACCATAAAGTCAACATCCTGAGGGAGTTCAAGTGCTCTCTCTCTCTCTCTCTCTTTCTCTCTCAATACTGATCAGCATCAGCAATTCAGCATCACCATCACCATCACCATCTCTGGCTTTCCAAGCTCTGCAGGTTTCAGCTCCTTATAATCCAATCCTAGTACATCAGCAGAAACCTCAGCAACACATCAACAAACAAAGGCCATCATTCCTGTTTTTGGCACCATCCCCTTATTGTTATCTTTGCCCTCTTGGATGTGCCTATATATAATCTTGGGCCACTTTCCCTTAATACCTTGCCTTTTAAGCACTCCTTCCTTCCTTGGTATTCCATCTCTCTTCTTTCACCTGTCTTTCTCCCCCCCATCTTCCCCCAATCTCAATTGCCAAGGAGCATGCCTGAATGTCCACAGCAAGGTAAGGACAAGCAGCAGCAGAAAGTCTTTTATCCCTCTCATATATGTGCACCATGAATGAAATTGTCTAATCACTAACCCTAACCTGCTCATATGTCTCCTTTCTTTTTTTTTTCCATCTTTTCTTCTTAAAGTTATACTTTTGATCAGCGTATTCAAACTCTCCGGGTTATCTTCTTTTACTCTTGTGATTGGTTTTCCATTTTGGAGCGCTGATGCAGCACCGATCGAGTTCATCAAAACCCTAGCATATGTAGGACATGTAAACTTCACAAGTTTCATGCATGTTATGATTTTTTTTTTGTTTTAATCTCTTTGTAATTGTTGATGATGGTGGTGCTTAGGGAGAAGTGTGATGAGGTAGGCAAGAAGATCAAGAGAGAAACTGATGTTACAGATCGGATGGGAAGGCGGCATCTACTAGGCCCAGTTGGGACCTTGAACACAATAACACCATGCGCTGCTTGCAAGCTATTGAGACGGCGATGCGCTCAAGAGTGCCCCTTCTCTCCCTATTTCTCCCCTCATGAACCTCAAAAGTTTGCATCTGTTCACAAAGTCTTCGGCGCAAGCAACGTCTCCAAGATGCTAATGGTGAGTACATGCTCTCAAATCTCATCGCTTCTCCAATCCACTACCTAATTCAATAATACTTTTTATTAATTATGGTTTCTTAGGAGGTACCGGAACCTCAGAGAGCTGATGCTGCAAATAGTCTTGTTTATGAGGCAAATGTAAGGCTAAGAGATCCTGTTTACGGATGCATGGGGGCCATCTTGGCTTTGCAACAGCAAGTTCAAGCTTTGGAGGCAGAGCTCAGTGCAGTTAGGGCTGAGATACTGAAACATAAGTACAGGCAAACAACAAACATCCATATCAATCCTTCATCTCATGTTGCTTTGCTTTCATCCACAGCGGAGGTGTCGGTGGCTGCACCGCCACCTCTCCGGACTCCTGCGCCACACCCTGCTGCTGCTGTTGCTCCTGTCATGTACACCCCTCCCTCTAGCTCCACCGAATACAGCTCCATCACAAATGAGAACATTCCATTCTTCGGGTGAAGTTATTGCAAGCTATCTCTTCTCAAAGTCATCACAAGCCATGTGCTGCAACAAATTAAAAGAGGAGGAAGTCTACACTGATTAATTTGTTGGGGGAGTACCAATTTTTGCTTTGAAACTTTCAAGCCTGAGTCCATGGTCATAATTTTATACGACACATAAACTAGCAGAATTATGATAGCTTCGATTATCTTCCGATTCTCACCTGTGTTTCTCTATCTATATTCCATGTTTCATGTTTAAATTTCCTGTGATAAGCATCATCTTTGAATCGTTTCAACTTTTGTTTTTCTTTCCAATCGGAAATTCTTACTTTTATAGTGTATCAATTTTGAGCATATATTCTCTCCTGATAGAGAATAATAGACTCACACACACAAGCACCCCCTTTGGGAGAAGAGATTCAGCTCCTTTCTGAGAAGTATAGTCATGAAACGCAAGCTCATATATGTATCCCTGCCTCCATCTTCACATTGATTGGGGGATGTATTGGTGGACACATGGACACTTTGCACGTGTACATGCTTGCTTATGTATTTGACCTAGCTAATTAAGTCGGTTTAGTGTTTCCTCACATGTTTGTCTGTGCACTTAGAATCTCAAGTTGATCAGTAACTTAAAAGCTGGGGGACAGAAGGCATTAATTAATTCTTGCTTTGATACTTCCCATGTGTAGGCTGGAAGTTTCTGAGGATATGCTCCTATATATAGGTGCTAGCAAGCAAAAGGATGCAAGACACTGTACCAAGTTACATTTACGTTCCATGTAAATGTATGACAAAATATGTATATAGCTAGTGTGCTATGGATCTCCTTTTCAATTCAAACCAAAAATCTTCCAACCAAACAAAACCGTAACATAGTTTTGCACAAATATAGTTTTACAAAAGAATAAAGCAAGCCATGTTGATGTTTAGGTTTATATATGTGACCTTGACTTTATTTTATTTTATTTTATTGTTCTCCTTATAAGTCCAGGGACTACATGCATGTTTGTCATTGTTTGATCATATTATATATATCAACTATTAAGCGCCAAGTAGTAAGGGATATATCTTATTCACTCTCTTATGTACAAGGCAATATATATGAATATGGCTTCTTCTTCTTCTTCTTCTTCTTCTTTTTCATGGAGAAATGGGCAGTGGTATCAGTTGTGTATGTATATATATTGTTTGTTTGGTGGTCAATGGCATTGCCAGCTAATAGTATTACTTAAAAAAAGAGGGAGTTTTCTTAGCGTGTAGAGTAGATATACACCCGAGTGGTGGTGATAAGAAGAGAAGCTCCTCAAGTACAAATAAAAATTTTATGGGGAATTGCATGACCTCACAAGACTCCCATTATATATTTTTAAGGATGTGATGGTATTTGGTCTACCATCGTGGTTGCTTGAATTGGTCGCATCTTTGCTTCTCTTTACTCAACTCCCACTTCAAAATACAATACTTAAATAACTCACCAATCTCCTGCTCATCAATTCTTTCATTTCTTACTAATCTTATTGTACCCTATCATTTTTTATATTATTATATATAACCTTATCATTTCTTCTTTCTTCTTTATCATTATTCTTAACACCCCCCCTTTCTCTCTCCCTCTCTCTCTCTCTCTCTCACTATATATATATATATATATATATATATATATATATATATATAGCTTTTAAATACTTAAAGACATTTTCTAGGGGCCTGCCTGCTTTGTTTCTTCAATCCTATAATAAAATTACATAGTTGCCATAAAAAAAAGACCTTTCCAAGTGGGTTACCAAGATCCAATTAGTTATTCACCTAAACTTGAGAAGGTTAACAAGATCATGTAGGAAGGGATTATTTATCAATGAGTTTGAACCTGAATAAGGTGTAAATTAATGCTAACTTGGGGGTGAAAAATGTTTCCCAATGGAAGCAAATACATGACTAAAATAAAGAAACCGAATATATTTTTTCAAATTAAGTAATAAATCAATGATTTTATTAAAAGTAATTAAACTTTGGAATATATAGAAATAGCAAGGTCATGACATGTGGTTAAGACCAACCTTCCGACAGAAAATAACTAAAGTATGGTGTGACTGAAATTTGATGATGTTTTAAGACATGGGGTAAGGTATGGTAATCTTGATAAATTTGTCTCCATTATTTCCATCCATGTTCTCCTTCTCATACCCTAAACTATGGCATGCTAAGCTTTCCATCCACTGCTGACTTGAACTAATAAAGAGTTTCAGTAATCAGATGGAAAAGATTTATTACGGGTATTTCAATTTTTTTTCCCCATAATCTCACGATATAAATTCGAAGAAATTATAGGTATAAAAAAGTTTAATTACTTTTAATATATGGTTTGTAGAATGAAAATATATTAATTATAAAAGTTCCAAAGTTCTAATGAATATATAGTTAGACAACAGGAAGACAGAAATGGAGATAGCCAAGCTATTAAATTAATTTAAGATTAATTAAGAGCCAAAATAACAATGAAATAATCTAAGTTAGAATTTAGAAAAGCTCTAATTACTCTCAATTTGTAAGTTAGCCAAGATACCTATTTTGTTGTTTCTGCTTTCTTGGGAATGGTGGAGGATAGTTTCATGTTCCTTATGGCCTTAAATAAGTCCTTGCACACATGGCCTTCATTTACTCAACAGTATTAATACAAACTTCTGTTGGTGAAGCATTTATGTGAAGCTTTGACAAGCTCTTGGAGTCATGCATGCAAAACAAATGGGGAATCCAAAGAGTCCAATGTAGGTCATCTTGTTGGCATGTTCAAACTTTATTTGGCTCTTCAAAGAGAAACAAATGGATCCTCCAACGACGCCACAAGAGTCTTATTCACTATCTTAATTAGTCAGAGATGATGTATATTATATGATCAGTTATTATCCATTGTTATTTTTATATTTAGTGCCGTCAGAACTATTGAATTCCAGTGATTCTGCTTAAGAGACGGTCGCTTGCACTAATACTTCCAACACTTACGGACACTCTCCTCAAGTTTTAATTGGTTATGGTCAGGGTTTTATGCAATATGAGAAACCTCCAGAGATTCCTTTGGATAAGTGGGTTGCTTTTGTGGATTATAGAGCTCGCCCTGACACAAAGATAATTGCATACTAAAATTTATATGTTGCATTCTTGTTAGTAATTAACGGCTTATTATTATGCAGGCAAAAGCCGAACAAAATACTATGACTCGCACCCACCTAACAACGCCTCACACGTTAGGCTCAAAAGTAAACTTGCTCATTTGCAAAATGAGATGGTTAGTATCTTCATCTTAATAGGAAGTTTAATTATGTTTATCACGTATATGCAACTTTCTTTAAACATTAATTATATTTAATTTTGCAGGAAACTCAACTTAGTTAGCCTGTTGCAAGAGCTGAATTGTTTCAGGCCAGTCACACAACATTGTCCGGGTCTTTTGTAAATGAAGAAGCAAGGCGTAATCATGTAAGATAAAAATGTTTTTTTAAATTTGTTATGCTTGATGTTTGTACGATAATAAGTATAAAAAATTCTGCAATTTTATTATGCAGGAAGATCTAGTTATTCGCAGTCAGCGCTCATCTGAAAATGAGGCATTTAGAAGCATTTTCGGAAAAGAACACCCCTAGTATGTTCGAGGTATGGGACTTGGAGCTGTTCCAACCCAGGTGTATGAGCAGCTCGAGTTGTAGACATGCTGGGGTGTGGTTTTAGAAGCCAAACATAATGCCCTCAAGAACGTGGTAGATCACTTAACTCAGGAACTTAAAGAAACTAAACAACATATAGTGTTTCTTATGACGAGGGAAAACCAAAATATGAAACCTAATCAGGTTTGATGTTTATACTTTCTATCTTGAAGTTTTTTGTTTCATATTCTGTTAATGTTTGTTTTTATGTTTTTCGGAATTTATATTTTCTTAACATTTGATATTGATTTCCTTTCAAATAGGAAAATGTGGGATCCCGACGAAGGCGTTCATCACAGGGTAGTCACTCAGCTCACAACGGAAATAATGCAAACCGTCAAGAACCATAGTGACGGAGAATACGTTTTTTCATTGAAAGTATAGTCTCACCTGCTTGACTTTGTTAATATATGTCAAGCAGGCGACTGAACCTTTATTTATTTATTTATTTGAGTTGTTTTGGTTTTTGAAAAGTAATTGCTAGTATGAATATGGCATTTCAATGTCTACAGGCATAGATGCACAGGAAGGTTTGAACTCACCTATGGGACAATCTCACCTATGTTAAAGTTATAGTATTTGTAGAATGTGAGCATTGATTAATTATGCCAATGCTCTTCATGTAGAATGTGAGCACATTGACAACCTTGGTGATGTGGAAAAGTGGTGGGGATGGAGCTATGTGTTTTTGAATTACATTTTGTTTACTATTTTGCTTCTTCTTCTATGCACCCTGAAATTTTAGGATGAGCAAATGATGGATTTATGTGTTGGCTATGTGTTGGAGCATGATTTCTTCATAGAGGTAAGACGCCTTGTTTGTTAGAAGTAATTCATATTAATGTGTTAATGTCATGATTGTAATATTGTAGAACTTTAAGAGCTATGTTGTAAAGGGTCAAGTATGCCCTAATGTTATGTTTGGGGAATGAGAGTGGTGGCTACTCATCTCCCCTCTTTTGAATGAGAAAAACACTTTGAGATCTCCATAATATATCCACAAATTTCCTCTTGAAATTCCATACAAAATACTCTTCCTCATCTCCTACAAGTGGTATCAGAGCTAAGATCCAAGAAGAAGTGACGCAGGGCGGGGTAGCAATTATCCCGCGGGCTAGCCGGATTCAAGGACCGCAAGGAAGAACAGACGAAGAACCAAAAGAACCAGAGAAAATATTCTGAAATTCAGCAAAATACTTTTATTCAAAACTCAATAATGAAAAACTAACCCACAAGCAGGGTTAAATAGCCTCAAAAGATTAACCTAGAAACCTTATCATCAAATCTAAATTTGCTAAAATTAAAAAATTATTATTTAAAACTAAACTTATCTAAATTTAAAAATCTAAACAAATCAAATAACTCCTAAAAATCGAGATCAAATCGGATTCAAATCCTATCCTAATTTGGCATATGAAATATTACCAAAAATAGAAAAAAAACTAAAAACCCTAATTCGGCGGATTAAATACTTCTAAAAATTAAAAAAAAATAACTAAAATTATCTCTAATATGACGTCCCCATATCGTGCACGCCGCAAAGAGCTTTCTGAATTAGGGTCGAACGCTCATAAGTGCATAATTATACATATATTTCTGTCATATTTGCATGAACTTATCCTGTTAACTCGCATCAATTTCTCTATTTTTGCACTCCTTTGCATTTGTTTTGTGATTGAGCAGGTAAAATAGGTACCCAGAGCGAAAGGAATGAGAAATGGGGCAAACAAGGACGCACAAGCTGTAAAAGGACTTTAGAGAGATGTGCACGGCCTAGACACACCTGTGTATGGGCGTACATCTACCCGTGTATCTCTCTGATTTCAAACTGCGTGAAACTGTGTCACAGAAGACATGCACGGGCGTGCACTGGATACACACTCCTGTGACAAAATGATTTGAAATCTATAAAAACACGCCGAGGCCATGGAATTCGGCGGACTTTTGGTGCACAGTCTTAGGCGAATTTTCGAGTAACGGCTAGGGTTTCGGGAGATGATCGAAGGAGGAGAAGACATTGAGCAAGGGAGTGCCCATGTTTTCAATTATGTCCTTCTCCAATATCTTTGTTATGTCTTTCTATAGTATGAGAGGCTCAACCCCCTTGTGGTATCTTGGACACATGAACCCTAGGATGAATTGTTCTTGAATTTCTTTTATTATAGGCTTTTTTTTTATTATGTTTGTGAGTTATCTTTGCATGCCTTTGCTTTATGTATGTGGTTATGTTTGCATGAGCCCCGGTCCTACACTTTGTTATATTGCACCGAAGTACATAGGTGTTTATGGTTATGATATGTGTGTCTAATTGTACACCTATATCTCACTATGTTAAAACACAGCTAGACACAGGTAATTTAGTCCGATTAGCATACTAAGAGATCGGTTGTAGTATCTAGATGGTGCAATTGTCGAACTCTCCAAGAATTAGTAATAGATAGCCAATATTAGGAAATCAAACATTAGAAAGGGATTTCTAGGGGGTATTGTGATCCGAGGTGGCGCGCTTCATCTCTGATTACCCAAAATCTACCAATTATACGCATTAGTTTCTTTGTTAGGTTAATTCATGAATTCTCCATCCACTTCTTATATTTTCTTAGGCTAGATAGACAAAGATAGATAGTACTAGTACACTAGTCCTATGGATTCAACTACATTACCTTTGGATACTTTACTAGTTGATCGACCCCGTACACTTGCGGGAGTGTCGTCGCGCACTCTGTGGGTGCATCAAGTTTTTGGCCCCATTGTCAGGGACTGGCAATGTTAGGAATATTAGAATTTGCTACTCTAGCTACTTTACTTTGTCTTGTTCGATTTTATCAAAAAATCAAAAAAAAAAATTCAAAAAATTAAAAACACAAAAATATTTTGTCTTTCGGGTTTAATTCCGCTTTTCTTTCTGTTCAGGTACTAGTGCATGACTAGAAGCAGTATTCCATATCAAGTAGAAGTACCTAGCCCAGACTTTGAGTATTACCTATGTCGTCGTCATCTATTAAGAGAAGCCATCACTAAATTAAAAGACAATAGTGGAAAGTAATACAGAAGTTCACCAACCCGTGTCAATGGCGGCACCAGCATCATCCCACTACAAGTTATAGGCTACAATTTCTAACTGAAGTCTCATGTTACCAGAAGGTTAAGCAGTCATGTCAGTTCGATAGTTTCTAGGATGAGGACCCTTATGCACACATATAAAACTTCCTGGAGATCAGTGACACTTTCAGTAAACAAGCATCTATGGACACCATCCGCCTCAAGTTGTTCCCCTTCTCAGTCAATGGACGGGCAAAGCAATGATTAAATTAACAATCTCATAGGTCGATTACATTATGGGCCCAACTAACCGAGAAATTTTTTGATGAGGTATTTTTTGCTAGCAAAAATAACAAAATTGCAAAGTGATATCTCTTCCTTCAGACAGATGGATATGGAATCCTTATACGACACATGGGAGAGATACAAAGATATGCTTAGGAAGTGCCCACAATATGGCATAGAAGATTGATGAAAGTCCAAACGTTTTACAACGGGCTGAACATAGCTACCAAGAAAATACTGAATGCAGCTGCAAATGGCTTACTTTGAAGCAAGGACCTTAACACAGCTTGGGAACTCATAGATGACATGGCCACTATTGGATATCAGTGGAGTTCTGAAAGAACCAAACCGAGTAAAGTCGCTGCTATGCATGAGTTAAATGTATTGACAAACCTGGCAGCCAAGATGGAGGCAATAAACAGAAATAGGAGAGCATCAGCTGCCAGCAGCAAGCACCGGTGATAATGTGCACCGCATGTTGGAGTAAACTAGAAGAGAATCAAGCCGAACAAGTCAAGGAAGAGTATTTCCTTCATCCTCAAGCATATCAACTATCAACCCAAGGTAATCAACCACCACCACAAGATAAGAAATGGGTGGGCTTGGAGAACATGATGGCACAATATATCCAAGCAAATAAAGCATGAGCTGTCAAGCATGAGGAGACGATAAGAAACCAGCAAGCATCTTTATAGAATCTCGAACATCAAGTAACCTAAATAACTAAGTCGTTGGCAGAAAAACCAACAAGCACTCTCCCAAGTAATACAGAAGTCAACCAAGGGAGTCTGTTAAAGCTATTATACTCAGAAGTGGAATATAGTTGGCACCACCACAAGTCAAGAAGGCCAGAGAAACACTTGTTGCACTTCTCGAGGAGGACAAGTCAGAAACTGAAGGATAGCCAGGTATGACTAAGAGAAAGGAAGCACCCATGGTGCTTGGATATAAACCGAAGGTACCTTACCTGGCAAAGTTAAAAAATGACCAACAAGATGAGCAGCTCGGAAAATTTTGGACGTCTTCAAGGCCCTACACATCAATATTATATTCGTAGAAGTGCTTGCACAGATGCCACGATATGCGAATAATAGGTGTTTAATTGAGCATATTTTCTTTTCATATTTGTGTATGCTTTACATAATAATTTGGTGAAATTATAACCCGTCGGTACTTAAAAAGTGTTATTTTTGTCAAAAAGGCCATAATGACCATACATTGGGAGCAAGGAAGCGTTTGAAGAGAATCGGAGGCCGAAACGAAGTAAATTTGAAAAAAAAAAAGCATAGCCTCATACGGGCACCCGTACAGCTCATATAAACCTGGGCAACGGAACGATCTCTACATCAAGTCTTCCAGGAATTCATACAACCCGTATGGCTCAAACTGGGAGCCATATGGGGTATTATACGGCCTCCCATACGGCCGTATGGGTGAAGCTGTAAGCCATACGGGATTACATACAGCCCATACAGCGTAAACCTCCCTTACATTGTGGACCCAGGCAGGGGTAAAAATGTAAAGGGACACTCTAAAACCCTAAGGAGAGATATAAATGCAAAGGATGAGGGTTTTGGAGAGGGAGAACCAACTTGGAGAAAGATTAGCACTTGGATTAGGGATTGGGAGCTCCATCTCCCAATCTTGGAGAGAGAGAAGGAAGTCGTATTGAAGAGCAAGTCAATACTAGCCGCCAACGGTGTATGTAATAGCGTCTCATCTTATGGCTTTGTTGGCTTGTAATCTCTTTTGTTTGGATTGTTGCTCTTCATTTATGGGAAACTAATTTTGTAGATACTTGGGTATGATGAACCCTTGGATTATTGTTTAATGCGATGTTGATTTCTATGTTTGTTTGATTGGTTTTAGTGTGAGTCTATTAGACATTTTTTTTTTATGTATGTTAATCCCTCTACATTACGAAAGCCAGAAGAGATTATCGTAATCCATACGGGGGAAGAAGCGAATGCCTCCCCGTGTGTAGACCTACTTCAATAGAGGAGATTGTGAGTACTCTGAGAGATCAGGTACTAAGGAGAAGGAGCCCTTCATATATATGAGTTATTCCCACAATATTTCCAAGATATAGGTTCCCTTGATTATAATGCAATTAGCGGAATTAGGTATTAATCACCTCGAGAGAGGGATTTAGTACACCTTAGGAACCCTTGGCCCAAACCCTACCAATCGTCACATAGAGATCTTTATCTATCATTTAGAGAAGAATCCAATTGGGATTTATTGCCCAAGTATCCCCTTCTCATGATTGATTATCATCAAGTGTAATTCTCGTTTTCCATAGCTTTGGTTGCTAGTTTCTTCAATTTTAGATTTAATTCACAAATACCTATCTTTGGATCGACTACATAATAGATGAATAGTTGGTACTAATAATTTCGTGTCCCTGGGGATAGATACCCGACTTTTCAAGAGTCCACTTTATTACTTGATACGACCCGTGTACTTGCGGATTTTGCGCTCGATGAAATTCTTGAAGGAGCTGCTCACTAATAAGAGGAAGTTAGAAGAAGTATCCATAGCAACATTAAATGAAGAGTGTTTGGCAGTTCTCACCAACAAGCTCCCAAAGAAGGAAAAGGACACAAGGAGTTACATTATCCTATGTATCATTGGAGGATTGGTAGATACAAGGCCTTGGCTGACATTGGAGCACGCATCAATGTCATGCTTATAAGCTATTCCAGAAGCTCGGAATTGGAGAGCCAAAGCCAACAAAGGTGATACTTCAAATGGTAGATAGGTCAATCCATCAACCTCGAGGAGTAGTTGGACTTGGACGATCAAGTAGAGGTGCTCCTCATCCTTTGAAGACCCTTCCCGAAAGACCGCGCAAGCACTGTTTGATATCAAAGATAGTCAGATGACCTTGAGGGTTGGAGAGGAGGCAGTGGTCTTCAAACTCAAAGATTCCATGCGACATCCCATGGAACTCAATGACTCTTGTTATTTCATTGATCAACATTTATGACTGTGTTTCTGATTTTGTACAGGATGAATTACTGAAGGACTAACTGGATGACTTATTCAAGGACGCACCACCATCCTGGGAAGTTCTTGTTAAGGAAATAAAAGATCCTGAATAAGCAAGGCAGATGTCTCGGGAAGAGAAAGGGAGAATGTGGTGGAGAAAGTTTATAAAAATGAAAATAAATCTCACTCCCCATCCTGTAGCATAACGATTGGACCTACTCAAGGCTAACCACAATGAGTATGAATTTATTACCTCCTTGAGTGTACAAATTGCAGGACGTAACCCTCATGGCGGGGAGGCCGAGAGGTTCCATCTCTTTGACCCCCACTAAGCTTATCAGGTATGTTAAGCTAATAACGTAAAACAAGCGCTTCTTGGGAAGCAACCCAAGTTCAGTTAGTTTTCTAGTTACCGTCATAGGTTTGAGTAGTGGTACAATCGTGGTAAACTACCCCGTTTGATGATGTTCTAAATAAATTTGTGAGTCCTAATACTTCACGATCAAATCTTTGTCTTTAGAATCATTAGCACACAGATCGAGTAGGAGGATAGAGCTATGAAACAGCGAGAGAGAGATGCAGACGGCATTATATGATGATCGTGCATCGTGCCATGCACCTATCAGAATTCCTTCCAACTCCACGTAATTTTGTAATTGTACAAATGAGATGCTGGCGTGCACCTCGGAGTAGCGAACGCAGTGAGGCCATAGAGATGCACGGGCATCCACTAAGACAGAGATGCTCTTCTCCTCTGGCTGGCAAGTACCGCCCAGTTGTTGCTTGAGGGCTAGGAGTTCCAGTACCCACCCTATCACTACAGTCAGCTCCCACTACAGGGGATAACCGTTAGAAATGAGGCAGCTAGAGATGGAACTGATGGAGATGACTACAGCGACGACATGGAGGATTTTGGGATATGAGCATTATCTTTATCTTGTTATTTTTTTAGTTACAACTTTTGTATTTTTCTTTTAATTAAGTAAGTTTGATTATAAAAGGTTTTAGTATTTCTATATACTATGGAGCCTCACTTTTTTTGTCTTTGATGTTCCCAAGATAACTTGAAATTCACACTTGGCAGGAAACACAATGAAAAGCAATAGACATCACAACACAGACTAAGCTAAGTCCACTTTCTTTCTCCCATCTTGTTTTCGATAACATAGTCTTTTTAGTGCATATATTGTGTGCATTAGGGACAATACGCAATTTATGTGTGGGGAGGGATTAACTATTAGGAAATTATATTGTTTATGATGAGTGCTAATTTAGGATGATTTATGAGCAATTTAAAGGGAGCTCTCTTTTGTGTCTAAGTCAGCATTATTGTTGGGGGCTAATTTTTTTGTAAAGTATACTATATAATTTTGCCTTTACCAGACACATCACAAAATTTTGAGTACAAACCCTGACTGTGTTGTCACTTGTCTTCTTAGGTTTGGATTCTGCCTAGTTTATGCTATTTATTATTAAAAAAAAAGAGAAAAAGAAAAAGAAAAAAAAAAAGAAAAAAGAGGAAGAGAAAAGGAGTATTTATCATTAGTAGTGAATAAATCCAGAAAGTCGGATCTCTTATAGATGTCATACCGACCAGAAAGTCGGATTTATTAGGAATACCCTACCGAAAAAGATGGTAGAAAAAAGCTATCACCTTTGAAGCGTGAAAGCCGCTCTTGAGTACTCGGATCTTGGGCATCACAAATATTCACTTGATGACCTACCAGGGGAAATAGCTACCTCACTGGACGTATGCAGGTACTACCCAACTAGAAGAGTCAAAAAGAGTTACTTTAGTAGGTTTACAACCAGTTGGGTCATGCTTGGGTCAGTAAGAGTAAGGGGCACCATAGAAAGGATCACACACACACACACACACACACACACACACACACACACACGTGAGGGGTGTGAATATAATGCAAAACCTATTTTCGATAAAAAGTATTTATAGTACTCAGTACTGTGTTTTCCTAGGCACCGGAGGGACTCCTAACTATTTTGAGATTGGAGATTTTGACCTCATCTATTTTCGTTATATTTCTTTTGCTTAAGGACAAGCAAAATTTAAGGTATGGGGGGTATGATAACTACATAATTATACATATATTTCTATCATATTACCATGCACTTATCATGTTATCTCGCATCAATTTCACTATTTTTTGCACTCATTTGGGTTTTTTTTTGTGATTGAGCAGGTAAAATAGATACCCAGAGCGAAAGGAACGAGAAATGGGACAAACTAGGTTAAAATGATAGCTCTTGGAAAGGAGCTATTTTAGTAGAAGTTTATCAAGTGTTAAGAGTCAAAAAGTTCATTATGGAATAAATACTATATTGTCTTCTCTCTAAAATGTATTACTTGACCACATTTGCTTTCTTGGATGCTTTAATAGTAATTTACACTTGTTTGAGATCGATAGATTCTAAAATAAGTGAAATTTTTATGCAACAGGTGAAATGAAGCACCACAGTGGGTAACATCGCGATGTGCTTTTTGGACATCGTGATGTGAATTATGGACAGAGCACCAATTTCAGAAATAAATTAAGATCGTGATCTTAAAATCTAACATTGCGATGTAAGGGCTCTACAAAATCTCTGGATTGTGAGCAACATCGCAATAATGAAAAGGAGCATCGTGATGAGAATTACAAGCTGAGAGCACTCTTGCAGAGATTAATTCACAATCCGATGTCTCTTTTGTACATCGCAATGTCAACATTTGAAGGAATCTTAGACTAAAGAGAACATCGCGATGTCACTTTTACACATCACGATGTTCAAAGCGCCAAGTATAAAAGAGGGTTGAGCTGCTAGGGTTTAACATCTTTGGTCTTGGTGGCGGCTACACGCGAGAGCATTGATCCGGAAGGCTTCTTCCAACACTTTGGAGCTGGAGATTACTTATATATGCACTACAAGAAATATGACCTATAGCGGCGGACATATCCGCCGCTATAGGTCACTTATCCGCCGCTATAGATTTATAGCGGCAGATATATCCCGCCGCGCAATCCTCCGTCGGTATAAGTTTTAGCGGCGGATAATCCACCTATAGTGGCGGATATATCCGCTGCTACAGAGTCCAGTGTAACAGCTACTACGATCTATAGCGGCGGATATATCCGCCGCGATAGGATCTATTAATAGCCCCCAAAGACCTGTAGCGGCGGATATATCTGCCGCTATAGGCTCTATTAACCACCATTAAGACCTATAGCAGCGGATATATCAGCCACTTCACCGCTCCGCTAAAGTGTACCGTTAACGGCGTTACGGCCTATAGCAGCGGATATATCCGCCGCTGTAGGTCTTAATGGCTGCTAACAGAGCCTATAGCGGTGGATATATCCGCCGCTATATGTCTTAAGAGGCTTAGGATGTATTATTATTATTATTATTATTATTATTATTATTATTATTATTATTATTATTATCTAAATAATCATATAATTACACAAATACCCTTGATAATATTTCAAAAGACCAAATTAATTAATAATAAGAAACATGCTTTATTTAATTAAAGACTGAAAGTTTTGTACACAATAATCTGTGAAATTTTAAATACAAGAGCATGTACACTGTCAACTATAAATATGCCCCAAGTTCTAAAACTTCTCATCTTCAACACTGAAATAATAAGCAAGATGGATCAAATCGAAACACCAAAGTTGCTTCATTTATATCGGCCCCAATTAGTTCGCTATTCTTGAGTGCTTGATGAGCCAGTCTATGACAATATCAATGTTGATGGAATCTTTGCAAGAGATCATATGGCAACACAAGATGTTCAACACTAATTACAGGTCTAGCTTGGAAAACCAAGTGTATTTCAAGAACAGGTATGCAATTTCAATCAAGTGCACAAAACCAGAACTCAAACTCACAGTTGATCAACTAAAGCCTATTTGGAAAGAGCTTCAGACTTGTCAATTTTGTTGCCAAGAACAAGGAGGGGTATCCGGCTCAAAGAAGGCTTCATCAATAGTTCGTGAAGTTCACTTTTGGAAATTGGGACACTAACTCTATCCGCGGCATCCACCACAAGACCCACACCTGAAAGTTAAAGAATTTGTCAGCAATTTGCAAGGAATACATAATATATGAAGTAGATCAATAAAGCCACGAGCACTCAACTCTTTTGGCATAGCTTGTATTTAAACTACTCACAGTTGATTAAAATAATAACATAACGAGGACAAGGGAATACTTTTAATTACTCATTTAATGTGCATTGTTCTTCAATCCAAAAGTTTGGTACTTGAATCGGTTATCATATGCATTTGGTACTTGAAACAGATAAGCTATATGTTCAACCATGTAGCTCATTGTCTGAGATCCAAATCAAACTATACACACACACATATATAAGATTGACTAATTCCTTCCAAAAGAGAGTAAATATACAAAACAATAATAGGAAGCTTGATCCAATCTGATGATTCTATAATTACACTGTCAAACCAACTCAACACAAAATATTAAAAGAATCTGCATCTAAAAAATTATATTACAACAACAACAACAACAACAACAACAACAACTAAGCCTTAATCCCATACTAGATGGGGTCTCTAAAAAATTATATTGCTTACAAAAATCATCTATTATATTTTTTCTACATGGATAAAATTTGTCAAAAAAAAAACCTAACAAAAGATAAATTTTTTATTTCTATAATCAGTAGTAAATTATTTTCCACAAAATCTTTTGCATAAGAGCCTACAATTGGAAAAGATTTACATTAATAACAGGGCAAAGTCACAACAAAAGATGAATGAAAAGAGCAATCTTTCCAATTCATTGTAATATATTCAATATATTATCCTTGAAACTAACTATATTTGAGTTAGAATTCATACTGAAATCCCGCTTCAAAAAAATAATAAAAAATAATTTTAACATAACTCTATTAGCCTACTTTTCAACATCAGAATCCTTGTATTACAGAGAGCATAACTCTACATGGCATTAAAAATAATTTTAACATGCACTTGCTATGATCTCTCTTGTATAGATCAAATAGCTTAAAGGAAAAAGTAAAAGGCAAATCTTAGGTCACATGTCTGTTTGTAAATTTTGTTTATTAGATAAATATTGAGCTATATAATCAATGGTAGAAGAATCAGTGCCAATAAAAACACTAGAGAAGTGAAATTAAAATGAACTATGATATCCATCAAATATATATGTATGCAGAAGTTGGAACATTTATGCTAACTGGAATCCAAATGCAGGCTATACATACTCCAACAACAAAGAGATATATTAGAAGGCATGGTAAGAAATATGGAAAAGTACATCAAAATGGAAAAAATAAAATTAAATAAAGACAATATTTACAAATTTGTTGTACATTAGTAGGGTCACATACCTTCCAAACAAAGAATCTTCTTAAAATATATCAAGAAAAGCTTCTCCAGGCTGTCAAATGATTTCATCCAAAAATTAAATTATCTAAAACAATAATTGCAGTTTCATAAGTAAAAATGCATGAAACTAAATAGATTGCACAAAGATAACTATAAACCAGAAAAATACATTTTTATGTCAAAAAAACAATCACAAAAATAGATTCAATTGAATATTCCATACCTCCGTGGATCACAAAACTATTCTTTCATATTGCATCTTCTATTAGTTGTGAATAATGAATACCAAAAGGGGGGAGTAATAGAAGAAAAAAAAGAGTATGGTAATTTTTTCCATAGATGGACATACAAAATTGACATCATGTGGTGCAGAAGAGTAGAAAAAGAAAAAAAAACATATGTACTCACCTGAGTTTGGTAGTTCCAGATGCAGACACTTCCTAAATAAAGACTTGCAAAAATCCTACAGTGAGAAACTTGATGCATGTTTACATAATATGGAAATCAATAACTTGCATGGACCTTGAACTCTTCATATTGGGGGATCTAAGAACACACATTATCAAATTTATGCATTTTTCCTTCCAGAGTGCATATAATATTTGTTGACATTGCTTTGGATTCATCTTTTGTAATGGTAGCTTAAACACCCTTACAGGGGAGTACGTTTCTTCATAGTCAATACTAGGTCTTTGCGAAAATCCTTGTGCAATGAGCCTTGCTTTATATCTAACAATTTCATTTTTCTTGTTTCATTTTCGCACAAATACCCATTTGTATCCTACTGGTTTAACATCTTCAGGTGTTTTAGTCATGGGTCCGAAAACTGCTCGTTTCATGAGACAGTTTAACTCTGCTTCCATTCTGGCCAATCTTTTCTTTTTCGACATTTTTCAATAGATTTAGGCTCAGAATCCTTATCTTCTTTCAAAAGATCAACTGCCACATTATATGCAAAAGATATTGTCAACAGTTGTTTCTTTCTTGTCCCCATTTTTTCCCATCTAAGACATAATTTATGGAAATTTCCTGATTTTCCTCATCAATTTCAGTATCTTGAACTTCTTCTGGAAGTTTGCTATCATTTATTTCAATATCCATTTTATCCAGCTTTTCTTTATGGCATGCATGATCTTTTGTTCCCCGTTTCTTTCGAGGATTTTTATCTTTTGAACCAGCTGGTCTTCCACGCTTCAGGCGTACTTTAGATTCATTTGTTATAGAAGGTCCTTATGAGACATCAATTCTAATAGGGGCATTTTCGGCGGGTACATATGATTTTGTTATCCTTTTTGGATTAGAGAATGCATCTGGTAGTTGATCTGCAACTCACTGTAAATGAATTATTCATTGAACTTCCAGTTCACATTGTTTTGTGCAAGGACCAAGATGATTTTAACCAAGAGCATTCCATGTAATTTCTTTTTCCAACATTTCATTTTCCCATTTTCTCCCCCTAATGTTGAAAAAATTGTCGCATCAAAATGACAATCAGCAAATCGAGCCGTGAAAACATCCCTGTCAACGGCTCAAGATATTTAATAATAGAAGGGGATTCATATCCAACATATATCCCCAATCTTCTTTGAGGACCCATTTTAGTCCTTTGTGGGGAGCAATTGAGACATATACTCTACACCCAAAAATTCTCAAATGAGATATATTTGGTTCTTGACCAGAAACCAATTAAAGGGGAGAATTTTTTATTACTTGTTGGCCTTATGCGCACAAGTGTTGCGGCATGTAAAATTGCGTGTCCCCAAGCATAGACAGGAGGTTTTGTTTTCATTAACAGTCTAGCAATTAATTAGAGCCGCTTTATAAATGATTCTTCCATGCCATTTTGTGTATGGACATGAGCAACAAGATGTTTAACTTTTATTCCAATGGACATGCAATAATCATCAAATGCTTGAGATGTAAATTCACCAACATTATCAAGTCGTATTGTCTTTATAATATGGTCAGGAAAATGTGCTCGTAATCAAATAATTTGAGCCAACAACCTCGAAAACGCCAGGTTTTAAGTTGACAATAAGCAAACATGAGACCATCTCGTTGATGCGTCAATTAATACCATAAAATACTTAAATGGCCCACATTGTGGATGAGTTGGTCCACATATATCACCATGAATTCTCTCTAAAAACATAGGAGATTCAGTCCCAATTTTATTTGGTGATGATCGGATAATCAATTTGCCTTGAGAGCATGATGGACATGAAAATTCATTTGATTGAAGAATCTTCAGGTTCTTTGATAAGTGTTCAAATGAGCATATTTACTTATCACTTATACACATTTTTTTCATATCAAATGCATTGATTTATAGCCTACTAGTACTTAAAATGCTTCATATTTTGTAAACAGGGCATATATAAGCAACCCCGACGTAGAGGAAGCATTTATCACCAAAACGAAGGACAAACGAAGACATTTTGAAGAAAACAGGGGTAAAACGGCCTGGTGAACGACCATTCACACCTGGGCATAGGAGCAGACACCCAAGGAGATAAACGGCCTTGTGAGCGTAGACCGTGGCCGTTGAGCAACTGACGCCGTTGAAGCTCAGAGCAACCTGAGCGGCACGATGAACCGCCAGTTGAACTGTCGGTTCATAGCAACCCTCGAGCTTAGCGGTGATGAATAGGCCGTTCACGAGGCCGTTCACCGTAACCTTTGCAATTCCACTGGCCCAATCAAGGGCAATGTTGTAATTTCTTAAGTGAAACCCTAATACATGGGTATAAATAGTTAAGTAGGAGAGTTTAGAGAGGAGGTTGGCTTGGGAGAGAAGCTAAAAGAGAGAGATTAGGGTTTGGGGGTCATCTCCCCCAAATCTTGAGAATAGAGAACCATTGGAGTTGCAATCTTGGAGGTAATGGTGTTCTCTATTACCTTTTCATTAGTTTGTAAACTTTTCCATTTTGGTTTGAGTTCCCCATTGATGGGGAACTAATCTATTGGTACTTGGGTATGATGAACTTTTGGATTATGCATTAATTGGCAATGAATGTTTATGAGGATTTGTTGGTTTGTTCTTGAATGTCTAATGAATGTTTCGTATTGATTGTGATTTCATTATTAGAAATTACTTGAGTGCATACAAGGGTTAAAGCGGGCCTTACTCCTTGTATTAGGAACCTACTTCATTAGAAAGTATTATGAGTACACCGAGGAATCGGGTACTAGAAGGGCGAACGACTCTTTCAAACTACTTCACCCCCATAATCCTTCCAAGATTTGAATTCCCTTGATCTTAAGACAATCCTAGGAGATTAGTTATCCAATCACCTTGGAAGAGGGATTGGATATAATTTAGGAATTCTTGGCACAAGAACTACCAACTTTGATTCATAAATATCCTTGTTTATCTAAAGAATTGAAATCCAAAAGGGATTCATGCCCAAGTATCCTCTCTTGCTATTGATTTACCCCAATCAACTCTCGATTTTCAGTTCTTACTTTCAACCTTTTTAGTTCTTTAGTTTTGAAAATCAAAACCCCCCAATTTACCATTTAGACTAGGTTATTAAAGCTTGGTTTACACTTAGCAATCTCTATTCCCTGTGGTTCGACATCCGACTTCCCATAGTCCACTTTATTACTTAACCACGACCCGTATACTTGCGGAATCCACCTCATCAAGTTTTTGGCGCCGTTGCCGGGGAATAGGATTGCTAGTTAGACTAGGATTTTATTAATTTAGTCTCTTAAGTCTCTTGTTATCTTTCTTTTCTCTTCTTTTATTTTGACTCTTTGCATACGTACCACTTGATACTAATATCTTCGTCATCTCATTGTACGAGGTACCACATGGCGGATCCCAGGGACATGATGTTAATAAAATTAGCCATCTTAGAACAATGGGTTCAAGCTAAGCTTTTCGAGCAAAGTAATAACCTACTCTGAGAGCAAATTTTTGCTATGTATTCATGTGGTGAGTCGTACAATGAGTGCACCACATACCTGCAGCAAGAGGAATATTCTATGGACAGTCAAGAAGGCCCCTGGGTAACAGATGACATAAATATGTCAAGCTTTTATGGCAGCTCAATACAGTATGATCAGAATCAATTGGAAACACCTATGGGTGAACCACCTTATTGCAACAGCCCGATGCAAGCCCCAACGTCCTGCATGTACATGTGTGTGCCGCCATATTTACAACATATCTTTCACATTCTTGGTATACCTCATAACCTTGTTCTCCATTCCATTCCAAGTATGTGTTCATGCTTACATTTCTACTTTCCTCAATTTTCGCCATATCCTTGGACCAAACTGATCTTTGAATTTCTCAACATACTGCCTCCTTTTTACTATCTGTCGCATCACCATCACGCGTATGTCATCCAACATCAATATTACTAACTTTTGCCTTGCTTCCAAAATCATTGAATTGAATGTTTCTAGCATAATATTCTCTACTGCATCACATTTGCATGTTGTCTTCAAGAAGGCCCTTGTCCAAGCAGTTACAGGGATTTTCAGCAAATCTTCTTTTGCTTGCTCACTTATCTGCCCAATAGTTTCCAACAGCCTTTCAAACTCCGGCATTGTGCTCGCCTTGACAATTTTCCAAAAGAGTCGTTGTAGCTCACTGCCTTTGTGGATTTTCCTCCAGTTGGTGTAAATGTATCGTGCACATCTTCTATGTTCCGCTTGAGGCATAAGCTCATCCATTGCTTGTGTTAGGCCCTGTAGAGATGAACAAAAAAGAAATTGATTTAGACAAAAAAAAAAAATTTCAGACTTTAAAAATGTATTTATAGAGAATACCTTACCTTATGTTGGTCTGACATAAAGGTGTACATCAGCCTACCGCCACTCTCAATCTCCAAATCCTCCATCAAATAGTATAGAAACCACCGCCAATGATCTCTGTTCTCCACTTCCACAAGAGCCCATGCAATGGGGTATATCTGGTTGTTTACATCCCAGCCTACGGCAGCCAAAAGCTCTCCCTTGATAGGTCCCTTGAGAAAACATTCATCTAACCCAATGATGCAGCGACAGCCTGCTAAGAAGTCTCTTTTTAGAGCATCAAAACAAATGTACATACTTTTCAAAACTGGGATTTGCGCGGGATTGGGTCTATCCACTTCAAGAAGTATTGAGCTACCAGGGTTACTTCTCTTGAGCTCCACAGCATAATCCCAAAGCACGCGGAAATCCTCCTTGTAGTCTCCTTTTAATTCTCGTAGAACTCTTATCTTAAGCTCTACATTGACTAATTATAACATCAACTTTCATTTCATTCTTTGCAGCCACTTTGATGTCAACCAGCTTCATTAAGGAAGCAGTCCCCTGCCTGGTCTTTAGCAAGTTTTTGGCCAAAACTTTAGATGTAACTCTCTTATTCTTGAAAGTCCATCCACATGTGTGTGTATCCACAAGAGTTCTGATCCTGGAATTACTGGTAGCCTGATCCCAACTTACGCAGATCATCCATGGACACCCTGCGTCCTTACATTTGGCCCTTACTCGAAACTTGTTATTCTTGCTTATTTTAATTTCCCTCCTCATTGAGATGGAATGCTTTACTATTGCATCCTTTACCATCTTACTGCTTTCAACTAGCATCCCCGGTTGGAAATACGACACTGGATTATTTGGATCGAATACAGGATTCCTCGACAGAAAACTCCCATTACTGTGGCTTGATCAACTGTCTTCACCTACATCCATAGTCATTACAGGGTGCTCTGAACCCTGCCCCATTTCATAACTGACTCCAGCTTCTGCTCCTCCTTTACTCTTCATATTCTTCTCTTGTTTTCTAATTTCCATGTATTCTTCATCATCGTAAACTGAGCGACACTCATTATCTAAGTCTCAGGTGAAGCTGCTGTTGTCCGAATATTCACCAGAAAATCATGTCTCATAATCTTGCCAGCAACCAGCCTCATAGTCTTGCCAGCCAACAGCCTCATCAGTCCTACCAATATTAACTGGGCCCTCAGGTACACTTGTAACTGCATGATGAATATTAGCCATTTCTTGCTAATTATTGTGTTCAACATAAATGTCCATCTCACCATCCTTCTTCAAAACTTCAATCATCATGCCACAGGAATCCTCGTCGTACACTAATACTAGGGAATTTTCCAAGGAAACTCCGCTGCGAGGTACTGCAAAATGTATCTTGCTAATTTCAGCATCTTCCACGTCTCCAATGAATTCGAGCAAGTCCTTGTATGATAATTTCCTTGGGTCTACTCTCCAGATGTGTTGACTCCCTCCTTTGTGCGTCATCGTGTCCTCTTTGCTGAAATATCCCCCGAAAAAACCTTGATCCTTCCCATTCTTAAAATGGTTGCCCATCTTAAAACACTGAACTATAGATTGATAAGCATGATCAACCAAAGATCAGAAACATTAAACATAAAATCCAATGCCAAAATAGGCAATTCATTATATTAATTGAATAATAACATTGAAATTAAAACACTCAAGATATCAACCAAAAAATCCAAAGATTATATCTTTATAACACTGAACCCCTATTTTGATTAAATGCTATTTCAATAGAAACCCTTCTAATACAAAAGCCATAGATTGATAAGATGCTACTAAACTATAGATTGATAAGGATGATCAACCAAAGCATCTACAAGCCCCTTAGCATAACAACTACGAAACTTTAAAACACTGAAAATAACCAAAGAAGCAACACATCAGTTTCTACAGAAAACCCTGTTTGATTAATTTGGCTCGGAAAAAGAAGTCGGAGATGAAGACCCTGTTTGATAAGATGCTATTTTAATAGAAAACACTTAACATAGAATGTTTTTTTTTTTTTTTCTAAAAAACAACTACTGAACCTTAAAACATTGAAACTAACCAAAGAAGAAACACATCAATTTCAATAAAAACCCCACTAATACATGGATAAACAAGAGAAAAAAAAACTCAAAGATCATAAACATTAAACAAAAAAGCCCACACCAACACATGCAATTCATTATATTAATTGAATAATAACAATGAAATTAGCAACACTCAAGATATCAACCAAAAAATCCAAAGATTATATCTTTATAACATTGAACCTCTGTTTGATATAATGCTATTTCAATATAAACCCTTCTATTACAAAACCCTTAGATTGATAAGATGCTACTAAACTATAGATTGATAAGCATGATCAACCAAAGCAACTACAAGCCCCTTAGCATAACAACTACGAAACTTTAAAACACTGAAAATAACCAAAGAAGCAACACATCAGTTTCTACAGAAAACCCTGTTTGATTAATTTGGCTCAGAAAAAGAAGTCAGAGATTAAGACTCTGTTTGATAAGATGCTATTTCAATAGAAAACACTTAACATAGAATGTTAATTTTTTTTTTCTAAAAAACAACTACTGAACCTTAAAACATTGAAAATAACCAAGGAAGAAACATAGCAATTTCAATAGAAACCCCACTAATACATGGATAAACAAGAGCAAAAATCAAAGTGGTAACATAAATTATCAGAAAGGACAACTCTTATAATCTTAATTTTCTATCAAATCAATTCTAAATTCAGAGACTTTAAGAGAGAAATATTAGACATGGAAAAAAAAACCTAATTCTTTAGTAGGAGTCTGTTCCTCGGTAGGAGCTTGTTCTTACTCCTGTTCCTCTTCAAGGACTCAACCCCGCCTCCGCTAAGAACCTGGAAACAATGAGCAATATTAGACATGGAAAATAACCTAATTCTTCAAAAATTTCTCTGCGTTGAAGCAGCATGATCAACCAAAGCATAGAAACCACACCCTAATTTCTAGGGTTTCCTAGAAATTTGAGCTTCAGCACGAATCGAAGAGAAACAAGCATAGCTCTGCCTAAAACCCACCATGGCTCGTTCTTAAACATCTAAGGAAGAGAAACCCTTATGAGAAAGAAGCTATTTACGAGATATACCTGCGAATTTCTCCCTTCGTGCAATACTATGCTGCACTCTAAACCGTGAGCAGAACGGCACCCGGGAGGAAATCAAGCTCACTCTATGAAAACCTTTATACATCCTGGGAGGAGCGTCGGGGACCACCACCTGGGAAAGGGACCACCGTCGAGAGAGTGCCCTAAGGGTGGGTCACTGGTGGGGCTCGTTCGATAATTCTCGCCCCCCGCCCCAATCCCTTCATAAGCCCTATGATGATGTGGCCTATTTTTAAAAAAAAAAAAAAAAAAAAATCTGACGCGGCAGCATGCCACGTCAGCAGATGTCACCCATTTAATTTTTTAACAAAACTCAGAAAATGATGATGTGGCACGCCACTGACAGTCCACATCATCATATACGCATGTGTGTATAGCCACCTAAGCAAAATATGACCAGGTGGAAATAAGAAAAATAAAAAAAAAGGCATGTATTTTAGGCGTATGCCAAATCAGTTGTCACGTCAGCAAAATGGACTGTATTGAACAAAATACATTGAAATTGAGGAGTACTTGTATTGAGCATTTTAAAGCATACGATCGAAAATGAACAAGTGATAAAAGACAAGTGACTATTAATTAGTGACTTTTGTCCTTCATTTAAAATGTTTCAACTTTTCATTACGAGAGTGAATGAATTATCAAATTTTTTTATTATTTTTAATGAAGGCTGGAATTTATTCCATACTTTCCAAATGCCCGGTTTGATGCACAATAAACCACAACACATGTTAAATCCAGGAAAAAAAAAAAGAAGAAAAGAAATAGATAATCCATTGAACCATGAACTAATGGATGCGGGCATTTCAGACATCCCAAAAGCGTGACCCACCCGAACTGAACACCGACAGATACTTGTCTTGGCGTTTCTACCAAACTTGTTGGCTTTTAGCTTTCTACCACAGTGATCACGGCAAGATATTTTTCAGCGTGTTTCGTCCTCTTCTTCTTCTTCAATTATCATACCCATCTCTTATTTAATTTGACAGATTCTTAGCCGGGGAAGCCACCTACGAATCCCCAGTCCATCTAAACTGAGCCCTATCTCTCGGTATTTTTTATTTTTCGGCGTTATTTTCATTAAATTTTTAGCTTTTACTTTTCCCTTTTTTATTGATTCTGTTGTATTGTATCTGTTCAGATTATCTGCTTATATGGAAAGATTTTGATTTTAATGTTGTGGAAGAGAAAGTAGAAAGGGAAACCCTGTCTATTTATTTATTTATTTATTTTTTGTTCCGATTGGGTTTTTTTTTTGGGTATAGCTGTAATTGTGCCATTCGTATGTAGATTATGTAACTTGGAGATTGAATTATGATTTTATGGAGTATGGATATACTTCTTCAACTGATGGGCTAGCTTTTGATCATGGACTCATAAATTGATCCTTTTTGGTGTTACTGAATGTTTGTGTGCTAAGATTGTCCCAGGATGCAATCTTCTTTATTCAAAGTGTATTAACTGTTTGATACTTAGAGGAATTTCTGGTACTGAAGTGTTATCAGTTCTTTATTAAAAATTAATGTGCTTGTATCATGTATAAAGTGGGATAGGTTCTACAACTTCACAAAAAAGGGAGGAACATCCTGGTATTATGCTGGTATTGCCATTCCTAGAGAAACAAGTCATATTGATTTTGGCAATTTTGGAGTTGCTTCCATTTTTTATGATTGAGTCAATGATAGTGATTATGAAAATAGTCATGTATGCAAATTTAAATTAGGAATGCTAAAAGTCACGATCCATCAAAATGTATCTCAAGACAAAGAACATTCTTAAAGAAAGCAAAGAATAACATAATTGAACTCATGAGAAACTAAATACCACAAAGAAATTTACTTTCAATGATAATCATTGTGCGCAAATAATTTAGCTGTACATGGAAATCAATTACTTGTGCATCAACATGTTACTATGCGTTAATCAAGAGTAAAAAAAGGAGAAAGTTCTATTTAAGCTTTTAAGGTAACTATTGCTTTACTGCAGGTATTGAGTTTTTTCATTTGTACTAGCTAGGAACAAATTCTATGCATTTCTCATGAGAAAATAATTAGGTGAATAAAGCCATGTACTTTTTGTGGAGTCACTAAATTATAAGGTAGCTCCCCCCTTGACATGGAAGCTCAATAACCATTAGCCCCAAAGTTATATAACAACCTATAGAAACAAAACTTCCTTTGTCAATATAATGCTACTTAAGTGGAACAAGGGCATGTACTTTGTTTAGGTTGGCTAATTGTTCCAACTTAATTTGGCAATGAGCATGAACCTTATAAGCAGATTGTTCCTAGAAAATTCCAGGTTTGACGTATACTATGAGCAATTAATAAGACAACAGATGGGGTTCACTTTGGAAGTGTTTCTATCCATGTTCCTGCTTCAATCTTTGCGATTATAATTGCAGGTACATTACAAAAATATTTTCATTGGTTTCTGTGGATTTGCCCTGTCTCCACAACATATGATAGATCAATTTCAGCTCTTCCTTTTACCTAACATGGGCTATCCATAAATTAACTTAAATTTGATTGACAGTAGATCATATAAAAGAGATGTTGGCTTTGAATATAGATGCATAAGCATCCGGAGTTAATCAAACAGCATGAGAAGTTTCTATGAGAAGCAATTAGTTGCAAATATAATAGTTTTGCTTAGTAGGAAATTGTCTAAGTTTGAAGGCCTAACTGCTTAATAAAAGTGGACTTTAGTTGTTATGTGTAAATTTAGAATTCAAAGCTTTTGGCTAATTGATTGTGAAAGTAAGTTTTATTACTTCCCTTAATAGAGACTCATGATTCCATGCATATATTTCATTTTTTATATGCCTATTATGGCTCCTCTATCTTGCATAATTTTCTTATAAGTAACCTTATAGAAGTTGTTAAGTTCTTTGTGAATTTTGGCAGCAGGTGTCATGGAACTCAAAATTGGATTTCTATCTCTATTTATGCTGGCCATTAGTTGGATGGGTTCAGATGCTAGACAGTTAGCTGCATCTGATATGACAAGTAAGCCTTGAATTTCTCCAATTTTTTAATAATCTCTTCACCTCATTTATCTTGTTATCTTCTTATTGTCATAATTCAGTTTGATCAAAATGTTTTTTTTAAGAAACAAAGTCATGAGTGAGAGTTTAAGCTTGCATTGGTTCATACATTACAGAAACAAGGAGGCAGAATAAATAATTATTAACTTGATCTTCTGTATATTCTTTTGTTAAATTTTGTGAACACATCCTGCATTCAAAGTGAGTTTTTTGCTTTCCAATTAGTATATCTACCTGTTCCCTGAGCAATTTTTGAGGGACATACTTAATTTTTCCATCTCATCTGTTGTAAAGGTTGAAAAATGCATCAAAATAATTCCATGAATTATGACATTGTTGATAAAGGTGAAGATGCACTTCCATTGAGCTTTAAAATGGAAAGGTAAAGATGCATCCGAATATTTCTATTTTGCAGGGACTAAAGTTGTTTAAACTTTAAACACATCAACAGTTTTTGTTAAGATAAAATAAAGATGCTTTAATGTTTGTGTGTGTGGTGATGTTTGGCATGCAGTAGTTCAGTTTTAAGCATCTAAGAATAGAATTGTGTGGCATAAGTTGACCTTGGATAGCATCTAGAAGGGTGAATCAAGTGAGTTGGGTGCTGTTGATTAGCATTGATGTGCCTGTTAGCCTCTCAAAGTCTTATAGTTGGTTTGGTACAGTGTATACCTCTGAATTTTTCTCTCTCAAAGGCAGGGAATATATTCTGATTATATGCAGCCTCTTTTCTTTTATCATATATCATGTAAACCGTGAAATTAATCAATTTTGTAATTCGGCCCATCTCACAATCCTTTTTGTATGTTTCCAGGTATTCCAATAGAGTACAAGTACCTAGGAGAGGAAATTAAGATCCATGTGGCTGTTGAAAAGAATAACCAGGTGTGCACATTATGTGAAGAGTATGTGGGAGAGGCTCTGAGTTTTCTTCGTGATAATAAGACCCAGATGGATATAGTAGCCACCCTTCATAAAGCATGTTCCAAATTGCAGTCACTTGAGGAGCAGGTATTTCTAACTCAGTAAAATGAAGCTGCTGTTGAACTATGGTCTATCTCTTGGGAATGTTTTTTGTACATAGAAAAATTATTTTCCAAGCATGGGTTGTGATCCCAAATCTTTTGTTGGCAGTGTGCTATGCTGGTGGACACTTATGCATCTGCTTTCTTCTCTGAGATTTCTACAATACAACCTGAGGAGTTCTGCCAAAAAGTGAATCTTTGTAGGATGAAATATGTTTCTCTCCATAGGAGTAATAAGACTCATGAAGCTTTGCCATCAAGTTATGATTGAAGTGATTACCAAATTAAAAGATCCAGATACACAGGTACATGACAACTTTTTATAAAAATTTTTGTTTATTTAATATTGCATTTTAATTTATTCACCCAATACCAGTCAAACAAAAAATCAGAAACTATGCTTGTAAAAGACATTAAATTCGTGTTCCTTTACCACTACATCTCTGTCTCTGGTGCTATTCAACTTAATAGTAACGATTGGCTGACTTTATTTTTGGTTCGGTGATTGCAAATTTCTATGCAGTTCTAGCTTGTTTTCATTATTCATCATCTTCTAGTTTTCCTTCACTGCTTTGGGTCTTGTGAGAACTAAAATCTCTTTTGAGGAAAACAAATTCATAACCATCTGATATTGGAGGCATAGCACCTGAAACTTTTGTGTTTGTAAAGCATCTATTCTGGGCTATTCCATTTCACGTGTGTAGGGTGGGTTATTTTTTCATTGTTGAGTATTTCTTTTAACTTGGTCAATAGCCTTCAACCTTTAACATATAGCAGTTTTTTGTTTAATGCAAACTGTTTCTCATAAAGAAATTGTTTTTCATGTCTGAAGAATTTGGTCTGCTGATTGTTATTCATAAGCATTTTTTGCACTTACAATTTACTTGCTGTCTGATGCTGATACTATTTGATCTGATCATATTTTTACCATTTCCTAAATCTACTCAGTTTGAAATAATTGAGATACTTCTCAAGCAATGCAACAAGGTGGAGAATTATGCGCAAGAGGTATGCACTCTTTCTTACCTATTTATCAGTGGAAGAAAACCTGCACAGCTATCCAAAAGCATTTTTGATAACTGAGAGTTTATTATTCACCTTGCTATTCAATTTTTTTCTTTCCTGTTTGGTGTGATAGCGAGATCTACATTCCTTGTATTCTTTTTGAAACTGCCTGGTTTCCAAGTTGGACTGATTTGAGTGAGGTCTTTCTTTTGTTAGTAGTATTGTTATAATTAATAATTTAGGGATTTTTCTGTTTTATCACTTATCAGGCTTTTTTTAAATCTTGTTTAGCTTAAAAAGGTGCCGATGTCCACACAAAAGGGACAGAGGTATTAGGATTACAAGCAAAAACTATTATGACCCTCTTATACTTTAAAAGTAAACACCTGATAAGCAATAAGATCTCAATTCTACTTTAAAATCTTCCATTCCATTTGGATAACTACTTTGGAGTTTGATGTCAAGTCCAGGCCTTCATTTCACCTGAATACTTGCTTTTTCTTCATTGAACAGTGCAAAAGGCTGGTCTTCCAGTATGGCCCTTTGATTCTGGCCAGTGGTGAGAAATTCTTTGAGACAAATGATGTCTGCTCGGTGATCCATGCCTGCGGTTCTGCCAAAGCTGAAGCTAGTGCATCAGCAGAATTTGCGGAAACAACCTTGGCTGATGCTTAAAGCAATGAAACCAAGAAATTCTCATATAGGGTTGTGTGAGATTGGGTGTAATGAAATATGTTGCTTCTAAATAACCACCACTTCTGAGTGGTTACTGTAATTAGGAATTCGTTGTCTTTATATACCGTCATAAGATTTGGCATCGTTGTAATTATTGAACTTTTTGTGTAAAGCCTCTGTATTAGGAAACGCCTTTAATTTTCTGAAAGCTTCTATGAGCTTGATAGCCATCCAATTATCATATCAGCAAGACAATTGTTGAAGTGATATATGAGCATGTGTCTCTTGCAGAGTGAAAATCAAACATAATGGGATCAATCAAATGCAGATATTATTATGTCTTCTTGGAAGTAGCTCTGAAATGCAGCCTCTTTTTGTATTTATCCTGGTCCATCTTGTAATCTCACATTGTGAGTTCTCATGATCGAGAGAGATGCTTCAGTGTTCCTATGCAGTGATATGATTGTAACAATGTACTCTCATTTGAAATCTATATATATTAGGGTGATTCCTATCAGTTTTAATTGACGAAATAACCTATTTCAGCTTAACCAACAAGGCCTCTGGAAGGTGCTTGATGGTCATGGCAAGCTAGCAGTAGACTAGCACCAACTGAGCCAACTAAGCGCGCGAGTAATCGCCGAGTAGGTGATTACTTGTGATGCAAGCTAACGGCTTAACGGCCTGGCCTGAAGGTATAAATGGGCCAAAGGATAGAGAAAGAGGGATCTCCAATCTTCTCCACAAGCTCACACCCCTCGGAGACTCTCTCTCTCTCTCTCTCTCTCTCTCTCTCTCTCTCTCTCTCTCATCCTCTTAATCTCTTTGAGAATTTCTTCTCTCTTCTCTTAACCTTCTTCTTCTTCTCCTCCAATCATCCTACTGACTTGATCGTCGGATGGTCCGGGGAGAAGCCCCCAAACCTCCCTTGCAAGAGTGCGACCTCAATTTGAAAGTTTAAGGCCTCTCAAGATGGTGACCATTCCGAACACCGGCAATCCAAGCTCGTTTTCCCCAATCAATCAACCAAAAGCTCATTGTTTCCCCCGAAACTCCATTAGTTGATCCGAATCCGTCCTCGGTCCCAAGGATGCTCATATTCGCAGTATCAACAATTGGCGTCGTTTGTAGAGAATCGAGCAAGAAGCTTTGTAGATCTACAATGGTGAGAGGCAAGAAGAACCAAACAAATGATCTAGTGACTGATGTTGTCATGGGATAAGGTAAAGTCCCTGAGGCTACTGCAACTCCTTAAGAGCAACCAACGATCCTAGAAGAGGATCCCAAGGATGTCCAGATCCGGCTACTCTAAACCGAACTCGAGGTGCTCACTAGAGCACTCTAGAGACAAGATTAAGCTCCTCAGCTTCCACACTCGCGAGGAGATTTGATGGCGGACTCGAATCTAGGCAGGCAGGTGTTCTTCTACATCTCTCCCAGAGCCTAAGGCTAGGGATAAAAAGAAAAAGGTTAGCATTCGATCCCCCCACAACGTTGGGTCATCTCAGCCTTAATCTCGATCAATCGAGCCCCCGCGGCCTCGACATAAGACTACTCATCGGTCGGTCAAATAACAATCGAGGTACACTTCCCGAGCTACTTCTCATTTCATTCCTGAAATTCTTGAAGCTCCTTTGCCAGCCGAATTCCAGATGCCATTTGTGGAGACCAATAATGGCACCTCGGATCCGGTAGATCACATAGAATCCTTTAAGGCCATGATGCTCCTCTATGGAGCTCCCAATAAATCATGTACCGAGCTTTCCCAACAACGCTGTGAGGAGTGACTCAAACTTGGTTTTCTCATCTATCCTCAAAGTCGATCTCATTTTTCCCATAATTATCCGACCTCTTTGTCGAACACTTTGTAAGTAGTAAGAAGTATAGGAAGACCTCTTTGCAATGCTGATAAGAGTGAAACAACAAGAACGAGAAAGTCTTCATAATTATATTCACAGATTCAACATGAAGACCTTGGAGATACCAGCCCTTAATCAGGCCTTAGCAGTGGGTGCTCTCATGGAAGGCCTGAAGAGGTCCCCATTCCAATTCTCATTGTTCGAGAAGTAGCCAAAAGACTTGTCTGATCTCCTCGCAACGGAAGAGAAATACATAAATGCTGAAGAAATGCAAGCAGCTCGAAAGGAAGAGGTTAGACAAGAAAGACCTAAAAGAGACCGAAATCATGTGCACGAACTGCAAGGGCTACACAAAAAACATAAGCCCTCGCCTCGGGAGGGTACTCGTAAAGTTGAACCTACTAGGTTCAGAAACTATGCCCCTCTCGATACAAGTTTAGCACAAATTCTAATGAATATAGAAGACTCAAAATATGTTGAAATGACCAGATCAAATGAAACATGCCACCAAAAAGAAAGATAGGAAGAAGTACTGTCGGTTTCATAAAGACCGTGGACATGATACAGAAGAGTGTATCCACTTGAAAGACAAGATCAAGAAATTGATCCATCGAGGCCACCTCTCTCAATATTTGAAGAGGGATCGACAAAACAAAGGTCCATCTTCTCCACAGAAAAATCGAGCTCCTATGGGAGTGATTCACATCATCATTGGACAACCATCTAGTGAAGAAGTAGCAGCTCAGCTCGAAAAAATTATGCTCTGATGTCAAATCAGGCTTGTTCATCTAGAAAGAAACCTCACGTTGAATTGACCATTACTTTCTTTGATGACGATCTGGAGGAAGTTAACTATCCTCATGACAATGCATTGATAGTTAAGGTGAACATTGTTAATTATGAGGTCCGTCGGGTCCTCATTGACAGTAAAAGCTTGGCTGATGTAATTTTCTGGGATGCTTAATAGAAGTTGGGCCATATACCTAAACTGTTACAACCAGCGAGGTCTCCCATAGTCGGTTTCACAAGGGGCACCATACAACCAAAGGGGTTGATAAGCCTTCAACTCACTGTAGGGACCAACCCTCCACTGTCAACTATAACCACTAACTTTCTCATGGTGAAATGTCCTTCCAGTTACAATGTTATATTAGGAAGGCTGGCTCCAAATGCTTTGTAAGCTATCGTCTCTACTTATCACTTAATGATGAAGTTCCCAATTGAGCATGGATGTAGGGGGCTCATAGGAGATCAGCAGACAGCTAGGCAATGCTACGTAGCTCTCTTGTGGGGCAAACTCTAGAGTCTTTAGCAATAGAGACACAAGGAGAATTTAACAATAGGTCGGAGGCTTAAGCGATCTTTTCATACAGAATTTCTAGACCAATATTGTCAACAACTATAATTATCTCATTCTTCGACAAATCAATGATTTTCTACTCAATCATAGACTTCTCTTCATAAGTTCCTAAGAATCCAAATGAATCCATAAATTTTCTGTCTCACAAAAGTCCTCTCATAGGCCAAGTAGATAAGATCTTCACTACTTGTAACTAAGTCCCTCCTCACTGAAATGAGCTATCTAAATAAGCTCATATCAAAGTCCTCCAGAAAGTCTGATAATAGATTGTAATTTCTCGAAAGTCTCTCTAAAGCCAGCAGGAGAAATATCGCTACTTGTCGAGGAGCCAAGCATATTTTCCCGCACTTCTTGTACAAACTCATCATCTTTTAAGAGATGAGATAATCAGCTTGCGTCTTTTAAGGGACTAGTATAAGCTTCATCGCCTTTTCATGGATGAACTTATAATGCCATCGCCTTTTTAGGGATGACCTTATCGTCTTTTCAAGGATGAGCTAATTAGCTCACCGCCTTTTCAAGGACGAGTACGAGCTTCATCGCCTTTTCAAGGATGAACATATAATGTCATTGCCTTTCAGGGATAAGCTAATCAGCTTGTTGTCAGTTCAAGAATGAGTATGAGCTTCATCGCCTTTTCAAGGATGAACTCAAAAAGTCATTGCCTTTCCATTGATGACCTCATCGCCTTTTCACCGGTGGGCTAACCAATTCCTCGCCTTTTTAGGGACGAGTACGAGCTTTATCGCCTTTTTAGGGATGAACTCACAATGTCATCGCCTTTTCAGGTATGACCTCGTTGCCTTTTCAAGAGCGAGTACACCCTCGTTGCCTTTTCAAGAGCGAGAATGTGATCTTGCTCCCCTTCTTTGGGACGAGAATGTGAATTTGACGTCTTAGCAAGGACGAAAATGACCTCATTACATTTCAAAGGGTAAGAACGAGCTTATAGCTCCTCTTTCTTGGAGGACAAAGTTATTCAAAACTTCTTAAAGAACGTCTCCTATATATGAGTGAATTATTTCTCATCTCCAAACCATGGAATTTATACTCTCAGCTCAAAACGATTCTAGTCGAATTCGTGATCACCGGTTATTAAGGGATGTCAAATATAAAATTGGTATTCCAAAAAATGGAGCCATGGGAAATTTGACCTTATTAGCCTTGCCCGGGTATACATAGCCTGGGGGGCAAAGAGAAGATATGCTCATAACGCAAGCAAGTAAAGGAGGAATTCATTCTCTCATTAACAACTTGTAAATATTTATAGTTACAAAGACAGACAATTAGAAGTGCTCGGAGCCCGAGCTCAAAATGTCAAATGGTTGGCATGTTTGGATGATAGTCCGAAGCAACTAGTCCAGCGGGGCAGGAAGAAGCCACTATGGAGCCACAACCTCGCAAAGAACATACGAAGATAAGTTTTTCGAGACCTAGGGCAATAAAGGTCCATGAAGCAACTCGATCCTATCAGGACACTTAGGCTCACCCAATTGATTTAGATCTTGTACTTAGGAGTAAGACGATACAACCTCTACATATATGGTTGTCCTGCTTGGGTGGAAGACTAAATTACCTAAGCCAGCAGGTCAAACAGAAGCCCCCAAGAAGCCATAGTATCTAGGGTAACAAAGGCCCCATACAAGCTCTTTGACTCCGAACTAGTAAGGAGCGGCGGTCTATTGCCATTTCTCTACCGGAGCAGCACGTAATTGGAGGATACACTCCAAAGAAAGAATGTCCCGGTCCCTTTCATTTTTGCTCGAAAGAATATGCAGGGACATCCTCTAAATAAATAAGCTTGACGAAAGCCATAAGATAAGACAACCCTGCACCGACGGGTTATATGAATGGAGGCTATAAACCCAAGATCGGGATCTTGTTCCCTAGAAGCAGGAGACGAGGTCTCCATATCATAATCCAAAATAAAAGGGGAACGGATAAGAAAAATTCAACACAAGTGAAACAAAAGGGATGAGAAGCTTCGACTCTCCCTTACCTTATTTATAAGTGTTTGTCAAAGAGATTATACGGCTTTCACAGTTCCTGGGAAAAAGGAGTCACTGATAATTGACACATAAGCCTAGTTCTGAAATAATAAAGTCTTCCCAGTGTCACGAGAACATCTCAAATAGTGGCATGTCAAGGATCCCGAAATGGCACAAAGTGTTAGGGGTTTCAATCAAGTCAAAACACCATTTATGAAGTAACAGTTCAGAACCTGATAGATAAAAGGTTGATAAACCTCCGACCCCCTTGGGCTAAACCACGTTGGGGCTAAGTCATACAAGAGATTCAGGAAGAAACCTCATCATGTTTGAATGGTGAGCTAGTTTCCATGGAGGATATACAACCTGGCGGAATTTATAGCCTTAAACTAGTAGAGACCGTCAAGTGTGAAACTAGGTGATAAAATAGACAGGGCGGTCGAATAAGGAGCTCTCCTGGTCTATCTCAAAGACAAGCGAATTAAAACATAGGGAAAGTACTCGTAACGTAGACAGAATAAAAGAATTCATTTTCCTATTAACTGGTCAAGACTTCATAGTTACAAAAAGTATACAAAGGAAAGATGGTTTAAAAGGTACAATTCCATTGGGACGTATAACCTGGCCTAAGTCTGAAATCGTACGCCTATCAGTTGGTCAACCTGTTTTTGTTGAAAACCTACCTCGGTGCGGCATTACGCCCTAGATCAGATGTTATAGAACCCCTAAGGTAGCTCAGTAAGTGCAGTATCGTTCATTTCCCAAGAGTCTCGTATCAAGGTGGTTTTGGTAGAAGGGCTTTTGGGGGGTGGGGGGTGGGGGGGGCTCCACAAGAGGTGTTGATTCATTAGGAATCTGTATGGGTCTTTGGGCTCCCAAATTATCCCATAAAGTGTGAACTAGAGGTGTTATACCAGCATGATTTAAGAGCTCTTTCACTCTTGGAGCTGACATTCTTTACCCCCAATTCAGAAATATTATTAGAGATAGACTGTGCAAGAACACCATCAGACTCTAGAGAAAAACGATATTCATACACATTATTTCCACAAATTTGGTTAACTACCCTCGCCCCAAACCTTGACCCACATTAGGAGAGGTTTGGAAGGGTCGAAGGGCAGATCCCTTCCCGGCCCCACCGGGCAACCTATGCTTGGAAAAATCGAAGAGTAGACGAGGCAGTCTCAAGGAATTCCTCCAAACACCAACAGAGATTCCTTCTTTGTCTTTTACTGTAGAAATAGCGATTTGTTAGAATGGATGGGAGCCTCCATTGAAATGACAAGAGTAAAAAGTTGGGTAAACATCGAAGATAAAAGTCATGGCCTCGCTTAAGCCTATTTATAAGCAATTTTTGGTAAGGAAAGTATTTATGGCCCAACGTTTCGATTTCGTGACATCTTTTCAGGATCCGTAATGTCTTTTCGAGGAATGAGTTCATCGAGAAGTGTTGCAGTTACTTAGAAGAGAGAACCATCTCGAGATCAGAGCTCAGATCGCCCCTGGAAAAAGAAGAACAAATAGGCAAATAGAATCAAGAGAGACCCTAAGACAAATGTAAGAACCAAAAAGGGTCGATCAAACCAAAGGTCTATTTTCGAGCAATAGCCAAAGATCCAGAAAAGTGTAAAGCTCGTATGATCTTTGACCTCTTCAAGTCGACATGGAACTACGATCGAATTATATAATAGAAGTTACACAAGCGACGCATAGAGAGTGAGTATATCAAAATGAATACTATTCATCACAGAACTTGGTTAAATTATTCGGATATACAATGAAAAGGAGAATAACAAGGGTTGGAATCAAAGAGCTTCGGAAAAAGGTGTAGGCGCCTTTGGTTCAGGTCGAGGGATTAGAGCTAAGACCTCCACCAGACTAGGAGCCACCTCGGGTTCACAAGCTAATACCTCTAAATTGCTTGAGCTCTCTAACGGGGGTGATACTGCCTCCTACGACCTATTGGAAACATCATCCTCGGAATCCGATACGACCTCTCTAGGCTCCTTAGCGACATTGGTGATAAGTGCATAATTATACATATTTTCATACAATATTTGCATGCACTTTGATTTTTCTTTCTCATAGATTTCTCTATTTTTTGTGCTATGTTGGGTATTGTGTTATGATTGAAGAAATAAATAGGTACCTAGACAAAGGGAGCAGAAATCAAGACAATTCAGAGCTAAAAGAGCCATAAAGACATGTACACGACCGTGCTCCCGGGCTTGCTTATGAGCACGGGCGTGTTTCTGCCCGTGTAACTCTCAGGATTTTATAAAAACACACTGCAGAACTCAACACAGGCATGCTTAGATCAACACATTCGTGCTTTAGGATTTTTGAAGTCTATAAAAGGGCGCCCAATGCAACTTTTAAAAAGGACTTTTGGTAGATCGACTTTTGGTGACTCTTCTGCCGGTGGCTAGGTTTTCGGTAGAGATTGAAGGCTCAGGAGACATCGATCTGGGAAGTACAGTAGTATTTTATTCATATCTTCCTCCTTAGTTCTTGTGTTAGGTTTTCATAGTTTTTGAGACTAAACCTTCTGTAGTGCCTTGGACTCTAAAACGCTAAGATGAACTTGTGATTCTTTTCCTTTCTTTTTAATACTAGGCTTTTCTTTTTTATTATTCTTGAAGATTGTCTATGTGTGCTTAATGCTTGTGATTTGTTAATGTGAAAGCACCGATCACATATCTATAGTTGCTTGATTCATAAAGAGAGACTCAGTCAAGCTTTTGAGTGCATGCCGAGAGATCAGGTGTATGGTATCACACTTTCCGGATTAGGGTAAACCTAATAGCGGGTATCATAGAACCTTATAATGCAATCATGGGACGATTGGTGTCGTCGTATGCGAATTGGGGTTTGGTTGCACAAGAGATCGAGGTCAAACTAATATAGGATTCCTCGCGGTCCAAGAATAGATCAATTAGACAGCCTGTGTTAGGAAATTAGTCGAGCAAGGGATTCCTAGGGAGATAGAGATATGGGGTGCCTCAATCTCTGCACTGATTAAACCCTAGATTTACCAATTGTCACTATAGTTCTTCTTTAGATTTCTTTAGTTAGGATTAGACCACCACACATATTTTTTGACTAGTTAATAGAGGTCGAATTAGTACTAGTAGAGCCGGTCCTTGTGGATTTGACTACCCTACTTTTGTGTACTTTACTACTTGAGTGACACTATACACTTACAGATGACAATACATCAAGTTTTTGGCACCGTTGCGGGGGGCTAGCATACTAGGAACATTAGGATTTTGTTATTCTAGCCACTTTAGTTTCTTTTGACTTTAGTTTTATATTTTTAGATTTAAGTTTGTCTTTCTTCGTTGTAGGTAACAATGTATGACCAGGGTCTCCTCGTATCCTCTAGAGCTATAAAATCCAGACTTTGAACGCACACTCACAGGAAGTTGAGAGAGATTATTCTTAAAAAGACCACAACAGTGGAGAGTAGTGCGGAAGTTAATCAACCAGACGTGATGGCCAATTGAAGCATTAACCCATCCCCGATTATGACAAGTCTATCTTTGATTTTGCCAGGTCAAATCTTGATGGGGTCGGGTGAAGCATTAACCAATCCCCGATTACGACAAATAACTTCAAGTTGAAGCCCAACGTCATACAAATGGTCCAATATACATGCCAATTTGACGGTTTCCAAGATGAGGACCCATATGCATATCTAATAAGCTTCTTGGAGATCTGTGGCAATATTAAAGTGGGCAGAGTACTCGAGGGTGCAATTCGCCTCAGATTATTCCCTTTCTCAGTTAAGGGCAAAGCTAAGCAGTGGTTGAACTCGCAAACCCATGGTTCCATCACAACATGAGCACAGTTGGCTGAAAAATTCTTAATGAGATACTTTCCACCGGCCAAGATCACAAAGCTTCAGATAGATACCTCTTCCTAAAGACAGTTGGAGTCAGAGATGCTTTATGACACATGGGAGAGGTACAATAAATTGCTCAGAAAGTGCCCACAACATGGAATAATGGACTGGATGCAAGTCCAAATCTTCTACAATGGATTGAGCATGGCTACCAAACAGATGCTAGACGCAGCATCTAATGGTTCCCTGTTGATCGAGCGTATTCTCACTACCGCAAGTGCACGGGCCGAACAAGTAATACAGTGGACTAAGAAATCGGGTAACGAATCCTCAGCGACCGAGAAATACTAGTACTAACTAGTTATCTACTATCTAGTCTAATCGAGAATTGGTGGGGGTGTGAACTAATCTAAACTCTAACTCTAGAAAGCAAGATAAAATGCAATGTGATGAGGTCGCGAGGGCAATCAATCAAGAGAAGGGGTATCCGGGCAAGGTATACCCCTCAAGTTCTTAATAAAGGTAGATAATGAATGTGAAGGTTATTAGTTACAATGGATTAGGCCAAGGATTCCTAAAGTGCTTTTATTCCCTCTCTCGAGGAGAGAAACTAACCTAGTGCTTTTACTGATGATGTTCTAGGGAATCAAATACTTGGAAGAATTACGAGAATAATGTATTTGAAGGAGTTGCTCTCCTTAAAGCCCGATCTCTCGGTATACTCGTAATCCCCTCTATTGAGGTATGCCTGCACAAGGGGAGGTGTTCGCTTCTTCCCCCGATGCATCGGATTGGCAAATCCAGGCTATCACAACATATATTACCAAATGAATAGAATAACACTCAATAGATCCCAATCATGGAAAATAAGTAGATAACTATTAACATTCAAAATCAAAATTCGTACATAAACATAAGGGTTCAACAATGCCCAAATACCTAAAAGATTAGTTCACTATCAAAGGGGAATACAAATCCAATGCAAATAAAAAAGAAAACATCAATATAATAAACAAACAAACTTCCCTCCGATGTTCTCTCTATTGTTGGTACAACAAATCCTCCTCTAAACCTCGTTGTCGAGAAGCCTTGACGATGAAGCTTGACGCCCAATCAATGGTGTATGGAAGAGATGCCGATGATGACCAAAGGAGTAGCCCCCAAAGGGGATGGTCCAAAGATGTCTCAAAACCCTAATTTATCAGATATTTATAGTGTTCATAGCTACTTGAAATCATCTCACATGTTTTTTGTCTGTGTGGGTCCAAATCGGGTATGGAATTTCATGAAAATCAGGCCCAAATACGCCCCTAACGGGCACTTACACGGGCGTATACATGCCCGTGTAGTCTCCTAATTTTATCAGAGTGCACCGAAATTATCAGAAGCTACAATACATGGGCAATCGCTCACAAAGCGCTGCGAGTGCCCGAGTAACTCTTGGGAATTGTACATGGAACTGTTCATAGCCTCGAGTGAACAGTGTTCCAGATTTTACTATAGCCACAGTATTTTCAAGTGCGTAGCTTGCCCGTTTCCCTCTCTGGAGGGTCAAAAATTCTCATTTTGACTCCAAATCTTCGAGGAAGTTTGCCACAATGTGTGTAAACATTTGTATACCCTTTTTAGCTCCTAATATTGACATTTTTGCCCCCAAGAAACCTTCAAATGTCTTCTCTCCTCCGGTATACCTCCATTATGCCCCGTTTTCGCCTCAATTGACACAAAATTGCTTCCTTTGGATGCTTGAGGCCTTTCATAACCCTGTAAAGAAAAATTAAAACAAATTAAGTATCAATGGGCCATAATTGCTCTAGATTGCATGCAAGAATGTAAATGAAAGCGATATAAAATTATGGTTATTTGAACGCTTATCATCTCAGGCAAAGAAGCACCCCGGCGCTAGCACCTGGCAAGTGCTAGCACCCCGGGCGGGACGTAACACTAAATGGATATCAGTGGAGTTCTGAGAGGAACATGAACAAGACCAACCAAGTTGCAGGTGTTTATGAAGTAGATGTACTGGCAAGCCTAACAATCCACGTGGATGCAATTGGGCAGCACTTAAATGGTTTGACTCTTTAACATTAGGCATCAGTGATGAATTGCGGGACGTGTGGTAGTCAACCAAACCCTATGTGCCCATCCTCAGAAACCACAAGACCTGTCGAGCAAGTCAATTTTGTGGCCAACAGATGTGTTTCAAAGCAATCCGCATGTACTCCACATACAATCCCGAAAGTGGAGAAATCACCCTAACTTTTCATGGAGCACCCTGTATGCAACCAAGGGCAACCAAAGCCAAGTCAACCATCAAGTTTTTAGCAAAAATTCTACACAAGAGAAAAGAGTGTCAAACTTGGAGAGCATGATTGTACAGTACATACGAGCCAATGATGAACCCCTCAAAAATCATAAGGAGATCATGAGAAACCAGCATACGCCATTACAGAATGTCGAGCATCAAGTCTCTCAGATTGCTAAGTCTTTGGCCGAATGACCATTAGACACTCTTCTAAGCAACATGGAGGTCAACCCAAGAGAATCTGTCAAGGTAATCACTCTTAGAAGTGGGACAAAGTTGCCTCCATCAGAAGCAAAAGTTCAGGAAGGTGCCCCGGCTGAAAGAAAGGAGAAAGAGAAGCCTAGAGAAAATGGGTCAGATGTTCCAGAGAATTGGACCATGAGTAAGGAGAAAGAAGCACCAAGGTGCCC